>JAMQGS010000011.1:347500-1547500 GCA_028455905.1 Neoseiulus californicus
GAAATCAAAGAAGAGCGTCTCGGGTATCGACCTGACGTTCGACATCGGAACCGCTCTTTGACGAGTGTTTGGTTTCTCGGGGAAGCTTCCCGACGTTCGTTTGATTCCTACGTTCGGATGAAACAACGAAACAGAAGCTCCGCTCCGAAGACGAAACATTGGGCATTCCGATATTCTGATCCGCAAACTCGATCTCACCAGCGTGATCTCTTCTTTTTCTGCAAGTTCTGTACCAACCCATCTTGCCTAATCTTCCTCTCAGAAAACAAGACGGAAAAACGGAGGAAAATAGGAGAAGAAAACGAAAATCAAACTGCAGAAAACTGGCAGAGGGAGGAGAATGAATCAAGTTGAAAGGTCGAGGTAAAGTCTGGTCTCCTCGAGCGCGTGTACGGGAACCTCTGAAGCTCGGGCACTTCTCTGTGCATGGAAGAGAAAACAAAACCTCAAGACCGTATGCTCTTTCGTGGTGTGACCGTTTGATTGTACGATGTTGGCGGTTCGCACCGCGCCCAAGAATTGACGCCCACGTGGTCGCAAACTTTGTTGTTGTGTTGCACTTTGATTTCTCTGCTAACAGATGTAAACATTACACAATAATAAGGAGAAGAAGAACAACGACGAAACCATTGTTGACCAAACGACAACGCCGCACAACGGCCGCTTGGTGTCATGGTTTACCAAGGTCGGATAGAGCCATGGCAGGCATTGTCTACCGTGTTTACCACCACGGCTTCCTCTGAGAAGAATTCAGCCATAATAAAATTGAGATAAATCAACAAACGCTTCGCAGCAGCAGCAGCAGCGGCCGTTGTCTGAGAGTTCTTTGAATGTCGCGAGAGTTTTCCAAGGAACGCTGTTATGTTAGACAAATTGAACGCGAACTTTACACTCTGTTCTTTCATTCCATCAGTTCATCCGTCGAACAACAATGAGAATGAACCGAACACCCAGAGCTAGCGAATCGGAGGCGATTCCACCCCGGTCAGCTCGCTGCTGGTCTCAAAAAATTCCTCGGATTTCGTGTGTCTGGCGTTGCGGCAACGCGGGTAACCCGATCTCGAGGAGCGGAAAACCGCTGAACAACAGTTGGACTTGTGGCCAGCATTCCGGATGATCGTTTGCCACAAACTCGAGATCGCCCTCGCTACGCTCGCTGAGGATCTCGAGTGGAAGTGGAGTTCTTCCCCGCCAATCGGACACACGGAATACTGGTAAACAAAACACTTTGAAAATATTTTTCAACAAATCCTTGTATTTTTTTTTTTGGTTTGGTATCTTGTTCGAGAGTGCCGCCAACGTTTTTGGAAAAAACTGTTTTGGTTCCTCTTCGTCGAATGCATTCAAGTGTGCCTGGAAGTCGACCGCCCCGGACAGTTTTTCGAAACAATTTCAAAGCTGGAGCTCCGCCGCCAAGGAAAACAAAAGTCTCAAACATGTTTCGAGCTTGAACGGAAACTATCCGTTGGCGAGAATTCGACTCGAAACCGAACTTCTTCAGAGTCGAGATCGAGAAACCGATTCTCTCCCATAAGGAGGAAGTAGAAGTTGTTACAAGTCGGAAGACTTGAGAAATCAGAATTCTCAGCTCAAAAATGGCAATGGATGAGAAGCTTGGAGAAGATCCAACGAGAGACTAGCTCAGGGTAACGAAACCGTCAAATGAAAACAGACTTGTTCCGACGTCGGGCGGGAGCGTCCGTTCGAATAAAGTACGTCTGAAGTCGTTTGTTTGTTGGACACAATCGACGCGTCTGATTCATTCTGCTGCTGTAGGCGTATAATTCGAATAGATTATCCATTATTTAATCACGTCATACATCCAGTGTTGCACACGCGTCTCGATCCCACGCGTTACTCATACCCGACGTGTATTGAAACCCTGTGCGAGTCGTGCGATGAGGGCTGCTGCGTATTCTGCTTCGCTTCCTCAAGATTTCCTCGGGAGAAAGAAAAGAAACTCACAGCGATGAATTCTCTCCCCGCCTGATTCAGTTATTCGAGCGGACTATAACGATCTCTCATTCTCAACGAGCAGCAACGAAGAAAATGAAACGCACAACTCTTGGGTGGGTGGGTAGTGTTCGAGGCGAAAACGGGGACACCGGCGAGACGGAGACGCCCCCGAAATTTTGGGATCTAACTGTTTTCTATGATCACACTTTAATCGAACCATTTGTCAAGCGTTCGTTTCGATTTCCCCGCTTTCCTCGAGCAGTTTCAGCTCCGGCACCGAGCAGAGGGGAGAAGGCCATCGCCGCGCAACCGGCAGCTTCTCAGCACAGAGGAGCGTTTTGTCTTGAGCCGCGCGGCTCCCTGGGTCCAGGCTACGATGAAAGACAACAACAGTCTCCCCGATGCTCCGAAAGCTCCGGTGTGTTGCTCCCTAGGAAGTTTTTCACTTCTTCGAAAAATGCCCAATGCTCAAACAGTCGTCTTCAAAAACAATGCGTTCCCCAATGTACCGCAAAAGTCTCGGTTTCTGAACCTTTTGTGTGAGCCGGACCCCTAATAAAGTATATCCCCTTGTTGAAATTCTTGTCTCGCTCCGAAAACGAGAAAGAATCTGAGGTGAAATTTTTTTTATAAAAAAACTGGATTTTTCCGAAAAATATTCCAAAACTCGCGCCATCGCGCTAGTCTATCCTCCAACGTTTCTGTCTCCTCGGTTAGGCTGTCGTGTCTGATGAACCAACCGCGCACGTCGGGTGTACCAAAAAAATGACTAATGTCAGCGCGCTGAGACACCCGATCACGTGCTAAATGGTTGACCAGCAGTTGGCAAGCGGGTTGGCAAGCCTGTTCCAGTCGGCGACTAGCTATTGGCGACTAATGAAAAATATTTTCGTTTACTCTCCTATCCCACGGATGAGGGGATTCCCTGCTGAGCAAGGAGCGAGCTAACCCTTCACTGAAGGAATAGATGAATCAACAAAAGAGCCGGCTACGTTCCATCAATTATTTACTTCTCCCACTACACAATATGCTTTTAGAGACGGTTGAAGCAGCTCCGCTGCTCGTCGTCCCTACTTCTCTACCCGGTTCTGGGCTACCCAGGTTGCGCGTCGACTCGCTGTCACCACAGCGAGCTCGAAGCTTTCATCTAAATTATGATCTCGCCGCTATTGAAACTCTCTGACTGAGCAGCCGGGCAACAGTGGGCCTTAAACTTAACTCCACTAATGACAACGAGACACGAACCTAATTAATCATCGCGTGTCAAAGGAATAGTATATTGGTAATAAAATCGTTACTCGGTGACTTTGTCCTGCTATTTCAGATCCTGCGCCGTCAGGCATCCCCGTCCGCGTCGGAACGGTTTTCAGAAGGAAGCATGATTTCGAATCAGCGCCATCCACTTAAACCTCTAGAAAGGAAGATCGGGGAATTTTTCGGAAAATCCGCGAGAAGTATCTCTGGAACATTTAACTTGTGAACAAGACAACTTACTTGCATTCGAGTTTCGAGCAACATTGAGAATTTAGTCGACGAGAGGGGTCCTCGGGACAGACTAGGTGCCAGGAAGTGAGAAAGGAGCTCATTTGAGCTTCAAGTTGACTTTTGCTGTGGAGTCTCGCTTCTCCTGACAGGAGGGTCAACGTGACGAATCCTTTGAAAATTTCGGAGTCGTTGTTGACGTTCCACCAACTCTATGTAGGTCTCCTTCCCGAGTCGGAGTCTATTATCCGTAGTCTCGACAACGAGTCCAACTGCCTGTTTTCTTTGAAGTTGACCCCCATGTCCCCCTACACAGAGCGGACTTCTATTCGAGAGAAGGCGTCTAATGAGCCCGGCACTTAGCACACGACCGGAGAGCGCACGGGCGGCGTTGTCGTAGTCATCACGATTCTCCTCTTCCTCCCCTCGTTCTCCCTGTTCTCCTCATAGTCGTCGTCGTTGTTGTTGTTGTTGTTGTCGCAGCCGCCGCCGTTGTCAAGCTTGACAGTTGAGACGCGAGCCTCACTCTTCTGCTCCAACAGGAGTAGATCCGCTTCCTCCTGGCACAGATACGAGCTGTGCCTTGACAAAATATCCTCAGTGTCCCCCTTACCAAGAACGCTGAGATATGCGCTGGTCACTTCTCCCCACCACCGGTGGCTATCAGCGCCGACAACAGATCATCATCATCATCACTCGCGAGCTCACCCGCGCGAGCTCGCTGAACACCGGAAACTACCGGAAGCTTAATCCACACATCGGGAACGCTCGGCTGGTCAGCAAGGATTAAACACTGCCTGTATCGAGGGAAGAGTGGGGAATCTGAATATGGATGGTGTACTTCGGCGTCGAATGTACTCTTCGTCGGTTTGGCGCTCATGCCGAATCTGAATAGTTTTGGGATATTTCGTCCGAATATTTTGATTCGATTCCCGCGAAAATGCTATCTCTGACTCGCGAAATTCGCCCGCTCTGAACCCTTTTTCTGTCGTCCACGTCGCGCCGTTTTTCGTGAACTGTTTTTATTGAACGTTTTCAAAGCCAATGACGGGAGATTCGTTTCAAACGGGAATCCGACCGTATCAGCAGCGTACATGCTTTCCAGTCTCGCCGGCGCGGCGGTTTCATGATTCTCTTCGATCGTTATTTCTGTTGCGGTTGAGCTGTTTTTCCACTCGAAATCGCCTGTTTTCCGGAACGTAACCACCGAATTCGGCGTCGAAATGTACGTTGACTGGCCGAAATCGATGCCGTTTGGATTGTAATCAGATTATGAGATTTTATTATTTCCATTCCTCGGATTCCGCTAACAGCGACGGTTTCATTTTTTGTGTTATTCTCGTCGTCGTTCTCTAGATTTTCGTGCTGTATTTTTCGTTTCAGATTCCTCCTCACCCGCTCAATTTGTAAAGTACTCCGGGATCGCAGCGGGTTCGGTTTCGCGAGGAACCGAACAGAAGAACGTCTTCTTTGATTTTCTCGCGGGTTTCTCTTTTCTGTCCGATGCCAAAACGTCCGCCGCACTGGCGCTGTTGTTGTTTCATGACAACTTTCTAAGACATTGTCCAACAACCAGATGACAATGTGCGATTGCGGGTGAGGAAGTTCCGAAATTCTCTCCATTCAACCATCTTACCTTTTTTTTCTGGAGACGTTACAGCACTTCCGTGACGCTTGATGAATAATAGAGGCCTTACAAGGAGACGTCACCAAGGCGTGTTTTTTCTCTCCCTGTTTCCGAAAGTGCTTCGCGTAGGTCGATGCGAATCAAGAGTCAAACAGACGTCTCCTCAGACCAAGATCCACTCAATTCAAGTCGATTTTTCGGTTTTTCATCAGAAAAATCGGTTTCCTGAACCCACTCGTTCTTTGTCCTTGTGCTCCTTGTTTCCTGCGCTTTGTGACTTCTCGGCTTTCGGTCCAAGAATTTTCTCTCTGCGAAATTCTCAACTTCCGCGATTTTTCCCCTCCCGATCCTGTTATACTCGCTGGGAGAGGAAAATTCGGCTCTGGGCTCGGATTTTTCCTCAAAATTTTCGAGAAATTCCGATTTTCTTTCTGTTCCTCAAACGAAAGTTGTCGGTCGATTAATTTCGTCGTCTTCACAGAGACTGAAGACGTCAGTCAGTCGATCGCCGCCATTGCCATCAGCAAGCTTGAGCACGGTTGCGGTGTGAGCAAAACCAGCTTTCGTTTGAATTGGTAATATTAATCTCTGAGCCTCCTAAGCGGATTTGGACAAACGTCCCCTGACAAACGCGCCTCGGGCCCTCGCTCTGGGCAGCCGTGAGTCAAACGACTTTTTGAAGTACTGCCAAAAATTCTTCTCTCGCTGCTGCTCGTGACTTCTTTGAAGCGGTGTTTTTTTCTCGCTCGACTTCTCCTCCGGTTTCCGTCAACTCCAACAGGTCTCCAATTTCGTCCGAACCGAGGCCAGCGCGACGGAAATCCGCCAACGGCACCACCTGTGGATTTGTTTTTCAGCTCGGTGTCTTGCGCAGCTGCAGAAACGGAGGCGGTCAAAGATTTTCTTTTCAAATCGAGGGAAAACCAAGAACGAAACTGGACAGAAGTTCTTGTCGTAAGAGCTCGCCGATAGATTACGCTCATCGTATCCCACTGGAAAGTCTTGAATCGCGACGACGCGACGCAGATTTCGGAGGCTGACTGACCGAGCGAGCTACCAACAAGCCAAGCAATCAATCGATCGGACGCTCGATGGTGAGCTTGATAGACGTTAGCAGCCGCTTGACAGCTTTGACAGAGCTGAACTAATAATTCTATAATTTTCGGTTTATTTTCACTCGAGTGATTATTTTTTTTCTTCTGACGGTAGTACTAGTGAGGAGAACGAAAACGAAGAAGAAGAAACGGGGATGGTGGCTGCGGAGGAAGCAGTAGTGAAGTAGTAGTTATCGTAACGCCGAGTATTCTAATGGCCGCTCAAATTTTTCAGATTTGCAAGCTTCAATTGAATCAAGAAACGTCTGGCAGCCACAGCCGCCATTGCCGCACAACGACCAACGACTGTGGTGGGAGCGAGTGGCTTTGATCCGCGTTCGCGTCAAACGTTCAGCCACCAGCCAGCAACCCAGTCAGTCAGTCAGTTCGTCCGTTCGTCCGTCAGAGACAGTCAGCCAGTTGTTTGAACAAATCAAAAATCTAAATTCTGCCCACAGAAAAAAAACCGGACGTCATCGGACACTCCCCACACCGCCGGTCGCAGTTGAGAAGGACAGTCACCCGATGGCACAGCGCTCATCCGAGCGTCGAGCATCCAGTTTTCCACCAGAAACATACCAACGGAAGTCGTCCGAGCTCTGAACTCTTCAGAAGCAGAAAAATTCAAGCAGAACTCAAACGAGCATTTCAGTTCGAAAGTTTTGGAAATTCGTTTCTTACTCCCCCCCCCCCCCCCGAAACCCTCTTGGAGCTCGAGGGGTGGACAATGGAGCAAGCAGTAAACCCTTCGTCAGGAACAACAGGAAACAGCAATCGCGTTCAGGAGCGCTCAGGATGGAGTCTCGCAAGTGCTGTTGAAATAAGAGCCTCCGCTAGTTCTTCTGGATCGTTGCACCTCAAACGATGGTAATGATATGGGAACGGATAGAAAACCGAGCGAACCCAGGTCGCACTTTCGCTGATCCGTCGCCGAGTTGCTTAGTTGCTGTGCGCGCGAGCAGAGCCCGTGTGAGTCCGGGTCGTGGGAGTGCTCTAGTACCCTCGCGCCCTCTTACGTATGGGTTTGCGCACAGTTGAGCGGTTTATACGACCGGAGGCGAACAGAATGACACGCGATTTTTATAGAGTACACAGCTATCGTTTCTAATCTAGGCGCAGCCCAGTATGCAAATTATCAGGCTCTGTCTTTGTTGTTGCCATCGTCGTCGCTGTCGTCGTCGTTGTTGTCGTTGTGAGGTTGCGTTGTTATACAACTGCGTGCAACCACCAGATACCGTAGCAATTTCATTAGCTCGTGTCGCTGCACGATAACATTCCTCGCGCAAGAGTTGCCTCCTCTAGAGAGCGACCGCGTCCGTTCAAGTCTCACAGGTTCCGTAGATCACGACAGGGTCCACATTCTATTCGTCTTCCACGAGCCACTCGGTACGGTGCAATCACGTATCACGCTCGTGTTTCCAGAATCTCTTGGACGACCAAAAATCTTCCAGAAACTTCCGAAAAACTTCTCATTCATCGATACTCGAAGACCATTCAGGCCTCGTCTGGTGACGGGTCGCACAAAAATTCAGATCGAGAGAATTTTTGATCGAGATGAGAATCGCGCCCGAGACTCAAATTGTTCGTACCAGTTGATCTCGATTTTTTCCCCCGGCCGTAGACTGTGACGAATCGCGGTATGCGTATCACTGCTAACTCACTTTCGATGCCATGCCTTCACACACTGTGTGACCAGTGTAGCCACTCGCCACTGCCGCCGTCGCCGCGATCCATATGCTCATATGACCGAGCAGAACGAATCCGATATGCTAAGTCAACACTGGCAGCGAGCGAGTGAGGGGAACTGCTGCCATTCGGAAATGGCTTAATCCTCGAAGACCTATGGAGTAGTGTAGCGCAGAGAGGAATGAAGGAACAACGAGGTGTGAGTATGGGCTGTGCTCGGGCGATGTCGGATAGGTGTGTATCTAGAGCGACAAAGCTCACACTCGTGTATGTATATCAAAACAGGTATGCGCATACCCTAACCGAGCTACAAAGCCCGCGCAGTTTATCAACAACTGCGATAACACGGAATCCCCGGGCGCAAGACAAGCTATGCTGATTCCTATACATGCTCTGAGCTCCGCTCACATCAGCTAGATAAACTTCAATCGGAGCGTGAAGATTCTCGTCGCTAATCCCGGGCGTTGGTTTAAAAGCAGCAAAGTGCATCGCTAGACTAACTCGAGCACTGATTTGGCCTCGCGGTCGTTCACTACCCGTGAAACTTCCGGAAGCTCTCTCTCTCTCCGGAATCTCTGAAAACCTAGATTTCTGCGGTTCTTCGTTCTTTCTTTCGACACAATACTCATGTCAGGAAATTGTTCCTCAGACGAGATTCCGCTGATTTGGAGCACAACTCGTGGTTTGGGAATCGGATTGAAACTCTCTCAGATTTTGTTGGGAAAACAGACCACGGGGGATTCTTCCATCTGAACCAAAAGCAACAATGTAGCTGGAGACTCGAGAAAAAACATCTCGACGTCGTGACGAAATATTCGCGAGGCGACAGATGAAGCAACGCGAAGCAAGACAGAGATCCCTTGGGTTGTCCTTCTGCTCCTTTTTCCCGATGCATACGGCCGGAGCGCCTAATGGACGGCCGTAACTCGCGCACAAACACATTTCGGCTCGAGAAGAGTATCTTCTCTTTCTCCTCCGAACCCAGATCTTTTTCCGAAAACCAACGAGACCAACTTCGGTTGGTCAGCATCACATGTGCACTCTTGCAGCAATGCCTCAACTAAACATTCGATGAAATGTTCACACTCGCCCTGAGACGCAATACTCATTTGTGGGGTGAAAAGAATACTCGGAACAGCGCGGAAATTGAGGATTTACGATCGAGTTCCTCGCTAGGTGATGCCACTGATACTTCACATGATGACGATGCCTCAACTGAATGCCTGTCCTGCGAGTGACGTAAGAATGCCCGGGCCGAAGAGTCCGGCGAAGCTGCCACCTCCGCGTTCGGCAAACTACGCCGTCATAAAGATTCCATCAGAACCTCAAACATCTTCATCTCTTCCTAGCTCGTAAATCACAGACTTCTGGTTTTTCTACGTTCACGAGGTTAGCGTTCAGCTGTACGGCTGTTGTAAACGAAGACAAGCGAAAACGAAAACCAGCCTTCGATACTTCAACTTAGATAACCGCAGCAACACCAACAACAACAACAACGACAACAACGAGACTACCGGGAACACCCCGGAGGAAGTCTCCGGCGAAGAATGGAGGCTCGACCACCCATCGGTCGTTGTTGTACAATGTTCGGTGTGGGTTTTTGTTTTTTTAGGACGTCTTCTGAGCTTGGGTTTTTCGTTTCGCTGAAGTTGGTTCTCTCTCTCTCTCTCTCTCGAAGCATTTTAGCGCGAATGGCTTCTCGAAACGACTCTTGAGTTCGTTTGCGTCACTTCTCAACGCAACGCTCAACAACAAACGCTCTCGACCGAGGTTGATCTCTTTTCGGAGTCGTCTAATGACGCCCTTGTTGAGTTCTGTCTTTTTCTCTTCGACAAACCTCTTCCGCCGCGACTCGCAGTAAAGTGTCACATGATTTTTTCGTGATTATTCGTCATCATCGTCGTCGTGATGACGAGACGAAATCGCTCAAGAGTGCGACCAATCAAGCGGATGAATGATTCTGAATAAACACATCAAGTGTCCCGGTGTCATCTGACATTTTTTCCCTTCGCTGTTTCTGCTGTGATAATTGGGATGACATTAGGACAGAGGGAATAGCTGGTCGGGCCCGTCGGCGATCGACACGCAAACCCTTCAGCGTAGGTCCTCTGCATCAGCCGTCCGACTCCACTGACGGAATCGTTCACCGACTTTGTCCACTTGCCGTTCGATCGGGCCCTGATCGACTTCAACTCCGACTGACTGACTGACTCGGACTACGTCGACGCCATTCACATCGATGTTGTCGCTCGATCTGATGAACGACCTGCGAGGAGTTCGATTGACACGATAGACAAAACGTACGGCATTCAAAAAATTCACAAAACCGCCGGCCTGTTTTCGAGAAAACTTTTCTAATTTTCACGGATATCACATCCAAATGACTCAGAGATTGGAATACACGTTCATCAGGAAAGATAGACGGCACGCCCAAAAGACTAAAGACGAGCACCTTCAGGTGGCTTGCGAAATGGACGGGCCTGCCCTTTTATGGCGAAGAATGTTGGGAGTCCGTTTTCGACATAAATTCTTATGGCAGTTATTTTTATCCCTGTTTTGCTCATTGTGCTGTCGGTCTATCTGTTCGTCGTCGATTTGTTCATATGGAGGCAGACGAAACGAAAGAAAACCCTATCCGTGGAGAAAACTTTCGCAAGCCACTCCGAAGTTAAAGCGTTGTGACCAAAGTGGAACCTTCCCTCATCCATCCATTATAGAACAACAAGCCTCATCTGCCGTTATCTAACCGAAATTGTAGGACAAACAAATAAGAGTCAAGTTTGTCTTACATCAGATATGATTTTGCGGAAACCCTAAGCTCCTAGTAGTAGTAGTAGTAGTAGTATGATTGCCGGTCTGGAAAGGAAGCAACTTGTTGCTGAAAACGAAATTGCTGTCAATGAGCATCTCCAAAAAGCAGCGCCACCGGTGTCGAAAGCACATGCAAACATCGTGACAGAGCGGAGTTTCGGATCGCTCCGTTCATGACATGCTCTTCTTCTTCTTCTTCTGCTTCTGTCGCTGCTTTATTTTAATGAGAGACTAAAGAAGTTGTTTGCTAATGGCCTGAGTGCCTACTTGACTGACTTCGCATGGCTGACTGGATCGCGATTCGTCCGCGTTTCTGGTCTGACCTAGCGGTGCATCGCTCGGTTAGGAGAAGAGTTCGTGTCGTCGTTTAGTGGCGCGTGACATTTTGGTCTATCAGTCGTGGTTGCCGACGCGACGTAAATCGCACTCGACGGAAGACGGGAAAATCTTCGCGGCGGCGCGGCATCTCGGAGAAAAGCAGCGGACTGCCGACCTGGGAAGCTCAGGATCTGGGACCGAGTTTCCGGAGACGAAAAGGAAGAAGTCTAGGAAACCTAGAGTCCCGTTCGTCTTCCGATTCGTATGGGCGTTCGCGGTGACATGTTCTAATTGGGTTTGGAGCAGACGACGACGACGACGACGCCGTCGCCGCCGACGACTAACATGATCTACGATAATGGAACGTAATGTCGAGACAGTTAAGTGTGACGCCTTGATAAATACAGTTCTTGTGCGTTCACCGACGACGGTCGTTTGATGGGTTCCTCTCCGGGCTTGGTGCTGCTTGAATGTCCGCCGGACGAGTTCTTCTGCTTCGGCAACGCGGCGGCGGTGGCGGCATCCGCGAACCACGCCGAAGCTCCTCTGACTCTGAATCCGAGAAGCAAAGCACATGATTAGATACCGCCGCGGCAATATAAGGTCATGTAATTGTGTTAAAGCGAGTAGAAATGAAAGAAGACGAAGAAGTAATGGGTGGATGAAGAAGGGCGGAGGAATTAAACAAACACACAGACAGACATCGGCTCGCTCACTCGTTCGCGAGCCAGAAGTGCTCCTGCTTGGGTCAAGTAGGTGTGCTCCGATTGTGGTCCGAGAGTCGCGTAAAAGCCTGGCCGGAACTCAACGACCGACATTCTGATGAGATTCGATGCGCTGAATTTTTGGAACGTTAAGATAAGGCAGAAGAGATGATTCCGAAAGCAAAAAACAAACCCCAGGAAAAAAGACACCTCTCTTTATGCTTTCTGATCTTTATCTTCGCTTTCCAGAGTCCGGTCAAAAATTGTCTCTTTACCGGCCCTCTGTTCTTCGGTGTTTGCTGATGTCATTCCAGTGTTTTCGGTTTTCTGTCTCAAACTTCTGTCAACATGATTCTGGCTCCTGTGGATTGGTCGGCTCGCAGCTCTAGGGGAGTGGTGATCGTCGTCGCCGACGACGAACAATTCAAGCAGAAAAATACTGACTGACTGACTGAGAGCGGCGTAGATTGAGATGGCAACGAGCTGAGGAGGATTTGTCAAAGACCCTCCGTCAGTCAGTGAGTTTTCTTCATCCATTTGTTCGCCCCTCGTCCATCCGTCGGGTCGTCGAGCGTCTGTTGGGCAGTCGTCTGAGCAGGAGAATAATTCCAACATGAGCGATCTGTCTGATGATCGTCTCACGTACAAGCGAATTTCTGTAACTAAGGAGTTTTACGGCAGCCCGTCGGTCTGTCAGTCAGTCGCACGGACGAACAAGCGAGCGAACGAGCAAACGTTTCTTGAGTCGTTGACAGCAGCGACCGTGAAACTTGCCATCGGCAAGACGAAACAAACAACTAATATCACTAATAATACGAGAAGAACGTGCGTTTTCGAATGCATCCATTTGTATCCGTTATCTCGGACCGGTCGATCATTTGTTTGAAGAAAATAATTCGAATACTACGTGCGGCTTGGGATGCTTTCCGCGAGTGAGCCTTCGATCTGGATCGCTCGCAGATAAGACGCTGGAACAATATGCTTCATGTCGGATAACAAGAAGAATGCGACGATGATTGCGAAGCTGTCTTCCTTCATTCTTCCAGATCCGCAGATCAACATCCACGCGACTTGCAGGTAGATCGACGAACCCGAAACGCGAAAATTTTGGAATGAAGTCAATCAAAACCCGCTCTAGAAACAGCGCCGCAGACGCCCGAGGCAAGCGACATGGTTTGACATCTCGGAAACCGTCCGCGGAACTTCTGGAAGTCGAAACAATCTTGGTATGCGCCTCACCTGGGGCATGGGGCATGGCGTACCTAACTTCGTCGCCCTCGTATCGAGGATCATTTTCGATTTGTTGAAGATCCTCGAAGGAGTCGGGGGGATGACAGCGATCTGTGCGAGACCAAAACGATCTGTGAGAGTTGGAAACAGTTCTTGAGGAAGCTCACTGACAGCCGGTCCCCCGGTCTGCTTGCCTTGTCTGCCGGGCAGCCAGCGGCGAGTGTAATTGCCCTAAGCGGATCAGTGGCAGCGACAACGACAGCGGGCGACTGCAGTGGCAACTGCAGCGGCACCGGCCGCTTGGCCTTCGTGACCTCCACGTAGAGTAATCCGGCCGATATTTCTCCGTGATAAGTTCCGTGCCGAGTATCGTCGAGTCACCGTGGGCTCCTCGGCAAAAGACGTGAAGAGGAGTTCGGAGACAAAAGTGTAATCCTTATTTATGGAACCGCCGGTCAGTGAAGAGTGACTGGCGTAGAGAAACATAGAACAGAAACAACAGGATGAAGCCCAACTGCATTGCGCAAAGGCGTTGCTTTGTGCTTGACTCCGGTCGCCAGCCAGCCTATCTCACAGTGTATCTCGGAATTTGTGCATCTTGTGTGAAAGCGAGAGCTAGTCGGGACGAGAAAGTGAGAGAAACAATAGGATTTGAAGAGTTTCTGCCCTTCCCAAGGCGAATTCACTAAGACTATACAGCATGTTGCGCAAAAACGGATGGATAGAACGACCCTGGGACTTGGCAGTATACCATGTGCTCTCATGCAACAACGAGTCGGGAAGTTCATCGATTATGACGGTGGTATCGCGTGCATCGATGGGAAACCGAAGCTCTCTATCGTGAAGAAGAAGGATTTGTGCAAAATTCTTTCAAAAAAACAGGAATCAATCAAGTCAAAATCACCAAAAACTGCGGCCGATCTCGCGGGTGCGTGCGATCGCAGGCTAGAATGTGTTACTGCGAGTTCATGTTCAGACAGTCTTCTTCTCTATCCTTCGTTCTTCTTTTTCAGCTCTCTAGCGCGCTTTCTCTCTCTCTCTCTTTCGGGTTATCTATCGGGATGCTTTCAGAACAGAAGAACAGCTTCTCCGTCGTCTTCTCTTGATGTAACTCGGTATCTAGCTTCCCCTGTTTGGAGATAGATAGCCGCCCGGACCACCGACTGGTCGACCGGCCGGTCGCTCGGCCGTCACACATATGCAGACAGTAACAGCAACCGAAGCAACAACAGCAACAACCGGTCAACAGTCTCTGGCCGACGCAACAGATAAGATGCATATAGACTGGCTGCCGCCGCTGTTGCGGGTGAGCTGGCCGAGGACTAGCCTCGTTTAGAAGTTCACTTCTGGTTCCATGCGGAACTCAATACGCGAGTAACGAGGCCGTCTTCTACTTTCGCCCATGCTGAGTTCGATTGAGCCTTTCATCTTCATACTCTTCGTCCTTCTGCCCATGATTCCGTCCCTTGTCCGATTCCGTCCACCGTTTTCCCACCCATCTCACTCCCCTCCGATACGTTTCATTTCGAAATATTTTTTTTTCGTTAATGTCCCGCAATTTTTGATACATTCTTACGTTTTTCTTTCCAAGTTT
This sequence comes from Neoseiulus californicus, assembly GCA_028455905.1. NCBI lineage: Eukaryota > Metazoa > Arthropoda > Arachnida > Mesostigmata > Phytoseiidae > Neoseiulus > Neoseiulus californicus. Next base: position 362,003 of record JAMQGS010000011.1, read on the forward strand.
CGTCAGTTTTCCTTCGACTTGAGGAAGAAAAAACGAACGCAGTTGTTTTCCTCCGGGGAAATCCAGGAGATCATGACGTGATAGTGGTTGGAGGGCGGGACAGTGGTGCCATGCATCTGCTCGGACTCCTCGCAACGTTTTTCTCCCACAGGCGCAAACAGGACGGCCATTAGGCGTGGCGGTTGCATTCCCTCCGTCCCGTCCTTCTTGGTTCCCATGCCCCTGTTCCGCAATTTCTCCCGACAGGCTGGGACTAATTGTGGAAATTACTGCGAAACGGTCCAGGGAAGCGGCCGCACTCCGCGGCAATTTGAACAATGTTCGAAACTGCGTGCGTTCGCAGCTTCCCCATCGGAAGCGGTCAGTGCACGCATTCGCGAAGACCTCGGCCCGACGTTCCTCGGGTTTCCGACCGAGAACTCGGACCGACGCGACGGTGTTTGAAACTTAATCTTGACTGAATTTCCGAGAGCACACCAAGACCGGTTTCTGTTTTCCAATTATTATTCTCAGCCGAGACTTTGTTGAAACTTGAGCTCGAGTCTTTGATTTCGATGAACTGTTGCAGATTCCAAATTGATACTCCGAGTTTCGCGTTTGCAGCGCGGCAATCCGACCCGAATCAAGGCCCGGGGCTCGGGCCCATGCCGCCGACCGGGGAAAGTTGATTTCGTTCGGTCAAAGTGACATTTTTGTGACGTTTTCAAGGTTGACTCAGAAGTTTTTGCCGCTGCCGTTGCAGGCGTCCATACTGTGCCGGGGAAATTCAGTTTGCAGTTCTCCGAGCGATGGTCGGCACAAGTGTTGACTCTGACGTCGAAAAAGTCAAACATGTCACTTGTTCGATCGGATGACTTTGTTACAACCTTCCAGAGATGAGATGTTCCGCGGGATCCCAACATACCAAGGCTCAAGTACAGTTGTGTGTACCGTGTACAACGACGTCAAGCGAACTCAGAAAACACCGATTTCGGTTTTCTGTCCTCGATTTCAGGGATGGTATTCTGATACAGTTTTCGTTTCCTGCGATTTGAACGCTGATTACAAAGAAGAAGAAGAAGACGAATGCTTGAAAAGACAAAACTCCGTGGAGTTTTTTTCCAGCGCTTGTCAAGCACTGGATTGCGTGCACCGCCGCGCAAGGATCAGTCATCGGTAACTTTTGTCATTGTAGCGTATCTTGAGGTTTCGTCGGCGGCGGCGACCGTTCCAGCGTTATCAAGTCTGCCACAATCGCCGGACGCATAAAAAAAACACGGCTCGAACCGCGCCGAACGTGGGTATGTCTAGAGGTCTTTATTACGGTGTTCCATGTTGTCTATTATTGAAATCCGAATTTATAATGTTTTTCCTTTCTTTCTTTCTTTCTCTATTCTGCGGGTTGCGGTCAGCTATCGAGACCCGTCGCCGCTGTCTCCTCGATGCGATATTCCGTTTCTCGGAAACACGAGACATTCCGTGCGATGTTCCAGCAGTTTTCGATTTTCCCCCGCTGATAACGGCATCGAAGTTCACCAGACGACCAGAACAGTCCCAGTCGGTGCCCTGGAACTTTTTCAGCATTTATTTCTGTCCATCTGACACTATTTCCACAACGACATCGATTCAAGAAACTCCTCGGAACACTTTCAGATTAGTGAAGAAAAAATAGAGTCGAAACTTTTCGATCGCAGAAACGCAACTGAGGGACCTTGGCAGAGGGCCAGGTGAGCATGTTGTGTTCTCCTGAGTTTCCTTTCCACGGGTGGATGGTTGGAGAGGCTCCTGTAAGGAGCAAAGTGACTGAACGAGCCATGCTCGTAGGTGGAAGTCTAGAGCCGACTTTCCACGTTCGCCCAGTCTGCTCTCGAGTGACGTTGACAATGAATGTGTCGCGTCGCAGATGAAAAATTACTGCGGCCAGACCGCGACAAGGAGGATCTTCAGAAACCTTATGAGGACGAAGACGACGACGGCTGCCATGACGGCGACGACGACGAGGACGACGTACTTCTCCCACTCCTCCTTCTCCCGGCAATAAAAGTGACGTAAAAAATATTGTCGCACATAAACACACGTGTGCGTATTTATGTAGATACGAGCGTGGATTTATCCTCTTCGTATCTGCTGTGCTTCTTTCATGTCATTTACTTCGAGTTTATTGAAGCATCCGCGAATGGCCGTACGGACTGGCGAGCAGAATGGTAATCTAGGCGGCGTAAACGGTGGTCGAGGGATTTTGAATCATGAATATTCGGCGCGATAGCCATATCAAAGGATCCCGGGAACCCGGCTGATCCGGGAAACCTTTGGAGAGTCCGGAAATTCAGGCTCAAAAGGAGAGAATTTTCAGAGTGCCAAGAATAGACAGGGCAGCGAAATCACTAATGCTTACCACGAACTCGTCGCAAAACGAGAATGGATATTGAGATGTATTCGTTCCGTCAAAGTTTCGTGGTTGCGAATCGTGGTTGGACATCGGATGGTGGGCCATCGCAGTGTCGATAGCTGTCGTACCACCAGACCGTTCTCGAGTCGGGACGCTTGACTAAGTTTTGAGTGTTAGTCGAGGTGGGCAGACGAAAACCGACTGAAAACGGGAGAGAAAAATTGTATCGCGGTGGGCGGTCTTCCGTAGCATAAAAAGCTCGCTTTTCACCCGAACAGAGGAAAAAACATCAACAACAACTCTACTACCACCATGCCACTGAAATTTTTGCCCCTCTGACGCCAACGACACAGTCGCGGAACAGGAAACAACCGGATCAAAGAATAAGCCGGACCTCGACTGAGCCTCCGTGAGGTCGAACTTGATCCCAACATGAGCCGCATGTGACCGAGTCCACCGATCGAGAACTTCCCGGTCCCAAAATAGATGTTTGGAATTGAGTATTCGATGACGTAGGACATTTTTTGATTCTTGTTCTGGCTGCAGCTTTCAAGTCAGATCCAGAATATACGAATTTTGAGAAAACTTCAGCTCAGGTCGAAGTTTCCTGATTTGACTCTCCTTTTTCGTCAGGATCTTCGAATTCTTCGGGATCGAGACCTTGTTTCTTAGGTTCCTAGGCACTCCAACGTCCGACGGAAACCGGGGAGCCTGGCCATTGCGTTCGGTCGATACGTGTTCTCGCGGAAACGTGTTCCCACGAGCAAATCGACGGAGGGAATTGTGAGCAAGGCGGCACTCGGATCGGTATTTATTGACGACTGGTAAGCAGACGGACAGACCGACGAGCGGCTGGGAAGAGGAAGCTAATTGTCGAAAAGCCTTCCGTCATGAAGGAACGGAATAAGGCCCAATGTGTTTTATTCAATTCGTTCCGCCGATCTCTCTCGGCTGATTCCACTTCCGGTCCCGTTTCCTGTGCCTATCCGTTCCTGCAGATCCGGAGCTGAAGTTGCCCCTGCTAAGGGTTGATGTTCCTCACGCAGACGAAGCCTTAAACGCTTATAGATGAGGCAGCCGGCTTCCTCTCGTTCTCCTGTCTCCTGTGGGGGGAAGAGGGACCGCAGAGGGGGTAGAACAAGGAGTCGACGGGAGAAGAGAACGAAGCGTTAGGGAAAACGAGGCGAACTGCGAAATACGCAGCAGTTCGTGTTCCAAGAACAGAATCACTGAGGAACGGATTACCATGGCGGATGTAATCTCTACAAGGTCGCGAACATTTTCTCTTCGACACGTGGAAGAAACCTAAAAACAGGAAGACAGGGACCGCGAGGGAGGGAAAAGATGTCAAATCTGAAAAACAAGTTCCAGGAGTTAGATTTAGCTCATTGAGTGGAGTGGAGTTCTTTGGAAGACTGGGAGGGAAATCTGTAAACTCCTGACGTAGTCCTTGCAGACATATTCTCCGAGGATGGAAACTAAGATGTCGTTAAGGAACTTCGCTCTGATTAGTCGAGTTTCCGGATTCCCTCGTCAGGTCACCTGGCAACCTAAGGTAGTATTCCTCAACCTTAACAAGGCACATCCGAGTTTTTACATGCTTTGCCGTTGAATGAGAGTTTCTCTGAAGTCGTCTGGGAAACAGGGAGAAGCGGATCCTGGGAAACATGTCGAAGACCCTTCCATGGAGAATCCGAGTCAAAAGTGAGATCCAGAACGACGGATCACCGATTCAACGACGAAATCGCAGCACCCATTGCAGAGACGGACCAAACGGAGTTGTGACAACGAGTCGACCGAGTTTTCCAGAATTCACAACAACTTCGTTAGGCTCATTGGGACACGGAGAGGGCAGAGGGAAACTAATTAGAAAGCTTCACGAACAAGTGCCGCCCAAAAGTTTGAAAAGTACACCCTGCTCTCTGTCGAAGGTCTCTGCTGCGCCCGGCTTGTCGGCTCGTCTGCTCTGTCTGGCTGGCCGCCTGACTGACTGTCTGTCTTTCTGTCCGAGTTTCTTTCTTCTTCTCGCGCAGTTTCGCGGAATTCCTCCGGTCTTAACAGTCGACAGAGTTACGTCTCGCAAGACTCCGCGATCAGATCGAGACAGGCTCGGAAATTGGGTCGAAGATAAACCGAGTAAAGTAAACGAAAGGCTAAGGGCGTCAATTTCCACCTCGAGTGTCTGCTGGAATAGCGTTCCCGGTGCACTTCCGACGCAGACTACGTTTATAGAGACCATAAACGTCTGGAGAATGGTTTTCACAGGTTCACAAAAAAAGAAATTCTAGGTCGAGCTTCCTTCGACGCCTGAGTAAACACGCGATGGGCCCATATCTTGGTGAAGCTTGTGTACAGGTCTTGCCTTTCGGTCTATTTGTCCGCGGTGAGCGAGGTTTGTCGAGTGAGCAGAGTGAACCAGCATCCTATATTCGGCTCTATATGTGGAGGAGCTTTGCCAATAGGTAGCAAATTGGCTCGTAACGCGCATCTAGTAATCATTCCGGGGCCTCCGGCGTGAAGGGTTGACTCCGGCTGCACTCGGTCTGCTTATCGTCCGGCTCATGCTGATTACGCTGTCATGGTGTCTGACTTGGGATGAGATATTTTTGACAACCTAGAACCAAATTGTCTTCGAACCCTACCAGATTATCGAACCTTGGGGAAATTTCCAGCCCTGAGCCTCAGCCCAGGACACGTGGACAAGCTTGGCCGTTTCTAGGGTTCGAACTCCAGGTGAGCTGGTTGAATCTGATTCGAATCGGAAATGTGATATTCGAGCTAAAAGAATCAATGTTGAGCGTCAGTGATTGTTGGAGGATGGATGGATGGATTTGATGAGCGGGGCCCCTGTTGCGTCGAGATTCAGCGGAAGTTAGCGAGCATAGTAGAGTCACGTTAGGGGAATGGAGTTGTTAAGTCTCCCGAACTTGCGTCGCACTGACGACACGTTGGCGATGAAGACGGAGCGCTTGGACACCCGGAGAGACCGTTGGGCGGTCAGAGGGACGGTTGGCGTTGGCCTCCTCTAAGTGATCGAATATGGGAACGGGAGCCCGTGCCTCTCGCGACCCAAAATCAGTCTCCGCGGAGAGGCATGAACATTTCTGGACACATTTCAAGGTTTTCCGGTCATGTAACGAACGATTGAAGATGATCGGTAGTCAAACCGATTTTACGAGCACCTCGGGGAACCCATATTTGGCTCGATTCTGCGGCCAATCGACAGTTGAAAACGACCTCGCACAAGCCGTAAATTCAAAACATGAAAGAAATTAAAAGCCACCCAAGGTTTCTAACGAAGTACTGATTTTCGGAAAAGCTGTCCCGCTGCTGACTTTGTCGCTTTCTCGCACGCGGTCCGAGAAAGCTACCACAGCGAAAAGCGCTTCAAGTTTGTCACTTCCAGCGAGCACGAATAAACCGCAGAAATTATCGAGGCCTTTGATCATCTTTCCACTGACGTTAATGATGCAATCTGTCACGGAGGGAAACAGCGTGATCAAGATGTTTTTGACTGCAGGGTCATTCGTTTCCGTATTTAGCGAGTTCATAAACAAAATCATAATTTCGGCTTATTTAGCACAGCGAGCTCGTTAGTCACCGTTTTTCCTCCCCGTTCCTTCCCTCCTGACGCAGCCGATCACCAAGAATGTCCGTTACACAGCGCCATGGAGTACTTCTTGGCAGAATCACATGAACATTAAACTTCCGAGGGCTCCCAAACCTAGGAGAATCCTTGGATTACCTTCCGACACGGTTCCGGAAACTACCCTAAGATGGAGAAAAGAACTTTCCCGGGGAACCTTGAGGCCTTCAAGGCTGGAATATTTCGGCTTTTCTCGCCGAGGGAAGTTTCTAGGTTAATCACGAAGTGACTCATTGTTCTTCGACTCCGTGAAAACCTTTCAAAATCTCCACTCGACCTTATGGGGTTCATCGAGCTGGAAAATTTCTGGGAACTCCTCCTGGAATCCACGTGCACCTAGGGTAAACAGTTGTTCCCGAAACCTGAAAATAGAACCTAGGGTTGGGTTTTCCCTCGTTTCCCACTATTCCTGCTTCCTTCCATTTCATGAACTCCCTCTAGAACCACGACAAGGTTCGATACCTCCGCAGGAAACGGCTCATGGTGTCGCTTAGTTTCCCTGGAGGTGTTAGTTGTTGTCACCTCCAAGCTCCAGAGGACACGAGGTCAAACAAATGCCCTAAGGCAACGTTTCCCGGTCGGGGACAGTGCCGCGGTCAAACTAGACTACCGCGGTGGACCTCAACGGCCCCGGAGGCAGCTCCCGCTCAGATCGAAGGCTCGAGTGTGCTGGCCGCAATTACTACGCTGAAAACGAAGTTCTGTTGCTGGAGAGGTCCCTGAGATGATCTTCATGAGGGGTATGATGATGATGAGTCCTGTGGTCGGAGTTGCGGACAGCGGTGCAGTCCGCGGTGCCGCAATGAGAAACATCGCATGTGGGTGCATTCATAATTAGGGGGGTTGCGAAACGATGTTCTCGGACATCGCGATTCGGGATTTGCTGGGCGGCCGTACGAGTGGATGTTCTCGATGTCTTTGCGGTGTGTGTATTTTTGGGTTACGCCACACGGGAGTTCCGCCATTGACCTCAGCAGACCTCCGTCGTGAAACATCGCCAGCATGACTTGCTAATCCATTGTTTGTGAAGTAGTAAACGTACACTTCTTAAGAAGGCGGACTAGGATACATAAAACTTCAGAAATATCGGGGGGAAACGCGCGCGCGCGCGCTTGCGTCCCTCATCGATTTGATGATACCATTAGCGGAAGAAATCTCGCGGTGGCCTTTGAATGTCACGGTGAACCTTGGGATGTTTCGCTTGACATTCGCATCGTACGGCAAGCAATGCTACGTCTTACTTTCTTTCGAGCGGATCCTGCTAGCGCTTTGACAGGAGACACGGCGACTCTTAGCGTACATTAGCTGAAAATTTGACAAACAGACAAATGCTTTTATGGACATGTCTTAGCGGGCGTCAAACCTATCATGAGCCCGAAAACCAACACAGCGACCGTGCAACCGAGCCGAAGACCGAAAAGCTGTTAAACTGCGCTGAAAAAGCAAAAAACTCGATTTCGCGTCGAATTCTCACCTAATTCCGTTCTGTTTCTTCAGATCTTCGTGAAGATTCGAGAATTTTTCTCCCAATTTTTCCGGATTTCTCGATTTCTCGGCGGAATTCTCGGACCCTCCCGATCGCTTTCAAATCTCCGAACTCGGATGACTTCCTGTTGGATCGAGGTGCTAGACGGCGACGACGCAAAGTAGATGCATTGCATGCGCTGCGTTTTGCTGTTGAGCGGCCGATCTCCTGTTTTCCGATTGCTCGTGTCTCCGATCGGTCGACTGCGCCGTGCTCTGATCCCGTGCAGAGTTTGTTTCGTGATGACGATTCTCTCACGTGAGCTCGGGACTCACGATCGAACGTTCAACGCGTTGCTGGCGAACGTCGGATCGAGTACAAGTTTTGAAAACTGATGGTTTGTCGATATGTTGAGCGATGATTGGACGGTGATGATTATCGCGAGGTGGGTCAAGCATCGCTATGGGAAGCTTCGCTTTCGCTAACCTCTGCAGAATACACGAATTGAACGAACGACGTCATCTTCCGCGGTTTCTGCACTGACAGTGGGTCTAGGCGGTCACGATCCAAACCAAGGCCGAACCGAAACCGCGGACGGTCAGTCGACCGACCGACCGATCGATCGATCGCCGATGCTGCGACTTCTTTGACCGCATGGGGCCAGCGACAAGTCGCGATCACGCGCGCGAAGCCGTGGAAAAACAACCGGGAAGCTTTCTCCCGTTATTCCAGGTCTCTAGCTCCTTTTTGTTTGAATTTTTTGATCGAATCTCCGCGTTCTCGATCTGGTTCTCGGACCGAGCCCATCAACGTTAGGGAAAACAAGTCAACAAAACTTGATTTTGTAAAAATGGAAATGAAATGATCGAATGAAGTAGTCGGAACCGGAGCCGTTCGCTCGCGAAACTGAAGTTCGTCAGACGAGAAGAAACTGAACGAAGCTCCGTGAGCTTTACGATCATCGTGTCGCCGTGATACGCGTCTTGGATTCATCCGCGATCGATGCTCTGTTCGATGACCGTTCGCTCGGAGCGAATTGATTTCACGCCGTCCGCCAACTCACTGAACTTTGTGGACATTTACGAGAACAATGGAGAAATGGAATTTCAGACCCGCGTTGCGACGGTGACGGCTGTTGCCGCTTCTCGGATAGATCTTTCGGGGCGATGCTGATTCTAATTTTTTTTTTGTTCGTGGAAGAGCTTCCGTGAGCGAGATAACAACAGGGAAATCAAGCGCAGTGCCGGTTCCAAGTCCCGGAGCAAAAAGCTCGCAGGAAGAAACTGGAAAAACGCGGTCCACCCGCTTGCCCAAAGTCAGCGGATCCGATGGGTCGCGAGGGAATCCTCAAAAATACGAAGCAAAAATTCTCAACATCCACGGGAGCGAGTTGCAGGACACGAAAATGGAGTTTCCGTTGCCTTAACCGCCGCAAAAAGTCTACGATGCATCGTTCGCGACGTCAAAAGACGGATTCCGTTTCATTGTTTCTGAAAATTCCTGATTTCTAGCAGCCATTGCCACAAAGATTCGATAGTCGTGTCTTAGGACCGTTCCGATTAGAAGCCTAATGTACCAACAAAAGATTGCGCCATCGAATGGTGCCTCGAAAAAGCACAACGGGTTCAGAAACGTTGGAGGAATCATCAAAGGGGCGATCATCCAGCGTCCAGTCCAACATCATCTACTCACTTCGACATGGTGATGCAACGTTTCAAGATGTTCAACGTGTTGAGTGTACATGATTCTTTGGATTTCCATGAACAACTATACCGAGACGACTTGATTACATATATTCCGTGATACATATCGAGTCGAACGAATCCCCTCCCGTTTCAAAAGTCTCGATTCGTTCCGGTCCAGTGCGCAAAAACTAGAAACTCGACATGTTGAAAGCAACACGGGTCAAGATGTAGGATTGAAGAAGTGAAAATGTCTTACAGGTGTTGAGCTTGCCCCGAATCCCGAATCAAAGTGTGGGAATTCGATCGGCATGCCTCAAATGCTGACCACAAACTCGACTTCGGTCGAAAAGAGCGATAACATTGCAGGAACTCGTTCATCTCAGGCCCTGAGCCCAAAAGCCGGAGCTTTCCGCTTTGAGTTCTTTGTTTTCACGAAAAACCGTGGTGTTGTAACTCTTCGCAACACACATCTTAGGTGATTTTCGTCCGTCTGCCTCGGTTGTTCACGGAAAAGCCCCGGAGATCCCCTATGGATCTTCCGGCTCGGCGGACAACACCCTGTTGCTGGGTTGGTCTTGCGGTGTTGAGCGCTGTTCTCTCTAAATCCTTTCTCCGTTTTCTCGTTCGGTTGACTGCGAGCAGATCTCCGAAAAACCACAGCGGCTCTGTTCGTTTTTTTCGTGAGTTCGTTTTTTCGCTCGAATACCGTGAGAGAGTTTCGAGCAAACTCCACAGGCGGGGCGGGAAGAAAGCACACGAGCTTAAAAAACGAGCTAACCAAATTGAAATCGTCGTCAAAGTGAGTGCAACCTGTGTGCATTTCGTCGAACGAGCTTCTTAGAGAAGTTTTTCTTCTTCGGCGCTAATGAGACGTCCATGAACCCATTCGTCGGGTGAATTTCGGGACCCGTCGAAAAAATGATCTCACTCGGCTCTGAACTTTGTTTGGCCCGGCTCGCCTAAAGGTCCGCTAGTGAACTCGAAGAATTCTTCGGCGGACCTTTAGTGAACGCGGGCGATTGTTTTCTCGAGTTGCCGCTCTGTTCCTTCGGATATCGATCGGCACTCACACGATTGGAGTATCTCTTTTTGAAGTCTAGAAAACACGCTCATCGATTTTTTGATCTAATCCGCTCAATTTCTCGATTTTGAAGCATGGAATCTTCATTCGAGAGGAAATCGGAATTTTTCGATCCTCGCGTTTGGTGAATCGGTGTCGATCGGCTAGCTCGATCTTCTTCTCTCGTGATCTTCACGGCCGGCAGAAAAGCCATAATCCCAAAGGTTTACGAGCCGAGTTATCACTCGGCGCGCTCGATTTTCATCGCTTTGAGATTCGAGTCTCTCGGGGTATTCGGGGTGTTTCTTCCTTTCCCTCAACGTTTTGTACGAATCTCGAGCGACAGCATCAAATTCTCTAACCGAGCACTTCGTCGTCGGTTTCAACTCAAACGAGTAACCAGCTACATATCAGCGTTTGATTTGACTCGTTTGGAGCGTTTTGTAACCCGAACCGCATGTCAGCGCTCTCCACGTATCAAAACCAGATGCGAACAGGTAACCCTTTGCGGCTTACACGCTCAGCGGGCCTCTTCTTCGTTCATCAAATCCTCCGTTTCTTGTTTCTTTCTTTTTTTACGATTCCATCTTCGTGCTTAGAGTGATTCGCCGAAGCCGTCAACGCGCGGTCGTTTGTTGGTCGAGGTTCAATCTCCCTGATAGCATGTACGACATGCGCTTGCGCCCGCCATACGGAGCTCTACGCAACCTAAAATTATGCAAATTCCAGCATAGTCGAATCGCCGTGTCTTCGCCCATCGCTATCGGATCCTCGCATCGGGGACACACGCAAACCCTCGCCGGGTGTCGAAAATCGAAATGTGTATTAACAGATCTCTGTAAATATCGATTCATCGATCCGAGACGAGGTCTGCCCCAAGTTCGCTCTGAAGTTCCAACTCGAGCGCCTTAAGAAAACACTACTACGAGGCGCGGGGCTAAGATTCTCGTTTTTCGATCCGCGAGGTGTGAACGTACTCGACGCACCCGACTTCGAGGTGGAGAATATTTTTCTTGCAGCCATCATGAAACTCGAACCCGTGGTCGGTCCCGAGGGCACACCGACATGCGAAAACGAGACCACTCGAATTCGCATTTCGTTTCGAGAATTTCCGAAAGATTTTTGCTCCGGCGATGAATTTTTAAAAAAATCGGTAAAAATTCACTATGAAGAGGTTCCCCTGATCTTTTCTCGAAATCGGTGGAGTTATTCTTGAATGTATATGGACGTCCATATACGCAACCGAGGGTTTTGAGATGATGCTTGCATCCCATTACATCATCGATTTCCGGGAAAGCTTTCAAAGTAGAACCCTGTCTTGCATTTGCTGGCATCCGATGCATCGGGCTGGCATCCTCCTCCTAGTAGTCGTCGTCGTCTTTGTCGCCGTTGTCGAAAGAGATCAAACCCTTCTCGCAGGTGGTTTCTATTTGAATATCGAATTCTGAAGCTCAAGCGGAGCGAAGAGTGTCGATGCAACCAAGATCCCGTTTTTCTTCAAACAAGCTCCCCGGTTTCTCAGCTTCCTTTTTTTTTGGCGTCTTATTTGGTTTCTTCGCACGACGAATTCGAAATCGGACTCTGCCCGAAACCAGTCAGGTGTATAGGGGCCGAATAATTTCTGCCAAGATTGTTCCCAGAGCGACCTCTTCATCGTTTCCTCCAGTTCCCCTGATTTTTTCTCCCGTTTTTCCTAGCCATCCCCCCCCTCCCTCTGTTTTCCTTTCGTGTTTTCCCTTGATTTTTGCAACGGATTTCCTTCTGGAACATATCTGAAATTCTCGGAATGGATGTCAAACTGTGATCCGGTTGGGGCGTCCTCATTTCCCACAGCCTGGCTAAGTGTCTTCATTTTTGTTTGTCCCTTGCCTCGTCGATTCCTCCCTGATTTTCCATTCATACTCCACGCTAAAGCGGCTCCCTCGGTCCGTCGATGACGTTTCATATTGTTGATACTGCAAGAAATTGTTGTGGCAAAAAGACAGAGTCATTGTTGTACGAGAGCCGGGCGGCGAGCGAACCCGAAAGTCGTCCGGCCGACTTTGATTGCAGCCGTTTGTGGATAGAGGCTCGTTTCCCTCGTCTTTCGATTTGTTTCCCAATTCGCTTTTTGTTCAAACATTTGTAGTGCTTTTCTCGTTGAGATTGGCAATGGCGACGACGGCGACGGCGAGCGGCGGGACTGGAAACCGTTTCTATCCGGACAATGGCTTTCTTTTTTCCTCCGTTTCGTTTTGGCGATGCGTTCGTCTGTGTTTTCAAGAAGAAAAAAAAAGCTGCGAGCGATGGGAAGAAGACGAAGATGCCGAAGACGACGACGACGACGAACTGAGAATCAGAATAATCCGTGGATAATATTACAGTTACATAACAGAGCGTTTGTCGTTGGCGGTGGTGGTGACCGCTGCCGAGACAAAGCGCGGATTGCCTCACGCTCTGAATAAGGGGAAGAATGCGCCGTTAGCTCTCTCGCGTACGCCCCTCTACATGAGCGTGAATGGAAACAAAAAAAAACAGCTTCAGAACGGAGGAAATCTCTTCCAGCAACCGCAGTCGACCCGTGCTTTGAGAAGTCAACCGAGCAACCCACCACCGGCCCGAGTGAGCGTCTCGATGCTCAACCCTATCCCAATTACAGTGAATGAGCCGGGGTCGTTGGATTCTGACAATGACCGAAAGCGAGTAAACGGGTCCGGTTCATCTCCTGTCAATCGAGCATGGCGCATGGCGACCGCGTCGCGGCGCGTCGGAGGGTTTCTGTCGCCCCCGCAGAAATCTTCCGTCAATTGTCACGAAATTGATCCGTCACTGTCGCCGGCCGGCCGGCCGACGGTGTCAAACGATGACGAACATTAATGGAGAACACATTGGTGGAAAATTCCTCCGGGAAAAATGTCACTCCGCCGGTCTGTAATGTGTCAACCACCCGTCCTCGTCATAGGACACGTCCGTGGGTCGGTCAGTCAGTCAGTCAGTCGCTCTGTCGGTCCGTCCGTCCGTCCATGTGACTGACTGTCGATCCGTCGGTTGTGGCGTTCGTTTGGTTTCGGAGTAAGATCGGATGCTTCTCGGCGATGTGTCGTCGGATTCGAGAACGATTGTCTGACTGACTGACTCGCTGACTGAGGGTCCTGTGCGTTTTCGTTTTCGTTTTCTGCGACTTCAAGGGTCGTCTTTTCAGCGCCGTATGGCATCGACGTAAGCCACACCCTCGGCGCGGTTACGTCTTTGAGAAAATTTCAGTTTCGGGCAGATGGCTCTGAGACATAAGGCAATTTCGGTGATGGTTTCGTCACAATCTGTCCGTGTGCTCACCCGGACAGCTCCTCGAGCTAGGGCTGGGACTGTCAACGGCCGGCCGTCCGTCGCCGCCGCCCTCGGAGTTGGAACAGATATTCTGAATCAACTCTGGATGACGGATTTCTCGGCGTTGCGTGGACACTCCTCGATTCATCTTGGGTTGTGTAACGCGGACATTGTTGCCTCGGGTTTCTAATCCTCTGTCTGGACGCATAGTCACGCGTAAAATGAATGAATAGCAACTTTGAAAGTTTGGAATCGATTTCCCCGATGAATCAGCCGCTCGCTCGTGGGTGCATCATAATCAATCGCGTGCGTGGCCGAGGCACGGCGAACTTCGGGGAAATTATGAAATGCCGCCTCCACAACCGCCTTCCGTCCTCACTATTTCAGTCAGAATCAGATTTCGAATCAAGAATTTCCGGATTCCGAATCCCAGATGGACAAAGGCCGTCAGAAGTCACCGACTCGGCAGAGATCGATAAGATAATAATCGAAATCATGATATCCCCGTGGAATATCAACAGTTGATTCAAGATATTACAGTATATAGTAGTCTATGATGAGTCTGAGAGTTGATCGTAGCACGAACAAAGGCAAAACTCGCCGGACTCCGAACGCAAAAGGGCAAAAAGGTCGCTCGGAGAGTTTACCGGGCGGGTCGAAGCCGGAGCCAATGCGAATTTCACGCCCTCGGGCTTCCCTCGATCCGTTCCAGGCTTGTGTAATTGTCGTGTTATCATGCTTCGAGAAACTTCCCCATCTCGACGAGATGCTGCTCTAAGTTTCTATTTCAGCCAACAATAGAAGGGTCCGCGAAACAGCGTGGTTGTATATACGGAGATGATTCGAAACAAGCGTGCGCGGAAGCCGCTCTCAACAAAAGGATTTACCAAGAAATGTCACGCTGCCAGAACGCGAGCTGATTCTTCCTCAATTCGTGATCTTTGGTCGAGGCCCTGTTGTCGGGCTCAATACCAGCGAACGTTGCCCGTTCGTTCGAAATAGACTCTCGTTCTGCGCGATGCGATGAATGTATTTTCTCGACCATAATGCATTCCGAGATGACTTCGTGGATGCAGATCAGGTATGCCGCAGGCCGTGCCGGAACCGAGTTCATCTGTTAGTGAATACAGAAAGCGAAAATCGATGCAGATCGATGGAATATGAGCAACTCGAGCGCAGCCCTGCTGCTCTCCACCGTTGGGGCATAATACACAGCACGAGGCCATCTCAGCGAAGTCACTTCATGTTGAGGTCCAGTTCGTCAAATGTATGCCCTGTCGTCTTGAACAAACATTGTGTGTATAAGTTGCAAAGCCATCATCTGATTAAAAATGCTCGTAGCGAATGAGGCCATATCGACCACAGTCATCTCTGAGCGCCGTCTTGTCCCTTGCCGGGGCCCCCAGCGATCCCCTCCTCAACTCTTCTCAAGAATTCAAATATGGCCCGTCCCGTTTTCCAGGGTGGTAGGACGTTACATCCATTCGTTCGTTTGCGGACGGCGAACCGTCATGGAAAAGTTGGGTTCTACGAAACGGGCTCGTACACACGTATACACTTCGTATATGTATGTATATGTTTATCATCATCATATGTGGACGGACGATGCCCTCGGCGGAGTTTTCTCGGCGAAGTCGATCTCGATGGCCGCACTGCTGCGTTTCCTATTCACATTGATCTTCATTGGCCGTTTTCCGCAGGCCGTCTGATGACGTTAATGATATGCGCATACTTGTTGACTTGTTTGAAGGAAGGGAGCACTGCTGCCAGTGGCTCAACATTCGAATGTATCCAACTAACTTGTCGATCCACTCGGGAAGCTAATCATTACACAGCGACTCGATACATTCCCCCCCTTTCCCACCCAGGATCCCTCCCCCCCAACCGTATCCCATGATCTGCGTGTTTTCTAACTTCAGAAACGGGGAACACTCTGGTGTTCACCCAAGTTCGCCCACCAAGGGATTTTAGGGGAGCACTCCGGGGGTCCAAGTTCAAAACTCTCATGTGTTTCCGTGGTTTTTCAAGAATTTTCCCCGATTTTCCTCCCCGCGCGAGGACAAGAATGTCGTTAGAGGGTGTTTTGCAGATTCCTACTCGTTCGACATCTGCGAGCATCGCAGTTTTTCAACGAGCGGAACTTTTCCCGAGAAACAAAGAATCCGTCTTGGCACCGCGTCGCCTGACAGTCTGTGATTTTGGCGGCTACAAAAGGAAAACGGGAGGGAAAAGGGGAAAGGGGGCGGGGGTTGGAAGAATCGAAGTGAGAAAGAGCCATCTGGGGGGTAGTTGTGCTGAATCTGGTTACGAACAGACCCTGTTCAGAGCAGTGAGCGAGCGAATCGAGGGAAAAATTTGAGAATTGGCTAGAGTGCACCCGGCGAGAAGGAAACTTCGCTCCGGATTCCCGTTACTGGGTCTTCTCCAAATGGGAAAATAATGTCCTTCGATGCCTGCTGTAGTCTGCTGTCGCCCGTCTACCACCAGTGCTTCCGTTGTCGGTGCCTGCCGCCTGTTTGCCGGCAGCCTCAGCGACTTCTTGGGAGTGTTCGGTCGCTCGTTCGGCCACTTGGTTTTCTGCACTTCTGAACGGGTGGTTGTCGAACGACCAACAAACTCTCGGCAAGGTAAACAGCCGGCAACAGAATTCAGCCTCGTTCGTGTCGACTCGATAGAGTGCTGCCACCGCTTTGCTTTCCCGTTTCCAGAACGAACGAGATCCTGATTCGACTCCGACAACGACGGCGACGACCTCCTGAGTTCATCCTTGGGGAGGATTCGAAACAAATCAGGAGATCTGCCCAAGCGCATCCGAAGCTCTCCGAAAACTGATGAAGGAGATCCTCTCGTCGCTCTTCCATCCGGAGGAGCTGCCGGTGCTGCTGGCAGTCGAAGACGCAGCGGCTCTCGGTAAGCGATTACAGGAGGCAAGTTGTTTTTCTTTTGTCTCTCTTGTGGCCTTGCGGGTAGGCCACCGCTTCCTCAGGAAATTGGGGCGGCACGGCGCGGCGTCTTCTTCCTCCTCTTCCTACGGCACTGTAAGAAGATTTCCACCTGGCGGGTAACGACCTCGTTTCCCGACGACGCGACGTAACTTCCCCTCAGTCCGGTCCAGTCCTGAAAGCGAGCGGCTAACGGTCCCTCGCATGCCTCACCTCTTATACTTTTTTCTCCTTCTCCTTTTCCTCTTGTAACTCTCGGCCTCTTCCCAGCCGTTTTTTTGGAACTCAATTGAGTGCTCCGCATGCTCAGCACCGGTGGGTCCCGATTCGAGCGTGCATTGCCAGGACACAATGTCGTCTTGCAGCCTGCGGTCAACGGACTCGATCCGATCCGGACGAAGTTCGGATCAGTAGGAACCTGGAGAACGAGATCCGCACCCTGAGGTCGCTTGTTAGCCCCGCTACAAGGACGGACCTGGGTTCGCTCCAAGTTTCCTCAGGCTGCATCCTTGAATCCTAAATCTCATCCCAAAACTCCTTCCGAAGCTCTTTGAGGACTACTCCAGGAATTTTTCATCTACGACTCATCGAATATGGATCGCGTGAGTTGAACTCGCTCTACTCCTCAAAAACTTCGACGGATTCACTCGACTCCTGACAACAACAACAACAACAACGTCGACAGCGACGACGATAACAACAACAACAGGTACAATCTTGACTGATCGTCAACCGCACGGAATTCTAGAAACACACGATCGACGCGGCATGCCACTTCACCCTCGTGGTAAACAGGCAAGCCTATAAGTACACATGTGGTAGGTGGTGGTTGAGGTAGCGATTGGGGCCGCACGAGCGCACACCCACGGCCTATGTAGATACACTCATTCACCAAGTCCGGCAGATAGATGTGCACTGTACATGTTAGATAGTGTTCGCTCCTACGTCCAGTTCCGTAAATTGCGGAAAGCACGCAATCGCGCGTACGGCATCGATTCCTATCTAGCTATGTATTTCATATTAGGCAGTACATAGGTACGGCCTGGGACTATTCAAGCTGACGTTCTCCTGCACGCTCATAGGCTCGCTCACTCGTTCGTTCGCGCACTCGTTCGTTCTTAATCCGCTGGGATAGAGCTACGGCTTGCTAAACCCCTTAGTTGCTCAAGCGGGTCAATACACGGTGGGCGAGCTTTATTGGGAATTAGGTTTATGGTCGATACAGAACGTAGAGCGGTTGAGTTGGCGGAGGTGGTGGTGGTGATGGTGGAACAATGCCTTGAGGCGTCATTTAGGGACAACTTTCCTCCCAA
The DNA here is from genome assembly GCA_028455905.1 of Neoseiulus californicus. NCBI lineage: Eukaryota > Metazoa > Arthropoda > Arachnida > Mesostigmata > Phytoseiidae > Neoseiulus > Neoseiulus californicus. Next base: position 379,788 of record JAMQGS010000011.1, read on the forward strand.
AGTAAGCGTCGCTTGTTTGCCGACCCGATGCCAACAACGAGAGATGCGACGATCAAGCCTCATCGAGCAACTGAGACCGCGTCTGGATTCGCGGATACGATGTCAATGCCAGAAAACCTTCAAACGAGACGAAACTCGGCTCTCATGTTGGGAAACAGCTCATGGGCTCTGGCCGCGACATTCGAGACAAACGACCGGGAATGCCTCCTTGCGGATGACCTAGAGTCGGAACCGGAGCGAAAATTTCCGGAATCTCGTCTCCCGATCGGAAAACAACGAATCATGGACTCTGGAACATATACATTTCGGAATCATTCAGGTTTCCGGGTTTGTTCGTTGAAGGAGTGTCACCGATGAGGTAGTCGGTGCACCTCGAGGTAGGTGTACGTTCGCGGCAGTTCATCCTGCGGCGTTCGCTCGTCCGGGTTGATGTCGTCAGGTCGCGGTCGTTGTCGTCCTCGTCCTCGTCTCACTGGTCGTCGTCGTCGTCTTCAGGTTAATCTCAATCCGTCATCGTGGCGTAGTTACTCAAAGAAGCAGAATCCCTGCCGGGACCTCCCGCCAGCATCTGAGGCCCAAGTCCGTCGTTTCTCCTCCTAGACACCGGTTTGGTCTAGCAGTTCATCGATTATTTTATCGCCCAGTTTGACTTTTCTCAAAAGGCTTCAAGATCTCAATCTCGACTTCCTGATCTCAACAGCAAACTGAACAGGCCGACGTCGCGTAGGTTCGATGGGTCTGCTCGTACAGTCCTATATTGGCACACTCACGCTCGCTGTCCCAGTCGTTGGATCGGCCGTCACTCAGACACTCAGCCGGTCGGTCGGGCGGCTAGAGCTACGACTACGAATGGAAGCAAGATTAATTGTTTTTTGCTCTCGTTTTCTCCTTCTGGCCAAATTAAGGACTTTCCCATTGAGATCAGGCTCAGAGGCTCGAACCCGCCACTCTGGGGCTCATTCGAGAGAGGATTCGTTCCATTTCATTCGAAGCCTTTCCGAATCCTGGAAAACTGTTCCGATGAATCCTGAACGGGATTCCAGGAGCCCTCGTCCTCCTCCTTTCAACGACTCATCGTTTGAATGAGTTCATCTGGTCAGGACGTCAGTGGTGTAATTTGAAGTCTACGCACATGGTGAACAATGCTCCTGTTTATTTTCCAATGCGGTCTTTTCCGAGCTTAGGAAATCGTGAATCGACCAGATTAGGTGGGACGAGGTTTTTTTTGAAGTCGGAGTTTAGTGTAACAATGTTGTCAGGCGGCGATCGTGCGTGCGTGGAAGCATGCATTACGTAAATTCGGAGCATTCGGTTTTAAAATTGTCTGCGGCGAGAGCGAAACGCGACTGAACGCCGTGCCGTGCCAGATAACCACACTCGCAATTACGGCAGTGAGTGAATCACGTAACGCGTATCGACGTGCTCTCGCGTCCTGAGCATCGTACTTTCTCGTATCGTTACAGTCTCGCTGTGACCGCCCACTCGCGATTTCAGACGAGTTCAATGCCCATTTGAAACATCAGTTTCAAGGTCTCGAACTCTGAATCAACTGATTTCTCTGAAGAGTTTCCGAAGTCTTTTATGCTTCCGAATTTGAAGCCTAACGGCGACGACCAGGATATCCGATTCTCCGCGAAGACCACTCTCTAGCACATCTCCTCCCATAAAACTGAATCTTCTTGGTAGAAGGCTCCATGGATCAAGTTGAGGTTTTCAGGGACCCTGAGGGAAAAAACTGCCTGTCGTGCCTCAGCGGCTGGATGTCGAGTGGACAGCCGAGGGTAGGGCTGAAGGAAGGGTTGGGCAAGGCAGGGCCGGGGAGAGTAATTATTGGCGAGGTAAAGAAGACAAGGCCACTGATAGAGCCGAGTTGAGCGAAGTCGAGCCGTCCGTCAGTCTGGCCGTCCTACCACTCGGTCAGCCATTATGTTCGCTCGGCAGAAACAAAACTACGTCATGTCGCATTTGATTTGGCCTGATGCTGCCACCATCAGAGTTCCTTTCATCTTTGACACAGATCTCGTCTTTTTCCGCGACAATGCTCCCCCGATTTGTCGAAGCCAACCTCTTGATTTTCGAACGAAGTTTTCTCAGATTTCAGAACGAGATTTTCTGCATGGATCAGGATCCTGAATGGATCGTTACCTCGAGAATCGATCGGCTTACGGGAAGGAACCATTGTTGAAACATTTGACGGCTCGTCTGGAAAGAGTGGAGCAGAACGAGTTGCCGAGGGCGATCCGAAACAAATACGGTCCCTCGCTGCTGTCGCCGTCATCGCTGAATTCTAGTGGACATTGCTGATGAGGTCGTGGAGTCCGCTTGGACGGAAGGAAACTCTTCATAGTACTCGGCAAGCGGGCGGGGACAGCAGGACAAAACAGGACTCTGTAATCCTATCCAGCCATATCGTCGCCTTGGGCTGTGTGTACTCTCGGAAATGACGAGATATTATCCACGCTGTCGGTCCAACAAGGAGAACCAGAGGAGCAGGGAGGAGATATAGGAGGCAAAAGACCGATGAGAGAGAGGAGAGGAAAGAAAAAAACAGCTGACTTGAAGCACCAACGGAAGTCTCGTCGATGTAAGCTTCTCGGCTCGGAGGTACACACACATCGATATCGGAAGGAATGTCGTTCGTTTTCGGAGAGACTCGAGCTTCATTTCAGAATGCTTCTCGCAAAGTCGACACAAGTTTCCTGAAAGCATCTTTCTCTTGCCACGCCTGTTTGCCCGAGTTCCCTGACGACGACGACGACGACGAGGAGGACACCGATTCCGTGAAGGTCCTTCGAAGTTCTTCAGTGAAGCAGGCCGGACACCTGATTCATGAAATGCCGAAATCTCGGCTTGTCATCGCGCTCGTCATAATGACGTCGAGAGCAGCGGGCGAGCGAGCGACTTCAGGCGCGGAATTCGAGCCCTGGGTTACCTAGAAGAAGCCACTAATATTTTGCGGTAGACCGAGTGGGTGGAACCGCGAAACCGCACTCAGGTTCAATGATTAACGGACGGACTGGCAATTTCACGCAGAGATCTTTGCACTCCATTCATCATCCAGAATGACTGGCCACCGTGAAATTTCGAGCGGTGGCGATTTTAATCGACTAATGGTCTTCGGTCCCACGAACCTCACCACCGGAGGTCATCAACAACAATATGTCGAAGTCGTACGTCCTCTTCTCGGACGACTCGTTAGTGAAACCGACCGCGGCCAGCGTCGTGCTCTCGCCCTGGCAGCGGAAGCTCCTCTCGTTCTGGCGGAGAAAACGACACAATGAGTTCACGAATCGCACTCGCCGTTCTGGAGTTAACATAGAAAAGAAACTTCGCCTACTTCGAAAAGCTTCCGAACATTCTTTTGAGTTTCCGAAAGGAGAAACGTGAGAATTCTGCTTTTTCCACTGGATTTTCCAAATTTTCCTATTGGAAAATTAGATTTTTCTCGAGAAATCCTGCTTTCGCGGCTTTCGTGGCTCCTCGTAGAATCGGAAAACGTCAGGAAATTCGAGGAAGCGTTGCGTACTACCTTTCAATCACTATTTCGCCCGCGCATCGGGTTGCCAAGGCCTCTTTCGGTTTGACTTTGAGAGGCTGCAATTGCGAAGTTCTCGACGAAAGTTCCCGGAACCCCCACTTTTGAGTTAATATAGTTTGTAATGAACCAATACCAAGCCGCGAGGTTCAAGTTGCTAAGCGGCCTTGGCTCGCGGCACGGGCAGATCGGAACAGCGCTCCTAAGTTTGAGTCTGAGAGACTCGGAGAAAGTGTTCGGCGTGATCTTTCATCTCCCTCGCTCGGAACTAAGACCAAGGGCTCAAGACCAGAAAAGCCAGATCGTCGATAGAGTGTTGGAGGATCAACGCCTAGAGCTTAGCAGCCGTCTGATCGATTGCTATTGGCTTACTTGGTGAGTGAGTCACGCAAGAAACTCTACTCCGGATGCCACGGACAACAACACGCACATGTGGGGAAGAAGCTCTGTCGGGGTAACCGGGGGAACTGGGGGCCTGGGGGTAGCAGCAGAACTAGGGGTCTTGCGGGCAGGCTGGTGGGATGCGCAAGGGCGCGGAGTCGTCGATGATCAAAATCTATTTGAGATTGCACCCTAGAAAAGACAGTAAGCTTCGCCACTCGACGCATGCTCGGGGTGTTGATCAAGGAGGCGTCATGGTGGGCGCGGGGGGGCTGGGGATGAACGACAGGATTAGACTTGTACTCTGGTGTCCTGCGAGCAAGCAAGAAGCCTCGAACGATGATCGTTTGATGAAGCAGCTCAGGTGTTGAGTCACTGAAGCGGCCAACAACTTCCTGCCTACCCGCCCGCCTGCCGTGGCAAATGTCTCTTGGGCTTTCTGCGGCCAGTTGAAATCCGATGACTATGACTCATTCGGCCAATCTGCATTCTCAGCGGACAGTGACAGAATTGCGATCGTCCTCGCCTCTATTCGATAACCTCGATCGTCATCGTCCTGATCATTGCCAATAGCTCCGCCGAATAGGACCAATTCGAGATAGGCCTCAGAAACAGGACACAAAGGACGAAACGTAGTTGCCCTACGAAGCAAGTCTCCCCTTTTGGAATTTCTGCTCGTCTCGTGAACTTCGTGAAGGTCTTTCTTTGTGGAAAGCGTTGCTGTTTGGGATTCGGTGTCGGCGAACAAAATCCGGATGGTTTCTGTAAGTGATAACAGATCGGATCTTCGGAGCTTAACCGGGTTGAAGAGACGGTTGTCCCGACCACTCTGTTCTAGTTTGTTCGTTTCCAGTTGTTGTTGTCGTGAAGAAGCTTGAACCGGCTTCAAGTAGCCCGAGTTTTCTTTCCCAGATTAGACAACGAGTGAACAATATATTTCCAATTCAGCTTGTGTCCGAACACTACACAAGACGGGGGGAAAAAAAAGAAAAAAAAACAACGTTGCTCCAGGCGGCTTGACAATCGGATGGCTGAACTCGCAACGCATGGGATCCCTTTGGGCTACCGTGAGCAGTAGCGCAGCGGAGGGTAAAGACGAGAAAAACAAGAATTCAGAGCCACAGAATAGGTGGCATGGCTGAAGCTCCGAGGACAAAGGGGAGCCGGCTGTGAACTATTGGCGAAGAGTTGGAACGGAACACAGAATAAAAGAATGCCAAAGCTTCACCGCAACATCTCTGATTTCTCTGAATGCATTAAACGCTTGACAGACGCATAACGTTATTTTTTTTTACTTCATACTCGTGGTCGCATGCTGCAGGCCCTCCCGGCCGCAGTGCGGAGTGACAAAGTGTCAACATGCTTCTCGGAAGAACAATGCATGACAACAACGCTCCCATTCATTGTACTTTACAGCCCTCCAGAAACAGAATCCAATGTTTTCGTGTGAGCAACGGGATGAACGAATTGTATGCTTGAAATGCGGGGAGAGTAGGGAGGAATGGATGAATGAATTGATGAATGAATGAATTGATGGGCAAAAAGCATGAAAAGATCAGTTGTTCAACAGTATCTTGATTTCCAGGATTCTTGGAGGGGACAACATCAAGCGATTGAAGTTTGATTGGAGTGTTGGATTGAAATATGAAATCGCGCTTTCACTATGAATGGATGAGATCGGGTCCAGACGAATCTTTGGAAAGGAATGTTGGTTCGCGGCGTGTGTATTCCGCATGTTTTCTCTTCCTGAAATGCGTGAGTGTAAACAGAACTCATTTCCTCCACCGAATGGAAACATACAGCACAAACATCAAAGCTCTGACGCCTGTTAGCATATTCGACGACAAAATTCGAACGCGACGCCCACGCTGCATCGCTGCGAGTTTCCAGGACATCGGACGACGGAAAATGCCGCGTCAGTTCCTCGAGAGGGTTCTCAGACCATCAAAAATCACGGATGACACTCTCTGAGAGCGCAAGCCGTACCTCCGTCAGGGAGATCTTTCTTGGAGAAAAACAGAAAAACAAACGAGAGGCAGGTTTCTCGATTTCGCGAAATAGAAGTCCGCCGGAAATACATATGTTTGAAAATTTGTCTCAAGTCCGGTCGACTTCGCTTTGTTCCACTTTGAGCGAAGAAATGCTCATCAGGAAACAAGGGACACGAGGGAGAAAAACGAACGTAGTAATAAAAAATAAGGACGGCAGCGGCCTGTATTGGCAGATCGCGTTAATCTGGAGCATTTGTTTGAGTTGCTCGTAATCGGGAGCCTCATCGGCCGCCCGTTAACGAAGCCAGTGTTCGATTTACCTCCCTGGGTGAAGAACCCGGTTTTCCTTGAGCGACTGCTATGCACCAGCGCCCAGACGTCGCCCACGACTTGAGTCTTCTGCGAGCTGTAAGGCTTTTTCTCGTTGTTATATCTTCCATCCGTGTCTGCCGCTGCATCTTCTGGTCGTCTTTTTTCTTCTCCCTGAGTCGTCGTTCTTCCTCCGAAGTGCATTCAAAGGCAAATCGCCAAATCAACAGATGTTCTGGAAGAAAAAAACGAGAGAGAAACGCGGGAAAAAACTCCCCTTCACCGATTGTACAGAACAAAGCCGACGAAGCTGTCGGTTCTGAGACGGACTAAGTTTTACAACGGCGACAAATGCCGCAGCATTTGCGGCAACTGAGACGACAGCTTTTAATTGAATAAGCAGAGGCGTCTCGCATGAAAAAGTTTGTTAGGGTCCAGCTTCCCAACCGTTCGTTGCTCCTCACCTCAGCGTTACCTATTGAACTCGAGCTTCTGCTCTCAAGACTATCAACGAGGAACGCAAAAACGAAAATGATCTAAAGTTCCAACAAAACGCGGCAACTCGGCTTGACTTGACTTTCCCTCTTGAGTGGGAAAGATCGAGGAGAGAGATGGGAACGGGATGCCTATTCCCAGGAGATGCGAAGGGGAATATAGGAAAAGGGAAAATATATCGGGACCTAGATCGTCGGGAAGAGGTCGAGAGTCTGGAAAAGTGCCTGAGAGACGAACTCGTAGTCGATCAATCCATTGAAGGTTGAATTTCAGAAGAAAAAAAAATGAACTCATCCCAGGTTCCCTCCGAACAATTCTCCCGAGGAATCAGAGTGTACTTTGCTCGCTCTAGAAGCCGTCTGTCAAGCGCTGGACTCCTGGACTCACAGCAGTCAGAAGTGTTAGAGGTCCGCGCCGAGGAGCGAGTTCTCCTTTCCGATTCGGAAGAAGCTTGCTTCCAACTTCGAACTTCGAACAGAGCTAGAGGTGGCGGGGAAGTCTTCCTACCTCGGCGGACAGAGGTGCGAGAGTGAAGTCGTGCGGCTGGTATGCAGATTGGCCAAATTGGCTGAAATTTGATTTTACTCCGAACGGAAGGAGGAAAACCCCCGAAACTAGTAGGATGGCGCAAGAGGCGACCTTCGGAGAAAGCTTTCCGAGTGTTAGCCAGGGGGACAGGGGCGTGAGCTTCGAAAAAATCTGTTGCGCGTAAGAGCCGAGATTGGCTCCCGAGCGGAACGCAACTCTCGAGGTGACAGTTGAGATGCGTGAGAACAATCGAACATCATATTTTCGGAGTTGAGCTTGCAATATTTCGCAACTTATTTATTCATCATCTGAATGATCCATACGTGGACCTCCATCAGTGTTTTTTTTGAGGAAAAGCTTCGAAAAAGAAGCTGTTCAAAGCTCAATCACTTCCAGAATGGTTCTCGCCGGTGCGGTGGTCAGCCTGATATATGTGTTGACACGCCGGGCAATCTCAACATCGTTTTCGGAGGAATGCGGAGTATTTGTTGTACACCCTCTGCGGCGAGGCTGCTCCCGGCGAGCCAATGGTGAACCTCGGAAGCTTCACCGGTTGAAGACCGGTTGAATTGTGATCCGAGGGAATCCGACACGCAAAATTTCACGAATTTGCTTCAAACTGTGGACTCGGACTTGGTTAATCTTTCGGGATTGGCAACAACCCGGGAGGGGTTCAGCAGAGATTCCATTTCTCAGCTTTCATTGAATCTCGGATCAACTTTGAAATCACACCGAAGTTATTGAGGCTGCCAAAGGATTCGTTCTCCTCAAATATCCTTGATTTCTTCATCGGCCTCCGCCATTCAATCAAATGAGGAATTCCTCCACAGAGTTTATTTATTTCGAGGAGCTTAATGACATTCCACAACCCAGTTCAGTGAATGAATGGCTTCGCGCCGTCAAAAGAGGGACGAAGCTTTGCTCGAAGCATCGGATATACATAGCGACGCGAAGAACGCCAACTTCATGCCGGCCGCGAACAACGACGCGACGAAGACGGCGACTAACCTTACACGCAGCGAGCAAGCTGTGTCATAAACGACGACGCTGATGTAGGGAGGAAAAAAGCGACGAAACAAATTAAAGCAATATTTTAAAAGCACACGCTCGTGCTTTCTCGCCGCTCCGCTCACAGTTCAATTTTTCATTTTCCGATGCACATTCAGGGCCACATATTGAGCGATTCCTCTTCTCGCTTCGACCGCAGAAGAGAGTACCGACTCCGGCTTGAGGAACGTTTTGTATAGCATGTACGTAGACGATGGACACCGAGCTGAAACGACTCACAGCTGATGTCTTTGGTGGTGAAGTTGATGATGTCTCCGGCGCAGCGTCTGGTGGCGATGATGAGAAAACGTATATGATGAATTAGATGCGCACGGAGAAAATAGCGTCGATTGCCGGTCGACCGGTATTGCTCATCGCCAGAAATGGTTCTGCCGCTGTTGATTTCCTCTCCATGTTTGGATTTCCTGTTCGCCCGTCGGAATCGGTTTTGGATTCTCTGGCGTTTCTTGTCTGACACAAAAATTCTGAGAACTAACAATGATTTTCTAACAACAAAAAAAATATGAATATTCCGTGATTTTTTCCGCTGTTTCCGATCAAGAATCAATAGTTTCCACCGGAACAAAAAATATTGCTCAGAACCCCTGCGTAGTAGTGTAGTGAGTCGACCAGAACCAGAAAGCATTTTGCTCCGTGAAATTGGCAGAAAATTTGAGATCGCTTCTCGGAAGCAAATCCTTCGAAGGACCTTGTAGTACGTTGTCAGTCAGCAGTGATTCCATTCAGGAGTAACGCGTGTCAAAGGAATGTGATGAAATTTTCATGGAAATCAAAATAAAATTGAAAAATAGGAGAAAATTATGAGAAGTGTTGTCCCGAAAATTGAAAGGAACTTCACAGCTGCCAGTAATGTCTGTCAATGAGACCACTTCGAATCGGAACAGGGACCGCGGATCGATCGCTTGTTGCTATCCTGTCGATTGTCAAAACCGTGTCAAAACGGTACTGTCTCGCAGTATGGAGCAAAAAAATTGAAAATAAAAAAGAAAAGAGGTCCGTGTAACTAGCGGAGAGAGGCCAACAGCACGGACGTACGAGTCTTTTTTTTTCTCTCTGGTAGTCGCGATAGAAAAATTTTGCGTGGAATGAAAATAAGAATCAATACGAAAGATTTGATGCGCTGGCGCCGACTGAATGTTTGATTTGTGGAACAAAACAGAAAATTAATCAAAAACGAACGGAGCCAGGCTTGAGAAGCGAATCTCGAATAAACACCGAACACGCACGAAATCGCGAGAGAAGCAAAGTCCGTCGAAAATGAGAACTCAAACAGAAGTGGAGTAAAAAAATCGACCTCAGACGCCGGGAGGAAAAACAACGAACTCAAAAATGTCAACATCGATGGCAAGAAGACAGATTGGGGCGTTACGCGGCAGTGGTACAAGCGGTGTTCTTGTTCGACACACACACACACACACAAACAAACAAACGAACGGACACGCGGATCGACACGGATCGACAAGGATAGAGCAATATTGTCCAGGTTTCCAGTGGTTTTCACTTTTTGTTCGACACCGTCGGTGTCTTTTTTCGAAGTCGCATTTCCTCTTTTTTTCCTCTTTTCGTTTTCCATCCGACCTGCGCGCGCGTGTGACCAACGTGCGACCGCAGCCTGCGGCGCCGGCGCTGAATCCACCGAAGTGCACGCACGATCAGCTGTGAATTGATGACGGAACATTTGATTCCCTTTGGGTTTTTTATTGGAGCTTGTATTTGGTCAGTATGTAACGAAACGTATCATTCCTCTCCGGCGGCGGCAAGCGCTAATCCCATCGGTCCGATTTTCGTCGTTCATCAGTGAACGCCAATCGTCCGCTCGCGATTGAAAACGAGCTCCGAAGAAGAAATAGTTCCACAAAAAAAAGTCGGAAAATGTTGAGGATGCAAATGAAGCAGAAGAGGCAGCGGAAAACGCTCTATCCAATAAAGACGCGATATCGGGGTTAATCGAACGCGTACAGAACTGGTTGGTGTGCTGAACTGGCTAGACTTCATTTTGTGGTCGATCTACGTCTTCATGCAGTTAAACAGGGTTGTCAAGCGCGGGGAACAAGTAGAGGCAGCAGAGTAGAAGCGCCGCTTTCAATCATTGATGCGATCGATACGTCTGTTTGATATACACGATTAACTACCAGAACACAGCCATTGATCCAGCAGATCACTACTAGGAGTTATGTAGTCGCTTCAGGGTTATCGTACACAACACAAACATACGAACCCGCTTTATTTTCGATCGGAGATGGTTTCGATGTGTTTTTTCTGACGTTTTTCTGCAGGAATCCGAGAACCGCGTGGAGTTGCTGGATCACAGGACTACGATCCGCGCTCCGGGGAACAGCCACAACCGGTTGACAGTAGTTAAATTCTTTTTATCGTCGTTCCGAGATAGAAATCGGAGTCCGCCCCAACCGAAACGCAAGAACACGTGCTGGAACTGGCTCAAAAAACAAAAACAATTTTTTTTTAAATTCCGATTCTCGTCTCTGACCCGTGTTTTGAGGTTCAAAAATGTCATTCTCGAAGATGAGACATCAAAATTAGTCTCGTAGCTGTCGTTCTTGTCATGGGTATTGCGGGGACGAAGCGGTCCCATGAGTTCACGTTGTCCAAATAATTGTGTTCCTTTTCTAGACGGAACATAAATCCACTGTATTCTCTCCGGATCTCAATAAAATCGTTGCTCTTTTCATTGAGCGACTTGCCGACTGACTGGCTGGCTGGCTGGCGGACCGATCGGCCGCTTTCTTCTTGAACTGGCAGCCGATACCATTCCAGGCTGCCGGCGGCGCGGCTGCACAAAAATAGCCATTCAGGTACCGGTTCCTCACGACGTGATTTACTTGGCTATGGCCTTCTTGTCGTTACTGGGCTGTGCCGTCGGTCGGTCGAGTTGTTGCTTTGGTCGGGACAATTGTCCGTCCGTCCAGATGCTCCACCCGGATCCATCGGATAGCCATCGCTCGGAAGATAATCGATTACATCTCTCATGAGGGAGGATCGAAGCGAATCGCCGGACGGCGACGCCAATTAACCTGTATTAAATTACCGTCCAAACTCGCTCCGAGCGTTTGTGCGTACGAACATCGACGTTTTTCGTAGTGAATCCACGAGTCCATTCGGCAGGCCTCGACTTTGAGCGTGGGCAAAACTCGATCTTTCTGGGCAAGGGATCTAGACTCCCGTTTCTCCCTTCTGAAACTTCCGCAGAAAACCTCCGACGGAAAAAAACAGAAAAAATCCCAAACCAGCGAGGGAAAGGGGGACAGAACGCAAATCCAATAGAATCAGGGAAGGCACACCACGTTCTTCTTCCAAAGAAAAAATAACAGGGTAGGTCAGAAAATACAGATTGGAGGATGTCGATTCATCTACTTCTTCGTGTTTTATGATTCATCCCCGCGCCACACTGACGGAGACGATCCGACTTGGAACTATGCCGAGACAGAAAGAGGGAAAGAAAGAGAGCGACAGAGACGGATGGATTTTCAAAATTGCGTTTGTATCAACTATAATTCTTGGATACAGTACGAGCGTGGTACGAAGTGTAACCGGAACGGTAGATGATGAGATGGATCGATGCGAGACAAGGAGGTCATTCGCGAACCTACCTTTTCTCCTCCTCCTCGGCGGGAAGGTGTGACGATGTACGATGGCAATGACATACCGCAGTTCCAGGCCACACATTTTGGAAATTTGATTCATCTGTCGTTCATTGTTTTCGGAAGGTAGGAGTTCCGCTGTGTACTGTTTCCGAACCGGAATGAAAAGTTCCGTGTTTTTGTTGAATACCATCCATCGTAAATTCCACTCGACTGGTTCGTCTTTTGAAACCGTGGAGGGGCTACTTCGGCAAATTCTTGAAAAATGGGAGCGTCTCCGACGATTTCTGGGTACGATGAAGGGCAATCTCTAGAAACTCAAAAAACGAGGTTTTTGACTCATTTTTTTTCCAGATTTGGCGCGAACGAGGCCGTAAAACGGCCGACATGAACTCTTCTTCTCGCGGCTCGGAGCCGATGAGCCCGCCGGCAGCCGGAAAAGTGATCCATTATTCATGTTTTCTCGCTGGATTCCGAGCAAGTGGAGGGAGTAAACAATAAGTTCATGAATATCGGCGATGCAAAATCGAGAAGCGTCGGAACTCAAGAGATTCCATCGCGTTTCTTCTTTTTGTTCCGAACCTCTGTCTGTTTCTTTCATGTTTTTCGAAGTCAGAGTTGATCTTTACTCAATCTCGGTTCCGGGGTACGGATACCTTGATTTACGATGGAGAAAATTACAATTTGACAGATGAAGTGCAATCTTTCGCCGGTGTGAGCCTGAACTCCAGCGGCAACTGACCCTGTTCTTCTCTCCATCATTTGTTGTCTCTAATTTAAATATTAAATTTGGTTTGGAGGGGGAACCAACATCAGACGGGCTGGTAAGCCGAAGCCCGGCGGCTTGGGTTTAGCATTGCAACGTGATGAAGTGAACTTTGTCTGCTCATCTTGTAACAATCCGCTCCAAGATGGATGTTGCTTCATTAATATTAATACAGACACTCGGCGACACTATGATTGGCCTTTTGTCTTCTTTTTGCGCTCTCAATTTTTCTGGGACTCCGTTAACTCCCCTGAAATTGCTGTGAACTTCGCACAAGTGTGCCGCACATAAGCTACTCTTGGATCATACTCAAGTTTTGATAACTTCATCAGGCAAACTTCCTTCGGAACTGCCAAACCGAAAAGGTCACGCATACTGATCCTCTTCGTCTAGAGTCCGCTGCTACCTTTCGATCTTCATGAGGAATGCTCTGATTGCGCCCCGATCGTGCGCTTTTGCACGAGCTGGTGCGCAGCACCATGCGGAGGCAAGCACGCACAACGGCACGCACGCATAGTTTTGTCGAGTTGGTACCTGACTGCACACAGAGACACAACTTGACAAACGGAATGGATCGGCGCGGATACTGTTGAGGGTCGCTTCCTCCTTTTTAACGTAGGAGACGTTCTACCCCGGGCTACAGACCGGAACTCCGGACGGTAACGAAACCACTGCGAGTGGCTTCGATTGGCCGCAAGCTCCGCCACCAGAACGCCAACAAGGTTGTACACCATGGTGTGTGAAAATTAGCAACACCACCGACTTGATATTCCTGAAGTGCTTCTCCTGAGGAATCCACGCGCCCTCGATCGCGTTCGCCGGCAGAAACTCCGTCACTGTTCATCTCAGAGCGACGACCTTTGCTGGATTTCTGCCTTTTGATGCTATTTGCAGATGGCCGAGACGATTCTCTCCTGCGAACTGCTCACCCAAAGAGGATTTCCAGTGTCTGTTCTGTACGGTCTCAATCGTAGTCTAGAGTATTGCCCGTTTCTCCTCGCCGCGTTGCGTCTAATGTTCGTTGATGTCGTATTTTGCTTTCATCGGCATCCCTGGACTACAACGATGTTAGAAGATTTGGTGAATTCGGCTTCGAAAGAACACCATCATATACAATGACGACCGAAGAGCGCTCAAGACTTGCGCGTCAAAGGGTTGCAGGCGGCAGCCCGGAGAACCGCAGACAGAAAGCCACAGGCGCAGATCTCCAACCTGCTCTTTGGAGTTCCAAATGAGTTTTCTGCGACAAGAATTCGGCCACGCCTGCATCTAGTGCGATCGGCCCTGATTCTGACTGGATTTGAACAAAGTTAGGCCTCTTCACGTCGACACCCTCAGGCTGATGGGTTGTGAAAGGCAGGACGAGCTTCTGTATTCGTCTTGTTACTCCACATTGAATTCGGGAGAATACCGCAACTTGCGGTGTGAATGGGTTTCCTAGTGCTAACCCAGATCATATCCCTGAAGACCTCCCGAGATCGACGAACAGGAGACCCTTGAATTTGTAGACCCCAGTGATGAACCTGAGTTGCTCCGAGCCGACCAACACACGGTCCTGATGACCCGGGATCCAGGAATATATCAAGAGCTGCTGCGCGGGGCACATCGTGTTCCGTTGAGTTTCAAAAGACGAGCACGCTGAAGAGTTGTCTTTCCCGGATATCTATGGTGGTGTGCCTCGGAGATTTCGTGATGACCTTCGGGTCGCACCTATCCAGAACGCAACTGCAAGTAGGACGCCGCGATCGTCGCTGGGCACTTCTGAAATCTATTTTACATGGCGTGGAAATTCTGCGGCACGAATTTCGCTGGTCTACGTGGAGTGTTCCGTTTCAGTGGTGATTTGCGCAAAAACACGCGTGAAACGATCGCGGATTGACAGTCCCTAGAGCATGCGTTGCACGAAATTCTGCGCTCCTGAAGTTAATACCTAACTCCGTGCCTAGTGGTCGACAGAGAGAAGGATTTATTCGCATACTCCGGCAATTCGACAAACCGACTTTCTTTCTCACAATGGGTGCGAATGAGCTAGGTTGGCCTCATTTGTTGAATCTATTGAATAAGCTCTGAGAGGGAATTACGCAGGAGGGGAACGAAGCATCGAAGAGCTTTCGTCTGCACGGAAAGCACGTTAGTGAATAGGATGCGGTTACCTCGCATTCGTCCTGGATATTGGTCACCACAATGCTCCGGATTCTGCGATCCCCTACCATCAGTCCGTTCGCTCAGGATCTGTCATTGATTATTTTCTTCGGACTGATTCCAGCTCGCGGGTCGCTGCACGTCCATGTGTGCCGATGGTTGAATGATACCATATTCCAGCCGAATATATGCCGGCGACGACCCTTCTCGAGCCTTTGTGCTCGGTTGATGTTGCGCGAGTGCACGAGCAATCGGAGTCGAGTTGACTCATCGTTACGAGTGCATCAATGAGTTCAACTTACGGTTACCGAGAAGTTTGAACACACCGAGCGACCACTGTTGCACGCACCTACACTTGTACATCAGTATCATACGATTGCCTCACCCAGACCAGTGATGAGACCCCTCACAATGCCGAGCTTCCTATTCCTTTTGAATGGCATCCCCTCCAGCGATGACTAAGATCCTTAAATCAGGTGGCACCTTTCCTGAATCCTAAGAACCGCCTTCCCCCCCAAGTTTTCCCCCCAGTCCCACACGGAACGTCTCCTACTATCTCTCACCACGCCCACTTTTTCATCTGGTAATCTGGTGGATCCTGTGATTCTAGCCGTTCGGGCTTTGGCAACGATTGACCATCCAGTTGGACGGTCGCTCAGTTCTTTCGCTCGCTCGAGCAGGCGGTGTATTGTCCGCATATCCGCGGCGGGGAGGCAGAAACGTCAAAGCTGTCTCGTCATAGTCGGTGACTATAATGCGCATAGCCGTCAAGCGTCCACAGTTCGCTGTCTGTTCGTAGGCGAGACAACGAGCGGACGCAGCGAGAAAAAAAAAACACACACACACACGAACACACAGAGATTGAAGCAACGGGAATGAACGGCTGAATGAATGAATGAATGAATCAAGAAAGCATCGCTCCACTCCGCCAACATAGTTGTTCGTCACCGCCCGCTCTGCCGCCCGTCCGCCCGCCCGCCCGCAACAGCGGACTCGGTACGAACACCGGCGCGGCATCGTCGCTGTGCCCTATTTGGCTCAATAACAAAAGACGACTATATTCACGATGAGCTTCATCGCGCGCTTTTTCAATCGCCCCTCACTCGTCCATCTGTCGCTTCCCGCACAACCTTTCGGTACTGCAGACGTCATCGTCGATCTTCAAGAAGTAGAGCCCCTTGTTTGATTTCCGGATTTTACAGAAGTTTCCAGGTTCCAGGGCTAAGGTCCTGGAAAAATCTCGGAGCTTCCAGACAGCTTTTCGGTGAAGACAGCGAAATCCTCTGGGGCTGTGGCCCGAGGAGTTCTCCGACTCCGAAACAGGCATGTTCTGTTGCCGGGCATGTGGAGGCATGACATTCAAGATAATTAGAGATGACATTACATTCATGGAGAGATGTCATGATGTTTTTTTTTTGGTAGCTCCACACCCGCTGGACCGCTATCCCGACAAAGGCGACGACGAGGAAGACGAAACCTCGGACAGCTCATTTAAATTCCTCACAGCCTCTTGGTTTCCTTTTGCGTGGCTGTCGGATTGCATTATTTCTTAATTATCCCGTTTTTCGCGAGCGCGCGCGTTCGCTCGCGAGAGACAGAGAGCTTCAACGCCAGCCATCCTGCCTGCCCGACCGACCGACCGAGCCATTCCAAGACGACTTTTTGTTCATCACCGAACTTGTCATTTACATATCCCGCCATCTGCTCAGAATGACACATCCGAATGACAAACACGCGGGCACCCATGAGCGCGAAATCACAGAAACTGCAGATCCGGTTGTGGTGGCGGTGGCTGTGGTAGCGCTCCTTGATCCTGAATCCTGACCGCCGCCCTCCTTTGTGGGTGAGAAACACGACCTGAATCGTTTCCCGAGGAGCCCGAAGCGGGAAACGTTCGACTCTCGAACACTTATGTTAGAGTAAGTCGAGGCAGTACAGGTGAACAGCAGAAGCGGGCGATTTCCCTTCTACCGAGTCTGAATAACTAATTGGAAGCCGGCAAGGGAGTTTAAGTGCGAAAAAATCAGCTTCTCGCAGCTTGCGAACAGCATATTAGTTTCGGCGGACCGCGGCAAGACGGAAACTCGGTCGCCTGGCGGGTTATGCTGACCCGGGAGATGGACTCTGCGTTCGACGTTCTTTTTTTTTTCTCGCCATTTTCTCAGCGTCCGATAAGTTTCGCGCTCAGGTTTCAATATCCACCGGTTTCGCTGAAGGCGGGAAAACCTCGGAGACTCTCAGCTTGTTCCAGAGCGAGATGTTGAAACGCTCGAGAAAGTGCGCCACTTGGCTTTCTCCTTCGTTTGCTCCTTGCTGGCCTTCCGTTCTCCTTCCGCGGGGTTCGGAGCCGATTTTTGCTGCCTCCATCATCCCATTGAGAACCATCTTTGCGTGAAGCACAACTTTAATGAAGAGTAAAATTCGTGCTCCGAAAGAGAGGGCTCCGGCTCGGTGCGCTCCACTTGCGGACTCGAGGTGGACAGCGAGCCGTCGGAGCCGCTTTGGAACTCCATTGTTGCGTGAGTGAGTGAGCGCGCGAGCGAGCGAGCATACGGCACCTCGCGGTGGTCCTTTCCGTTCTCCTGTCGAGATGGTTCACCCTGGTCCTCCATTACCGCGACCGAGCGAAACCAGCGCGCGGTCGCAGTCGCCTTTATTAACCACGTACATATCTCAAGGCAATAAGAAAATTGCCTGCTTTGCTTTTCCTCCGTTCATCCAGTCGTTCATCTTCGGAAACATTTTTCAAAGGCTTCTTCTTCAAACTTTGTTTTTTCTTCCGTTTCTTTTTTCTTCTCGAAAGAACGAAGGGAAAAAAGGATGGGAAAAGAAAACTAGCGGAAAAACTTACAGTAAATTGATATTTCGAGTATACAGGCGGACCGTGTGTGTGCCGCAAACACATCGATCCTGCGTCTCTACAATCGCGTCGGGCGCCATGCAATAGCAAGTAACGGTTTATCCCGTTGTGTTGGGTTGTCATTCACGACATATTTCACTTTTCTGTTCGGCAGAATGTTATTATCAGAACATTATCGTGATCCGCGAAGGGTGACCGCGACAGAGTGGAGCTCAATACCACAGCACTCGCACCCAGCCCAGGTGAACGGCGAGCCTTTCGGCATACCTTCAATCCAGAATTGAATTGACGCCAATGCCACAACGATTTGTTTCCGTTGAAACTGAGGAGACAAACGTCAGAAACGGGCGACGAAGCCAGTTTTTGACGCTTCGCGTTTGCACGCATCATCTGCTTTGCGTGTGGACAGATTTTCAGGTATCACCGCAGAAGCTGTCCTCGGTAGCCTTGACCTTACCGCCGCATCGCTAAACTATGTCCGGGTAAACAGAGAAATTCGTCTGATGGGGTGTGTATCGCACTCAGAAAGCCAGAAAACGACGTTTTGTACCGGGGCATCATAATTTTGCAATTTTCCGATGGATTTTGACGAGCATGGCGATTCGGAAACATCCTACAATTGTTTCTGGTCTACCCGATTGACTGTTTGCTTTCGTTCCAGAATTCAAATCAGACAAACTTCATAACTTTGAATTTCTGCCCAACTCACCGTTGACTGACAATGAGACAAAAAGAAAAACGTTCAGAGCTAGACGTGGCCGTTAGGTCGAATGAGGATGACGACGAAAAATTTGAGTTTTTGACGAAATGGAACACATCCTCCGTTCCTTCCGCCCGGAAATCGGGGATACCCGGATCGGAAGATTTCCAAAACTCTGTCAAACGTCCCTATCCACAACCGTTATGTGAGCTGTTAATCGAGCAAAACCGTTAACCGAGGAAGAATAGTTGAAAACTCGATCGGGGCTTCAGCTCTGCCCCTCTGTAGTCCCGTTAGGTGGTGCGGATGATCTAGGGACTGACTGAAAATCCCGATGTTGGACAGTACTCGGCTATTGTAATGAAGTCAGGGCTAGGTACTTCGTTAACTACTGGTGCTTTCCGGAATCATCGGTTTCTTTCGGCGGGGCGGGTTGTTCTTTGGTCGCTGTGGCGGCGTCCGCTGTCGGAATGTTGTTTATACGACGAGCCTCTTGGCTGCTTCTCGTCGTTGAGTTTGTTCTTATGTTAGTGTTGTAAAAGTTTACAACTGTTTGTACACAAGCACAGGGAGTCCTTTTGTCTATAGGTTATCACCGATTCCTGTGGCGATCTTCGGTCAGCTTTCAGCGTTCTCATGCAAGGAATGAATCGGATCAGTATCTCCGTCTTCACAGGCTGCCTTGAGTTAGTGAGTGAGCGTTCCTCATCTGCTCTCACGCCTTTCGATTTCCTCTCTGCCCGCCTGCCTCAAACCGTCGATGTTTTAGGAGAATCGGATGGCCGAGTTTCTTTTACATCTGACCTCCGACCGAGACCACGAAAAACGCCCTGACAGGGCTTTTTGGGGCTGAACCACTTTCACCCCACGGCTGTTGGTAAGGAGCTGAATCTATGAGAGAAGTTTAGAAATCGTCGGGGTTATCGCTGACCTCTTCGGCCACTCGGTTCCATCCCATGGCTCAGACCCTTGGCTCCAAGCCCACGTACACAGCGAAATACAAACAAAGTCTGACCGGAGGGAGGAGAGAAGAAGTAAGAAGAAGCCTCAAAACAAAGTCTCTTTGTTGCCGATGCGTCCATTAGCCGGCTTTTCCGGTGGGCACGTCGAAAGTGACGTTTGACCGACTGGTGTATTGATGCCCTCACCACGGATGCGGAATTCTGCGGAAACTCGCGAAATCCGCGGAAAAATCTGCAAATCCATCTCTTCTAATGCCTCCACCGTTCAGAATAGATTCAACTCTCGACGCCACTCAAGGAGCATTCGATGCAGATCGCGGTACTTACCAAAACTGGACCTTTTCCCCACCCTGAACTGTCGAGTTGGGTTTTCAAAGTTGTTTTGTGCTTCGGGAAACTCGCTGTCTCTCGAGGTAAATGTCACGAAGCAAAAAAAACGAAAACGGCGACAGCGAAAGCGAGTGTAGGTGAGTCACCGTGCAGCGTTTTCCCTCGACGAATTGATTGAGCCTGTCCCCCATAGACATCTTTGATTTAGACAGTCGACGACAGAAATTGGGGAAATTCGAACAAGGCGACTTCATTTGTCGCTTTATGTAGTTCGAAACTGCTGCTACCAGTGATTCGGTCCCGAGCGAACCCGGTGAACCCGGTGGATTTAAAATGGTTGAAATCGGAGAATTCGTTTTCCGTTTGAGCGAGAAAAAAAGAGCCACATAACGAGCGAGCCGAACCCGGGCTGCACCACCACCACAGCGATTTGGGAGAAACGAGGGAAGCGGTAGATGAGGGGCTCAGAGAATAGCCAGCCACCAAGCCGGCGAGCTAGCCCCTGAAAACCGACACCTAGTCGCTTCATTAGTCGGAAAATGGAGCCGAGACGGACTCCCCCGCGACCAGAATCAAAGGTGCAGGTATTACACGCGCTATCAACGAGCAGGCCTGTGGTCCGAATCAATCAACAGGCGCCGAGAGAAGCAAGACGCGTGTTTTGATGTTGATGATGCTGATTCGGTTGCAATTTCTACAGAAACCCAGAGAAAGAATCTCCGACCGAAAGGGTTCATTGTCCAAACGGGTTCATTTGGGTGAGTTTGTGAACACCGGGCGTCCTACAGGCCAGTGTTTGTTCGGGTATCTGGGCATTTCTGGTCGTTTCGTCTGAAACAGCATCACCGTGAAACGATTTCTCCAGGGACCTGATTCTATTAGGGAGCTTTTTCTTCTGCGCCTCTCTCTAGTTCCTGAAAGACCTAGACCACTTCTTTGAATCTACATAGCGACGGAGCCTGCTGCTGCTGCTAGCCCTGGACGGACCTGCGTCGGCTACAATTGACCTCCGGCCTTCAGGTGGTCTCTGAGGAGATGCGTCAATGGTTCTATTTGGTTCTTAGCTCACTTGCTCGGCCGGCCTATGTCTTCCGATGTGTGTCTTTCAAAGAGTCCATCCGCTTGTCTGCTGTGAGAGGTTCACTGCTGGGACTGGACCGGGGGCACCACCAGGCGCTGCGTTCAAACCCTGACTCCAATCTGGAAACTTTCGACGCAACTTTTCTGTCGACTCTCAACTTTTCCCGTTGTCGCGCTCGAAGTTACGCTCGGATTCCACTTTGTGAGATCCCAGATTTTCCAGGTTTTCCCTTTCCCTCTGATAAATATGATACTTTCCGCTTATTTGATCCAGAAATCGTTGGAGGAGTTTCGATTTAGCGAGAGTTCGGACCCGCTGGTTCGATGATTGGAACGCACTTCCAGGTCACGGTCTTCAGCTTCGTATTTCGTATCCATCGGTTTATCAGTGGCTTGAATATTGATACTTCGCGACGCTCACGGAATGGTCGCGGCCAATGCACTTTCCGCCGCATGTACGTTTGAAAACCCGTTAAAAATCCCAAATAGCTCAACAGTTAAAGAAAACGGCGTGGAATTTCTGCCGCACGAGTCCCGATTTTCTGCATTTCGCGAATAGACGGCCCGTCTCAGTACTGGACGGAAAATCTCAAGTTCGAAAACGGAAGCGAGTTCGACTCCAGATACTCGTGGGCTAATCGATGTAATCATTGCATAACCTAATGGGACTGGCCTACTTCAGAAATGACTTCCCATCTCCCTCGAATCCTCTGCTATGGGGCCCTGCAGGCCACTGTCTCTCGGCGCTCTATTGCTCGGAAACTGAGATCCAATTAAAGCTCATGCCGGGTCATTTGTGCGAGCGGCCAAAGGTTGATGGTCAATAATTCAGGCGGGAGATTGAGAATGCGAGTCGTCCGCCGAGCTTTGTCCGTTCCCTAGGCTAACGTCGTCGTCGTCGTCGTGCGGAATGAAAGTGCCCTGTATACTGTATACAGGCCCAGCTCACTCAGTCAGTGTTGTTCTGTTTTTGAAGCGAAGTCTTTTTCCGTCGGGAAAAGCTCCCTGCCCACTCTGCTTGGTGCTTCTTCGCCTGGCAAGCGTTAAGTCGAGGCCGACGGAAATCTTTGCGTGAATTATAGAGCAACCTGGGCTTCTTACTCCCGTTTGATTAAAGTTTCAAATTGCCTTAACTGTAGCTGCTTCTCCAACAGCTGCAGCGTCTCTCCCGGATGGTCGGTCGGTCGTCCTTCCGTCCGTTCGCTCGTGCGGTGGTTCATGCGGTTCGTGCGAGGGCGAGGCAAATCCCGAGTCCCGTCGCCCCAGAATCAGGGCGTTGGAACCTCCTGCTTTTCGAATCTCAGAGTCTCAATACTGCATTCGAAGGAATCTCGATTCCGATGTTGCTTTTTTTTGCCAAGTTGCCGAGTGGACTGAAAGTTTGCTCGAAATAGCGGCTTGAAGAGAGCCAGCTGCTGCGTTTTTGCGATTATGTAGGTATCGCTTTACGAACATCTTGATAACCTTGACTTAGCATCCGCGTCCCTTTGATTAGTCCGAAGTTTCAGGTAAGATGTTCAATGCTGTAGACCGATGATTGTTCGCGGCGGTGGCATCATGATCGGATTGCAAAACATGGTGTTTGTGTGTTTGACTGTTCCATGTGAAGCAATGCCGCCGCCGCCGCCACCACAATTGATAGACATTCTCGTTCAGTCGATGCGTTTTCGATTCATACAATCAAAGCAAATTTTCTCGCTTTCTGGGCTCCATTGTATGGAATAGTAGGGGCAATGCGGCATTCATAGGAGAGTCAGCAGCCTGTAATAGAAACAACAAACATGGTTTGTGAAAGCATAGACTTGAACATACTAGCCGGGGAAGCCCGAACACTCTTGACATTGGAGGGGTTTCCAACGACTGATGTTGCAAGCTCCTGTGAATTCACTCCCTACCGCCTCCATCGGAAAAACGCCTTGAGATCCATGATTGACACATCATCTATAGGATGGTAATCCACCGACTTAAATTATGATTTCGAAGATGCGGCACCTATCTTAGTAGTCGACCGAAGGATTGTGCAAATGAAGCACAACGCGACGCCGAAAAAAATGATATGAGTCGGAGGATGGTAGACGATCCATGCCTGGTTCGAGTCCCTAGCCGCCGAGCTCAACTCGACTCTGGTTATCTGGCTATGGAGGCATACCATCATGGTAACCAGAGCAAGGATGAGACCACCTAAATGAATGAGTGTGTAGTGCCAAGCAACCAGAAGACCTACAACACAGCAGAAGCAGAGCTCCCACGTGGCTTGCTCACCAACAGCGAGCTCAACACGAACAGGCGCAACGCCTGATCTCGCAAAGTGAGCGAGAAGCAGATCGACGCTCTGTCGGTCCTAATTGAGAGCTCACCAGACGAAGTAGCACAGCTCACTGATGGACTCGGTCAATCGGCTGAATTCAGGAGGACAGCTCGCAGGATCCACGATTGAGGTCGCAGCAGTCGACCTTCACTGTCCTGTTGCCACCCGGGCACTCGCACCGCAAACCCCGAACATCGTATCATTCCGCGCCCTCCGACCGATGGACCGGACCGGAAGATAGCAGACAGGAAAGAAGAACCGCCAGACGATCGGACAAACAAAGTGCCCGTAGCGGAATTTCGATGAATGTCCTCATTGATATTGGGATGCTGTGTTTGCCTTCGAATTCGTTTCTGGTCGATAAGCAATCTCTAGATTGACGCTGTCCAGACCGCAGCCAGACACCCTGGAACCTCAAGCGTTTGCAGTGGACGTGTAGTATCTGGGAAGGAGAATGCGTCCTGATTGGCGTTTGGAAGGGAAGCGTGCGCAGTTCTCCCCTGAAAATCACTTCCATTGCTGTTATCTAATCGAAAGGTCATTGCAAAGAATCCAAAAGGTTCCAAAAATCGAAGATTGCTCCGATTCGCTTCAGAACAGACAAAAGAGCCCGAAGGAGCGAAGATGACTCCTGAAGAGAACAGGGTATGGCGTTTTGATTTTCAGGAGAGTGGAGAATTGTTCTAGACTATCGCTAGATCATTACCCAGATGACCGATTCTGGAATTGCTGGCTTTCTGGAAATTATCCAACCGCAATGGTAGTCGTTCTTCAATGTTCGCGGAGATAAGGTTTCGGGAGCATTACCAGATATTTCCATCAATATCAGCCGGTCGCGAGCTGCTTCTTCAACACCGCTCTTTGCGACGAGCATCATCGTATGGCGTACCGTTATCGTACGATCAGGTGTGAGCAATCCTCTTTTGCAGTGTCTATCCTGGAATCTTTCATCAGCGTGATGGTGAACTGTTATGAAGTAGGATTTGAGGAATGAAGTTTATCGTACTCGTTCGGAGTCCTCGGACCTTTCACGAAAAATGTTCTGGAGTGTCTCTGCGCCCTGATTCCCCTGAAAACCGAGCGTCTACCCCTGCTTTTCTTCAAATCGGGGATTTCGGAGTCTTATGTTTACGGTAAGAAGTTTTCCGTCGGCACACGCGTGTGACCCGGTCTTAATCTGCGAGTTTTGGTTCCGATGACTATCAGGAGAATAATTGGAGTAATTACACCGTTCCGACGATCTTTACCGTTGCTTGCAATTAGTGACTGAAAATATCCTGGAAGGCGGATGTTTTCTCTGCCGTCGAAGTGCGTCGGAAAAACCCTTGCAAGACCAACTCCGAAACCGCGGCACCTACATTCCTCCGAGAGAGCGGCGGAATCAGCGACGACAACAACAACGAAAAGCAAGGATGACACCAACATCAACAACAACGGGAGCATCAACGACAGCTCGAGAAGCTCAGTGGAAGATCAGAAAAACAAAAAAAATCTGCGGCGATGAGGACGCCGGACTTGATAAACTACATCTACAACAGCAGCCCGATCGCCGAGGAGCATGCACGAGTCGATCGCGAGAAAAACCGTTGCCCAAACGATATCGAAGGTCAACCGCCGCTCCCGTCTGAACTGTGAAAAAAATTGTGAGAAAATCTCCTTGAAAATGGAGACGATCAAAATATGTTGTTTGTATCAGCCCGTTCAATCTACCGGGAACACTGTTTCAGTATTCGCCTCGGTCGCCACCGTTGCTTCAGCTGCGGCTGAGAACGTGCCCATGCAGTTTTTTCCCATCGTTATATTTTTTCTACATTTTCCAGTTGTCGTTTTTCGGAACAATCTGGTTGTCGACCGTTGTTTCAGAGAACCGTTTGAGCAGCGACTGTTTAGTGAGCGCCCTCCGCCGCGTCATCAAGAAGAAAAAATTCTCAACGCCCTCAGGTGCACCTCCCGTCGGAGCTTCGCATCTCGAGGCGGATCAGAGTCATTTCGGTTCGAGGAGAAATCGAAATTGAGTCTTCCAGGCATATCCTTATGAGCGATGATATCATCCGACGAGCTGTCGGAAGAATTTTCATGAATTCACAGTCGGGATTTACATACCGGCGCGGCGGGCCGGAGTTATTGCTCGCCTGGAAAACGACGGAATTCTCGCAAATAACATAAATTGAGACGTCGTATCGCAAGGGAGAACATGACTAATCACTCGGAAAGTACCCTGTCAGAACTCTCCTGCCCTAATGTTGAACGACGCGAGTCTCATAATCCATGACTGGAACCAGAGACCTTACTTGAAGATGCAGCGAACAACTTGAACATGACATCGATTGCCACGTAGCGTCTCAACGTCGGCGTTGTGATCACATGTAGTCAAGGAAAAAGAACAACATATACGCTGTTCGAAACCTCGAGTGCACGCAACGACGCCGACTGACCAGTGTTCCTCCTTTTACCCAACAAAACAGTGTTTTCTAACAGATTAACAGAACGGTAGTATGTCGCTCGCTTCGTCAGCTTTCGTTACATCACCAGACGAGGGATTTCCGAGCATGGACATCGCGCTGGATTCAGGGGAGGAAATTCTTCCAAGCGATCTGCTCCAAGTACTATTCGAATCGAACGAGGATCCCTCCGCATGCACCGAATGCGGAAAAATCTTCGAACAGCAAGACGAGCTCACCAGGCATATCAAGACCCACAGTGAAAATAAACCCTTCGCATGCACCGAATGCGGGAAAACCTTCAAATGGCGAAACAAGCTCATGAGACATCTCAATACCCACAGTGACGAGAAACTCTTCGCATGCAACGAATGCGGGAAAACCTTCAAACAGCAAGGCAGCGTCGTCCTGCATAAGCTGATCCACAGGGATGAGAGACCATTCCGTTGCACCAAGTGTCCTAAAAGTTTCCGTCGGAAACACCATCTTAAGGATCACATGCTTCATCACACGGGTGAGAAACCATTTGGTTGCGAATCATGCCCGGCGAAATTCGTTCGCAAACATAAACTCTCCAAGCACATGCGCTTGCATGCGGACGTTGAGCCGTTGTCTCGTGAGCCCGAGATGGAGTCTCCATCGACCGAGGAGCACTATTAGAACATCGACGTCCACACGAGGATAGGAACCCGTACACTAGAGCGACATCGTTCACGAGAAAAATTCAACTTGGACCTGTGTCTCATCCAACACGACGGTTCGCACTCAACACTGGTTGCGGAAATTACCGCTGGAGCCGCTTTGTTGCAGAAGGTACTGCGCAATGCATCGGCAGGAGGCTCGGAAGATGTTGTGGAGCCCGCTATCAACGCTCTCGAATTATAATGTACAACAATACCTGTTTTCTAATCTTAATACTTTTAAAATGTATCTGGACAGTTGACCAATTAAAAGTTTGTAACCTCCGAAGTTTTGCAATCTGTTGCATAGGCAATGTTGAGAATATCGTCATGAGCGATGATACCTCCCTTCTCTCCTATCGAAAAACGCCAGTCTTAGGATCTATGACTGGAACTAGAGATCTTATACTTGACTACCTTTCGCACTCAATCTTGGATATCGCGGATCCTCTGCAGATTGAACCGTCTCGCGCCTGAGTCAGGATTCAGGATCAACCAAGACTCCTTCCAGCTCAGGATCCAGAAGTATATTCAGGAACATGACATCAGGTACCTCAACAACACTCGAAATTCAGCAACAGACCATCTTCTTCAATCCATCCAATCTCATTCAACCTGATTCAAACTTCGATCCAAAGCGCGTTGATAAACCCAGACAGAGCCCTGATTCCCGTCTGAATATTGTAAATTATCAAAGATCGATCGATCGATCGATGGATCTATTGGTTTGAAATGAGCGCAAACCCGATCGCTCCCGAATGACTTTCGATCCAAGACCAAAACGAGCGTCGTCGTTCGTCGTCCGTAACAAACTCGGCAGAATCGTCCGAGTGATTCCGAGATATGCATAAAATGCGTCGTCGGATAACAAGATTCGGGCTCACCGCGAATGATCAGCCATCTGAAAATTGAGGAGCAGCTACAAACAGCTAGAAGTGCATCTCGTTTCGATACGAAACTTCGTTATTACGTCGGCGGCGACTGAATCATCGAACGTTTCACCGCTGAACGTGTGAATGGAAGGCTGTGCGTCCGGCCGCCCGGCCGGCCGGCCTTCGTAGTGGTTAAATGGCTGCTGACTCGTCTCAGTCGGCCGTGCGTACGCTGGACCGAGCAACTTGCTGGTTTGTCTACTTCTGGCCAAATCAATTACTGCTCTTCGTTCAGTAATCACGGCCCGAATCTGATCACCCAATCACGATTTCGGGGCTTCGCACCTTCGCGCACGCGCGCGTCCGCTCGTTCGCGTGCGATTTTCATTGACAACTGATGCTTTACTCAATTTCAGTGTGTTTCGGCGGAGCGATAAACGACGACGTCGACGAAAACAAAAGTACAAACAATCGTCGACCGGATGACCGCGTACTTGAGCGTCCGCGCAAACTTCAGGGCTTCGGAATCTTGACATCTCAAGAATTTCTGACGACTTCGACAACTTCGATGACTGCGACGTTCGTCTTGGATGGAATTATTGCTGAGCTTTGTGTGTAGTATAATGCGAGGGATATTCTATTGTTCCAGAATCCCGACGAATCGATGACGGCTATAGTACCTACCCTTTGTCGTTGCGAAGTACCTACACTTAGTACAAGCTCAGTTTCGAAAGGTAACGGCAACGACAGAAAATCAGTTTCTTATCATCGTCATCGTCGTTGTTGATGCTGTTGTTGTTGTTCTTGGTTGCCTTTGTTTCAAGAAACGGAACGATCTTGAAACTGCAACGGAATCGTCCGTCCGTCGGTCTGTTCGTCCGCGTTCGAATCAAGAAAGAAAGGAAGAAGAATCAAGGATTGTGAAATCAAGAAACTCTAGTTTCCTTCTTTCCGGAGATTCCAGCGCGTTCGACTGCAGTCCCGCACAACTTCAAAACGGAGTCGAGAGTTTCTGGAAGTCGCTTGTCGTCGCCCGGAAGACAACTTTCCCGTTTGAGCACGCTGCCGGTCGCTCGCGTTTGTTTGAAGTCGTACAAAACCAAACATCTCAAAGCTAACCGACGAAGACGAGGAGAAAGGCCCACGAGGAGAACGACTCGTTACTTTGAGTTGCAGGACGACTCGCTAGCAACGGACTTGGGCGGAAGACGGCTTTCGTTTATTCAGGCTCAGAGAGTGGCTCGGGATGAATGCTCTGTGTTTTTCGGGCGGCGGCGGAGGCAGCCGCGGTCTATTGGCTTTCAATGCAGTCAATATTTGCGCAGTGAGGAGCATCGGGCTAGCGGATTCTGATCTGCCAACAATGTCGCTCTCCGTATCGCGGGAGCGCAGTCTCGACAACACAAACTGCTTTGTAGATAACAATGTGTGCTGTGCAAGCGAAATCTCTGTTTCTAATCGTTATTCGCTGATTCCATTCGGCTTCGCAAGCGTACCATCAGCCCTAGCAGAGATATGAAAGGGATAATTATTCCCTCGGATCGTTTCGTCGGATTTCTTCACCATGGATCTCATTTCCTGTCGCACTCTAAGCAAATGATTCGGGGATCTCGAATCCGGAAAAAAAAAAACTAAACTTCGAAGTTCCGGCTCTGTACTATTCATTTGAGGTTATCATCTTCAACGCTCCCGGAAAATTTTCCGCAGAAGTGGAAACGCGGGAAAACTTTGACAAGCAGAAGCGTAGAAACTTCTGTCTCTTCTCTGGGTCTGGCGAATGGAGGGAATATTGTTCGTTGCTTCCGGTCCACTTCGGGTCTGTTATTCCTCAATTTCTTCTCGAGAGTATCCAGCATCGCGGAACTCGAGAGGAACTCGGGATCGAGCACCAAAACAATGTACTCTTCGCCTCCCACGTGGAATGTTGTTGCCGGTCCTTAGCCTTCTTACCTCTTGGACCTTCAGGAGAGCACAGGTATGCGAGTAGTTCTCCGAGAACATTCCTCCAATACAGAGTGAAGTTCGAGCGAGGATAATAATTGAGCAGTTCAAATAACCTGCGGCAACATCCTACCAGGATCCACTCGAGATTGAGGACCTTCAGGACTCAATATACAAACTCAAGACTTCATCTCGGATGCTCGGCCGCGCAAGTTTCCCATTCAAGTCGACCCCGACCAAGAACTGCTTTGAACTTTCTCCTGAATCTCCATGAGACCTGGAAAACTGTCCTGGAAAACGTTTCTTCTCCCAATTTCCAAAGATTAGGAATCTTGCCGAAACGAACTAGCTTTCGATAGAGTTAACCGACGGGATGGCGCAGTGGAAACACGGTGGCCTCTCGAGCGGGAGGTTCAGGGTTCGATTCCCGGAGCCGGCACTTCGAGAATAAGGTTTTCTTTGGTCCCCTTTCTCCCCCTCGGGTGAATGCCGAGAGATATTAGGCCATAGCCGACCGAACCTCTGGTACCTAACCCGTCTGTGCCGCGACCCGCGAGGGTACACTGCAGGGGGCCAGAGGCGAGGAGTGGAAAAATAAAAAAAAGTTTGAGAAGCATCCAAACTTGAGTCGAGGCCGGTAGGCTCCTCTCATATCAGTCCCCGGATTTCATTGGTGCCGATGAGCTGAGTTTTTTGTTCCGTTCTTTCAATTCCTCCCGATAAGGCGTGACATGCCCGGGTGCGTAGAGAGTCTGCAAAGTGTGAAAATCTTCTTCGGGAGGGGGTTTCGCATGACTGCTGGCAGTCGTCCGGTCGGCTGGTCGAGTTGTTCCCGCTCTCGCTGTCATTGTGTTCGGAGACAGAAGTTGCAGAAAGCCGAGCTCACGGCTGCTCCTCGTCCATCCAAATGACTCACCACCATAGGCCGTGGGCTCGAAGCCATAGACAAGGTGTGAACTCGAAAATCCGTCCTAAGCTTCTTTGCCGCTCGAATGCTCCTCTTTACTTTCGCAGCGCAGCTTACCGAACGGGCTCTCCGAATCTCGAACTGAATCAACAAAGACATTTTTGAGTCGGTCAGCTTGACCGATTCGTCGCCCGTGGTCAACGGACGTGCTGCTCAATGATTGTTTGCCCGTCTGATCGGATAGTTTGTCTAAGGTATTTGCTCTCTAACAACCAAACTGCGCCAGAAGGTTGTCCCCATCCCACCCAGAACGCTATTCGAGCTCGGAAACGCAATCGGATCCAAAAGTGTTCAGAAACAACAGTTCGTGCAGAACGGTTGGCCTTCGGGGGGTCCTCGTAGAGCGAAGACTAAATGATTACCTGAGTGCCGAAACAGGCTGCAGTGAATCTTATCCTCAGTGTGTCCTCACGAAGCCATCCGAGGAGAAGAAACAGCAAACTCAGCATCGATGTCTCTCGTCCCGCTGAGAGCGGAGCGAGAAAAAACGCCAACGACCGAAGGAAAAACGGGCGACACTCTCCGGGAATCCAAACTGCTTCGCTGGCACCTCAATCCCGACAACTCTGTTGCACACTTGGATCTCAGCGATCACATCTCGGATTTCCTTCCAAAGATTTCTGCGCAAGCGCATATGAACTGGTTCCGTTATTCTGGTTGAGACCGGTGGCAACTCGGCACGATCAGTCATTCATCCGGGTTTCGATATATACCTCGTGTTCAGCTCTCGTTTTTTTCCGTGAGAGCGCCATCTCAATTGCATACTCGCCAGAACTAATGGAAGCTTTCGATCATTTAGTCGGTCCTGTGATCGCTTGTCTGCGACAAACTATTCATGAGGGCCGACTTGTTGGATGTTCGGTCCCATCAACACTTCCAACAACATCAAAACTCCGAGCCAATGTATAATGAAGTGGAGTATCCGGTGAACGGACTTTCCGGGCGACGTTTCGGACATCGGACTTTGCCTTCAAACGAGTCAAGTTCCTCAACCAAGAGTTCATTGTCAGGATGCCATGCGTGCTAGGACGGTACTTTCCTGTCCGGCAAATGATGAATATTGAACTTTTGCAGCATGAATATGTATTTCCCAGCACGTGGACAAACAAGACTCGAATATATAGCATGCGCGTTTTCCGCCCGGGGCGGTTGATCGGAATGACTGGAACGGATTTCGTAGGTGCTGCAAAACGCAGCGCACGCCCCCGCAAAACCTTATGCTTGATCAGCCTTGCATGCATCCCAGAATCGTTGGAAAACCTTTCCTCTATCCGATGAACCTGTTATGTATTTTTATGAATGAGTTCAAGGATAAAAGGAGTTCAGTGACCAACGCCGAGATACACGTCGGCATGCATGGTGACCTGTAGAGCCCAATATACCGTATGCTGCGCGCTTACGATACGTGGCGTGCTTCTACGAGATACCCGTATAAATGGAGCGATGGACCTCACAGTGACGGTAGCGTTCCACGGGCGCGTCCACTGTCGCTGGACAGAGGACATTGGCCGCGCGTGAGTTTGACGGCGCGAAGTTTCCATTCTGATCGTTTCGATCGGATTTGCCCCTTAAGTGCGTGCGAGAGAATGGAGCCACGAGAGGATCGCTTCGTCGTCGTCGTCGTCGTGGCCGATGCCGCCGTAGCCGTCGTCTACTGCGATGGCATCGCCGTCGTTGTTGTCGACCGCACCTGACTAAGGCAGGGCGCGGTCGAAATTCTTGACGTCGCATCAAACTGGTGATTAGGGGGATCCCAATGGCCACGCTAGCTGTCTCTATGACTAGTTGACTGGCTACAAAGGAGAGATGCACCAGCTACGACGGCGACGACTTATACGGGCCGACTACGCGACAAGTGCAGACGAATCAACGATGATCCACGAATGACGGAATGTTAAGAATCCTGACATAGCTGTACGTGCGTTTGCTCGTCGTTGCTTCGATCGGCGGCGGCGGCGGCGGCGAGTAGGAGAGCGACTACTGAAGAGGGCGGTGTTCCTGAACGACTGAATTTTGAAAAGCTTCTGAATCTATTTTGAAGAATTTGATAAGTGAACCCGCAAGCAAATCGTCCGCCAGATCCAGCGTAGCCATCGGATCCATTCGATGTCATGCTTCGGAACCGGACGGGAAGGGAAATTCGGAACTCGGGAATTCACCAAAGTGGGATAGATTCAATTTTCCAAATTATTCAGAGCCTTACCGCACAGCGCACCTGTTTCCCCTCTCGACCGCAGCAGTGCTTGAACGGCGAAGCGCGGCGGTCGAGTCAACTCGATTCGTATGGAGTGAATCAAAAATCAGCGGAAAGCTCGTTGCCGCAGGAGAGCTCTTTCAGAAGAGATGACGAGGATAGATAATAATGGAAACAAGGATGAATCGATATGGATGTCCGTCGAGAGCGCGTGTGGAAGAGGAGCTCGAAGAACGGAGAAGAGGAAAGACTGAATTAGGAAGTCGGCGGTTGCGTTCGCTATTGAAAGATCTCGGTCGCCGCGTCTGATTCGGATCATCAGAGGGGATAATAGAACTCTTCCCGTTCCACACTCGCAGTCAGCACTCTTCCCGCTCGTCTTCTCTCTTGATTCCCGATAATTCGTCCCCTTTTTTTGTCGGTTTGTCCTCCATCCCGCCTTTCCTGCTCCCTTGGATGTCTCCCCAACCCCCAATCCTTCCCCGATTCGTTTTCCTTTATCGCGTGTTTTCCTGTTTTGATTCCTTTTCCCTCTTTCGACTTGCCCGCCGACATACCGTTACGCCTTGCTCCTGCCCCCTCCCTTCCGACCCCCTCTGACCTCCCCCTTCCAACTAACCCCCTCCCCAGAGCAGAATCTCACGTGCTTCTGCGATACTTCGATTTTCACCTCGTTCCTCCTTCCCTCATTGCTCTTTTCTCCCCCTCCCCCCAAGTTCCCCCCGATCGGTCTGGCCTGCTGCTTTCATCTAAGACCTCCATCCTCACTCAATTTTCTCCACCCCACCGAGCCCGATTGGATGTCTAACTTCATACAGTGCTAACTTCCTCATTTCCGACATTGCCCGGACTCCCCGATTCTTCGTCGGGCCTCGACCCCGCGTGAAGAAGAGTTGGGCGTGAGACTAGTCGCTTGATTGGGCTCCGGACGACGACGTCGTCGTTGTGGTGGTAAAAAGAGTTCCTTCGTCGATCTCTTCCTCCTACGTTGCTCTGGCCGCCACCACCACCGCCAAATCGAAAAGTTGTCCCGATAAAAGATAAGCTCAAGCGAAAGATAGCCGGAAAGAGCGAACTTCAAAGGAAATGAGACTTCGTCGGTCTGTCTGTCCGTCTCCCCGTCTGTCAGCCCTTGCTCACTGGGCCCACCGGCCAGTCAGTAGTCGAGAGATCAAAGCGGCGATTCATGATTCAAAATTCAGCCTTTCGTTCTCGTTCCTCGCGCAATCTCAGATCAGACTTGTTCCCCGCGATACTTGGACAAGTACAACTCGGACTTGGGGAGTGGAGTTCTTCATCGCAGCTCGAGTTGCTCTATTTTCGTTCATCTGCGGACAGAGAATCGTTGCCTCGAGTCGGGATATTTTTGGAATTTTGAGGAGACCGAGATCCTCAAAAACATGCAACGAGGCTCTCGGATCGACAAGCTTTAGGCATGAACACGAGCGCACGTTCAATTCGCAGTCAGACAGTGCGCGATTCCTACTCAGACTGTTCTCCGCGAGGAATTTTTTTTTTTGTGGCCAGACGTCCCAACGCTAAAATTGTACCCTAAATTTTCGACTGGAACACCGTCTGGACCCGGAATAAAACTCACGAGAACCAGATTTGCTCGAAAATCTGGTTTTCTAGGTTTCTTCGAGATTGAGGAATTGGGTATTGTCCGCTTGTTCACTCGCTTGTGCAAAACCGAGTCGATAAATTCAGCGTAATGAGGTAATTATTGACCCCCAGAAAGATCCGGTAAGGCTTCGCTCAGTTCCTACAGGCTACGCCTACAGCGGTTGTCCTTCGAGCATTGTGCATCCTTGATGGCTATCTGATCATCTCTCCGACCACTCCTAGTCCCATTATCCGTTGGTTGGCGAGGGGCCTAGCTACGTAGGTTCTGCTCTGGGTCCGGTGACGGTCATGATGATGATGATGACGATGATCCGAATCCGACGCGAAGGAGTTCTCAAAATTTTCTTGAGCGCTTCTGTCAGGGGTTAAACGCTCCCGTCAGAGATCTTCGAAAAACTTCGGTCAACCGAGGTTCAACCGCCAATTAACCTTCTAGTCTAATCGTTGTCTTGGAAAAATTCGAGCCCAGACACTCGAGCCAGCTTTCCTCGCTGGCTCGCTCGCTTTCGATCCTTGCTCTCCCGGCTAACTGAGTCGTGATGCCATATTATTAAAAGGCGATTTTTCCGCACAGGCAAATTGAACCACAGCTGCTGGAGTCGTCTGTCCGTCCGCCTTTCCATCAATCGTCTGCTGAAACGATGTTCAACGAGGTGTGCTGATCAACGCAGTGTTTTTCCGTGGAAATTCCGTCAGACCAGATTCTGGCCGGCTCCTCGGAAACGACGGGTTCGCCGAATGCATAACCCTCGCGGATTCTTGGGGCTGAAGGATCCGAGTAATTCGGGAATTTTTCCGAGTCTGTCGTTCTCCCGGAGTTTGTCATCATCAGCACGAAGTAGAGAGCGGCTCACAAGAACGCCTCAACGTCTTAGAGAGGAAGCAGATACTATGCTCTCTTCTCATCGAAGCTTCTACTCAGACTTTCATCACGACAAACTCTCGTTATTTATTGCGAATTCAGGCGGTTTCAGCCCATCAAGAGTCGAGAAAGAGAAACGGAAGTTGCTCGTGACAAGGGCATTTCGACGTCGACTTCCACGCCAATGATCTGTATCTTCTCGAATGTGAAAAGCAACTGTTTTACCTTTATTAAGATAGCTTAATTAGAACAAAAATTGATGTGATGTATTGGGAAACAGATCGAAAGCAGAAACATTCAAAGCTAATCGCACGTTTCCGTCTGATTCTCTCATTTCCCGTCAAATCGTTCGTTGAAACATCCACCGCCAACCAGGGTCATAAGCCAAAAGGATTCAGGAAGCTGACCCTTCTGAACGGGCACCAATTAAACCATTAGCTCCGAATCACACGTTTGGTTTCGTGTTGAACAGCATTCACCGGAATGCGGGGAGAAGCGAACGCTTATTGAAAAACTGCCCGATATTTAATGACAACATCCAGCTATTCAACCAACCCCTTCATGAAAGAAAGTTCCGAATCCAACCCCACAGAGGACCAACTCTGTATCGGACGCCTGAATCAATTTCAGGAACCACTTAACCTGGGGCTCGAGCCCGGGTCGACACGAAAGAAGAGACTCCGGGAATTCTTCAAACCCTTATCACCCTCAACGAAAGCCTGCCCCAACGAGAACGCCTGAATCGCACTTTCGACAAGAATTCGCCGGGAGGTTTTCGTTGACAATAATATGGCGACAAATGGAAGACGAGGAGTTTTCAAACGAGAATAGTGATCAACTGCAGTGATCATCGAAGCGCAGTGGTTGCGTCGATGACGGTGTTCGTTATGGTTTCACAACTCGCTGCAGCAGCTTTTGTTCGAATCCTGCTCATGAGTCTCCATCAAACGCTTGCGACACAGGGCAAAAGTCGGAAACGGATCGCACAAAGCCCGATCTTTTCTGCCAACGTCGCGACGTCGGCGTCGTCGAGCGCAGCACGCCAAGTTCCAATCGGTGGCCTTCCATTTCCGAAGCTTGGCATCATCAAAACTCGACCACAAGGTACCTGCTAACAACAAAACACCATCGGAAACGAAGTGCGGTTGGTTCTGAAGTTGTTGTTGTTGATGACTTCGTTGTTGTTGTTGTTGCTGTCCGTGGTGTGGTTGTTGTTCTCGAACAGTTTTTCATTGTTGCATTCAGCGGCGTCCGCAACGAGAGGTCACCTTTGGGCATCTCGAGGCACGGATGGAGCCGCCGAAGACAGGAACGAAGTCGCCTACATCGCCTTGCACTTTGGAGTTGTCAGCTCTGTGAACTATTACACTCACTCTAGGCTCGGACTCCAGGCGGAATCTCTGCTCTGGGACCGTGCGAACACGCGAACGCGACGAACATGACGCAGCGACGCAACATTTTCAGAATAATGGACGTCGCGTTACACGAGATGGAGTGTGTTCGTGTTTTCTTCGTATTTTTCGTGCTTTCATCCGCCTCGATTCCGTGCAAGGTGCGGCCTGGCTTTACTTGAACCGATAGCCAAGTCCGCAGAACCTCACAAAGTAGTCACACAGCGGCCAGGACTCGGTAAACAGACCGAACTAAAAAGCTTCGAGAGCCGGTGGTCTTTTTTTTTTACCTACCTTCTTGCTTCGTCTTCTCGTTCCCGACGACCTATTGCTCCGTTCCCTATTTGAAGTTTCAGGTCAAAAGTATCCCCACAACCCCCACCCCTCCCCCATCCCCCAAGAGCTCCTTGCGCCCAGTCGTGCATTGTGGAACTTGTTGTGACCTGGAGATCGGTATCAAGTTGAAGGGCGGCTGTCATTTCCAAACGACAATTTCACAAGTCAAATACACTTACGTCAATCCTGGTCGGTCTGTCGGTCGCTTGACAAACAGACGAGTGATTTTGCGACCGCTTTGCCAAGCTCAATGACACACGATATCCGAGCCCCATCCGAGCAACATCTCCGGTTTGTTCGCGTGTTTGTTTCGCGAGCCCCGGGATACTGCTCCCCTCCGGAGCATCTTGAGCAGAAAAGTGCTCCGATGTCTCCAATGTCCCACTCGACAAAGCACGAGAGCTCCGGCGCAGTCTGAATAGTGATCTCGACTCCGGGAATCGGATAAAAAACTACTTTCTAACTCATCTTCGGAAGATTCGTTTTCCATGAAAACATATACATGGTATATGTCCCTCTGGAAACCTACGACTCGGAACGGCGAGGTTTTCCGATATTCTCGTTTCTGAAACGGAAGTTCCAGAGGGGCTCGGGGGCGAGCGTATGAAGGCGATGCCTTCGACGCAGCTCGTTTCTACACGGCAACGATGTTGCCTCTTGAGCATCAAGCTCCTAAACTGGCCGTTGTGCGTGGCGGTCGGCCGATATGGTACGATGAGCACAATGGCTCGACGAGAATCGATTCCTAATGCCCGAAAACCTTAAGCGTCAAACCTGCCATTACGAGGTAGACGCATGGTAGCCGCCCCCGAAACGATCCCCAGCCGATGCCGCCCTCGTTCACGGATCCACCTGTGCCTCGAGTTCCGTGTGGGGCGGAGCCAGCACCGCCGTTTCATTGTGGACTATAAACGTTTTTCGCCACAAGTTCTGCCCGCCCGCTAGCCATCTACCGGAGCCGGTAGCTGTCCGCTGCAGGTTCAAGACAGGACCTGGTAATTAAATAATCGCTGGAATGGCCCCGACCTCTTACATACAATACCTCACATGCCCCATGCCGACCGCGAAGCTTCTCCCAGGCTGCGGAAACTTCGCAGTCTATTTTGATAGTCTGGTCTATCACAGGCTATGTCTGAACACAGAAGGACCTAGAACGCTTTCGTCATGTTTTCGGGAAGTGACTCGATTCCGAATTGGATTTTATGACGTGTCAAATCACGGGAGCGTTTAAGGAGGTTTGCAGTGTCCTGGGTGAATCGTCTCTCGGGGAAGTTCGAGGCGATGGGACTCGCGACAGATTTTCGGGAGTATGTGGCGCGGCTTCGGTGGGATCCCTGAAGCGAGAACAGTATCTCGTGCCTTTTCTCGTTTTACGGCTAGAATGGCTGACGTGGTGAGTTCGGCGGCTTTATCAAGCTAATCGTGCGAACAATCTTTTCCGTAAGTTCCGCTTCCACATCGGCCTAGACGAGACTGTCCTCCAGCGGACCGGCGAGCGGACGAGCGAACCAAAGTGAGATCACTGAGTGAGGAAAACGGCGACGCATATGTACCGTGCTTCTACTGACGGCCACCGTCCACCCAAACAATGGCCGGGCCGTTCGCACTTCTCTCTATTGAATAACATTCTGAGAGTTTATCGACTGCGCGAGAAGATAAAGCCCAGCCTGGAAAGATGTCACTCAGGAAACTCCGGGCCCCGCCTGGTTTTCCCGTCTGGAAAAAGAGGAACTTCCAGGGCGACCCGGATGATTTTGTGTGTTCTTTCTTTTCGCGTGAGAGGAATCTTGGAACGAACTTGCCTCTCCTAAAGCTGCCTGGCTCATTCGATCCGCCGCCCGTTCTGCCTTTGATTTATTGGCCCGAACTCGTTTTGATGATATTACCA
This sequence comes from Neoseiulus californicus, assembly GCA_028455905.1. Taxonomy (NCBI): domain Eukaryota; kingdom Metazoa; phylum Arthropoda; class Arachnida; order Mesostigmata; family Phytoseiidae; genus Neoseiulus; species Neoseiulus californicus. Next base: position 418,037 of record JAMQGS010000011.1, read on the forward strand.
TTTATTCTCCTTCCCACACAACACGCAACGAGGAGCGTTCACGAAACCGGTGCTGTCTACTCCAGAATTGATTCAAAAAATTTGAATTTCATGAAGCGTGATGAAACGTTTAGCGAGTTGTTCGACGTCAACGGCGTCGATTTGAGCCGTGTCTTCGACGCGGCTAAATCTACTTGTTGCTTCCAGCTGCGTATCATATTCTCGTTGCTCCGCTTCTTCATCACCTCATCCCTCCTCGAGCCGCGCAACACACTGACGTTCGTCCAAAAGTCTTCGGTTGTTACCCCACCTTGTTCGTCGCGCGAGCGAGCGAGCGAACAAACTCGCTCGACAACCTGAGAGGTGGTGGTGGTGGTAGTAAGGGTATCATCGAAAGGTGGCGTCGACCCGAAGCGGAGACTCGTGCCATATCTTTCACGTAGGACATCAACACCTGCGGAGCCATCTGCCTGGTGTCGGACGCGATTCAAGTAAACCAGGTTGGCGGTTCGCAGCCAGTAAGCAGCACCCAGCTGACTGAGACACTCCTCGTCGCGGGCGCCGCTGTCCATTCGCTGGTTCGCTCGTTCGACCATCGGTCGCTTGGCTGCATTAATGACGGGCTACGTCAGTGGAGAAGAAAGTCGAAAAGCTGCTGCACGATTAAAAGCTGTCATTAAGTTGAGTACTTGCCGAACACCGGTAAGTGCCTCCCATTGTTTATCGGGCTCTATTGACAATTAAACGATACGGGCACCCGGTATAGCGTTCCCTCACTGAGGGCACCCAGCCACCAACACACTCCATGTGGACACTGTTACAAACCGTGAACCGCTGAATCGGCGCCGAAATTTGAAAATTCGCGCCGAAAATCTTCGTATTCGGCGGAAAAACTTTGGCGAACTTGGCCAAGGTTGTCCTCCATTGGAAACAGCGGTGAGCTTGGCGAGCTGATGTTTCATTTCGCTTGTTTCAGAATCGACGATTGCGTCGATAAATTTTTCGAAATTTTCAATAGACTGCCATTATCTCTATAGTATTATAATAGTCTTCAAGTCTCCGGGATTCAAAAGAATGGAAGAACATCGTAAAATCGTCACTGAAGACTAAATGAGGGTTCGGTGAAAGCTTCTGGATTCCCGTCTGCTCTAATTGTCCCTGCTTTGAAGAAGATTATCTCAACGGATAATTTTCAAAGTGACCTCATCGGATTTTTTCTCTCGGTCCGGCTTGCGACGCGACGTCGCGATTTCCGGCAGCTGTCCAGCTAGTGTTTTACCGAACAGCGCGCCTTTTTGTCGGACACTTAGCCATCAATTATCAATCAATTTTAATCCAGAAACTGGGTCGGATCCGCTTAACCGAGCGTGGATGCTTTCGCGGAATTTCAAGAAGTCTCGCGACAAGCATCGTACGCAGTGCAGCGAACAGAAGCCGTGAGATGCTCTGTGACTTACTGTGAAACGGTATTTGAGCATCAGATTAGATTCAGAAATAAATTTTACAACATTACGCCGAACTTAGCCTGAAACCAAAGTACGGCTCGCCGACGGCGACGCGCGTCTCTAGTTTTTGAGAGATTTGAGCCGAGATTTGAAAACGGAATTCCTCCCGAAAACGAGGGCGAGGAGCGCAGCAGCTAGCCCTAAATTTCCACAAAGCTTGCCTCCCAAAACCTTAAAAAACCCCCAAAAAAAACCCCCCCCCCCCCCCCCCCCCCCCCCCCCCCCCCCCCCCCCCCCCCCCCCCCCCCCCCCCCCCGAAGAAGATTCCCTGTTTTTCTCCCTACTTTTCCCCCCCCCCCCCCCCCCCCCCCCCCCCCCCCCCCCCCCCCCCCCCCCCCCCCCCCCCCCCCCCCCCCCCCACCCCCCCCCCCCCCCCCCCCCCCCCCCCCCCCCCCCCCCCCCCCCCCCCCCCCCCTTTGCCCCTACGCCCCTGCTTCCACCGATCGTATTTCCTTGGAGACCTACGCCGACCCTTAGATTTCCCCCCAAGGCGGCCCCGGAACCCCCCCTCCCGCTCTCTAGACTCGGATTTATATTTTCCCCCCCCCCCCCCCCCCCCCCCCCCCCCCCCCCCCCCCCCCTTGAAAATCTGAGTGTCAAACTAGTACGTGAGCGATTCTTTCGTTTCGAGGCGAGGGTCCAGGAACGGCGAACACGTGAACCTGCGAACACAGGCTCAGGCCTTCGCTCTTTGCTCCTGAACGAGCGTCCCCTGCGCGTCTCCGTTCGATTTTTGGAGGGATTTTCAAAAGGAGGGGGAGGTTAGTGAGCCCGAGATTACGAACAGTGAGCGGTCTAAGCAGTGTTTGCCACAACTGCTCGCAAGCAATGTAAGCTTTCTCGGAGGGTATGTTGCGAGTTCGATCCCTGCAGCCGCTTTTCCAACCCCCGGCGTGGCAACCGATCCAACCCCCCCCGTCCCGTGTGGCCAAAATTTCTAACGTCCCAAAAATGTTCGAAAAAATATCCGAATTTTCCGAACTATCGGCTCTCCATGGAATTTTCAGTTGATAAAGCTTCGTTCAAGCTACCCCCCCGCGAGGAAACCTCCCCGGGTTTGAAAAAAATTCCGTCAAAATTTCCCAAGAAATGTTCAAAAATATCCGCTTTTCTTGCTCCCATTCCATTTTCCGAAATTTTCTGCCCTCATGAAAGATTCTGTACTTCGTCGGGAAAGAGGAAACCATCCAACCCCGACTTGGACACAGCGTCCGGTATCGATCGGATAGATGGATCGTATATTGGATTTTCTTTATTCCCGTGGATTCCGTCGTATTTCGCGACAGGAGATGGGCCGTTGGGTCTGACCGGCACTTTTGAAACGGAACGAAAGAAGCCAGCTGGAAAAGGAAGGAGCGGGAAGGGACGGCAGCAGCTATGTTGGTGAATATTTTAATCACATTTCTCCATTACAATGCGGAGCGTGGTAAAGTATGCACTCGTTCATTTGGAGCCGACGTACTTCCCGAGACCGAGAAGCAGCAGTAGCGACCGGCGGGCGGGCGGACGAGCCAACGAACGAACGAACGGGCGTGAGAGCGAGCGACCGACCAGTCAGACAGTCGACAGAGCGGGCAGACGGCGAGCGGCGACACAGGGCATCGGCATCAGTGCCGCTGTTCGCGATGGTACTACCAACTACCACTGGCTGTGGTACATAATTAGCTTGCAGTTAGTTCTTCAGACTGCAACTTCTTTAATACAAACTCTTCCCACGGGTGTTTTCGTCTAAATTGCAAATGACGTCTCGCCGTACCGCCAACTCGCCTTCACGCCTACCTCAACCGCCTACACTGACTACCTGCACATCCTACACTCTCTTCTGCAGATGTTCTCATGCAGGTATAACGTAGGAGGATTTTCAAACTCAGAACACGGAGTAAAAACGTCGCCGGTCGAGATTCCTGCTCCCCTGAGCCCCCGGGGGACCAGACTTCCGACCTTGAATCCAAATTTCCAGGGCAAAGGCCTTGGAAATCGCGCTGAAAGCAGGGGGAAACTTGTGATAATGGGAAAGTGAGTTTTTCTCGCTCAAAATAAGGTTTTCTAGACGAAATTTTTGGAACTTTCCGCCGAAAGTATCTCCGAAAATCAGGTTTTGACAAAACAAACGGATTCTCGGTCTCGAGTAGCTGCTCAAAATCGTGAAAGGTGCAGGAAACGTGTTTCAGCTTTCGACTCCGGACCGGATCGGCGTTTCCGCCGTCTGGAGATCATGCGTATCGGAGATACTTCTCTGACGGTCTCGACAGAAATCAACTGCACTCGATGAGCGAGATGGCAAAGAGCGGATAGATGGGCGGTCGGGCAAGCGAGCTTGGCAGCCGGCGATGTCTAATTGGATGTTGTTGGCATCTATTCTGTGGCTTCGAAGATGAGTCGCTGCCGATTGCCAGCGAAGCAAAGCAAAGCAAGGACCCGACCAAGGCACTCCATCATGACGATCAATGACAGCCAAGATGTCGAGCGACCGAGACTCCCCCTCGTCGTCCTCGCCTCGAGCAAAGCAACTGACTAACAAGACTTATGCCTTCTCGTCCAAGTGACCACGTGGTACGTCGAGATCCTGGTCATTATATTTAACAGAGCAGAAGAGCCATGAAATGATTTATCTGGGTACTCATCATTGGATTTGGATCAGGCTCTCAATCGCGAACGATTCGCCGAGGTTCATGCGAGGAGGCGAAGTTTCGCTCCCGATTCCCATCCTCCCATCCAATCACAACAGAACACGAGTTTCCAGACCCATCTTGCAAGTTTTGAGCGGTGTTCGAGTTCGTCACTTGTGCCATGGCCGGGGAAGGATCGTCCGGAGCATCCGAAGTGAGTCGACGATAACAACAATGACAGCGACAACGGGTACATAAACGACGAGGATGGCTCAAACAAAGTGTTCGTTGGTGTGTCGCGTGCTGCGTGGCCCTTTTTTCTCTTTTTCCCTCCAATTAAGTCGCTGTCGTGAACACGTAAGATCGATGGCTTCAGAATGTAAATCCGTCGCGGATGGAGAAAGGAGAGGACGCGGACACATGCTTGCGGCATACAATGCCACTTAGTGTCATGCTAAACTCGGCCGGCTGCACCGATTCACGTGTTGCTCGATCATTTTTTCGCTAACAAACGTTGGAGCATATGGCCAACGAACTTCGCTCACTTCACCCCAACTTCCGAAGCGCTGACTCACGGATTGCCCGAATCCGGCAACTTCTGTCTCGATATTCCTCCTTCTCGTCTTCCAAAAGCAAGCCTCCAGGAGAACGTATACCTCGGGGCCGAATTCGGGAAGAGGAACTCCGAAGAAGTATCTTTGGAGGAAGACGAAGGAAACATTTCCAGACCCGGAATTCCGAGATTCAGGAGTGACGGTACTTCCTGGAAACGTCGATTCCGTGGAAAAAGACACTTTCTCCCATGTTCCGCAGGCTTCCCCGTCCTCAACCACGACAGCCATAGCTTATAGGCCTAGATTTTCAAGCAGATGAATTTTCACAAATTTTTCGGGCAGACTTGGAGTAAATTGACGTCATCAAGCTTTTCGAGCGTTCTTCGACAGATTTTATATTTCTGTTTCATTTTTCAATTCAACGCTACCACGTCAGTGAGTCTCAACCCTGACCCAGTGGTTCTGGTGACCCTCGTGGCAGACCCAGGACTCAGGATATTTTCCGGGATCTTCAGTGAACATCTTGTGAACTCTAACAATAAGTTAGCACTGATGACATTTAATTGTATCAATATAAGGGAATTCCAGGAGGCTGAGGATGTGTAAAGATGTTTGGGGGCTGAGTTTTTGTTCATTTTCCTCTGGGGTTTCCCATGTCCCTCTCGGTTCTGTTTGTCGTCGTTTCTTTTTTTTTGTTTTCTGCTCCGCGTGCTCTGCGGAAACCGAGGCCTCAGATGGAGAAAAAATAAAGGAAAATTGGAGGTAAATTATTGAACAGCAACAATCTTGAGGCAAATCTATCAGTGGTTGCTCGTTGGTCGGTCCAATCTTTTCTCCTCGATGGCAGGGATAAATTAGCCGATCAAATGTCGACAAAAAGAAGAGGCCTCACACAGCAACAACCTCCCCCGCTCGTCCGCTCCTTGTTTTCTTTTTCACTATTTTTCCCAAGACTATTTTTAGATTTTGATCACATCATGAAACACTCAAGCACTCGCTCACTAACAGACGCTGACACAAGCGTGAGGACAGATATTCGCGACACGATCCGTGTGTTCTGATACTTTCCCCGTGTTTCTCTTCTCACCCCCGTTGTGGCATCTCTAGCTCGGAAGACGGCGGAGTGTTTTCTCTTTTTCTTTCTCTCAGACTCAATCTCGACGAGTTCACATGAGCTTCTACCGGAACGTCCCAGAGCCTGTCCTTGTCTCAGATGATAACCGGAATTTTCCGCAATTGTTTTCAAAAGAAAAAAGATTTTCGCTCAAGAATCCGGGGAAAACTTCGAATCCGGGGGAAGAGTTGTCGTAACGGTTGTTATACCTTTCCCCCCCTCGTGTCTTCTTAGATGGAAGCTGTGAGCGAGTTCTGTTCTGATTCGCCGAGTGAGCGTGTGTGGCACGGAATACATTCTCGGGGGCGACACGACAGAGGTTCCAAAAGTGTAGAACGAGCACAAGACGATGCGGACACCGATGACAGGCTTGTTTACATCAGCGGGCGCGTTCAATCCTCGTGTAGACCGGCGACGCTCGTAGACGCTCGTAGATCGTCGTCATCGTAGCCGTTGTTGCTGTTGTTGTTTCGTGGAAGCTTACCTAGTGACACTAATTGGCGACAACAGAGAAGTGGAGAGGCCCTTTAGTTCTTTTTTGACCGATCGGTAGAAAGCACCGCCGAGAATATTTACAGCGCTTACGCGAAGTTTATGGCATACAAGTCACGTTCGAACCGAATCGAGATTCCAACAAATACTCGAGACCAGCATAGAAATTGGAAACAGAAGAATAAAGATCAGAGCAAATGAGAGCGAAAATAAACAGGATAGAAGACGTGAGTGAAAGATCCAACTCGCGGATTCTCCATGATGTGGTTTATGTCACTGAAGGGGAAATCCCCAGATCTGACGACATTTTTGATTTCAGCAAAAATGAGAATTCCTCCGGATTTCGATCGCGGCCCGCGTCCAGGTTATTCTGCAAAAAAAAAATGTGAACTGAGAAAATGCTCGCCGATGGAACGCGACGGGGCGCGGCAATGATGAGCACTGGAAAAAATTGAGAGAAAAAATCCAAAATCATTCCGTCGCCATCGGTCACTTTAACCTCGTAAGCCGGTGCTCTATTCGGAATGGATTTTCATCTGAGTTTTTCCTCTTCTAAGCTGTCCTGACCGAACGTGACTTTCTTTAAACGTCGGCGACTTTTGATTGATTCGATGATTTTCCTCGTCGAGACGTTTCGTTTGCCATTCCGCTAAAATATGTGCCGTTTGAAGACATCCCGCAACATCACACGTACGGAACGAGCTTGCTGGTCGGAAAGGTTGAAAAATTATAAATTCCGGAAACTTCCAACAAGCGATCAAGAAAACTAGAAGAGAAAACTACCGACTGCGTGGCATGATGGTCAGCGTGCTTGGTACAAGCGCGTGCTGCAATGGTGGATGCCATAAGCGACCGGCTGCGCTGTTCGGGAGGTTCCAGGTTCGAATCCTAAAGCGTGCCAGAAGTTATTTGGCAGCGAGAACGAAAGAGAACAGGGGCCGACTCCGCGTTGACTAAGGGATGATTTGTGTGTCAACCAAAGGAGGAAAAGGGATGCATACCGAGGTGAAGTTTGCGGGAAAATCAGCGAACGCCACCAGCATGTGCGGTGCGTGGTGTGAACATATGATCGGCTGCAGAAGCTGATCCTCGAATCCACACTGCGTACGTAAAGCACAGCATGCACGTTGTTGTGGACACAGGATCGCTCCGCCAAAACTCAACGCTGCGTGGAAGCATGCATCGACCGCCACTTGACGTGTCTGTCAGAGTGGGTTCAACGGTGTCCACTCTCCTAAAACCTGTGACCGGCGTCCGGAGAGCTTGCTCGCCCCTGAAGTGAAAGGGTCATCTACGGATGAGGCAAAAACATCTCGCAAAAACGGAACGAAAATGAGAATAAGTGAATAATATGACATATTGCGAAGCATCTGAAGAGCTTCATCTATTTGAACGGAGTGGTTCGCGGTCCGCTGATCGCCGAGCCAAGAATTCATTTAGGAAAACCACTAATCGCCTGATCAGCGTCCCATGAAGTGGACAAGTTCGCGTGTGTGGATTCTTTCTTGAAATTTCGTCTCCATTCATAATGGGATATCTCACGTTCATTTGTTCCGTACGAACGGATGTGACGGGTGCGAGAGTCTCACCCGGCGATGATGATTCCGCTTTGATGATGAGTGTGTGTGTGTGTGACAATAACTTGTTTCCCTACCAAACGCTGTCCGAATTCTTCATTAAAACTCTCATTTCCGTTAGATATCCCGCACTTGGGAACAGGTCCCGTGCGATCGCGCTAGCTGAGGTGTCGTGACCAGGCAATCTACTCCCGCAAAACCCTTTCGAGTCTCTTCAATGAATCTTATCCTAAGGAATCGGCTCAGAGGACATAGATTTATGTATAACTGTCTGTCCATGAGGGATACCGAAGGACAACGAACGCTGCCGCGCTTTTTGAATCTTTCTGCCGAGCTTGCCCCAGAAACACGAGAGAAAACCCGTATCAGAGACGATTTGATGATTTTTAGTCTTTTTTTTGCGTTTGGTTCGGCTTCCGGAATTCACGCGAGCAAAAAAAAAACGCCGAATGACTGGAATCGGAATCACTGGAGTGATCAGGGTTGGCTTCGAGTCGTAGATCGATTACCATCATCATCACCACCGCATTCATCTGGGATTGCGGGGCACGAATCGTATCCGAAACAGAACATGGATTCCCCTCGTACACCGAACTGAAGTCCGGTTTCCACAGGATCGACGTTGTGATAAATTGTTGCGAAACTGTGAACGTGTTCCGTAGCGCCACGGATGACTCCGGTGTCCATGATCAAAGGCTATGGAAAAGTTCCCTACGCTTGGTTAGACGTGCAGCTCTCCAGAGTGTCGCTGAAAATGGATCTGTCACCGGGGTGGAGTCCTTTTGAAACGCTTTATTGATGGAAGCACTACCATTGTAAATGGTTTGACCATCAAAATTCAATCTCGACAAACTTGTCGACTCGACGCACAAGCGACGCCGACGCTGGAATGGAGAGGTAAACCGAAATGTCAGGCGAGTAGCTGGCGCTGAACAACGAGAAACAGCCTCTACTGGAAGACAGCTGGGAAGAGAAAAGAAGGACAGCCCGTACGTCTTCATTGCTTTGAGTGGTGAGTTGACGCATTCGAAGATCGTATCGAGGAGAAAGCTTTCCAGCGACTACGACAACTCTGGGGCTCTGTTCGAGACCTAGGCGTTGTCGCGGACCTTCTCGACATGCTATCCAAGCACTCAACGGTCTGAGAAACCACACAGGAAGCTAAACAAAAAGAGATATTTTCTCGAGATTAGGTTTTTTTCTGCTCTTCCTTTCTTCTCGAAGCTGCTTCTTCCTTCCCTTTCGATCGAGATCCGGGGACACCTGAAACATGCGTCATTTTGACACATCAGGACTCTTTGCGAGATAAAGATCTTAGGGTGGTCTATCTGAACGAATTCGAAATAGCCCTCCGGGAGGACGTACCGCCGTGCTCAGTGCTCACTGTCCTGGTTCACGCCGCGCCGGCACTCTCCGCCATCTTGGATTGGAGGAATTATTATTGGTGACCACGAAATCCTGGTATGCCTTCCCTTACCGAGGTACCCGTGCCACAGGCGGGTGGCTTTGGAACTTTTAATGCAGACCTGAAATCAGGGCTTAACGACGGCTCAGATGCGTTGGCGATCTGAGCCTAATAGCCTTGATGGGAGTCGTTTCATCGGGAGCAGTAAGTAGCTCGTAATCGCTCTCTCGGGAAGTCGGTGCGCGCATCTTGGTAGTTAACCCTTCCCAACCAGGGCCTTGCTTCCTTCGGAGCAATTATTTCCAGCCAAACCACCGAGCGACCGAATGCACCACGGGCGTCGGAAAAGCCAACCACTCGATCAGTTGACAAGAATCTTTTCAAAGTCCTCGTGAGAGCTTCCTAAAAGTGTTCTTCGTCTTCTGTCTTCGCTCGCTAATTTCCCACTGATGAGCAATTAGCTTATCGGGTCGACAAATGACGCTCTTTTGCGAAGCCACACGGCTAGTTCAATGTTTGAAGGGCTTTGTGTCTTCGACCGGTAGTTCACTGAGAGCGGAAACCTTCAGAGAGAGAGAGAGAGAGAGAGAGAAAAAGGGGAAGAATGCGCTGGAATTTAACGACGCATTGATTGATGCGTTGGTTAACAAAGGGGAAAAACTGCCAGAGAGACAATGAATCCCTCAGAAACCGAAAATAGCGCCGGAATCGCGGCCGATTCGGAACAAACGCCGAAGTCTCGCGCATGAGTCATGATATGACGGAGCTCTTGCATCGAGAATGAATGAGATCACTCTCAGGATGAGTTTTCCGAGTGAACTCAGTCTGAGGTGGGTTTATTAGATGCGGCGTTCGACTTCACGCTAACGGCAGACCACAATCAACCCGCGGGCAGAACTGGGTCTCTGGACAACCGCACCCTTCGCTGGGGAGCTGGGAACCTAGGGGCCCGTGACCTTGACAAGAGGAGCCCCGCGAGCCCCTATGTCGAGATCAAAGATATCGGATCTGTTTGTAACGAACTGTGCTTTCAGAAGCAATCGTAACGAATGTGAAAGTGATTCTTCCAGTTGAACCTTCCCGGCACCAATTGAGTTTCCAACTTGGAAAGCTTTTGCGACGCGGATACGAGTACTTTCCCCCCTAAACTCGGTTTTATCGGCGTTCGGCATGGTTTGTGAGGTGCGTTTACAATGCGGATGACAGTATTGGGTCCGGAAAATCTTCGAATTATTCGAGAAAAGGCCTTGTTAGAGTACTTTTTTTGAACGTGACATTCAAGCCTACACGCCGCATTCTTGAATCCGACTGAATAACCTTTGCTCGCGAAAAATTTTACGACGGGTCCGTTGTGATGGGGTTTCATGATTCTGCTCTGATCAACATTTTGCTCCGTTTCCGATCAAAAACTCGGAGGCTCTTCCTGCTCCGATGAAGGAAGGAAAATGATTATGAAACTATTTTGGACGCCTCCGTTGCTGTGGTCTCGAAACTCTCCAAGCGGCCGGTTTCTTCATCGAATCTTTGATGGCTCAGTGGCTGTGAAATTTGCAGTGGGAACATATACCGTGCTGACGATGGCATGGACTGGCGGAGGCAGAATGTCATGCGACCGAAGTAGAGCCCTACAGTGGTGAGAGCGAAGACGTCGACTTTGGAAAATAATTTCAGAGAGCTGAGCCGGTTAAGCTAACAAACTGACGTTATCGTTGGTGACATTTGCCGACAACCGTACGAAGCCGAGAAGGAGACGATGACATCCCAGAAGGAAGGCATCATGTAGGAAATTTACGAGCTCACCGCCGTGCCAGCTTCGTCGACTGCGATGACGGCCACGGTGGAAGATAGAGAACGACGACGACGGCGAGTAGAACATAAATTCTTTTGGGCGAAATAGATGGACAGATTTCGAATTTCAAAAACGTCGGCTGCCTCGGTGTCGTACCACTGGCTTTGTGTTCGTGTCCCTCGGTCGCGCGCGCGCACTCGAGGTAACCCCTCCACCAGCTCAACGTCTGCCGTTCGCTTCGTGATGGCATCCCCATATGCGACCCGGTCCCTCCGAAGATGAGCCAAGGAGAAAGCAGGAGGAGGAGAAGAGGAGTCACCAAAAAAAAGTGTAAAAAATCAAATCGATCTCGCTTGGCCCCGTTGGATGCTCGTTGAGAGTTCCTCTGCGCTCGCGAGGAGTTATGGGAGCAGCCGTTCGGCAGCAACGATTTGTAACTTCCGGCTCCCGAGCAGAGGAAAAAAATTTGAAATTAAAATCAACAAAACAGCAACTTGTTCGCCAGCTGTTTGTTCTCATTCGTCGTCGACTCGAGAGGCAGACAGCTAGGCTATCGAGTTTTATGGACGCCACTACAGTCGCTGCTATCGATACGTTTGTTCCTCTGTTTTTTTTTTCTTCGTGTTTCTCTCCATCGCTACGGTGTCGCCTTTTGTATGATAACGCCATGGGTCGTGTTCAGCAAAACTTTTGTATGGTGTCGGGGAACATTCAGTGGAGTCACATCGTAGACATCGATCGTTTACATGCAGTGAAACTCAGACAACGCCACATACACATAAAAACATGGACTTTGTAAGGAACACAACTTTAGAGAGTCTTTTGGACCTCGAGCCTATACTGCACCAGAATGAAAAACCTTTGGACGTTGGACACTGGTTTGAAAAACTTGGAATCCGAATCATTTTGTGAAAAATTCCCCTCAAGATTGTGCTCGTCTCGCGTCCACGGGGAATTCTCTCAATGTGCGAGAACACCAAGTGCGAAAAGCTACCGCAGAATGAATTGAAATGAGAAAGCAAGAGGGGCTGGTAACGAGGACGGAGGGAAAGTGGGAATTCTCACACACTCCGAAGAATAAGTATGCTCTTATCGATTGCTTCTCGGAAGCTTCTCGAGCGATGGAAACGATTTCTTGATGAAACGCGCCTTTCCTCTTCTGTGACATCGAAAGAAGAAAAAGAGAGCCGAAGAAAGCGACGAAGGAACTGGGAACGAAAGTTGTTGAAGAACATTCCGAATGTCTTAACGAGGTGTTCGATCTAAGAGAGAAGACAGCGGCTCCTCGCTGATGTTTCCTTTGGCTGCCGCTTCTTCGTTCAAGGGGTTTGTCGTATTTCCCGTCATCATCAGTATAAACGGCGGCCAGCGACAACTTCGATAAAAGATAATGCAACTCAGAAACAAAGAAGCCGCGACCGAACGTACAATGTTATTTTCTACGACTCTCACCCCCTGCCGACACCTCCCAGCCACCGATCTCTGTACCGGCAGTGGCAGCACGCCCTGTCGTTGTAATTTGTATTCGGTTGGCGTCCACTGGCCCGTCCGTTCGGGCGGATTGCCGACGAGCGGTATTAAGCGCTTGCTTCGAAGCAAACTTATTGGCCAGGCGACGAGCTGCGTGCACCTGGACAGTTCCGATACCAGACACCTTTCGAAGGACAAAGACATTCCAATCAGGAGCGAAAAGTCATTAATATTGCTAAAGAGATGGAAAACTCTTCGGAATGTGATCAACTCGATGTGTAAAGCATTCGGCAGCACCCAAGCTTCCCACGACCGATGGCGGCGGCGGCAAATCAGAGCGTCGGACACTGTGCGTGATGCCTGATCCTTCGATTTCGAGGGGAAGGGTCTTCATGAGGGTCTTGGGGGACCGCAGGGACTGTTTTTGCGTATTTTTGTTTTCATTTTTTCTTCTTTTTTGCTCTTTGTCACTGGTCGCCGGGACAGCTGAACGGTCTCGTCGAGTTACGGCGTAAATCTGTGAGGAACGAAGTGTGAAAATACTGAGTCGTCATTTGTCCGTCACGCTGGACCCGGGCCAAAATCATCAAATATCTGCACAGACGGACGAACCATGGGGAGACGAGAGGACGAACGATCCGGCAAGGCAATGAACGCATCGTGGTCGGTGTTGTGTGTTATCGACAAATCGTTCGGGTGGACAGTCTTGCTGTCGATGCCGTCGCTGCTGTTTCTGCGATGACGATAATAAAAGAAGCAAAATACTCAAAAGCCATGTTGTTATCTATTAACGCATGGAGTCGACTGGAGAAAGAGGATCGACTGACTGACTGACTGAATGACTGAAGAAGGCAAAACGGCGCGAGAAAGGGAGCCTACCATCAGAGCTAGAACCACTCCTGTAGATAGATAGCACTTAGCAGGCAGCAAACAAGCCGGCCGCTCGGTCGAACGAACGAGGTCTGCCTGCGCGAGTGAAGGGAGTCTTCGGTCGAGAGGAGAAATATGTAACATTTTTTTGACGGCAATTTATCAATATTATTAATGGTGTCAGATTATCAGACCGAACACTTTACGTTTTGCGTTACGCCTCTTTCGTAACTTTCCTGAGAGCGGTGTCGGAACTCGGGCGGGGAAACGAGCCGCTCCAAAATCCGAGGATTTTCCGACTCGATTCAGCATCAAAATTTCGCTCAATGAATCATTTCTCGAGAGGTCGGACAGAGGCATCCGACAACCACTTTGGGAACATACCAGTCTCGGGTTCGAGAAACATCCCAGGTTTGAGGAACATTTTCCAGGAGACAGTCAGGAGAACAAGTTTCAACCTAGAAGTTACTACTCCTCGAAGTATGAGAAAACTGTTTTCTGGATTTCCTGTAAATTTGTCGTAATTCTTCCTCCATTTTGTCAACAACTAGACCGTGAAAACTCAACGAAGGAAAATTCTAGGATTTTCGATGGTTTCCAAGCGCCCTAGATTAGTTTCGGAACATTATCTCGGTCTCCAGGGTTGGCAGAGCTAGATTTGCCTGGAAAATATGTTAGGCTGGGAATCTCCCGGCAACACGAGCAACTGTTGCCGCTCTTGTTTGTGTCAATCCTGACGACAGAATAACAGGGACCATGTTTCCGTCGCTATGATGTGGAATATTTCAGGAACTTGGCAAGCTTTCTGATATTTTCGAAACTAATTTCCCGACTCGGTGAACTTTCCGGGTTTCGGGGGATCTCCTAGAATAGAGGCAAACACGAATAATGAAATTCGGAGCAATAGACTCGATTCTGCGGGAGGCATTCAGTATCAACTACCAACCCAGTTCCCAGTTGCTTCGGTATGAAGAGCTCAACGTCTGTCCGACGGCCGATCCGGTGAGTGAGTAGTCCACGCGAAGCAAAGCCCATTGATTGAAAACATAATCCTGAAGTCTTTGATACGTTTGGCATTCCTCCTCCTTTATGCTGGGTTAAAGAGGTATTTTCCGACCGCATTTATCCCGATGACTGAAGTTGACCCCTGACTGCTGGCTTCAGGATCGCCCGAGCGAGAGAAAAAATACAAACACACACACAGATATCGCTTCCCGCCACAGTCGCGCGAGACGCCAGTTGCAGTGCATGGCCAAGGCAGGAGTGCATCTATCGCGACAAATCGCTACTTCTCGTCTCTATTTGTTTCTCCTCATCCCGAGACGACATGGACGCGAAGAAGAGCGATTGTCTTCAAAAACATACGAATGGATATCTGGTCAAACCGATCGAAGGACAAATCACAGCCAAGCTAGGACGCTTCGGTCGATTTCAAATTTTCTGCGCAGAAAACGAAAACTCTATGAGGATAGACCCATCGGCAGCTCGTTCTGCGATCGCAGCGAATGTACACTTCCAACGTCGGGTTTCATGCGAGCCCCTTGGGTTCATTAGGCCCTTTCGGATGTCAGGAATCTCCCGGGAGCGGGGGAGAGATCGCGGCGCGCAAAAACATCGCCTGAGAAAACTCTGTCAAGTTCGGCGATGACGAAGTTTTTGGAAGCGTTAACCATTCTCCTGTGAAGACTCCTGTCGCTAGGAGCCGAGCAGCGGAGGATGCTGTAAGTGAATGCACGGTGGGATCGTCGCGTCGTCGTCGTTGAGAATGGAGGATATGTTGTGTTACCTACGGCGAAGTTATTAAAAAGGAGCCAATATGCCAACCGCACTAGGAAGACGACGAGGACGATGTGGACGACGACGATGATGATGCTGCTTGTTGATGATAGCGGCGGCGGTGGTGCACCACGCTGAAGAATCTCTCCAGGACGTCAGGCGGTCGGGGTTTGCCGCCGGTGGGCTTCAAGATGATAGCGCGCAAATATGTTGTGACGACAATATTTTAATATCACGCCGGCGCGTAACATAGAGAAAGCCTGTAATTAAACTTTTACGGAGACGGTGCACGACGACAACGTCGTGCCTCGTGCTCAGCCGCTGTCAGCGACACAGAGTAGAACCAGTTGACGGGCACGACGCGCGCCATCTTCAACCGCTTCGAATTTACTCCGACGACAGGACTGAGTGAAACCACAACGACTGCAACTAACAGTGGAACCGATGAAGATTCCGCGGAGATTCGCCTGACAGGACCATGGAAGGGGGAGATCGGGGGAGCTGGCCGTGGGGGGCGGGGGGGGGGCGAGTCCGCGAAAATCTCGACGGCGATGTAGAGCTTTGAGGACAGGAGATGTCAAGGAGAAAGCATGGCGAGCGCAGGGGGTACTTTGAGGACAAACGGGGGGGGGGGGCCACAGAAAGTCGAGTTTGAGGCTCGCTTCCGAGTCTGGCTTTGTCATTCGCACGTTCGCCTCGTTGCGTCTTGAAGAACAGCGACCCGAGGAACGGGTGGCAAGACACCGGGCTCACCATAAGGAGTCGCGCCACACCACCAGGGGCTCACGAGGGGCGTCATTGTACGGATGGAGGGACCGATCTCCGCAATCTCAACCGCATAGTCCAAAGATTCAGATAGCAAGCGACGTTCTCTTACTTTCCTTGGCGCTTGGACGGAGCTGCGGGAGATTTAGAGCTGCATATAACCATAAGTATTTGGCGCTCAGTTGCACGAGGTCCCGCTTATCCGGGACTGCTCATGTCTGTCTTGGTAAAACGTCTCCCATTTGAAACCACGTTTCAGAATAACCCTCTCTACCTTTTTCTTGTTATCCCGAAAAAGACAAAAAGCAGGGACCGAGAGCAAGAAGAAGAAGAAGAAGACGAGGGAAGAAAAACGAAGCAGTATAACAACGCTTATCACCGGAGAGTGATTGCCGTTGGAACAGAGAGGCAAATTGAACGAGGATTCGAGTGAGATCTCTGACCCTATCTCAGGACTCAGGAGACTCCGACTCAGGAGGAAGACACCTTGTAGGCCTTTTCCAAGCACCTTTTCTCGGAATCACTCGTTTTGAAGACTCGTTGCCCTGATTGTGAGTCTCTGCCCTCGAATCTGAGGTCAGGGCGCAATTTTTCGTCAGAACTCAAGACATTCGCTATATGTAGGCCCTAAAGTCGCTGAGGGAGGTGTTCTCGCCGGTTCCTTGATTCTCTTCGAGAGGTGTTCTCGCCGGTCCTGTCTCGGACCTCGCACGCCGGACGCTGCAGGTTTCGGAGTGTGCTCTTCGGGCGTACGATGTTGCCGGAGTTGAGTGACTTCCGAGTAAACGATCATCTGCCATTGTTGATATTGTAGATCGAAAAGCCATTTCAGATGTGAGCGAGTGCAGCTTGTTGTTGCTGTTCATCTCCTGTACAACAGTGGAGCTCCTTGTGTCTCTTCTCCCCTGCCCTGTCTACCTACACTGTGCGCCATGGCAGAACCAGCTGCGGATCGCGGGCGCGGCGCTTATTTGTCGTAGGAGCGTCGTGTTCAGAGCGAGCCGACGGTCCTCCAACTCAGCACTCCATATGTTGGGGTTCTAGGCACTGGCGGTCTATGTGTGTGTGGGGCCAAGGTCCACCCTCGAGGACGAGCGCGCACGGAGCCCAGGTTGAGACAATACACCCGCTACAGATGTCAACGAAAACGTCGGAGCAAGCCAATATTTCCATCATATGCTAATGTTGTCTCGGCTTATCAATGACAGGAGGTTTCGTTTTGTTTATCTCAGGTTATATATATTGGCCGAGAAATACGTGCGATTCCTTCGTGCTGTTGAGTGTGGAATGGTCCTATGGTCGTAGACGTCGTCTATCGTCTACTATACCCTGCTACTAGGGATGGTAGCGGCGTTTGGTGGTGGTGGCGGTGGTGCTGGACGACTCGTTAGTTCTCGGCACAGACGCCGCTTCCTGTAAATCGATCAACGGAGACGCTTGTTTTTTGTCTGACATATTGGCTGACGAAGAAAGGAAGCAGTTCGTCGATTTGTTTGACTTCACGAGACCTATTCGGCTTCTTTTCGGTATCTTCTTCCAACAACTTTTGTAAACCTGCGAGAACAATACATCTGTTGCTGCCACCGACAGCGGTGCAGCCGTTGACGAGTTTACAATATGTTCATAAATATTCCTCTGACACCGTTCGTGCTTTGAGAAATAGACTCGCGTCGGAAATATGTTTCTCTGGAACTTCGTTCGGACCTTCCTTCGTTTCCTCCAACGAAGGGAGTTTGGGCACAAATCCGAAAACAGGAATGATGGAAAAGCAGGCGGAGATTTTTTGAAAATCCGGGAACCTGTGCATCATTCGGGGATTCGCGAATCCCGCGATTTCGGCCATCTTCCGGCTGTGTTTACGATTCGCGTAAAGTCCAAAGCTGAATCCGGGATTCTGAACAGCGACGTGCATTGTGGGTAATGATGCACTCGTAGGTGTAGTAGCAGCGCCGTGCGGAGCTTAGCCGCGAGGGGCTTTGTTGCTGATGTTTGAAGAGTTGCAGTCTGTTGAGAAAGTGAGGCATTTTTCCGACGATGATCCATAATAATGCCCGCAGGACGGGGATTCCAAGGTGGAAGGCGTCTTCCAGGAAGGAAGGAAGGAAACGAGCAAGAAATGCAAGAGCGACTGAGCCGGCCAGCGGGCTGGCTAGCAGGCTTGCGAACGACCGAGAGAAGGAAGACGAAGCACCCATAGGAGGAAAGATCCTGAGCGCCGCGTGGGAGGAGTATCAAGTTTAAGGCTTTCTTATGTAGTGAAATATTCAACAAGGTCACCCGGGAAGGGAGAAGCCACTCCAATCAGATGGAGCTCCCGTCGCGGGAAATTCTCGAGTAAAAATAGCAGGAAGCAGACGACCCTGCGACCCAGTAACTCCTGCTCCTCGATCCAGCTGCTCCCGGGACCGAGCGCGAGGAATTCACAAGAAATTCTCCTCCTGAACTCCTGAACGAGATCCTCAAAATTTCTGATTTGAATCCCGCTATTCCCAGGATCCGGAGTTTGTTGCAGAATCGTCGAATCCAGGGGAGGAAACTCAGAGTCCGAGGCCTTGTTCCGCTAGTTCCTGTTGCGGCTTTCACTTCTGTTGCGTTTCAAGCCCTGCCCGGCCGCAGCCGGAGTTTCCATAGCTGATATTAATCTTCAGCTCATAACGGCCGCAAGTCACCCCACGAGCCGTGCTCCCACCCACTCCAAAATGCTCCTGGTATTTCACAGTCCAGGGATCAGATGCGCCGCGCCATCCAACTCCGAAATGGCGTTGTGCGGAGAGGGCTTCACTTGAAAATATGGAAGTTTTCTTCCTATTCAGGCTGAGATGGATTTCCAAGATCAACGTCCACGTCAGCAACTCATCAATCAAGAAAGCCGCGCAAAACGAAAGGAGAATGGAAGCGAAATTCGGAAAACACCTCACACCTGCAGGCTGTGTTCAAGAAGCAGCTCGCTCATGCTGGCTATAGTACCCCAGGGAGGCGAATAATCTCCGGAATAGTGAAAGGAAAAGAGAAACAGTGAAAGAGACTTTTCCTTCTTGGTGGAGAGCGATTCCCGCTGCCACGGAGCAGCTGTATTGCTCTCGGCCGACTGAGGGACTCGACCGCCTGCTCCTGCGAGTCTTCTTCACGGATCTCTCGAGGGATGTTCCAACGTAAGAACTTGCTCAGATTCGCTGTTTTGCGAGAAGAGAAGCACAGTATCATGGCATCACCTCTGGCGCGTGAATCTTCTCAATCATTTCCACTGAGTGAGAAGTGGGAAGGTCACCGACCATTCGGGAAAAAATACGAACCATGATCAGGGAGGCCATGACTAGAAACTTTGTTTCAAGAGAAAATCAGGGGAGGCGTCCGCGCGGCACCCATTACGTTCCCTCGCGAGATTCTCAGGGCTTTCGAAAGGAACGTGCTTTTCGAGCGGAGATCCACTTTGTGGAAATTCCAGTAATTTCCATTGGATTTCGGATCTGTCCTACGCTGTCGAAAGCTGCGGGTTGGCAACATCGGTGCATTTATTCACCGCGTAACGCGCCCGGTGCCTCGGAGCGTGCGCATGCACGCTCGGTCGTTTATGTGCGCGCCATTCGCGGCTTTTATTGGCTTTTGGAGAAGGCGGCACGGACGAACGGCTCGGCGGCAGGAGTGAGGAGCAGACGAAGCGAGGAGATGGAAATCAGCAAGAGAAGGAATCGGAAGAAGCAGAACCTGTCCTCTGCCGTTTATTTAGCTGCAGGCAAGAAGAAAGTCAGCTGCGCTCCTCCGCAGTCTTATTGGCTCGGATTGAGGCTCAACGATATTGAACCCCCGCGAACTCTCATATGCCGCCACACCAGCAGCGGTGGCAGAAGCCAAGCAAGTCCTCACCTTACTCCGTGCCGGTCGTCGTCGTCGTCGTCTTCGTTGTCTTCTGCTTCGTTTTTTCCCCTTCGCTTCTACTTCTTCTTCTTCTTCCTACCTCGGAGGAAGCGCTTTGATGGAGCTTTCTTTGTGGTCAGGAGAAAAGCCACGACGACAAGAGGAGGGAGAGAAAGGAAAAATCGAGCTCGGAGGAAGCGTTCAAAGAACCTGGTGTTTTGGGGAATGAGCTTGCGTAACAATAGGTGGGGTGACTGAAAGGGTTAATAAAGGGGTTTAGCTACCCGCCAAACCAGGAGGATCGGACGGGAGGCACGCGGGAGCGTGAATGAATTTGAACGAATTAATCAGAATCAGCGGAAATTGTTGTTGTCAGACAGTGGAAGGAATAGTCTGCAATCCGCCCATTCATTCTTCGCTGGCGGCCCCTTTCATTTTCAGCGCGCGCGCGCGCTTTCGGAATAGTTATCCTGCTCTCCGACAGCCTTTGTAGCTAGGAGAATGCTTCTGTGTGATGACTGACTGGTCGAGAATTCGCATTTCATCCGAATCCTTTCACAAACTCGACACGATCCGGACATTTTTCCTCCTCTGTAGCGTTTCGCGGAATAAAATCCGCTCGCATATCTCGAAGCTCATTCCGAACGCGGAAAGCTGAAGGAGCCCTGTTCCGAAAAAAAAAATCAAAAATTCCGATCATCAGAGTTCCATGACTTTTGGAAAATCTTGATGACGCTGTTCATTGAGCATGTTATTATGGATCTCCACAGTTTTGTTGAAATCGCAACCCGATTCGACCGTATATGCGAGGAATACTATAGTTCTTCACCTTGCGGTAGCCCCTGAGGAGCCGTCCGCGTGGCAGGACTCAACTGGGTGAGCTGAGGTGCAATGACTTCTTCATTCCAAATGTCGGAGGAATCATCCAGAGCCAAGGAGAGCCGTCGGGGCTCGGGGGATATTGAGAGGGAAGCATCCATCTGTGCGACACCGTCGAGAAACAGAGACAGCTGGGCTAAATAATTCATAATCCGTACACACGGAAGAACAAGTGCATAATAGACGTTGACATTTGATGCACTTCGCCTGCTGCCAAGCTATCCGTGTGTCTCTTTGTCTTGTGCAAGTCTAGCCGCCTGGACTGACTGCCTCGCTGGCGGGCAAACGAGCGGCGGCGTCGGCGTCGGGCAAACAGGTAAGCGCCCCGGTGCTTGTACATCTACATCCAATATGCACGAACTCCCAATATCCACTCTTCCATCCATAGCTCATACGCACAATGGAATTCCTGAGCAGTTTGTGTTTCCGCTGTTGTAGCTGGCATCGTTGTTGGTGTCGACGACGACGACGACGACGATGTCGAGCTTCGTCATGCGAGCGCAGCGTCCGACTCGGACGTAAGGAAAGATCGATCTTTGATCCGAGCTCCCGTTGTCTGTGCCCTGACTTCAATCATATCGAATTTCCAGGTCGGCATCGGCAGCGTCCGGCGTGGATTGCTTTCCGGCGGAGGTTTCTAGTTCCTCCGAAAAAATTATGAGACGACTACGCCGAAGGAGATGAAGAGGCAGCAGCAGCAGCAAAAGACATGGAGAAGACACATCAGCTCGGAGGAGAGGGATAATCGAAGCGTGAAGAATGAACGAAGGAGAACAAAAGGCTGGAGTTCCAAGGAACCAGTTTGACCCGAGTCGAGTTTTTTCAAGAGCACCGCCCGTCCGAGAGTTTGGTTACCCCGAGGCGTTGTCATGCCTTGGGTGCTAAAGGTGGCGCCAGATGAACCGGGCGGGCAGGCAGGTTAGCGCTCGTTCGAGTCAAGGCTAATTTTTCTTCCTCTTCTTCAGGTCGGTGATACTATTGACTCGCTTCTTGTGTCTTGGTTTTTTTCTCTTTTCCTTTCCTCCTTGACGACGACGACTCTTCCTTGACTCGCAGGCAGGCAGCGTTAGGTCATCAAGGGAAGGCCCACATTGACCGTGACAAAGATGGCGCAGCCTTGCCTCCCGAACCTCTTGCCATTCCGCTGGTGGAGTAAATAAATCGACGACTTTTTTCAAGAAGAGTGCTAGTCTGTCTTTGTTTCGCCCCGGATGAGCGGGAAGAGCGAGAAAAAGAAGAGCAGCATAGTGGTGCACTCCATGGAATGACTGACGCATTGGGTTTGAGTGAGTGAGTGAGTGAGCGAAATGCCCTTGCAGCTGGCGCCGCGCCGCTGCAGTTCTCGTAACAGCAGTTCAGAGTCGACGAATTGATAACGAATCGCAAGAAAATTCGACTTTCCTCCACGGTTCGACTCCATTTTCGTTGCGTCTCGATCGCCTCTTCAAACATTCTGTGCGTCTCTTCTCATATTCTGCTGTGCAACTGCTCAGTATCTCCTTGATGGCATCCCAGCAGCTCCTCTTGATCATCAGCTGTTCTTCTGCATTTCACACTCCTCAGTCACTTCCTCACTACCGAGGCATTCCCTCGCGAATGTCCTCCGTCTGATGGAGTCGGATCCGTGCCCTCTCATTGCTGCTCTTTTCGCAGCTTGCAACACGTTCTGAGCCACTGTCACTTTCCGTCGATCGGAAAGTGGAGTCATCGATGACGTACATCGCATACGTTCCGATGGATGAGAATCGTGAAGATAGTTTCCAGCCATGAACCAAAGACCAGCTACACGACATCCCCAAGTTTGGTGGGCCTCGATGAGAAACCATTCAGTACTGCTCAGACAGTCCACCGAGGGGAATGCCGGTGTCGGACAACGAGCTTACGGCCCAGCACTCGAAACGACTTCACCGACGAGATAGTCGAGTGGTCTAAGCAGTGTGTGCCGCAAAAGCATGTTCGCACAGCCTCATGTGAAGCTTTCCCGGACGGCATGTTGCAGGTTCGATCCCCGCAGCCGGCCCACGCGGGTCGTAATCTCTGCGGGCGTATGCCCGAATCGATGTTTGAGGCCATGGCCTACCGATTTCCGTGACTCGAAACACGGCATCATTGCTGCTAAACGCTCACTGTTGGTAGCCGGAGGGAGGGGATGATGACGGAAAATTCAAGAGAGCCCGAACCGAAACCCAAAAATCGACTTATTTTTTCGTCACGCAAACTGTCCCGAACTCATCCAGGACAAAAGCAAGCGGGCCCGCCTGAATCAGAAACTTCAATTCAATGCTGAAACATCATTTTGTGAGCAGAAAAAGATCGAAGCTTCACTTTCCAGCCTCTCTATCAGCCTCACGAAAATGAATTGAAATTCACTGAATCCGGCAATTTTGAGTGTGCGCCCAACTTATGCCTGAGAGAGTGGCCTGAGAGACACGAAGTCTGTGCGAAAACCTCGGCCATCTTTCCCCCTCTCCACTGTCGATGACCTCAGCCCCCTACGCATAAAGTGGAATCACTGGCGAAAAATCAAGGTTTCCCGTCGCATAATATGCCGACGGTTCGGTTCCGCAAAACGCAGTCGTTCATCCAGCGAGATATCATCGTGCTGTGTCCCGACTCGCACGCGGCGAAGAACTAGCTTCAGAGCACGCGGGGATACATGGTGGAGTGACATTCCACACTGAGCTCGGCATTCAAAACTGCATGCCTCGAGAATGTCCGAAGAGGATGTCAAACAGATCATTTCCCCGAGTCGCGACCATCGGGCAAAGTAGGAAGCTGAGCGTGTTGGAAGCCATGGGGGTGTGTTTTGTGCACGACGGCTCCAGAGGGGTCCGCTTTGATAAAAAAGCGGATGACCGAAAGAGGAACTCACGAGGGAGAACGCGACATCAGATCCCTGTTCTGGGTAGTCGTCACCAGGACGAAGTTTCCCCTTCCCCCCCCCCCCACACTCTCCGCTCGTTTCCCCACCATAGTATTCGCGTTGACCAAAGCTACGCAGACCTATTCCGCAAACCTCGGAAAATCTGTGTGGTTTGAACAGTCTAGTCAACGATGCATCCTGCGTGGGAGTCCTCTCCAAGTACATCATGAGATTCCTTATCTCGGGCTCACAAACAAACGCGAAGCCATGCAGAGCTCCTGCGTTACTTTAACTTCGAGCACGACCAGCTAGTCTTCCCTTGTTCTGGAGCCTCGCTTCCATTCATAATCCGAGTGGTGTGAGATAAGAATCATATTTGTAGGTTTGTGCGCGTGGCTCTCTGCTCTCGGTCTGTCCTTCTTCCCCCAAAAGTTCCATTTGCGTTGTGGATTAGCGTTAATCTGGCTCTCTGAGCGAGCAGGCCAGATAGAGCAACGAGATACCGGCGAGAACACCCCTTGAGGCGATTGGCTACTACCAATTCAGCAACCCAAGCAGACAGACAGACCGGACGGGCCGCACTGAGAAGCTCACTGTGGTCCCCTGGTCCCCTTCACAGTCACCACTCCCAAGCACTTCCCGGCTCCCCTACCCTCCTCGAGGGACCACAGCTGCCCCTCGCGGGGGGAGTAGCAGTCAGCGACGCCCAACGTTGCAATTCCAAGTGGGTTTGTCCGTCAGTTCGTCCGTCCGCTCCCTTATCAGCTCTACACAGATGTCAAGAAGCAGAAGGAAAGCCAGCGGCGGCGGCTTTTAATCCGTTATCGTCGCTCACTTCGTTGTCGCCGTTGTTGGTGTCGTCTGCTCCGTGGATGTTGGCGCTGATCTTGTGAGAGACTTGAAGATTGGCAACTAGCATTGCGCTTCGTCTGAGATACGGGAATGTTCCCCCCCCCCCTGGCGAGCGGGCTGTTCGTTCCCGAACTTGCCCGAACATGCCCGGACGCGCCCGAATGAGCGCAGACGCCGGGATGGCCACCGCTTTCCGGCAATTCCCGACGCGGACGACGCAATGGGCGCACGGGTTGCAGGGTGGGCCGCACTCGTCCTGGAGCAACCTCGGCGTCCCGTCCTTAATAACGCTCTCCATGGGTGAGCTGGGACCGCGTTCTGAAACAGCACGGCTCGCGGCCACATCATGCGGAAGAGCTAAAAAGACCGTTGTTTGCGCAACGCTACCGCATAGACGGGTCCGGACCCGGGTGCAATTTCGCAATGACGAAACTCGACAGAGCTCTCGCTTGTTAGCGGCCACCGCCGCCGCTTCTTTTTTCAACCGCGCCAACACAATATGACCATGGAGCGCAACGACAGCAGCAACAATAACCCTTCATCTGGCTACTATTTGGCGTCGCCGCAACAAGCCATATGCCGGGTGTCGCTAGCCGGCCTGAGAGTCTTTCGTGACAGCGAGTGGCATGCCAAGCATCGTGGTCGATAGCAGGCGACGGGTCGCTCTCGGGATGGGCAAGTGTCGTGGTGTCAGCTAGAGACACGATCAGAAACGAGATCGGAGCGGATTTCTTCTATTATATTGGCGAGAATTCTTGTCTTGGTCTCGGGTATTGAGGGCATCGGCATTTCGCGATGACAATCAAGATCGATCTCTACGCTCTGCATCTAAGACCGTCTTCTGATTATATCGTACTTTTTTTTGTGTTGCATATTGCACCAGTCTCTACAGACAACAATACGTTTCACTGATTTTATTCAAAAAATAATTCCAACCAAGAGCTAGGCATTCCAGACGTCCCCGTAACTTGGTTCCAGGTCCTCGGAAACGATTCTACTTCGAGAAAATTGCGGGTTTCCGGTTGCTGAATCGCTTCTGGCTCCCGTATCTCTGAATTTAGAGCAGGCTACCCGGAGGTCTTACAGAACATAGTGGAAAGTCTTTCGTTTTCAGGAATATGAAGAGAAACGGTCTACCAGGGGTAGAAGCAGGAGTAGGAGGAGAACGAACCGCGCAAACAGCGAGGGCAGATGCCTTGAAAAGCAGAGACCCAGAGGAAGCCAATATCGGAGATCAAACTCGTATCTTCCTCCTTTCTCCTGAGCGGGTGTTTGCGGGAGTTCGCAGGAGAACAGTTGGATGTACGGCAGGAAGGGCACTCAGGCGGGCAAGCTTCTCGGTCTGATTCTCATAATGCAAATTGCTCTCGGAAGGGACGAAAACCAGTACCCGCTCTGGGTTTATTATCAAGAAGAGAATAAAGTTTCCGTGCTTTTTGAACTCTGAGGTTCAACAACCCCTGTTTCTGTTCCAAAAAGTGTTCCGAGCCAGCTCCGTCGAATTCTAGAATCTTGAGAGCATCCAAAACACGTGGGACCCCATCTGGTCTGTCCCCGCGAGCCAATTCTGCTGATGAAGCATTTCAAAATTGATTTGGAAATATGAGGTTGGAATTGATTTGAGGTTGAAGATTTCTCTGAGATCTCGGATCGTTCAAACTCCAACGGAGTCGTGAGGTCAAAAAGCAACTCAAATTTTTTTCTCCCATATAAGCTCCGGGGGATGGCGTCGTAAATGCCTGTCCCCCTGCACTTGATGCTCGTCTTTCGGAAACATCATCCCGCGGAATTATCTGAGAATATTATCTTATCTTCTGTGTTTATCTCATCGCGATTCGGCGGGCTCTTCTAACAGACATCTATCTATTAACATGTATCCGTTTATCCATTCGGCTACCTGGCTCTCGAATTATCTAGCAATCCACAAGCGGACGGCATGAGTCCCCCGATGGAACATCTGCGCGCTTTGTGCTTCGCTCTCATAGATGGATCGAACGTTAGAAATTCAAGCGATTGGATTACCACAATCCCAGCGGAGAAAAGATGATTTCAAGCTCCTAAGCCGTCGGGAGGAGATGTTCTCGTAGCCGTGCTTTCGCTGCCCGCTCGACATATTCTCCGCTGATAAAGAAAGAAGAGTATCAGCTGATGAAACACGAGATCTTCGATGAATGAAGCGAAAGCGGTCGGTGTTCGCTTCGGAGCTCGAGCCGGAATCACGAGTCCAGCAGCAGAGCAAGCTCCAAGAATCATGTTTTGACTGATTTTGTAGAAAAAAACAACTGCGTTGCTGCTGTTTCTTGTTTTCCGACTAGACTTCAGAGTTCGATTAACAACCCAGCGAAAACTTCGTAGATTTCCAGCGCAAGCGGTGTCTCAAGCCGAGCGAAATGCTCATCGGATGTTATCAAATACTACGGGGATCAAGAAACGGGAAACAAGTCGCTTCTCCGCGGTTTCACAAATCTGAATTTATTCTCAACAGATGGACGAGAATACGCTCTCGGGAATTCCGGTGAGAGTTTTGACTTCGGCCGTGTTCGTCGGTCTGTGTTTGTATGAGACTGGGTCCGATCACGGACGATGCATTCGGAGGTCGTATATCTGTGCTTGGCACCTTATCCGACGCCCTGATCTCTCTTCTCTCCTTTTTGTCTCCTTTTTATCTGTCGGCCAATGCCGCTGTACATGCTGAAAGATCTTAATGTCTTCGCGTTCTTTCGGCGGAATCGTGCGATACGCATCTTGGCAACGCACAGAACTGCATTCGAGAAATTCTTCGGAAATCGCATTCTACGACCGCGCGTATTTTGAATATATATTCGAACGTATCCAACAGCAGCTTGCAGAATGGAACATTCGGTACCGCTCTTCGGAAAAAAATTGTACGACAACGAACAACACCTTCATTCGATCTCCTTTCGGGAGACTGTTTGTTGGGAAAAATTGTTAGGAAACCATCGTTATAGCAGAAAATTTTTGTAATTAGGTCCAATTTTGAGGGAGATCCCAATGAACACCGCTCGACCACTGTCGAAGTCGCAAGAGGACCTCCTCCGCCTCGACTGTCATCATCTCAAGCGGCGAAACGCTCTTTAAATCGATCGCCGTCAGACAGGGCGACCTCACTGTTGGAGATCCGTAGACGTAGGTCGTCGTCGTCGTCGATGTCGTCGGGGTCGTGTCTACCGGGCTACCGGGGAAGCAGAAAGAATTCAGACAATGCTTGTTCGCGAGCAGATCACATCAGCTCAGCCCTGAGAGAATAGTCGAAATTGTCAAAAAAAAAAAAAGAAGAAGAGAAGAACCAAAAGAAAAAAGCAGCGACAAAAAGAGACTCGCTGTCTGGCCGGACCAGCCAAAGTGTCCCAGGGAGACTTGATCTATCATTGGACTAAACGCATTCCGCTCAAGTTATTTTTGAGAACATTCTTTCAGCACTTCATTTTAGAATCGTTCGAGTTTGCAAGCGAAACCGAAACTCCGTTTTGCGTCACATGGAAGTCCAATCTCGTCGCTCAATCTGTATATGTATTTGTGTGATCTAATTTTACATCCACTTTTGTCTGACCACATCATTTCAAGGAGCACTTTGTCAGATTCGATCGACGTGTGCATAACGTAGACACTTGCGCGGTCGGGGAAGACTTCCGAGTTTGACGTCGACTCCATCGCCGACCTTGAGCATGATGTATCGTATAGAGTTCACAGGAACACCACCAAGCATTGCACTGTGGGAAGCAGAATAAATTTCCAAGTTGTACGATTCCGAGATGATCCAACATCAGAACTGAACGATCTTCGAATCCTCGGACAAAACGAGCAGAACCCGTTTCTCCGGGCTCCGAACGGTCCCGATATCGGAAGGAAAGCTCAATTCCATGGCCCTTCTCGATACGAAACTCGTCGGAAAACCTCGCAACAAGAAAAAAGTACGTGGTAATCCTCAGCGATTCAAGTTTTTGATCGGTGACATGATGAATTTGCGCGTAGGAAATGGAGGTACTTCGAGTTCGAATGAGAACTCTGCCGAAAATGAGATTTGGAGTTTGCGGGGGAACCGAACAGACATAGATCAGAGAGAAAGCGGTTCTTCCTCGAAGGCGCGCTCGATGGATCGCCACGTCATCGTTCGCGTTTGTGGAACTCCGCTCGAAAAGGTCAATGCGTTGATGGGAGACATGCTGAGAACTGAAGTTCCTCTCTGTTTTTCGAATGTTCGCATGTTCGAATTCGAGTTTTGGATGTGGGCGCCCGTGGTCAAGGGGACGGAACACTGCTGGGGCATTTGGGCCACCTTCCTTCATTAGGGCTGCACCATTAATTTGAATGAATGAATGAATGAAACAGCACAACGAAACTGAGCAAGAACCGCCGATCGACCCCGCGAAACCTTGGCCAGGCCCACTGCTCCTCGGTCCGCCTGAATTCCTCCTCCGCGCCTCGAAACCGCCAGCTTGCCCCGTCTCCCCAGGTTCCCCTTTCCCCAACCCCCCAACACCGTTTCGGAGAGCCGGGTTCAAACTTCATGTTTTGTGCCGGACTGGCTCGCGTATGTCGGTTTCGTTTCCGCCGGAACGCCGCCGAATTTTCCTGTTCCATGGAGAGTCGCAGCCAACAACTTAATCAACTCTAATGAAAATTAACGGAGCACTCCACGCGGCACCGATGGTTCGCTTTATTCACTTTGCATGGGATTTCCAGCTCTCGTTCTAAATTCGTGTCCTGTGGTTTCGGTGGGAATTTTCGGGAAGGGAATTCTCCCCCTCCGCGGGGAAGAGCAAGCGGGGAACCGCACTGTCCGTGCGGTTTCCTAAATGTGCTTTAAGTAAGATTTTTCAGGCGAGAGCTTCTAATTGGAACTTCTCTCCGGCTTTGCTGCTCTTACCACCACCAGCCACCCACCAACCACCGCAACTGGGGGCCTATTAACGGTGAATGCTATTAAAGAACACTTAACCCCAACGTCAGCCCGTTTGATGGAGGTTTTCCCCGCGCTCCGTGCCTCCGCTCGTCTGTTGGAGCTGCGTCCCTTCGACGCGGCTACAGATGGTGGATTAACAGCTCCCATCAATCTGTCTTCTACAATCGAATTTGCATGAATGTGGTCGGGAATCGTTCCGCCATCTCCTTCGCATCCGTCCCTCGACCCAAAGTCACACTTCACTGCCGGTCTCCTTGGCATGGGACTGTAACCGTGCTTCAGCGGGGCTGAGATTTGGGGTCGAGAAGCACAGATGACTATTTCGGATCGTTCCCTCTGGTGTCGGGTTGTGTCCGCAAGGACCTTCCCCTAACCTAGCCACCGTTGGTTGGAGTTGATTCAACCCGTGTGTCCGAAAAAGGGATCAAAACGACCGATTGTCAGTGTCATCCCGTCACCAAAAACTCGATGGCGGCGGTTCGAATCTCGACTGCTGCCGAGATGCATCCCATGTGACGTGCATCAGGTGCATGAGCGCGTCCAAGGTGTGCATCGACTGACACGATTAAGCGTCAGTCGTGATTGGGTTCAACGGTGTCCAATCTCCCAAAAACTGTGACCGGCGTCCGCAGAGCTTGCTCGCCCCTGAAGTGAAAGGGTCATCTTCGGATGAGACGCGCGAAGACCATAACCATAACTGTCGCAACGTAGGTTTGATGTGCACAATTGGAACTCTCGAGCTCGCTCTCAAGACATGGCGGATGTTTTGGAAATTCGAATTATAGCTCAGAGTTCTCCTCGAACAACGAGTTCGGATGAGCTTGGATTCCTTCCGAGACACGCGTCTTCAGGAGGACTCCTTGGATCGCACGCAGGCGTGCTCGGGGATGCCTTATAGGACCCTTCCGTTGAAATGAAGATTAGCTCGCAACAGTTTGAATCTCGAGCTGTGAGAGAACAGACTGCTCAGGGATGATTGGGAAATTCTTAAGCGTTCTCTTGAAGAAACTTTCGACCGATGAATCCGGTGGGACTGAGTTCATTTCGAGGGAGCTCCATCTTCCTCACTGTCTATCTCCTCTGTCTTCCCGACGCTCTCTTTCCTCCCTCGCTCAGCAAGCTGGCTTATTCGTCGGCGAGCTGAGCAATCCACTTCGTGCTAAGCCAGTTGCGCAACTGTTTTTGATCAGCAGCCCCGACACGAGGAAACCTTGAGAATATCCATGAAACATCATAAAAAAACTCCAATCCCCCCCCAAGCAGTTTGCCCGTCGGATTCCTTTTTAAAAAAATCGTCGATTGAGATCTGGAAGAAAGCAAACTGAAACTTGCCGAAAATATTCTGGAAAAGTTTCACGGACACAATCGAAAAATGGACGCATTCCAAGATTACCTATCTAGCGTTTCCCGGGGTTTTCCCCGAATTTTCCGGAGAGCGAACCCTCCGAGCTCTCCGATGTTCGATATTGGTCGATCCGCCATCAACGGACCTCCACTGCTTTCAGAGACCTCTGCGAATTTCCTGGAGATTTCTGCGGAATTTCTGGAAATTACCGGATGTTCTCCAAGAATCTCCGCGATTAACAGCAAAACACGGCCCTTTCTCATTTCCTTCGAATTGGAAAGCTCAATCCAGCAGCCTCAGAGCTCACGTCCGGCAGAAAGTATGTCTAGAAAAATCGCCTCAAATACCTTCGCTTCATCGGAATCTCAGTTTGCCACCCGTCATGGCGGCAGACGCTTGACTAGTTCGATGCTCTTCCGCTGTTCCGGAAGCCTTGAACAATCGCTAGTTTGGTGTAAATGTATTCAGTAGCTGTGTTTTTAGCCACCGCTGGCGCTGCGTTGTTGTCGTCGTCGCCGAAAACACACTGAATGTTCAGGTTTGGCATCGCCTGCGGCCGGCCCTTCTACTCTCTGGAATACAATAGGCAATTCGCAAGCGATTGAGACCACGGCTCACAATAGCACCCGGAGAAAGGAAGACCTAGGTCAGCGGGTTGTTCCTCAGTTTGCTTGCGTGCCGCTTCTTGTACCGTTCATCCGTTTGTGGGCTGACAATAGAACATATAGCCTGTATACCACAAGCTATGGTCGAGCCAAGCCTGGGAGGAGCAACGTGTGATCCTATGTTTTCCTCCCCCTTTCTTTCCCGAGTGGAATTTACGAGAAATATGGTACGCTGAACATTTTCAGTCGCGCCATTCAAATCCTCGTACTCGGATTCCTTCCCGAGAATCCCGATTTTTTGTCGATTTTCTTTTCTTGTCTGAGAAAAATCCAGAGAAAACGTTCGAAGTGAAATCTCAAGGAAGGTTTCGGAATTCCTATTGCGATAAAGTCATGATCATGATGTACGTGGACTCCCCAAGTCGCCAGGTCGGCGCGCGAGCATTCAAGCTCTCAGCATTCAGTCAGTTGCCATCTATCTGTCCGAGTGGAAACAATGGGCGAATCTCGGCAGCTACCAGTAGCCATTTGATGGAAAGCTTTCGGAAGGAGAAGAAGAAGAGGCTTTTGCCTTTGTTTTCCAGCGTTCGCGCTCGAGCTCACTTGCGGTGCGGCCGATTCGGTCTAGAATCAGTCGTCTCTTTATAAGAGGGCGAGGCGTCGACACCACTTAGATTTCGGGTGCATTCCTGCGCGAAGAAACGACGGCGACGACGACGACTATTTTTAGGAAATATCCTCCACGGAGTCCGTCTGGAAGAGCCTACAGGTCTTCCAATGGCCCGGCTCGGTCCGCTCGAGGCGGCGAGGCAAAGCTGTCTTTATCTTGAATTATGAATGTTGTTGATGACTTTTTAACACAGAAAGTGGATGGCTCGTGAAAAAAGAAGAAGAGGGCACTCTTCTCTAATGCGAGAACCTATCTACACTGACTGCACTCAACACCTAGCGACTTGGGACAGCGAGCTCGAGCTCGTTTCCAACCTGAGCCCTGGACGCGTCGCTTCGGCCTTGAATTCCTTTTCCTCGCGGGATCGGCTGACATGTCAACCGCCGCGAGACCTCTCTCCAGAGCAGATTTGATGCAAATTACAATCGATGAAACTAGATACAGCAAGATAGGTCGGAATAGAACTCCAATCAGAATCCCTTCCTGGGAATCGGGAAAGTTTTTCCCATAAGTTGTGTGTTTTTCCTTCGTGGAAAACACAATAGCGGTGCAGGAGCCTTGAATGTGGAAACGGTAGCTGCGAGGAACTCGTTCGGGCTTGTCTTCAGCTCTGTCAGCAGCCGTGTCGAACCGATCGCCTACGAGGAACAAAGATTGCTGAATCAAGAGATTCCGCCGAGGAAAAAGAGGAGCACGCAGTGCGAAGCTGCGCTGCCCCTGATCTAGCGACTACAGAGATCTATGTATCTGGGATGAATATGCGAGAATATGAGTTCGATAAGTCTAGCCTAACACCCACCCTAGTGGCTGGCTTTCTTTACTCTGGAACTTCGAACGAATCAAATTGGGATTGAATTTGTGCGAGATGTGTCTGGTGTTGGATAGCTGAAGAAAAGCAGAAACTTGTTCGGCGATCGGCCGGATCCGCTGTCGACACTTGCGAAGTCGGTCGGGTTGGAACTTTTTTGAGACTAGCTCGAGAAGCTACACAAAAACAACCAGATATCCCCAATGCAAACCAGGCGATGGCGAGATGGGAACGTGACTTTCTCTGATTGGAAATCGGAAGATAGTTGCGTTTCGGGGAACGGATTTACCATTGGTGGAGTTTTCTTCAGGAGGGCCCGTTGAAAGCCCCCGTACGTTCGTGTCGCGACGTTATCGGTTTTTGGAAATGAAGGTGAGCAACTCGATCAAAAATCGTATGAGACAAGACAAGGTCAAGGTTGAGATGAGTCACTGATGGGTCCCATGAGTCTCGGACCGAGACTCTCGGTGCGAGACTGACAGTGTCGACCTAAATCATCTAAACAACTCAAAGGGTAGCCCCGTGCGTCACATTCGCTTCGAGAACAAGAAGCCAAGAAGACAAACAGATTAAGAGTTAGGATCTTCAAAAACCATCATATGTCACTCTCAAACACTCAAACTGTCTCAACTCTAACAACGCCTCGCTCAGCTGGTTTTGCCAGATAGCATTCAAACAACAAGGCGTCGCAAGTGACTTTTCGATGCCCTGATGGTCGCTATTGAGTCATTGTTTGAATAATTTCGTTCAAGCACGACGGAAGCATTTTGCTTCGAATATTGCCGCGATAAAAGCCGCCTCCGCGGGTATCTCAGTTTGCCAGCAGCTGCCGAAGCCGCGCGGGAGTGGCAACTCGCTCCGAGCTCTATAATTCTTTGTTCTGTTACTGCTGCCCGTGGCCGACCTCTCGTCGTCGATCCTCTTTCAGACAAAACAAGGCACGAGATTAAATTATTGTATAAATACCGCGTTCTCCCGGCTCAGGATACTTTTTGCACACTCCTTTCTCCTGAAATAAGCAGCAGGAATTTGTCTGGCGCGTGCCGCGCCTCTTTCACGTTGAGAGACCGAGGTTCGTGCTCTCCCCCTCCAATTCCTCTTTTATTTTCGCTCCTTTTACCAAGCTCAGCCATTCCTCAAGCGATGAATAATTGCCCAAAAATTCCTCGATGAGCTCCAAGACCCAAGTCCAGGGTATTTTTCTTTCCCGTTCACAATTTCAACTGGCCCAACGCCCCCAACGCCCCCAACGCCCCCAACGCCCCCAACGCCCCCAACGCCCCCAACGCCCCCTTGCCCCTCCCTCCGCGAACTCCCTGCAGGTCGGCCGAGGTCTTGGCTGGTTCGGCGAGATGGTTGTGAGTAGATGGGAGCACCTTGGTAGCGGATCGGGAACGGGAAGCAAATTGGCGGTGGCAACAACATACGAAACAAACTTTTCATGGCTGCACGATATGTCAGGTCAAACGCAGCCACAGATGAAAGTCCGTCAGGCGGAAACCGCCCAAGAGATCTCCTGGATCGACTTCGCCATCACAGTTTTATGGCGAATCGTGCCGGATGGGCCGAATACCCTTGGTACCCCACCTCAAATCGTTGAAAATATCTCGAACCTTAGTTCAGGGGTTGAAAATTCCATCTTTGGAAAACCTCGTACCACATGCCCCTCCCCCTTTTCCCCCCGGAGGCACGAAAGGCTGAAGGTCACACATGTTGTTTCCTCCTATCCGCTGTGATCGCAGAATGACCTTCACTCATCGGAAAACATCGATATTCCCTCAAAGCAGTTTCCATGGCTGCTTTGCTGGAGAGAAAAGACTTCCGAGAGGCACAGTGCTCGTGAATACGGATCGCGTAGGAATTCATTTGTACAAGCATTTGTTGCTTAGGAAATGGTTGACATTCGTCGTGTCGAGCAAAGCAGAGCGGAGCAGAGCAGAGACAGACAGTGCAACTAATGAATGTCTGTCGCTGGGAATGCTGTTCAAGTATAAATGTGTTCGCTTTGAGCAGAGACAGAAGAGTTGGGAGTGGGGACAAGAGGCGCTGAAGGAGTTCAAAGGACAGGAAACGCTCGCGGATATTTAGCCGGAAGGGTGGAATACATCGTTATGGAGAACTTCAGCTCTGTATGCTATGCAAGCAGTCGGCAACGCGAGTTTCGCGCTCCTCGGCGAACCGAGCCACTGGGCAAACGCTCGCTCCAAGGAGCGCTCCCCATACGCACAAACTCACACACCTCTGCGATTCGCTGGAGCACTGGATACAAAGGCCTGTTATTTCCCTCGTTCCGACCAACCTCGGCAATTCCTATTTTAAACCTCGGAGAGAAAGAGAGAGAAAGAGAGAGAAGATAGAAAGAGGATGAGTGATAAAGCACGGAGGGAGAGAATGTGGGTGATAGTGAGAGAGAAGAGAGAGAGGATGAAAGAGAAGGATGAAGAGGTGGGAGAGAGAACGCAGAAGGAGGAAGAGAGCTAACAATAAGTAGCTACTCCCAGGAGACAGTAACAGAGCAGAGTAGGAGCTGCTGCTGCTCCGAGTATGCTGTATAGGTAGGTACCTACTACCTACCTGTGTGGCGCCCAACACTGTGGTACCGACGACTGCTTTGAGAACAGCTCTTGAACCCGAACCCCACGAGGAAACCTGGTCGAACGCCACGCAGACCAAGCGACACACCGGAGAGTTAGGCCAGGGATTGATTAATTCAGGGGACATCGGTGGGGGCTGTTCAGGGGTCTCGCGAAAGGCCGAAGGGGCCAAGAGGGACCACCTGGGAAGGAG
This sequence comes from Neoseiulus californicus, assembly GCA_028455905.1. NCBI lineage: Eukaryota > Metazoa > Arthropoda > Arachnida > Mesostigmata > Phytoseiidae > Neoseiulus > Neoseiulus californicus. Next base: position 453,530 of record JAMQGS010000011.1, read on the forward strand.
AAACGGTGGGAGTCGCGGTAACAGCAGAAGCTTCCTGGCTCGTTGGCTGGCTGGCATGAGATTCCCTTGGGGAAAACGCCGACTCATCAGCTTCGTCCTCGTCTCCGTTATGAAGAACTCTCGGAGACGATTAGGTGTCGTCTAGGCCCTGCCCCCCGTTTTCTACTCCTTGGAGGAGCTTTGCTCGCAACCTGTCCGGTGACTCCCGGAATGTCGGTGTGGTCGGTTAGAGTCGGTAGTCGACTGAAAGGGACCGATGAGTTTGGGAAGAAACCGGAAGTCGAGGAAGAAACCGAGAGAAAATACAGAGGGGCCCAGTTTAGCAATTTAGATTCATGATTTCGGAAAAATGGCAACAAAACGCGGTTTGCTGTTATTCCTTGCCCTCCAAAACATGTGGCTGGCTAATCCATGTTATCCCAGGGTTCCGATCCATCTTCGGAACAAGTGTCAACCATGAAGCTCATGCTGTAGTCTACGGACGTGTAGCGTTTTAAAAAAACTGGGAGAAAAACCTCGAAGCTGTGAATATCAATCGCGCCAGAAGCTCAGCGGATGAGAAGAACAACATTGGAAGAATGACGAAAGCCATGCAGTGTTTTGATATGTGTGTGTGTGCGGAGCTCTCACTAGCCCGTCATACCCGCGTTATCCCTATACACCGATGATTCAGCTTTTGAATTTTATTCAAAACTCTCCGTAGTAGTTGATCGCCGCTCCTAACCCGGGCTCGGGCTCTTTCACATCCGAGCATCATACTTCTTTCAAAACACAGCGACCTGCAGCCTATCGACTGCGATGCTCGGCGCTCAGTGACTCTCTCGTTCTCCTCCTTTCATTCGAGCTGTAGATCCCCTTTGCAACACATACCGCCTACCGCCTCACAGCAGCACGAGAGTCCATATCGATCATGTATGTAGTCCGGTATGTAAAAAGAAGTATGTACATACGAGCCGCGTGTATGGGAAATGTTTCATCCGACGACTCGTATGTAAAGCGCTCCACGCGGCTCGTTATAAAGCAAATCATTGATCTACGTCTCAATGTTCTCTCCTGAATTGATGTCTATTTCCACTCAGTCAGTCTCCCACTCGATCCAACCCGGGTCCCCTCTCCCCCGCCTCCCCACCCGTCCGTCCATCCATTCGTCGGTATACTCCTCAGTTCTATTCATACCGACCAACAACAAAACCCCTCGCGAATTTCTCTCATACATGTTCTCAGGGCGCCCCGTCGGGTGTAATTATTGTTGGAAACGAGCGGGGGGACCCGAGGGAGGGGGGTCCAGGGGGGCAGACGAGGCTCGAAACCAAGCTCGCGATGAGATCCTGCCTTCCTTTCTCTCAATTTCTCTCTCTCGCTAGTTTGAAATTCTATCCCAACTATAATTCTCCGGCTCGCATACCTTCGATTGTGATGCCAGGTGCCGCAATTTTCTCCTGCCCGCTGCATTCTCCCGCGGATGGCGGGTGGCGGGAAGGCATTTGGCAAGCGTGCAATTTCGATATCAGCCTGTTCTACCTCCACTCGACTCGGGCTCCGGCTCGAACCCGACGCGATTCCATCGTCCGCCGAGCCAGCAAACGCTCAACGGCTCCCTCGACCCGGCAGCCTCGATTTGAAGGGCAATCGCTGTTATGCAGGTGGAGATTTGCTGCTGCCAACGTGATCTATGCTCACTAGCTATATGACACTTGGCCTATGGAGCCACCTATGGCATTTCGGCCGATGGAAGCGTTGCACCCTCATTCGACAGCCGGTCGCAATTTGTCGTTCCGCTCCTCCCTCGGTATCGTTTTCGTCCTCGATCCTAAATCTTTGCTTGTCATGGCTCAAAACTATTGAACAAGGCAGGGTTCAGGTGAGCTCCCCCTCGCACTGCGGCTCGTCTTCGATCCGAGACTAGATCGATTGATCTTTATAATGGCTTTCTCATTTTCCGCTACTAGCTAGGAATGCAAAGGAAAAATGGAAAACGCTTGTTCGTCGCTAAGATAGCTTGAGGTATCCGAAACATCCATTTAGTTCGCAAACTACCGTTCCTGTCCCTCATTTCGGAGGGAGCGCAACGGTCCAGGGGAGCACAAAGTGCCAGCGAGCGAGCGAGCGAGCGAGCGAACGAACGAGATGGTTGAGGAACATGAAGAGACGGCGGAGAAATTCAAGGTAAGAGAGAAGAGGGCTTGGCAGCCCAAGTTAAAAACTTGACTCTGAACTTGAGTGCAGTGATATATCATCATTTAGGACGTTCGAGTGACTGTGTGTGTGTGTGTGAGAGAGAGAGACTGACTTGTAACGACGACGAGACCATGTTCTCGTCGGAATTAGTGATTGAAGATGACTTTGCAGTTTGTCATGGTGATTGATGACTGCAATGACTCCATTTGGAGACAGCGGACCCGCGAGCTGCCTGGCTCACTGGCTTTTTGATGAAGACGGCGTAATTCTTCGAGGCATACATGTATTGTGCTGACGATGCTGCATCAGGCCTCGAGACTCTTCAAGTTAGACTTTCGAAAATCATCGCTTGCGCCACCATCAAAATCGGAACTGAGATCAATGCAATTCAAGGCCGCGATAGCCGAGTGGTCTGAGCGCTCTGCATGTTACGTGCAGATTCCCAAAGCCATGGTGACGTTCCACGAGCAGCAGGTCGCGGGTTCGAATCTGGTCCCCGAACGACTTCTTTGGAGATGGTTTCCATGGTTCCCATCTCCGGCTCACGGCGAATGCCGAAAAAGTAGCCAAGTCGGCCATGGCCGCAATACCGGTCCCCGCCCCGCGAACAACACGTCCCAAGAGGATAGAAATCGCCGCCAATACGTGGACAACATTCGGGTAGGAGCAATGTTTCACGCCTGCGAAATTCAGAATTCGAAGTTAGTTTGAGGGTTCGATCAAGGCAGAATCGCGGCTCTCGTGCCGAGGCGACCACCGAAGTCTTCGTTGGTCTTTCACGTTTTCTTTAAGAGGGGGTGAGGTCAGAGTCTCTCTTGGATTGAAGATTTTTCAGTTTTGGGCAGCAAAGAGACGGCCTAATGCACCGATTCCCCTCACGGTGTTTATCTCATGGGCGCTGAGGGCTTGTCAACTTGTCGCGTATGATTTCGAGCAGGATTGATGCGGAATTTCCCTTTTCGTCGAGCTGTTCGAATCAATTTAACGCTCGGCTAGTGGGACGTCAAAGCGTGTCAAGCTCGTCCGAAGTCATCGGAGCTCCACCGCCGACCGCTTGGTCAATTTTTAAGGTTCGGTCCTTCGGTCGGACGGCAAACTCAAACAAAAGTATGGCGGTGACATTTTCCTTCACCTTTTTTCGATCAAAACGTTCCGCGAGAATAGAATTACTATATCGCTGATGATGGAGCACTTGCTCGGACCCCGCGGAACCTTGGGTCGGCGCGCGGTTGGACTTGCGCGGAGGGTCTGATGGTAAAAGTTCAAGTTCGCGCCTTCACAGCGAGGAGGAGCATTCATTCAAGAAGCTTTTCACGCTTCGATTTGGGAGAATCTTTTCCAGAATTTGTTCAAAAATAAAATGCATCATGCGCATTTCGCTCTTCTGTTGAGTCACAATCAACTTCATGACGAATTTCCATGGACTCACGTATTGCCGCCACCAGAATCTATGATTTCCCCCAAGTTATCATGGAATCTTGGAAAAGTTGAGAGAATGAGAAAATGTTGTCAAACCGGACGAAACTGTGGACTTCACACGATCCGATCGTAGGTCGAGAAAATGCATGTTCATTCCAGACGAGAGATGCTTCCAGCATCGACAACTTATCGCCCGCCGAGACTCCACGCATCCAACAGATCGTAACTTCTCTACTTTACGGTTGGTTCAGAGTAGAACCGAGTTTTGAGTTTTTCCCACATGCTTTCAAGATGTCCCTAAAGAAAACACGCTCTGATCACATCATCAGTGGCGTGGCAACAACAAATCCCGCCCGTCATCCAGCGCAGAGTTTCGAGATGCAGAGGCCTCCAATCTTTCTCCAAGATGGCTCGTGAGCGAAATTTTCCCTCCAGCAACATCAGTATCGCTACTGCTGCCACGACCACCACTTATCTCAGTTGGTGATCTCAATTTTTAGAAGAAGGAATCGAACACGACCTCCCACACTCCTGTCACTATTGTTCCACGTTTAGTTTTTTTTCACTCTCGCTTTTTAGCTTCCTTTCGACAGCCACCGTGGAGCAGACTTTGATTCTGCCTCGAACGGAACGGAAACGGCCAAGCATTCCTCCAACGAAAACCTTGGAGGGCCAATTTTTTTTTTGAGTAAAAATTCTGAGGGAAAAAAACTTATTCCCTGAGAAATATCGAGGAGCGCGCTGATCTCTACAAACCTTACATCGACAAAACATTCATGTCAAAATTTCTGTGATAAGGGCAATTGTCGCTAATTGCCCCGCTGCTGGCCAATCGGCCAAACAAACTTCAATTGGATCCAGGCCCAGTCCTGAGGTAGCTAAGCTCGTTCCAGGTTTTGTTAACAAACTCTATGGTGGTGACCCTCACGCAGCTCGGTGCTGTCACTTTGGTCAAATGGCTGATCGCGCAGCCGGAAACATCGCCGAAGAAATAACTGGAGGCCGCCACAACTCAGATCGAACGGGACGTGGTATGAATAAGCGGGCATGACACCCACGAACAGCGACAGTTGACAACGACGACGACGACGGCTACGACAGCCGGGACCAGGACCTCGAGGTCCTTCAGGCCAACTCGGACGACTTGTGCGGCGACAATCTGACGTCCGCTATTTCTCTTTCTTGCTCGCTTCGAGCAGGGGAAGAAATGCTTGCGGAGTTATCCAAGAGTGGTGGGTCCTTTCGGCCGCGGTCCGACTGCGGCTATCTATCGGTGGGCTACTACTGTGCGAGCGAGCAAGCGAGAAAGCAAGCTGTTTGTAGATTCTCCGTCGCTTTCCGAATGGTTGATCTCCTCCTTGGCATCTCTTCTCTCGCTCGGCCGGTCGGACGCTGGCTCGATTGATCGGGGCCTCCTCCTCTTTTCGGACTTTTCCTTTCGACGACGACGACACCTCGAGAAAAGAAGAATCATCGGGAAAAGCAGCCAGCAGATTTCACAGATGTGCGCCTTCTCTGCGGGCGTCGAACTGTTGTATGGGGGCTGCTGTTCCACGGCTCTGTTCCAACACCACTCTCCAACAACAAGAGCACGCACAACAATGGCCGACCACTGTTTCCGAGGTTCTGTCGTTGGTGTCGCTGTTGTTGTTAGCGGTGTTAGTCTTCTCGACTCGTGTCTCTCGTTGTACTCCTTCTTCTCCTTCATCTTCTTCCTCTCCTTCTTCTTCCACTGTTAGAACAAACCACTCTGAATGTTATTAGCTAGCCAGACGACCATATGTGCCATTGTCGGAACTCAACAGCTCACGAACGACGATAACGGAGTGTTTCGTTGTCAAATCGCCGCTCGAAATATGCAGGAAATCCTTCTTTTGTCAAATGAAATATCATCCGAAGTGGCAACACTGTATTTGTGCTTGAAACGTCGGGGGAAACAAAGGATGGAGCGCAAAAGCTAAGAATCGAATCTTGACAAAAACTCCACTTGACGGCAGGATGTCCCTTGGACTCCCTGGTCCCGGACATTCAGCTCCTGACGTTACTCCGTATACCCCAAAGTTTGAAATCTGGAAACCGTTGTAAGTTGAGATGTCACCCTGAGACGCCTCAAACTTCCTTTCAGAAACGATGGTATCATACCCTCGAATATGTTCTTCTTTCTCATGTGAATCTCGTTCCAGTTGCTACTCTTCAGTGGGTGCGCTCAAGTCATAAATCTCAGAGCGTTGTTTGTCTTGGAGGATCCGACCCTTCCCGACTGCTTGTATGGAAGGCGCACAAGCATCTATGGGTGCTGCGTCGTTAACAACAACAACTATATTCTCAGTGACGTTCAAGAATATCATTACAACGACCGCGATACAAGGGTATTCCGGTGGATGCAGGACCTTCATGGCCCGGATATGTTTGTTCCGATGCATTCCCGATTTTTCGGGCACAGAATACCGTCCGGCCGACAAACGGCTCGTGGACCGCGGTTACAGAAGAACTAGCTCTGTGCAATTAGTGGCGAAATAATGAGACCGGGTCAGATGCACTTGACATTGTTAGGTTAACGAATGTCTTGGCGATGACCGCTGTGGCGGGATTGCATCAGCTCGGAACTCTTTTTCGCGAACTCTGAGCGAATCAGTCCCCGACAAGACCGGTCTGATGGAGAAGATCTCGGACACTGGATCCACAGGATCTTTGAATTTCACCAATGGAGAACGAAAATCGAGCGTGTAGGTCCCATTCCATTCGAAAATCGCCCGATAACGAGAAGTTCCTTCCTATCATCGATTCTAGAAGCCAGCTGACTGAGTAACAATGTGAAACAAGAGGTGTGCCTCGTCGTTCAAGTGTCGAGAAACATCCAATCTTTGAAATGCCCGATCTGCCCCGCGTTCTCAGCCCTTATCAGCTAACTCTCGAAGCGGCAAAATATCCGGCGACCGACGGAACAACGAGACAAGCAGCGGTTTTTCCGCTGTTCCTCTCGAAACTCTCTAGAGATGATGAAATCGGAGATTTTTTTCGAGTGCGGCCCCTCCAAGTTGAACGACGGCCGTGTGACGACAAACAAACACAGCAGAAATGAACGGAGAAGAAGCACGGAAGGAAACGAGTGCCTGACTGACTGACTGACTGGAGGAAGACAGACCGAACGAAAGAACGAACGACCGACCTACCAAACAAGCGACTGAGCGCGAGGAATCTCGTGGATTCCACTTGGCTTCTCTTAGATCTTTGACGACTTGAACAAAGTGCGCGATTGTTGCAGACTGCTTGACTGCCAGGGGTCAACAAGGAGCACTCTCATTTTTTTAGCTCTTCATGTTGGTCTTATGGTATTCGTCGGTGAATGTGAGCGAGCGTAAGTAAGTGTGACCGGCCGCCTTGTTGCTCAGTAGGTTCGTCCGTCTCGTTCGCGAACAACGAGCATGCCAGTCATCTCTTAACAACTTTCGGGAGAAATAGCTTTCGCAGACATTCTGAACACCCGCTCTTCAACGCTATCACCGATTTCAAGCAGTGAGTCGAGCTGCTCTCGAGAAAAAGATAGAGTCGAGTTCGAAACCAAACGGAAGCTCACAAGGAATCGAAAACTTACGCATACGGATAAAACCGCTACGGAAAACTGCTAAATCGTGGTAATCGCTAAATCGATTGCATTGGGTTAATGATTGTCGCCCAAACACCTCAATTCCGATGATAATCGGCATGACAGGTTTCGATATTTAAAGTTTTATCTGAGGCAATCGTAGAACTTCGGGTGCTTGCGGCTGATGGGGACAGATCGCGAGGCTTTCGACAGCAACGCAGCGGAAAATTGCTCCAACTGTGCGACAGCAATATTGCAAAGGGATGGAGACTGCGATGGAGGCGGAGGGCAGTGAGAGAGGCAACGAAGCAACTCGGGAGAAATCATTTGTATCCCATCCCACCCACAGGTAATGGGCGTTCCAATTGTCATACCCTGCTCTCACCATTTATCTGCAGCCGTGTCCCCGAGTCCACCTTTATCTCCCGTTATCTCCCGCTCATTTTCTCCACTCACTCACTTCTATCTCGGTTGGATGTGGGCGCTCGAAGTAGTTACCGTGGGTGCAGGAGCTGCAACAGCTGCTTAGCTACGCCGCGCCGCCGGGGTCCAGGTATGAGCTCCGGGCAGAAGCTCCTACAGGTTTGTGATTAATTCTCCGTCTGCTGCTATATCATCCGACCGGACAGAATCCATAAGCTTCGGTGAAGTTTTCGTTCCACCCCATTGTTGCTCCACTGTGGACAGCGTTGTGAGATTAGTAGACACTGCAAAACCCTCGATGCCATGTCAAGTCGCCGAAATTTCGTCAAGTCGGCGAACTTCCGCCAAGTCGCCAAAACTCCTGCGAATTGCTAAACTCAGATGAATCGTTGTCCGGTGGACTATTGCTGTCTTCGCAAAAATTAATGTTGGAATTTCTCCTTGCCCATGAAATTCGAAATCTTTCTCTTCGTCCGCAGCGACGGCTCTGACTTTAGACGGCCGCGATCGAAATGTTCTCCTTAAATAGATATTGTTTTCAACCTGGGAGGCCTGGGCGAATCTGCAGCTTATCGATTCTTTGTGTTCTTCGTTTGCTTCTGCAACTCCCCGGGGTTTGTTCTCATTCGCATCAACGATCGAGTGGCTGTGACAACTGTGCTTTGCTCCCTCTCCCTCCACGTTCGGATGCTGCTCCTCTGTATTCCGTTCTCCTGGCTATCCTTCTCGCTGAGCCCTAGCTCGAGAACTTGTTTCGTTATTACTGATTGATTCGCCTAATTTGTTTCTGATACTCGCACACAATGTCTTGTGCTGCGACCGCTGGTGCTCTGTTATTGCACTGAATAAATCAGCCGATTGCCTGCACAGCATTGATTGAAATCTCACCATCAGTATTGTAGCCCCGTTGTTACAGCACCTCCGTGGTACACGGACAGGAGAACGCGAAGTAAATCTTGGAGCGTATCCTGCACTCTCTGTGGAAAGAGCCAGTGGATATTTTTCACTTATTTTTGCTCTTGCGCCTCCTCGGTCTTCGGGTTCTTCGAGAAGCTAATGGTAGGCTGGTGTCGTTGCGAAGACAAACCGCTCTCTAATAGAAAGAGTCCAACTGAATGGATGGCTCTCTGTTTTCTCCGTTTTCTTCCTTGTTCTCCCGAGGCAAATATAGTAATCACGAATAGCGGCTGGTACTGCCGGCCGCTGCTGTTGTCAAGGGCTTCAAAAGTGTCAACTTGCAAGGGACACTTGCCTTCCGAACAACATGCTGTAATTTCGACCTTCCTCGGTGAGCCTCTGAGTTTCGCGAACTACTTCTTGTTCGAGCCGTCTCCCAGAACCGCGAACCAACTGCGCCGATTCAAACCCTTTGGCACTCGAATGGTACTCATAGATGATATCGTACCCAACCTCATGATCAGAACCAGGATTCAGGACGGAAAGTTTGTGATTTTTCATGATCTGCTCGGAACGAGTTCCGATCGAGTCTGATCTAGTTGGTCAAAGTCAGGAGCGCTCCTGAATTCAAACTCACCAGTTGTAAGTCTCTTTCCCGCGGATCGCGTGAGCGGAGAGAATAGAACTCGTTCATGGGTGGATGGAATCATGAGTCTCATTAAAAATTTCCCGCAACCGACGCATTGGCCGCGGGCGGCTGAGGTTCTTGTGAGACACTTGGCGGAATTCAAGAGCTCCGAGCGCGGTCGTTTCAACCCCCTCCTGTTGATTTTCGCCCGGGGCGACTTCGTCCTCGGAAGGCCGAACCCCACCCCCTCCTCTTCCGACGACCCCGGCGACCCGACCGAATGGGGAGATCCGTCTGCTCGGATACGAGACTTCTGTTCGTTCGGTTCCGGAGGAAACGAGCGTGGAAAAGAGCTTGGAAGGGGTTGCGGAGGAAGGATGAGTGGGAGGATATTAGCTCTTCATATTTCAGATTGACACAGCGAACAGCACGATCCCGTTTCAACGATAACGCCACGCTGAGGGAAAGAGGGATAGACAGATATTGACATGGGAGCAAGCGAAGAAACGATGCCATATTGACGGCGCGGCGCATCCGTCTTCATCCCGTTCCCAGAAGTGGACGCGATAGCACCGACGCGACGACGAGAACGAAATATTCCAACGGCAACAACGACGCCGTGCCGTCAACTGACTGTAGCCACTCTCGAGAGGAAGCAGGGGACATCGCATCCTCTTCAATCGACACGATATGGATCGTTGTTTCCATTGGGTTCATCACACGACTCTTAAACACGTGACTCCGATGCGGAAAGAAAACAGACCAATTGGACACTTTTCCATAACATCCCAGGCGAACGTGAACTTCAATTTGGAAAATGCGGAGTCTGTTCCATTCCGCGATGAAGCTGCGAGCTACGTTACGTGTGGCTGACACGAAAATCCGCTCTTTAATCTCATCATCTGTCTCAGGGTGGCGTAGAGATCGGAAAAACAGGTGGAATCTGCAGCTTTGATATCTTGAGCTTCCGTGCATACTTCACGAGTTTCTGCGAGGTGCGTGTTTCACTGATGATTTTCCGAAATACTTCGGTCTCTGCGTCGTAAATCCAGGAAGCCCGTCGCCAAAAGAGCAATGACAAAACGCGTTCATGGGACGACATGGCGGTCCCTTGTTGGGAGACGCGGCCGGATGTGAGAGCAAAGGCGAACACGAAGTAGACGTCTAATGGGGAAGCGTAATCAAGTCAAGACCCGAAGACGGATCCAATACTTGCGTGTGCGGACTCCCGTTTGTCGACACCGTTGTTCGGCCCACGAAGGTCCAGCCGAAAGCGTTCAGAACGAGTGAACCCGCTAAAGTTGGGGGTGGGTGAGCGGTGCGAGCATTGTAGGTGGGTATTGGGTAGTCAGTCGACAGCTGTTCCGCACGAAATCGAATGTTTATTCGACTCACAACCGAGCCTGGTTCGGTCGGTGGCTAGGTAGCGGGAAAATTCGGGCTCCGCCCGAGAGCTGACTGGCATGCTCTGCGGCCAAGAGAGTCAGGCTGAAGGCAACGCGGAGAAGGGCCCAGAGATGACGGAGGCAGGTGCGACGTGATCCACGATCCACCAAGAAACGGAAGAAGCACGTTTCCACCACGTCGCCAATAACAAAGCATACCAGACCACCTCGAACAACATGAAAGCGAACCTATAGCCGAACGAAAACACCAACAACAACAACGCGGAATCTGATTTGAGCGAAATCTAGCGCAGTTTGCAGGGAATCGAACAAACGAACGATGGAGACTCTCGCGGGACGAAAGACACGAATCTGAAGTGGATACATGCAGAACGGTTCCGAAACGAAGTATCGATACGTACATGTCCGGAAAATTGTACTGATACCAATGGGATGATTGGATCGGGTTCTTCCCTTTCTGAAACGGAGTGATTCCCGATGGCTTTCTTTTCTGTTCGGCTTTCAAATCCGTCGACAAAGCCCCCAGAGTCCTCGGCAAAACCCTGGGATTCGGAGTCGTGTTTGACAGATGGGACATGCGCTCCGGTATCTTCTTCGACGGGAACACACTGCTTGGAACTTCTGCTACCGCTCGAGAATTCTCGCCTTGCAGTGAAAATAATGCTCCAAACTCAGCTCCAGAGCGTTGATTCCGTGCTCCATACTTTCAATACTGAGATTTTTGCGAAATATCTTGTAAGTATCTCGAAGCCACACAGTTCCAGTGGGGCGAGTAGAATCATATTTCTCAAAACTGCCTGAAATTTTGGATTTCAGATCATAAACAGTACATTTCTATGTGGAGGGTTAATATGTAACATTTTGGAAAGTTTTCGGTTAGGGCTTCGAGAAGTTCCAGGCTTCGACAGAGCTCTCTGTGAGTCCTTCCCATCGTGAGTCGGGGAAAAATCAGATGGGACGCCACATCGCCGTCACCACGGACGACTCGAGAACGAAGCGACCGTTTTCTGTTGTGTTTTTCATCTCAGGAATTCGAGACGCACGCCATCCGAATCCGCAGAACAAAAAGTGATCGCCGTTCGAAGTTTCAGTAATTCGCGGCATCGTCGAAACGGCACGGCACAGCATCGCCCGAGCAAAATAAGAGGAGCAGAAACAAGAAACGCAGGCCCCCGAATCGAATCAAGCGCATTAGTTTCAAAGCCTCTCGAATGTTTCTGACGCCTTGATAGGTTTCGCATTCGCGCCGTGCTTTTCCAATGAGCTGATTCGAATCGTCGAATTTGAGCCGTGTGTGAAATGCTGTTCCTGATGCGGACAGATGAATAAAGTGAAGAGGCTGGCCACGCAGGCCCCAGAGAAAGTTTTCAGCTGTCAGTATGAACCCCATAGTTGTTGGCGTTTTCCTTCCCCTCAGCTTCGGTGTTTGAAGAAGAAGAAAGCAGACGTTGCTTTTTTTTTTGAAAATGCTCCTAAGCCTTATTCCAGGCACATAACAAGCGTCTAAGCTCACATTCAAATCCCTCCTACAACGAGGATTGCGAACGACAGAACATACAGAGAACATGCAGCATATATGTATGTATGCCCACCGTGCAGCTCCACGATGGAACTCCGGGCTTTGATCTGGAATGGATTCCAAAAATACGATTTCCTCGCTACTGGGTGCTCATCCGCGATCGCTGGAGCGATAGCCGTAGAGATCTTAAGGGGACGACGATTCTATTTTCAAATCGGTCGAAACTCGATTTCAGTCGAGGAATCGGACGGGAGGTTCACTGTACGACGTTCGACTCTGAACCTTTCCGAGTCGCAACGCGGCCCCGCATATACACCTGCCTCTGCAGTGATATAAATGGCGCGACTCCAAAAGAAGAAAGAGACGAGGGCAACAACAGCAGTAACGGCGGCATCGCCTAACAGAGTGCTGAGGAGATTTCAACAACTACAACCTGCTAAAAATATAGGCAAGTCTCTGAGGCAAACAGCAACAGCTCCCATGTCCCTTATTCCGGGGAGACGAGGGGGACATGTGGGAGTGGAAGGTGGAGTAGACGCAGTTCACGGGACCGTGGAATCGGTGGAGGAGTCGGGAACGTTGGAACGGCGAGGTAGGAGACAAAAGGATTCGCAGGTGGCACGGCAGGCGTGCCTCAGGAGATGTGGAAAAAAAACAGAAGGGAAGGGAAAGGGGGAAAAGGGAAGCTCGGCGGGGAAAAATGGGGACTCGGCAAAAGGGGACTCAGTGGAGGGAGAAGGAGGCGATGGGGATCAGACACGATCGATCGTTCGCAGAATCTCCGAAAGTTTTGGAAGCCAGACGTCAATGGAGAAAGAGGCGCACGTAGTGTAGGCGGCCACGCAACGTAAATCAAGTTCCCCCTTCACAGCGGGACCCAAACCCGACCGTCAGACAGTAGTGTATTGCGCGCTATGGTGAGGGATGTGTAATCGATGGAGTCCCATGTTGCTCACCTACGCGCCTCAGTAGCGTTAGTGCCGCCCGTCGGTCGTCGTAGACTTCACTCAATAATGTTATTGTTGTTGTGGCTATTACCGTTGTTGTTGTTGAAGTCGTCGGAGCCGGCGGCGTCGTTACGAAGAGCAATTCGGGTCTTTCGCACCTCAATCGCGTGTTTCGAATCGTGGCTTCCTATGGTGAGATCCACTTTCGCGGAGCATTTTCCTAGAGTGCAGCCCACGACCAACGTAAAGCGCATTATGAAGCCCCCGAGAGTCTTCCTGTGGCGGCGGCGGCCGCGGCGGTGGCAACGCAGAAGACGACGACGACTACGACGACGAGTGGAGTGGTGGCAGCATCTACGAAGCAGCGTGCATAGCGTGCAGCCCTCAAACGAACGGAGTGGGAACCAAGCAAACCTGCTCGTTGTTCGGCTGGTTCCAACGAGGAAGCCGCGGCACGCAACATCTGCGCCGAAACACAACAACAGCAAGCATTCACCGGTCGCCATTTCCAAATTGCTTTTTGTTCCACATTGCCGTTGTGGTGTCATTCGAAAATCGTTGATACTCGAGCATGAACTCGTGTTTCGTTCGATTTGGATCATCTATCCATCCTACCCTCCCGAGATAGAGCCCTCTCTCTATCTCTCTCTCTCTCTGATCGAAACGGTATCTGAACGGAGGAGCTCTTATTCAACGATGGATCTTGTTGAAATTTATGAAGGAAAGGTCCTATGCAGCCCCAGACAGGTTCGACGTTATGGAACGTTTCATGGAAAAAGAAGTGAAGCATTTATGTCTTTTTTTTTTCTTGCAGCACGGACTACATCCCCAAAGATGGTGATGAATCTCCCCTCACGAGGACCTCACCACCTGAGTCGGTCCCTGACTTACAATTAGATATGGCACGGGAAGAAAAGCAAACCGCAAAACTACTCCGGTTGGGCTTTGTTCTCCTGACAATTTCCCTGCCGACTTTCTTTCACTTCTCCGTACCGACGCTCTCTTACGGAGTCCCCTTCTGTCGCCTTGCGCGTTTCTCGACCTCCCGGCGCTGATCTCCATCAACTTCCTTGCCGCGCACGACGCCAAATGGATTCGAGCCATGCGATCGACGCATTGCGGAGGACGCCCAGAATGAATGGATGAATGAATGAATGGAGAAACGAGCGAAGAAACGAAAAACGAAACGCAACGAAAAAACAACACGGCTCACCCTCCTGGCGGTCGCCGTGGACCTCCTGATCCAGTCCCCTTCTGAGGCACGCCCGCCGCTGTCACCTCCGTCAAGGAGAACATTAAGGACAGCTAGTGTCTGAACGGAGGAGATCGAGGCAAAACGTGCCAAGTCTTTTTTAGAGGAGCAACGGAACCCCACCGTCCGGGTGGACGGTTGAAGAGACCTGCTCGAAGACTCAACTACGAGTGAGGAATAAGAGGTTAGGAGGTGACTGCTCCTTTCAGCAGAGGAACATGATGGAACTTGCTGCTCGTTTCCGTGACAAGAAGCTGTTCAGTTGTTCAAAACACTTCGCAAGTGTCACGAAGGGGGAGAGGGGGGAGTGGGGTCGGAGAGAGAGGGGGGGGGGAAGGTTTCTAGGGATCGAAACAGCTGAGCTGACCACGTAGTGCACCATTCGCATTCCTTCTTCGCATCGCACACTGATCGGAGTTCTCCGGGAAATTTCCCCTGGAATCTCTCGAACGAGTGACACGCAACGGAAAAATTTCGAATCAAATGGAACTTCGAGAGAAACGGGAGCGAACTCAATTAGGGAAGACTTAATGCGGAATCGCAGGAAGAAGCTCCAACGGGACCTAGAATTCCGAGCGGGATCCGCATCCAATGAGCGGAGGTCTGACGGAACTGTCCGGATTCCAACTCCGTTTCTTTTGTCTGCTCTTTTTCCGCGCTTGGGTTGGAATTCAATCGAGAATCAAATTCCATCGTCCTTCCATCCGAAGCTCGCTCGATCCCGGAGAACGCAATTCCAAGTGACGGAACTCTCCGTTGTTCCATTGTCTCGATTGTAGTCCTCCCAATGTCCATTCTCAGCGGAGTCTACCAATCATCCTGAAGTTGGGATTCGAAACCGCGGGGTCAGGATCAATGACCCAGAAAGAGGACTGAGGATCTGAGATTGAGGATGGGAGCCGCTTTCTGCGGGAATTGCGGGCCGGAAAGCATTCAGGGACAGAGATTCCACGTGTCGGCTCCTCAACAATTCCAAGAGGGTACTCGCACGCGATGCCTGAAGCTGGAACGAAAGCGCATAGTTCCAGAATCTCCTCGTTCCGGCGTGTTTGCGCAGCATCAAAAATTCAAAGCATAATTCATGCACACAGGCAATGCTAAACACGCTCCAGCGAGTGCTTCGTTGCCAGGGTCGAGGTCGTGAACTCCTGTCGGCGTCTCGGACTCCAGAGTTGGAAAACCCTTTGTGAATCCAGAATCAGTGGCGTTTGCTGGGTTGAACTCAAACTTGCTCCATCACATGGGTCTTGAACCCCGCTGCCCAGGATTCAGAAACCTCCGACTCAACCTAAAAGCTTCGACGACATTGGAGTTTTTCAGAATCACCCGACTTCGCTCCGGTTTCGTTGGGTATTTCCTAGAGACGGGCCTTTTCGCCGCCAAGAAGCGGAATCCGACAAAACAATCGCAAAAGCTCCTTTCCTGATAAGAAAATCCGCGCATTATCGCAATCTAGAGAAAAAATAAACCCGTCATGTTAAAGGAAAAATTGCGATGTGAAAAAGTTTTGCTGGGAACATGAATTGATGGAGTTTGATCGCGAGTCAGTTTTCGGTCGAGTTTCGAGTGCACAGTCGAATCCTGTAGGGGGACTCGATTTGAATCAGTTGGTTCGCCGTCTCAGTTGGCCGAACGGGCGAGTTTTTGACTGAATGAGCAGAGCTAGTACCTATCCGTCGGGTGTTCGCTTGGCTAGCTGGCTAAGCTCCGTCCATCCGTCGCTCGTTCTAATTGGTATGGCAATGGCGGCTCAGAGACTGCTGGAGAGATGCCGTGGCGCTTTCGGTCGCCCGTTTGGTTTCCCAACTTGCGAGCTGGACAGTGGTGGTCGAGGTCGTCCTGGCCGCGGTCGGTCATGGAAACGGCCGTCGGTAGTGGCGTAGAGTCAGGCGTATATTTTAGCCTCAAGGCCGGTGAATTGAAGCAGCCGTCAGCCAACCAACCAGAGAAGCGGGCAGGCCGGCAGGCAGGCAGGCAGGTCACGCAGCCGGTGGATCAGATACAAACGAAACTACGCACGGAGATACGTCGCTTCGTTCTCTGTGGGGACTCGGTGAACCAAGCCCGACCATCACCACGGTCTCCTCGTTTCCTGACCGCGGAACTACCCGGATAGCTCGCAATGGCATATATTGGTACCATTTCGATACTATCGTGGTACCATATCGATACTATCGTGGTACCATATCGATACTATTGTGGTACTATTTCGATACTATCCTGATACGAGCCGATCCGCCGCGGAGTCCCCGAAAAATCATTCCCGAATCGTTGAAGGATGTCGTTTCCACTCATTCCTGCAGGAGAGAAAAAGTTCCAATATTCGTTCGGAGACGACGCGACGTTGGGGAAGCCGGAATCCGTCGGAAACCTTTTCGAAAACTGACGAGACCTTCGGAAAACGTGGCAGTCTACGTCGACAGAACAGGACGGAGCACATGATGTGGAGCGAGTGTCCTAATCAATGAAGCCCCCGCGGAGTCACCGAAGATAAATTATGATTGATATTTGCGGCTTTCAAAAGTTTCATCACGACGACGACGACAAAAATGATGTCGTCGTGCTCATCAACGTAGTGCCGCAGCCACTCCGCGCGGCCTAACGATATCACGTCACTGGAATTAGAACCATCTGATGAACGGTTTGGACTCAATCAAAATCACCGCGGTGGCAACAATCAACCGGGATTGGGTTATGACTTCGTATAAAATTCAGGAAAAAAGTGACATCTCTCTAACTTTGGTCACTCGATCGCTGACTACGCACAATCTGCACAGATCCGGTTTCGCTTTGTTCCAGCACTGCGCAGCCGTGTCCGACAATCTGGTGGAGCTGATTGAACGAACGAGATGAATGCGTGGATAGAACCGATCAAGCAGGGGTAACTTTGGTGACAACACTTTCAGACATAGGTAGTTTCAAAATGGTGAAAGACTCTCAAAAAAGTTCGAGGAAAGAAACTTCGTGGACGGCAGCTCGTACTTTGGAGGGTTTGAGAAAACAAAAAGGTCAAAAAAAAGGTAGCGAAGATAAGAACAACTTCGAATGCGGGGGTCAATATTTAGAAAAACTTTCTCAGAGGATCGGAATTCGGAGTTGACTCCTATCCGAGCCACCTTTCTTCGCCTTCAGGTGTGCGGTACGGATGTGATTGAGACATTCAGAGCTTCTGAGCCTCCGATGTTGCGGAGAGGGCCGTTGCAGGGTTTGTTTGCGACCGGGTGTTGATGGTATGAACGAAAATCAACGCAGTTTGTCTTCTTTGAATCCGGCATCTGTTTCTTCCTCGGCTCGCCGGAGTCCGGGGAGCTTGAATCCGATCAATAAAGACATCAACCAAAAGCCTTGCCCTTCTTCGCTAAATCCAATCCTCAAACAGAGCAGCGAGAAGAAAACCAGCGAGTCGAACGATCATGTCGCCAGAAACGACGACAACGCCTACGACAGCGATCAAGAAGGAAACTCCGAGCGCAAGCCCTCCGCAGACCTCGAGTCCGAGCCTCTGTCTTTGTGAGCGAAGCGAGCGGCTAAGGAGATTAAACGAAACAATCCGAGGCGTTGAAATCTGAATTCGACCATCGGTTCTTCTTCTTTCTTCTCGTTCAGTGGACTTAAGAATGGCCGATTGTACGACGTCAGTTTGGACCCGGGTCGAACGAAGAAGAAATGGGAGGGAGAAGCCTGCGGAACGCGAGACGGAGGAAAGTTCGGGCGCGCAGAAGATTCAGAGTGAGAGTTGTACGATTCTGATGCAAATTGGGCTTTACCGCAAAACGATCTTGGGGCTTCACGGCGCTCCGAACACATTGTTCTTCTTAGAGAAAAGATTTCTCCAGCTTCCACTCTCCACCTCAAACGGAATCGAGGAAGTGACCGAAGGCGCGTAGTCTGAATCGACAACCCCTTCGAAACCCGAAGATTTCGTCGGTTTTTAAATCGAACTTTGACTTGAATCACTCATTGGTCTCGACCCCTGAGCCCGTATTCGGGATTTTCCGATATTTCACATCCGACCCAAGTTCAAACCCCGGTAATTTCGGTCTCGTAGTACGCATCGGTGTTCTCCTGTCGAGGACGACGAAACCGAGGAAGAGGACAAAATCTCGAGAAAACGCGTCAAGTGTCGGATTTGGAAAGAACGACCGCGACTGAAGACAACGAATGAGGGACAGAGAATGCAGAGACCAAGGCAGACCAAGCTTTGCGAAATGTAAAATATGCAGCCTGCAGCTCGTGCTCATTAGAAATGCAACGCGGCTGACATGTCCTCAAGATAGCGCGTGCAGATAAACAAGTGAACCGCACTGTTGCTGCTGTCGAGTGACTAACGACGCGATAAGCCGCTTTCGGTGAGCTTTCAGCGTTTCGTTTTAATCAAGTTCTGATCATCAACAAATCGCTCTGCTTGGAGCGAGTTTTCGGGGAAAATTGGGGTTTCGCCGTAAAATTTGTTGAAAATTGTACGCGTCAGCAAAGAAAAACACCAATTCAGGAGCGAAAATTCTCGAAAAACTTCACGGAAGTTCTTTTCCATCCAAGCTGGGTGAGGAAGGAGACTTTCAGCTCCTTCTGCCACGCGGAAACCCGCGGTTGGAACGAAATGAGTGCATAAGTGAACGAATCCGCAATCAAGCCCACGTCTCTCGAGAGAAGCCGATGCGGAAGGTCTCGTATAAACGAAAAACCTCCATGTTTGCCTTCTCGGGGGCTCGTGTACTCCCTCCCACAGCTTCTGAGGTTGCTTGGTGTGAGTCCCTCCACCTCTGTCAGAGTTGAGGTGCGTCCTTCCCCGCCGCGCCGCCGGTAATGGTCTTTGTCCTCAACGTCGTCCTCACCGTTCTCGGCTTCGCGCTGTTTGGCGTCCCCAAGCAACATCGGCCCCCAGCTTCATTAAAGGTTTTGTCGACGACGACTCGAAAGTGAAGTTGGGAACACTTCCTCAAACAACCCTCGCCGCCGACACTCTCCGTTCGGAAGACTCCCTCGGAAGACTTCCTCCGGAGGCTCACTTACTTTTCGGAGAGGAATACTCGACAGAAGAGACGTGAAGACGAACAACCATCTCGCGGAATTAGCTGCGGTGGGTGAAGAGACTTCAGTCGGGTTTTTCTTCATTTCGCTGTCACGTGCCCGTCCGCCCGCGCGAATCTCACTCGTCAATTTCGCTATGGATCTTCTCTGCGTTTCGTTCTGCTGTCTGTTTCTTCACGGTTCCTCGTGCTTGAGTCCTCCGCTCCTCCACCACGAGCCTCCTCCTCGTCCTCCCACGAGCGAACGCGCCCCGTTCGTCCTCATCGAGAGCAGGTTTGATGCAGGCGAATTTTCCTCCGAGATTAACTCTTCAGGGAACACTCCATCACGGCGAAATTCAAGTCTACGATGAATTGCATAGATGGAAATTGATCTCCACAACTTGCTCAACCTCCTTTGGCAACTTTAATCTTCGCGCGCTCTGTGCTGAATCTCCCGAGACTTCTCGCACTCGCTGCCAAACTCGTTCAGGCACATTTGATCCACCGGCAAACAAATTCGATGAAGTTTTGACAATGGGTTCTTGAGGCCGGCAGCGCGACTCGTTCAACTACCCCGCAGTGGGACAACTCCGAAAAACGGTTGCGAAAACGGCGAAAACCCCAAACTGCGGAGCAGAAATCGACGCGAGGCGAAAGTTGGAGAGCCAAGCTAGCGCATCGAGTAGTTTTCGTATTTGCCTTTGTTCCGAACTTGATTGTCACAAACCCGGATGATTTTTCTTCATTCCCGAATAGCAATTATCCCCGGGCGACAGTAACGTTCGGTCAGTGAAGAATGGTAACGAGGAGGATTTTCGTCGTCGTCGTCGTTGTCGAACGAATAGATCGGATTTCAGATCCATTTAAAACAATTTGTAACGCTAGCCTGTCATTTACTCGAATGCTTGTCAGTTCGGCACTGTCAAAGCCGCGAAACAATACACGACGTAACAGTGTTCTCTCGTGTGTGCCGTTGGGGCTGAAGCTGTTTGGCTCATTAAGCGCGCGTATGGCAATAATACATCAAATGTTTTGGCCTCCGGAGCGTGTCTTGTTTAGTCCGTCGTCGTCGTCGCCGTTGTCTCGTGGTCGTTGTGGGGACGTCCTTTTATGCTTGGCCATTGCCGCCGAAGTGTTCCGGGGATATCGTATATGGTACGCACGCTGGGGTTCGCCATCCTCAATGGCGCGTCTGCGCTTCAGGCCACTTAAAGCACGTAGCGCTAAACGCTGCCCGCTTGGACAACATGTCCATAATTCTGTACACAACATGATCCCGAAACGATGTGGTCACGGACGCTAGCCTTAGCAATATAGCAAAGTTTTTTTCCGCCCCCCCCCCCGCCACTGCTGCTGAAATATAGGCCAATATCGCGGAGCACACGCAAGGGCTTGACTCTAATGGGTTTCCGATCTCTGCTCGATGTTGGTATGCTCTTCTTGACGACGCCCTCATCGCGATGGACGGAAGAGAGGAAAAACGGGGGAATAATGTGGAGATTCGACGATTTCTTGTTCCCTCCAGCCACCTATACCAAAGAAGCTGAAACAGGGTTGCAGTACCATGACAAATGTGTCACGTATCAAAATATCTCCGCAAACATGTACCATAACGAAATCATCGAGATAAGACCCTACGGAAAACACGGAGTCAGACTAAGGTCAAGTTACCAGAATTTCGTTTCCGCAGTATGCTCCTTACCTCTTGCCTTGCTTAACATTATGTCGTGTGCTTTTTGAGGCAGCAACAGCCCCAATAGTACTCAAATGTGTATTTCTGGTGAGCATGGAGCGAAGGGCACATTGAGACATGCTGAATGGTTGCCTCAAATGTGGGTGGACCACGGTACTTTGGCAGAAACGACGAGTTGGCCTGCCAGTTGAGCAGACACCGCACAAAGAGTGTCTTTTGTAAGTGCCGTGAACGAGCAAGCACTTGGGCTAACACTTCCCAACGCCACCAGTGCCTCTCATCAATAGCTCTGTCAGCCTGGTGTCATCCGAAGCTGGCGAAAAGTATCAACACCACCCACTCAGGGCAGGGCGGTTTGAAGTTCTTCAGAAGGTCTTCTGATCTATATCTCGGAACCTCACGGTATCGCGGTCCGGCAACGCTCGCTCCATCAAACCGGCAATTACAAACAGTTGACAAGAATCGCCTCGAGAATCTATTGCCCCGGCAACGACAACACTCGGTTGCTTGTTCGAGCAGCCCGGGGAGTTTACGGCTTGACTTTGTCCGAGAGGGAAAAAAAAGGTCAATCGTATTTCTCCATTGACGGCACGGCGGTGTCGAGATTGCGTGAGGATACATCCATCCGGCGGGAACTCTATCTGCTGTGGCAAATTGACAATCGACCCGCGGCCTTCCCGCGAACTGGTGTAGGAGGCCTCCGAGTGTCGCGGAGACGTTTATAAAGTTTTGTGAGAGCACCGAGGAAATCCTGCTACAAGCGTCCTGCTGCAAGCAATCGATGTGACAACACATAAATTCTCCCGCAAGGACTATCAGGGACACGATTGAGGCTCGGTCCCAGGAGGAGATCGTCGCTTTGTAATTCCAGCGTGTCGTAGGGCGAGGGAATGAAATTCAGGATCGGCGAGGTGGCGCGCTATTCCGCGCGAGAAGACGGTCGATTGATTCGAGTTCCACGATGTCTAAGAATCACGCACGATCCGCTTCGAAATTATGCGGATTGAGGACGAACAGCTCGCCGAGAGTCTTGAGTAGTCGTCTCGCTCGAGAATCGATGGAAACTTCGTTTTTCGATTTTTGCTGCGGAACTTCCGGACGCCCTCGGCAGTCTCTCGATCGAAGAATTCCCAAATACGGTTCTGTTGTTCTTTGGAAATGAAATTTTGAGTATTTGTCAACGATGAAGAATTCGGAAAATTGTCAACGATCGAAATCACGAAGAATTGTCAACGATAGAAATCACGAAAATTCGTCAACGGTGGGGGTCGGATCTAGAGTTTCCGAACTTTTCGGAATGGTTTCGTTGATTCCCAGAACGAAAATCGGAACCAAACGATCGAACCGGGGAAAAACGGAACAGAAGCGCTCTTTGGGAAGTCTATTCCGAAACATGCGGGAGCCCGAACGGAAGTGGGCACCAATGAATTTCATACGATACAATTTCACGAACGCTGGGCCCCGGTCAGGATCCCCGACGGCTGGAACCCCAGGTGGCGCACGTCGCGTCGTCCGCCCCACTGCGACGAAAGTTTGCGATGACGAGCGGCGTACATTTTGTAAATGGGCCACCACGCTGGTGGTCATTGGCGGTAACAATCCGACCAGCAACCACACCTCATCGAAAGAGGAAAGCAAGCGATTCCTGTGATAAATCCCCTTCTGCATTGCCGCCGCCGCCACTTCTTCTGCTACAAGCTGCAGTCGCCACCGCCACCATGACTAACCAAGCAGCCGATGAGCTGAACGGCCGCGACGGCAGAACGGGCACAATCATCACTCGATGATACGGCGTGTCGTCGCGATGATATATCGCGTCCTCGTTGTCGTCTCGTTGATGTTGTTGATGCTGTCGGTGGGCGTCTTACGATCCGCGTGCGATTGAGGTGGACCACCGCACCACACACTATCTGCTGTTTCTGTATTCGTTCGTTCTTTCGCTCGTTCGTCCGTCCGTCCGTTCTCCTCCGTCTGCCATAGAGCGTTGTGCAGTTGAATCGAAGACAATTGCTCACTCCTGCCAAAGCTGAAGAAGTCCCCTCGTTATCGCCGTCGAGCGAGCGAGCGAGCGAGTGCTTGAGGCCCAGGTGTAAATGGAATGCTTACGGATGCTTACGAACGAGGGAAGTGACAGAGAATGAAGTTCTTACCCCGACGCGCGGTTCAAGGAATGTGTGCGCGCGTTCTTCATCGAAGTCGTCGCCGCCGTCGACTTTCGCGCAGCATCGAATACAAAGATTCAAAGTGGGCTGGGCAGAGATGGGGCAACCCAGCTCGCTACCTCACTACCTTTCACTGCCTGGCGGCTTCTTGGGGTCAGCCCCTCGCTACGCTCGGAGGCACGGGTGTAGTTTGGGCTCGTTCAGTTTCTGCTATCACATTTTTATCATCAGATCGAGCGCAGTGTCGACGTCGCGCAGAGTTTTCTGGTGGGGAAGCGACGGAGTTTCCACCCATGTTTTATCAGGAGATTATCAGCAATGTATGCGCTCATTAAAAAATCATCTCATCGATCCATTTTGAGTGCGTACTTCGTCAATGCAGGACCCACCACAGCTATTATTTGCTCGGGAGCTTCGCCCCTGTCTCATATTCCAGATACCGTGTCGAGTCGATCAATCCAAATCGAGAACAGCGTGCTTGATTCTTATCGACGATAACCTTAGTGCGAGGCGGAATCCTTTAGTGGTGTCAACACTACTCTCCGTGTGGTCGTCATTGATATCGATTTCAATTTCCATAACTTTGTGGTGGGGATTCCAATCGAAGGTCGTGCCATCATGTCAGCCAATATAACAACGGAGTTCATCGAAAGCCAAGCTTTTGAACTGCCTCCTAAGTACGACCACTTTCCAGATGGTATACTTACCATACGCAGCAGTTTCGCGGGCATACTTTCTCCGGATTGCGGATGATGTTGAGGGAGTTTATTGACTTGATTGAAAGTCTTCGTTTTCCACGTAACTGACTTATCTCGAAACATTATCGAACGATGGGAGCGAGGCCTCGCGTGGGTTTTGGAATCGCTACCTCGCGGCCACGGAGAGCTTGTGAAGTTCGGACCTTTTACTCTCGGAATGTTCAAATGCCAACCCCGTCTGGTGAGTTTGAGAACCTTTGGTCGTTGTATCCTCGATAAACAGGAAAGAGGGTTCATCGTCGAGGCGTTGAGCTCTGCAGCAGAAGAGGGCGCAAACCGGACGCTGAAACAATTTCTGGCACGATTGCACGATGAAACGACTTTTGGATGGTTCTGGAGAAAATCGTTGCTCGGACTTGGAAAAGCTCATTTTTCAAAGCCCGTTTCAGAAACGATCGATCGATCGATCCATCGAGAAGACGGCGTTTGTTCAGCTCAACAGTGGCGACTTGGCTCCATCGTTCACGCCTTTGTCCAAGCAAGCTCCGTCGGGGCGTTGGTTGGTGAGTCGTCGATGCTTTGGGATTTCCATAATTCTTTAATTTCGTAAGTTGATAACTGCCGCGCGGACGCCCCTCATGAAAATTCATCGATGCGTTCGGTTCTTGTTTTTTTCTCGTATTCTCCTGTTTCCTTTCAAAAACCGTAACTCTCCGCTAACTGACAGCAAGGAAAAGGAAAAAGAGGAGGAGTTTTTGACCGAATTTTTCGGCTGAACTGACTCACGCTCGCCGCTCACCCATACGGCTCGCTCGCTCGCCCGTTTTCTGATGGAGTGTACGCTGTAAAACGACGCTAATAAATTTCCATTGCGGCCACCTCCGTACAATTCGACGACGGAATCCTCTCCCAAAAAACTGTCAGTCATGCGGACATTTTGCACGTGGCATCGGAATCTGCTCCGAGCTGGACTCCTCCACGAAGTTTTCTTTTCGTTTTGAAATCTCCCTTGATAATATTTTTTCCATGTTCGGTTCGTTTTGATTTTCTGTGCACGGCGAGTTCTCACAAACAGACTGACGGACAGACCGAAGAACGAATTTAAGCCGACGGGTGCGAGGTTCATTCGAAAGAAATAGGCACAGTTAGACAGCTACGCAGTCCGGCAGACGAGCGCTTCAGAATTTGTTTGATGCCAGAGCAACACTTGATGTCAAAACGTTTCAATTCGTCAAGTCGTCGATGTTGTTTTGTGGAGGCTTCTTCGGCTCCGACAGAGATGGGCTTCAATGGATCAATCGAGCGATCGATCGATCGATGCAGCCATGGATGGATCAGCGCGGTCGCCTGTTTCTAGAGGCGCTGCTTGGTGCCGGAGCGCTCTCTCAATCTGGCAGAAAGACACACACACAACTTTCTTCGCCGATTCTGTTTACCGGAGTCTCAAGTTTGAAGTCGTCCACAGTCTCAAGAGATACTGCTAGTGCGTCTCCTCCCGCTGCTAGAATCAGGTCAACAATGTGAGCTTGATTTGTTTGCAGTTCTCACACCACGAAAGACAACGGGGACCGAGTCAGAATTGAGATCGCGTTTCAACCTTAAGATCACAAAGAGCTCTTGGGGTGACGTCATCGATCTGCTTCCTGAGCCGAACGTTCTCGCCGGTACCGAATGTCGAAAAAAAATTTCGAGAAAAACGTTGCTCGAAAATATTTTGCCTCGATTAAAGAAACTTCAGCTGACTTCGTACTTCAGAGATATTTACTTTGCTCCTCTACTGCTCAGGAGATGTTTCCAAGATGGCGACGATGAAAATGCTCATGCCAAGGTTCAGAGGTAGCTGGACCGAATTCTCCCACGACGTTACTTGATCTACGCGTTCTCGGTGGTACTACATATTGGTCGATTCCAGAGTTTTCCGGGATTTACAACTTGCTTCGCGATTCCAGATAGCCAATCGGATTCGGTTTTATCGGCACCTTTGTTCTGGGATTCTCGTCCTCTCGTAATTTATGTCTTTGTATTTCTTTTTATCGCTACTCGCCCGTCTATCTGAACCTGTCTTCAGCTGATAACGAAACGTACAAATACCAGACGTTACTGCATAACGTTTTATGGAACCAGCAGCGCAAATATTCGGGATGACAAGCGAAACGGTAAGGATTTTTCTGAGAAAAATACTTATGGAACATTTATTTTTTCATTGCTTGCTCGTCTTTGGTTCTGTTATTTCTTTTTTTTTTTGAATTCCATGTCGTAACATCTGCTCCTAACTGAAATGAAAAATGCTCTTCGCGCGCAAGAGAAGAAACATGCGGGGCACGTGCTGCGGATTCGGATACATTACGACAACCACTTACAAAATAGCAACCGAATGGATGGCTTCGGTTCCCTGAAACCGCATCAGCGTTGTCAACGACACGATCAACAAGTACAGAGAAAAAATAAACGCAGACAGACGTTTTTCTCGTTCTTGCGTTTAACGATCATACCCGCGTTTTGATACCAACGAAGAATTCCAGCCCTGAATGCGAAATCGAGTTGAGTTTCCTCCATGGTCGGTGGTATCTTGACGTAAACCGTCGGAGTTTACAAGGCTCGGATCGGTTACCAAAATATATTTTCGACCTCGGAGTTCGTCTTCCCGGGCAAAAAAAAGACGTCGGGAAATTCGTCTCGAAACTGTGATTAGATTTCCTCGAGCTGAAGCCGATTTTGCAAAAAAACTGAAGCAGTATTCGATACGAATCCATTCATTCATTCATTCATTCATTCATCCAGCACTGACTAGCTGATGTCGCAGAATCGAATCAAAGGAAAACCAGACAGTGATAGACGTACAATGAGGGACTCTGAATGCAGGAGATTAATATTGAACGGACGAGCGAGCGAGTGAGTTGCGGGTCGGACGGTTGAACATGGGATTGTGCCCAGACAGAGACTAACTCTTTTGAGAAAAGGATTGTAAAATAGAAGTCCGCCCGAGGCCATAAGCGGAGGCTCACGGGACAGGACGACACGAGGAACGAGGGTATCAACTCCAATTAGAGGACATTATGGCGCACGGAAGCGGAAGTCGCTTTCGTTTTCCTTCTTTTCGTTCTCCTGCCGTCGCTGCCGCTGCTGCTGCTCCTGCTCCTCTCCCTCCTGAGCGTTTCGAAAGCGGAAATGAGGATCTCGTCGCCAGTCAAAGCCATCGTTCGGGGGTCAACGCTGCTGAATAGAGAGTGTCCTTCCCTTTATCCGCTGCGAGAGAGAACCAGCGGCAGTCCAATGCTCAGCGGTTACCGAAGCAACTGGACGAGCTCTCCCAATCGCACTAACGAGTTTCGTCGAGCTCCTTTGAACTGAAATTTGAAGCGTGACGTGATCTTCTCGATCTTCCCGAGCTTTTCGACTGGATTTCGGGACGGATTGAGATCTGCCCCGATCCGATTCAACTCTCGTTCGAAGCCAGCCATGAGGGTTCTATTGAGCATGAGAACCCATCAAAGCTCGAAGATATCATTTCGTCGATCTTTGAGGCTTCAAATCTTGAATCGGATGAAGTACCGTTTCCAATTTCCCCAATTTCCAATGAGGAAGACAATGCGCAAGCTCGGAACTGTTGAAGAATTGAAGCTGATGCTGTATAGGAGCTCAAGAGAACAATCGAAATGCTCAGGAAAGAGCATTCCAGGTTCCCAGCTTGGGACTCGGGATGCGTCCCGAGCATGCTCCCGTTTCTTCCCCGCCTCCACATCCAGAAAATGGAATGGATAGCAATCATCGATTTCATCCTTCCCGGACAAACGGTAGATCTGGCGAAAAAGCACATGAGCTACATAGTTTCTCAAAAAAAACTTTGATGGGAGCGATTTTCGTGAATCTCATTGCAGCGAAGAAATGTTCGGATGGGACACCTACAACCTATTGAAAGCGCCTTCCAAGAAGATCCGAGTTTTTGAGACGCCATCATTTGTCGCAGATGACGGGCTGGGCCCTTCGCGATTCGGAGAAACAAACTCTGCCTGTAAGTCAAACGAATTGTAAGTCGAAGAAACGATTATTTCTTCTTCTCTCCTCCTCTTCGACGACTTCTCCCCGCTGACGCCGACAGCCCCACCAGCAGCAGTGTTTGAAGATTTGTTTCGAGGGATCTGAGTGTTAAGTGTGGTCAATGGAAACGCCGCGCCGCCACCGCCAATGCCGCGAGGGCTTGGCTGGGTACCTCTTCTCCTCGGTTATCCTTCTCTGGTTCTCCTTGCTCTGCTTCCTCTTCTAGCTTCTGCCAGAGCTTCTCCGCCGGCGTCGAAAACGGACGAACGAACGGACGATCCAACAACGACGGGCAGACAACAAGCGCCGATGAACAAGCAACTAGTAGAGCATCGGGCTGCGCTTCATTCAAGCAACGAACATGAGCGAAGAAGCGAACGGAGGAACGAACAGATTTCTTCATTACATTCCGAGCCCAACCCAACTCCAACACTTCAGATCGGGGCACCCGGACCACGCCGAGCGAATGCCACCGGGAATACTAATGGACCTTTGGAACTTTATGGATTGCTAGCTCGGATGCTCACTACACTACTCGCTTGACTTGCTGATACTGCTTCCCATCGTCGGCTCGGTTGCTTCTTCTATTTTGTTGGCCGGCGTTCGCAAGAGTTCCCTCCGGAACCGAGCGAAGATCAGAACAGACTTCGGGTCGGCGCCAGAAACAGCGCAGAAGGCGAACATACGCGGTGCGGTGCAGCAACGCGACCAACGTATCCCAGCGTCACTGGAAAACAATTTCCCGTTTCTTTTTCTGCATCAACACCACAATCGGTGAGACTGGGATATCGACTTCTTGTTCCCAGTGACACGTTGTGGGGAGGTAATGACTTGCATCGAGCACGGTTGAACACCCAGGCGTTGATATCCGTTTAGTATCAAGCTCTCCGGATTTTCTCACCCCGTCCCTTGGATTTTCGATGAGATGTATGTAGACGATGGGATAATTACGGCGCCAGATTCGGTGCAGCTTTCGGGCGGATTCCCATTCCACAACCCGTTGGAGGAAGCTTGTACGGAAAATCTCTCAGCAGAGCCATTGCTTGGGTTTTCTGGGTTTTCCGGGTTTTCCAAGGAACCTCCGCGACACAGTGAATTTTCGGATCCAAGATTGAAGCAGTGAGGGTTTTCGAAGATTAAGGCTCGGAAGTGATTTTTTTTTTCAACAATTGGGGAGATGATCTGACAATCGTCCCCGTGGACTTCCAGGTCAGGAGCATCTTTGGAGATACGCAGCAGAAAGTCAAATCTCTCGGTCTTCCATTACGAGTGGGAGTCCATTCGAATTTTTCCATCTTGCCATTTTTGCCGGTTCTCCTACAGCGTCGTTTTACGCGGTTCTTTCTTCTCGTTTCGGAGGTAATTTTCAGAAAATCGCAGCCGTCTTCTGTCACTCCGAGTATGATGGGTGGAAGTAGGTGTTTTCTCCCCCTTCCCCACTCTCCCAACCTCCTTGTTCTCGTCTGCTGACTGTTCTCTATCGTTCTGCCGGTCGTCTCTATTCTTTCCTTTCCTCGCTCCTCCATCTTCGTCTGCCAACGAAGCTCCTTGTGCTCGGAGAGAACATCCCTCGTTCGAGAGGGAACGGAGAGGATGGAAAGATAAGAACAACGTCGAAGACAGCTTGCGATGGAGGGGAGACTACAGCAGAAGTCATTTTGACTCGAGTTGGACGGAAAAATGACAGAGCTCTACTAAAAGTACGACGCTGCCGAGCTCCTCAACGACGAAAACCGCGCGTTTCTAAGGTTCGCGCAAGAACAAGGTTTCTCGAAGTTTTCTTCCTCGTAGCAACTGATTATGACTCAGCATGGAGAGCTGGGAATCCTCAACTTCTTCGAAAATCGAGGGAGAGGGGGGGGGGTGTTGTGGGAGCGTACCCCTGACCCCGGAAGGAGAGGAAAAACAACACTCATAGTTTGCCAAAGTTACCGCTATCGCTCCCTCGAATTCGTTGTTGAACTGCCGGAGGTGCTCTAGCGCAGCGTATGTAACGAATATCTCCCGTCAGCAACCAGTCGCTTATCAGAACAACTTCACAAACTTTTCCCAGCAACGAGTTGCACCGCCGGCTTCCCACTCTTTTCAGAGGGAGTTTCGTCAGCGTTCAAGTTAGTTTCGACCTGTGCACCGGCAGTTCGTATCGTTGACATCCCAACACTCTATTCCGCTACACTTTCAGGTTTCACCTGGAGCTGTAAAACAGGCCGTCTCCAAACTCTTCGTTAGGCCTGGTGGAGGAGTTTTTTGCGCCTACAACGCCTACGCTCCGATTCTCGCATGAGACTCGTTTCGGACGATCTAATCGCCAGGGTTGCAAATTTAGCATCAGTCGCTGAATGCGGGAAACAGAGAAGGAAAAAAATCTGATAGCTTTTCAGAGCGTCTCCAGCGAACAGAAGACATCTTCTGTTTGATTTGCTCTGCAAGAAACCAACCAAGCGAGCACTTAGCACGGCGTGCGTAAAAAGCTCCAAAGGCAGCTGCGACGAACGCGGCCTAGGGTGCAAACTCTGTGAGGACAAGCGAGGCTCGCTCAAGAAGACTTAGAGGGACTCAAACACGCGAGCCGAGAACTTTGCCCACAAGACTCACGAGTCAATCGAAAAGCGTGCAAAAAGATCGATGCCTCGAGTCCTTAGAATAAGAACCAACCCGCAGAACCTAAATTCTATGAATAGAAACCCAGGACCAGGAGCTGTCCGCTCATACTCGAATGGTTTTGAGGTGTCGGATTTGTCTCTTTCCGTATCATCACCGGGTTTCGCTTCCTCCTCCGAAACCCGTTGGACCCGGGAAAATATTGGGAATTTGCTTTCCCCGCCCGCCGATCCGTGCACACGCATGTCGTGTTTTCAACAGATTGTGATGGGATCCCTGCACAATCATAAACACTCTTTCCCCAGATCCGCTACACGGTGCAAAGTTCGCGGAAACCTCGAGGGACCAGTACCCACCCTGAGAGACGAGAAGGGGTAATAAGGGTTTACAAGCGTGCACGTGGCGACTCGAAGTTGCTCTGTTTGGCCACGGACTCCGGAAATGACGATGTCATGCCACTCTTCAGCCAGCTGAGGCTAAACCTGACGCTGGGGGTCATCTCAGCGCGAGCCAGCGCTATGCTGCTCAGGATGCTCCAAAAGAGTTGAAGCACTGAATCTAACTCGAGAAATTCATCCGACCAATGATGGCCGTCCGAATGGGTATCCGATTTCCAAACGATTTCGATAAAAGTTGTCATAACAGGGACACGATATATGAAAGTTTTGACTCTTCCAAGGTCCCAATGTCCCATGGTTTCGATCTCATTGCTTGTACGCGTGTTTCTGATCCATGGGACTCCAAAATATCTCAGTTCTCTCAGCTTTTTTTCGAAAATTCGATCCGACAGGAGTAAAAAACATGCCGAGAAGGTTCTCGAGGTCGCCGTTGAGTTGATGCCTGTTCCGAAAACGATGAATCCAGCCTCAAACGCTTCATGCAAACGAAGCTGGAAATCCCATCGGATGACTCAGAACTCTGTGCCATAACCGTAAAACTTGCCGGGTGAAAAATATACGAAAGGAAGTCAGAGTGTTCCTTTCTCGAAGCCGTACCTGTTGACATTGTATTCCTTTCTTTGTTTCCTCAGAAACTCGTCGAAAACTCCGTTTTGGCCAATGGCTTTGAATTTTCTGCGAGGCACTTCATGCATCGTGCGACCGAGCTAAGAATAAAAACGAAAGGACGAAAGAAATACAACCGCAAACTCCGTGACCACGAAGAGAGACAATTCACGCACCCTTTTAAGATTTGCCGTTGGCCACCAGGTTCCAAGATATGAGTTCTCGGAGAGACTCCTCTTCACCATCACACTGGAACTTTGTGTGATAATCGGAACAGTCGGAACTAGAAGAGTGCAAACTGACAAGTAAAAGGGAGAAGCGTGCGAGTTGGAAAATTCAGAACTTCTCGTCGTTCTCTGCCCTTCCCTCAGGGTCTACGAGCTGGAGAGTTCCGCTGATTCTAGCGAGACCCGAAGTTTGAGCCTGCCAGTATCGGGACCCGGGACCCAGCATGAACTTTAATGAAACAAGAGTTGGAGCTCCCGAGCGGTGTTTTGGTTGTTGTTCTCCCGGCTGAAATAATAAACCGGTGTTTGCTTTACGTTGGACGATACGGCCGGCAGATGGATGGATGTCCGTCCATCCGCGTGAGTAAGCGTCTCCACTCATTAGAATTTCTCTGTTTTGCTTGATAGGACACGAGAGGCGTTGCCTGGCGCGTTTGTTCGTTCGCTCGTTCGTTCGTTAGACTTCGATGCGCCTCAAGAAACATACGGCCACACGTTGTCGAGAGTCCTCAGTTTCGTATGCCGCGGCAGAGCTAAGCGGAGCTACGTTGCCGTCGTCGGCGTCGACGACGACGCCGGTGGAGACAATTAGTGAACAACGTGGTGTTTTGGTAATGTTGCAAACTGTCGGCGACTGCCGCATCGACTTCAAAACACTTAACGCCTCGCGTAGCGGCTCCGTCGCTCCCTAATGAATGTTGTATGGCGTTCTGAATTAGTGATGATTTTCTCCATCTACGACAACGCTTTCTCGGAGAATTTTAAAATCGCAGGCTAGAATGTTGCTCCTCGAGCTAGGAATTCACAATTCTGCGGCTGTCCGCTTCCGAGAGAGCCTCCAAATGCCCACAACTTTGACAAATGTTCTATTCCGCACTCGGTCCGCACTGAAACTTCTCCATATACGCTATCCGGAAATCACTGTTTTCGCGTTTTCTCTCCGTTCCAGTGGGAAAGAGGGCTTGTTAAAGTTTTCTCCAACATTCTTCGTCTTACGTCTTGCACATTCCCCCCTTGTGATCCACTAATGTTGATACAGTGAGAGTTCGCTTCAATAAAGTTGGTTGGAAACCGAAATTTCTTTCAGTTGTAGTAGCGAAACTTCATGGCAAGATTGGGCAAAAAACATCGAAATTCGGGGCCGCGAAATATCCGCGAACATCGAATGCAATTCGACGGAATGCCGGAAGGAAAGTGGGAAGTTCGATCGTTTCGCATGGTCGGCACGTCGAACTCCGACCGAGACGATTCGTCCCTAGAACACGAGTCAGTCGCAAGGCACGGGTCACTCCAAGATGGGAAACACCGAATTCGCTCGAGTGAGACCGCAATCGCTCCTTGGAACGACATCTCAAGTTTTGGAAATTCGATAAAAAGATGCTCGGTCTTCTTTGGACCAGTAATTCGAACCAAAGAGTCGAACTACTTCCGATAGATTCTGTCTTCTCCGATAAACTCGGTGGGAAATGATTCTAGGACGATTCGTCCTGGTGAAGGCCTGCTATCCTCGCCGCGTTGGTTGTTATTGCTGTCGCTTCTCCGCGAGTCTGACTCTCGGTTTGTTTCCCGTTTCGGTTCTTCCCGCTCACTTCTCCATCGAAACACAAACCGAAAGAAGAATTGAGCAGACGGTCGAGCTATGCGCGAGCGAGCGGAGGGACGGACGGCTGGAATCGAAACATGAGTCGAGTCTGGAAAATTTGAAAATATTGCGCTGTCACCACCACGTCCGATGCTTTGTCAACGTCTGCGCCCCTTTCCCTCTTCATCTTCGCTTCCCGCGAGTCCTGTCGTTCTCATCGTCCTCCTTCTCCTGGCCGCAGAGGTCCACCTGCGAAACGAAAACAGCGAAGACCGTCTCCTGTGCTCCTGATCGACAAAACAGAGGGAACCGGGTCACAACTTCTCGTCGAAGTACAACTATCGAGTGAAACCGAAACCTGAGAGATCGACACTAGTTTCTCTCTTTCGAACGCCGTTTCCACGCATGAAAAACAAAAGTTTTTATGAATTTTTCTCCGTGAAGAATACACAAAAGAATGATATAATCGTATCCAATATTCCCCCGATACATTTCCAGGGAATCGGATTCGAAGTCGACGTTCTCATTGCTGAGCCGAGCGACTGCCGATGAGGGGACCTCTGGAGAACGAGCAATGGAGACTAATAAACCAAAGTGAAACATAATAGGAAAGAAAAAGAAGACCAGCGGGGATGATCACTTTTGAGAGTCGTAAACAAGACTTCTGCTTCCGACGCCAGATCGTAAACGCCATTCGTAATTAAAATCAAGTCGTCTTGTTGTTGGTGTTGTTATGACACGACTGGTTGTGTTATGACGGCGCGTGAGGCCCAGCTGCTGCTCATGATCTCGATGTTGGTTTTGTTCATTAGCAGTCGGTGGCTGTTAAAACAGTTTCATATTCGGAAGCTGAAGATGACTCTGCTTACCGAATATAGAAGCCGTAACCGGTGGCAGCAAAGGCAACGTAAGCCCTTCGAGCGAGGCCAGAACAAAAGTTAATTCACTGGCCGTCGCTCGTTCCATCGCTTGGTCGGTGTTTTAGTACTGGGCGTCGTAGAAAATGTAAGGAGTTGCCTTTTTCGTCGACATCGTCGTATGCTTGATGCCGGAGCTCTCTGCCAAAGTCGGAGCGCAGCGCCGAAAAGGCGCAGCAACGCAAGTGTACCACCACCAACAGCGTTCTACGCGAACATTTGAAGCCACATTGTTGCAAAATCGGGGAAAAATCTAGATCTTAGGCCGACTCCTGGATCCTGGGCCGCAACTGCAATTGGCGGTCCTTCGACCTGAACTGAGGTTGTGTACTCTCTGAATGTCTGAACGGTCTTCGATCGAAGGAGGGTTTCTTGGTGTTCGCACAGCACCGGACACAGGAGTGGTTCGACTTCTGTGGCGTTCCCCACGGTGATCTATGTCGACGAAAGATGCCACCGCTCTTAGTGGAGCAACTATCAGCTTCACTAACGCACGATGTCGGCTCGGGAAGCAGGAGAAGAAGAAGAAAACGAGAAAAACGGAAAAAAAGAAACGCAGGACATGAGCCACTTCTCAAGTCACGCTCGAACTGAACGAAACGATTTCATTTTGACAATGTTTTTTCTTCTCCAAATTTTCAGTGTGAAGCACGGCCATGTCGCGAGATCGGCATTCGGATCGATCCGAACACGTTAAAGCGGAAACGAACCTAGTCGACAATGAACAAAATCTCGATGAATCACAAGGGAAGAGAGCTCATAATCCCGCGAAAAAACCCGTCCCGAATCCTGAAATTGACTCCTGAAATCTAAATCTGCGTGAATGACGAAAAGTTTCCGCTCTCATTGATGGTGAACTTTGGCGGTGGAATTCCCCGATTGATTCCGAGATTCTCTTACTTCTGAGTAAGAGACGTCTTACTTCTAACGGACTGCTGAAGTCTGAAGATTCTCGTCGGAAAAATCAATTCTGTGTACCTTTTGGAACGGG
Organism: Neoseiulus californicus; assembly: GCA_028455905.1. Lineage (NCBI taxonomy): Eukaryota > Metazoa > Arthropoda > Arachnida > Mesostigmata > Phytoseiidae > Neoseiulus > Neoseiulus californicus. The sequence goes on from JAMQGS010000011.1 coordinate 488,710, forward strand.
CATTTATGAAACATTGAAGTACGTACACGGAACGCTATTCAGCTCTCGGCTGAAAATGTCTGAATCAATTGAAGAGGAGGACCGTGTTGTTCGACTCGATGCGCGAAAGCGGCACCGGAAGAAATCAGGACGAAACGAATTTCACTTGATTTGCCACAACGAACTTCATTGTTGGCCAGCCGCGGCTTGAATTCGATTCTGTCAGTCTCGCGTCTTTCGTTTCTGACCGACCGACCGACTGGCTGGCTGGCTAGTCGTCGTTCACTCTGTCCGAAGTTCGAGTACTGCGCGGCCACAGCTGATGACTCGTTCGTGATAGATAGAAAGAACCACCACAACAACAACTATGGATGGAAGCGGCGACTTCATCAGCTTCTTGGTTTGGACACTCGGAATGCAGCGGTTTTAGAGCCGAAAAGCACTTGACTTCTTTTCAGAGTGTGCGACTAGGAGCGGTGCTCAGAATTCTTCTATACAACTCACTAAAGAAAGAATGGACAGCGGGGAAACTCAAAAACGAAACGCTGTCATGAGTCGACGTCGGTGTCTGTCAGCTTGGTTTTCGAGCGGATATCACTCATGAAAATTGAGAGAATTCTGTTTCTACTTCAGAAAGAACGGAAAAGAGAAACGAGAGGAGACGGGGAGTTCCAAACCCGAAAGAGAATCGAGCGCTTCATATCTCCCCGACACTTGGCAGGCCATTTCGAAGTTTCGACAGTTTCGAGTTTTTCCCCACAGAGTGTGGTGCACGCTGAAATCAAACATGAAAACCTCACGCCCGCCTTGACGTCCATGTAGCGATTCCAGTCGGGGTCCGCATTTGATTTTCCAGATCCGTTTTTTTTTCCGGTTTGTTCGTTGTTTGTTTGCTTGTTTTTCGTTTTTTTTCCACCGATTCCTTTTTTGCATGCGCGCATCCGTGGCGTCGCTCCGTGGGAAACACCGGACATGGGGTGTTCGAGCTACGAATTACAGAAAATTACATGAAACGACGCGACGCATCGAGCTACACAAACCTTTGTGTGTAGGAGCGAAATCCATTCTGAGAGGAGAACAGGAAGAAGCGATGCTCGAATCTCTGGAAACGAGATCTCGGATCGACTTGAGTTCAATTGAGCACGAATTCTAAAACTAAAATCGAGGCGAATTCCATGGCAGAGATTGAAGAAGAGAGGAAGAAACGCACAGAAAAGCCCAAAGAAAACGTGTGTTGGATTCCCGCGGTGCAATCGAAGCCAACGCCACAGCTTCTCGCTGTTTGGAATCAAATCTAATTCTCACTAAAAGCCACCGGCACACGACAACACAGTTAGTCTCAGGCGGACGAGGAGACGGACACGAGAAGCTGAAAAGAAATATGGCTCTCATTGATTTAAAAGCCGGTTCTGTGACCGACCGACCGAGCGGGCGACCAACTCCCCCAAAGGTCATTCAGAGGGAACGAAAAAAAGTTCGACGACGACGACGACGCCGCCACAGCAGCACAAACCGCTGCCGCCGTCCTGCTGCCGATCTTCACACGCACTTCAATCTTGACGCTACGCGTTTCAACGCCAGTCAGCCGGCCAGGCCGCCTCCGGAATCTATTCTCATGGGGTTTCCGTTCTGTTTCAAACACGACCCACGCGATCACGGTCTTCCATGAGAAGCTTTTTCTTCTTTTAATACTTTATACTTCGAGGCTTGATGCTTCTCGCGTCGCCGCCGACGATGACGATGACAAACTGGCCACCGAACCCGGTTTAATCGAATCGCCCTCTCGTGAACGGTGTCGTGCCACGCTCTAGTTTGACGGCACCAGATCCAGTGCGCAGTACTCACTCAGTACACCATCCAGCTCACGGTTCAGAGATCGGTTTTCATCGCAAAACAGAGGAAAGCGCGAGAAAATATGCTTGTGAATCTGCTTCTGAGTGAAAAATCACGGGGAAAGCTTCTTTTTCTTCATTTTACGGAGCTAAATAGTTTTGGTCGGTCAAAATTCAACAACATGTCGATCATGTAGATCACGTTGTTGCCCTGGGGCTTCCTTTCGCTCTTCCTCGTTCATATCGTTCGCCTGTCTGACTGTGAGTCTGCTTTTGTGTATTTGTACAGCGATGTTGATGAAGTGATGGGCCAGGAAAGAGAGGAAGACGTCCCGAGAAAATAATGGCTGTGATCTATGCCAACACTTTTTGGAGGAGTGGTATCTTCTTCTGTCATGCGTCATTGAATCCGGTCCTGTATCATAGCAGAAGAACATCGACAACAAAAATTGCCAGAAGCGAGTGGCCAGCATCATCAACGTCAACAACGACAACTACTCTGGAGAAAGACAAAGCTGAGGATCCCATATAATGCCAAGATATGATCGAGCCATTAACATTTCATGTACCTATCCGATGTCCGGCGCGCCAACTGCAGCGATCGCTCTCTCTCTCTGTTGTTGAACTACTGTTTACTGAAACGGAGTTGTCTAGCAGATTGTAAGCTTTCGGACCAATCTCCTCCAAAGAAATGTCGACCGTCATTTTACAGCAATTACGGTTTTTTATTCACAAAAACAAATTCCACCAATTTCTCTCTGACGTTATTCCACACTGAAAACCAAACAAGAGGAATGTACGCATCCGAAGAAGCACCTGCAGTTAAGAAAGTTCCTCTTCTTGCGAGGTTCACGGAGCGGAATTGCATTTCGGTGTTTTCTTGTTCAGGACCTTCGCCAATCGCGTCAAATCCGCGAAGTAATTTCCTCCTTTCGGCAAGAGCCGCGGTTTCAGAAATGCCTCTTGTAAAACTTGACTTGGACCGGGTCTATCAACGTAGCTTAGCATGCTCTCGCACAAAATGATAAATCGAGCTTCTTCAGTCGCTTCCAGTTTGGTATTGAACTCGTCATGGTTCATCCTTGCATCTCTCTGGAAAATTTACTTCCCGCACTCCATACTCCAGGATAGAATAGTTTTCGGGAGAAGCCGAAAGTTACCCGCATGCGTCGGGCGTCGTTTAATGCCGGATGTGCTCACCAATTTCGTGCCTGTTTTCAACGAAACAAGTTTTTTCATGTGCCAGTGATTGTTCTTTCTATGGAAATGCATGGCGACTTCCGGGCGATCGCCCAATAGGTTCGTGGGTAAAGGTCCAATCATCGCGACGAGACCTCTGGAAAACGTTGCGGCTAGCGGAGTTCAGATTGTCCTCAAAACCGTTCAGAAGGAGAAGATCCTAGAAAACTCGGAACACTCACTGTAGTATGCTGTTGTCGTTGACCTCCTCTCTTAAGGACGGGCATGCGGCGAACCAAGGAGTTCTATTGAAGTACAGTTTTTGCATAGCCATTGCCGCGCCGAAAACATCGGTCGTTATCGAAGGTTTCGCGTATTTCAGGATGACCTCCGGTGCTCGAGCTTCCCTATTTCAAAACAATCTGAACTTTGTGAGTCGAAAAATTTCTCATCCTATGTCATGTGATCCTCAAAAATCAGGCGCTTACTTTTCTGAGAACACCTCCGACTCTATGGTCAGTTTTGAACTGTATTGCGCGCAGTTGAAGTTGAACAGCTATCAAAACGGAATATTTTCAGGTGAGTGTGGAAGTTCTTGAATCATCATATCATATCAAGGGCGTTCATGCAAAATCGAAATTCGAATTCTGGAAACAAACCTTGATGCGGTAATTGTTACGAGTTTCGCTGGTGCACATGATGTTCTGCGTGCGCACATTCAGATGCACGATGCCCATCCTCTCCAGAGCCTCGAGCGCGAGCATCAGTTGAAACATGATGATCCTCAAAGCGTCCACCGATGCTGGTTTCGCGTGGAAACGCTCGAAGATATTTCCGTATAGTGGTTGCAGGACGAGAATTCTATGGTTGAGGTAGGAAATCTCCCCGCTAATAATCGGGAAAAAATTCCCACGACAGCGGTCCATCAGGCTCTTCCCCATCTCAATCTAAAAGGTGCAGAATAAACTTATCGCTTCCTGGAGCGTTGTGAATGAGGTTTCGAATTCACGATCAGATCTCACCTCCCTCGAGATGGCGTCTTTCAGATATTCGCAATCTTCGGGGTCTTTGTAGATCTTTAGCGTGCGAACTTCGGAGCCCACCACAGCCTTAGAATAAGAAAATACGCTGCCTGTGATTCGAGCTCCTCAAAAATACGGTCTCGAAACCTCAATCAGAAGTTTTCGTGGCAAACTCACATTGTAGAAGGTTCCATTGCCTCGGTAGCCCACCTTGTCGAGCATGTGGATTTCGACATCACCGCACGAGAGTGTCGTGAGGTCTTCAGCGGCATCGAACCGCTGCCCAGGTGAATCCTGACCCGAAGTTCTCGACTCGAATTTCGGATTCCCCCCGGAAAGGCAACCCGATCCCGCGAACAACAGCGAAGAATCGTCGGATTCTTCGGTTGGGAAGCTTTCCGATTGCTTCGGGAACGGAAAACTCGGTGAGCACAGAGCGTTACGGTATCGAGACGAAATCGCTGCATTTTGGTTAGCCTCACACAATTTCCGGCGTTTGATGTTCGCTGTCGCATGTTGTAAATGCGTCCATTTGAGTTTCCTCCGGCAGTTGATCTGTTTAAGTGCGAAAGATCAGTCGGAGGAATCATTTCGTTGTTCAATCAGGATAGCATTCCCCTGCTGGAACACCGCGGACCCCTAGGGACCTCTAGGGAGCCGCGGCTGATGAGCATCAGGACTTTCGGGCTGGGCACTTCTTCCGATCTTCCGGATAATTTGGTTGAATATGGAGGTTTAATGATCGGCGGCTACAGATCCGCCCGCCAGTGATGCTTCCATACAGTTGGAACTATGGGAATCATGATGCCTGCAATCTGGTTCTCGTCAGTATCATTTCGAAGATCGGGCCATAAATTGTGCTTCAATTGTGTTGAGAAGCATCTTGATTTTCTGAAGGCGCAGTTTCGGTGATGACAACAACAAAAACGACGATGAACGCGATGGAGACAACTATGAAAGAGCGATGAGAAGGAATTCGCCGGTTGGTAAAGTTGCTCCGCTGAAAGAATCCGGGTTGAGTCCCCAATCCGGTGATTCTTCTGATGCCGCCCCACGCCCACAACGGCACAAAATCAAACACAGACGAAGATTCAACCGCAGTTGGATTTCAGTTCATTCAATTTATGCACACAAACACACACTCATCACTAACGCGGACACACACAATGGTGATGTAGAAGAATGCCGCGGCTGACTTGGCTTTTAAGACCGCGCTCGTCATCTCTGTCGTCGACGTTGCTGCTGTCATGATGATCGCAGAGCGACTCCACCCGTTACTGTGTTGATTCTGCGCGCTTTGAAAATTCGTATCTTTCTTCTGCTGAAACATCGTCTCTTTCAAGTTTCTTCCATAGTTCCACCCTCAGATCACATCGACCCCGAACTTGAAAGGAGAAAAGATCATGGTCACGCTGACCGAGTGGTCAAGCCCGAGAGACTCGGAAGTGGAGTTTTGATCGTGCTGCTCCGATCGTTCACAGCAGCCGATGGTTTAAACCAAATAGGTAGTCTCGCGAAAAAATGCACACGCTAATCGCGCTCAATATTCAGGATAGTCTCCTTATAAGGAGGGAAACGTTTCGGCGTGACGTTTTTCTAAAATTTCCTCCTGATTCAGGAGGATGCTATCACGAGCTCGTGTTTTCACAGAACGGGAATTCGACCGTGGTTGACCACGGAATCAAGATCTTGTACCATACCGAAAATTCAGGCGGTCCGAATTAACGGAACTCCAACGATTCAAGAGGTTTTCAGTTACGACCATGCGCCTGGATTGGAATTCCAGCTGAACCCAGCCGAAAATCGAATCCTACTTCGACAATTGGCGATTCCAGGTCCTCGCCTTCGGAAACAATGTCTAGAGTTCGGAATCTCTCCAGAAATGTGGGTTTTGGGTTCAACGTGAGCCAGCGCATACGGAGTTTGTATTAATGAGAGGTCGGATGAGCTTTCTCTTCTCGAATTTCAGTCGACTGGATGGGAGCTCGCGCTTGGAAAACTGGACGCATTAATTATCTTGGAGTAAGCCCCGGAGCCTCGCACATATTGAATAGTTCTGCTCTTAGTAATTCGATCAGGGATAGCATCAGGTGGGGAGATGAACCTCATAAATAACAGAGCTCATAAATAACGAGCTTTCCAGACTCTGACATTCTAAGATTTCGAACCGCTATGAAGTTCACCAACAAAAACTCCGGAAGCGAGAGAATTTCGAACAAAAATCGTGAGACAAAGATTCGGTGCGTGACAGGATGATTGGTTCATTCGATTGTCGGCGGTCTTGGCGACATGCAAACGTGCCCGACTCAAGACATGTAGGTTCCGGGTTCGATCGCCGCCCGGGGCATTAGCGTTCCCTAAGGGGACCGTCGACTGAAGCAATAACTGAGCGGTGATCCCGGCTACGTTGAATAAAATTGGCTGAGAGGTTTAGCCGGGAAACATTCAAAAAAAGGTTCATTTGATTGAGGCTAGAATTCGCTTGTATAGTCTCCCTTCAGGCATGGATCGAGAATATTCAGCTGATATCGATCCGGAAGCGTTTCGAGAAACTCCTTCCACCAAAATCAGGCATTGAACTTAAAATTCACACTAGGTCACGATGGGCATTGTGATTCCTCGTTGGTTTCGCAAGCTCCCCCGAGATACTTTCCAGGCGGCGCGAGAGCTTCACTAGAACAAGATCACCGAAAACATCAACACAGGGCGTGCGGTCGAGTGTTTCGAACTTTTCTCTTTTTTTCGGTTTCGTTCTCGTTCGTTATCGTTCGGTCGGTCGCGAAGGCGTGTGAGGCGGTGCTGTACTTTGTGGTAGTCGTTGTTGCTATAGTCGCAGTGGATGTTGTTGTTGTCGTTGCTGATGTTGTACTGCTCTCACAGGGGCTCCGTTTTGGAAGGCTCTCGATTCGGATTAACGCCGCTTGGCTAAGTAGCTCCGCGCCGATCTATAGCACTGTCGCAGCACATATCCCGCTGCGTGAAGACCTCACATCTAGCTCACTTGGTCGCTCACTCGTTCGGGATGGCTGACTGGCTGGCCGTTCGCTCACTCACTCACTCACTCACTCACAAAGTCGCTCACCACAAAGACCTATGCAGCCGCCAAAGCAGCACCCACTGAGAACCTAGGAGCCAGGGGTGACCGCGAGCATCAGCTGTCTGAAGCAGTCCACCCACCGCAGTCTGATTCGTCGGTTTTCTGAGTCGTTCGTTCATTCATTCATTCAGCCTGCCATCCGACAGAACGACCGATGATCGGGTCACCGGGGCGGCAAAGAGCGGCGACGCCGAAGCGCCGAGGGGGCATTGAGACAATGGGGAATGTCCTGTGCGCTCGAATCTCGAGCGACTTCATCAGCGGCCTAGGCGTCCCTGAGCTCAACGAGTTTTTTTTTTGTTTCCTCCCTCTCTTGTTAAATGCAAATATGGGCTTCTTGTGATTCTTGGCTGATCCGCGTCAAATTACCTTGAGGCCTTGCATTGTACAGTGGAGGCTGGCGACAAGCTTATAGTTGAGTCGAGAGGGGAGGAAGCTTGTTAGCATACCCAGGTTTTCTCCTCTTCTAGTTCGTCTTCTACGTTGTCGCTAAGACTAGCGCACAATGAGCTCGTGGTCGTTGACGCGTTCAGCTACCTTGTCGACTGCCTGGAATCGGGTAAAAATGGTCTGGAAAAGAGCGGAATGCTCACCCGTGACGTGGAATTAGTGTATGACTTTCCGAGAGATCTCAAAAAGGAGTTCTTCGAGAAGTAGAGTTGCTCCAACTGGTGCAACGTATCCTTCAAAACGAAATGGGAACGCAAACTCCACTTTGTATCACTTTGGATCTCGGAGGAAGGCGGCGGAAGGAAAGAGTTCCCTCATAAAATCTGTCCCCGCACTACGTAGAAGATGTACATTTCAAAGATATGAATGACAGAAGTGGGATCGCAACAGATTCACTGCAGGAAACTGTGAGCCAACTCTGTGAGAAACTGGTTGGACGGCTGCTACAAGCAAGGAATGTCTGGCGAAGGACGGCAAGAACGCAGCCTGGCTTGCGTCCGTCGCGTCGAGATAAAAATCACTCTGAGGCAACAGGACGGGTGGAACGGGATGAAATATGTTTAAATTATGCTCAGAGCAGAATGCCAGCTCTCACAAAAAAGGCCGAACGTCCTTGGGAAGGGCCACTTCATCTGGGACGAGCGGAAAAGAGCGAGTATGGAGAAAACGAGAACGTTTGAAGCAGAGAATATAGGAGGTTATTCTGAGAAACCGGCAACGATAATTATGACACGCTTCCCCATCGCTAGCTAAACGCCGGGTCGATGATTTTCCCAGGATAAAGGAGTCGGAAGATCCGTGGAGCAAGGACTGCCTTGCATCTTCTTCCGAGGAGCTTTTGATTGATCAACCCCCCCAACATGAAATCATCGATATTGAATTTTCGTGATTCAATGAGCGTCTTTGGTCTGACGGTGAGTTTCTCCAAGACTGCACTCTGGATCATCTCAGAAGTTTCTGAGAACGAGCAAGTCTGTCGAGAGGAGCCGTTGTTGCCCGCTGAGCGTGAATCCGAGCAGAATACATTAAGCACAAAGCACGACTGCGCTCCGAAGCTTCGATGTTAATAGAGCTCATCGTTAGCAAGACGGTTCCCAGAACTCCGAAAATAAAAACCAAATCTGAAACAGGTCCAGCACTTCGTAGGAACAACTCCTGTTGCTACCTTAGGGCTCGGAAGGGAGAACCATGGAACGACACGTCCCCAGCGCCTCAGTAGAAGCCAGTAGGAACTTACAGGTTTCCCGTCAGGAGGCAAAAAGAAAACATCCTGTCGGCTCAAATTCACCAGATCCTCAGCTGAAACATTCGATTCCGGGTTAAAGTTTCTCTGGAGTTATTGAAACACAACAACTCAAAAGTTGAGGAAGTCGAGAATCACAAAATTCCAGAAAGACCTCGATTCATTTCAAAAAGGTTGCCGGACCGCGACAGGTTCGAGTGAAGTTGCACAACTTTCAGAACTTGCGAAGGTCCGAACGGAGAAAACCCGAACCCCGAGGAGACCGTCAGCTCCTCCAACATGATGTTGGAGCAGGGCACCGGAGCTCCAGTACTTTCCTCTCGGACGGCGCGTCGTCGGATGGAAGGGAAAGAGATCATCTTGTGCAGCTATGAAGCTCTCGGCAGAAAACTCGAGGACCGTCTTGGTAGATTGACAAATTATCTCAGCAGCAGCCTTCTCATGAATTGATGAATATATGGACGATGCATTAGCGAGGGGCTAGCCGATCCGAAATCGAGCTCGCCGTTGACGACTCGGACTCTGCGTAACAGCCGGCATGTATCAGCGTAACAATTCAAAATCTTAAAGGAGAAACGAGAGCAGCGTAACCCCCTTCTGCTACTTTCTCAAGGAATCTCTTTGATGATCCATTAGTGTCTGATCTGAGATTCTACCAGACCAGCCGGGAACCCCGTCCGTTCTTTGGGCGGAAAAATTCCTCGTCGCTGAGGACAGTCGGAGCCCCGCTCCATCTCGCAAAGCGACTCGACGTCGGAGGATTCGCAACGCTCTCGTTTCGAGGTTCCTACTTGGCCTTTGGAGTAGATGGGAGTGAGAATTCCAACTGAACGACATCTATGTATTCTGTAGATCAACATCAAGCGGACTAGTTGCCGCTTCATAGTCCGCAGCTCTCATTCTGTCCGCGTTATGAGAGGAATTGTCCTCGGCGGGCGGGAGTTGGCCTGAGAGCGAGAGGAAGAGAGAGCAAGAAATACAGAGAGAGAAGAAAAAATGGACTAGAGACGAGCACAAAGCCTGAATGGCCATATGGGGTTGGATGCTGGGTTGAGAGAAGAGACTTCGACTGCGAGCAAAAATCGAGCCAATTTCATCTGGCATGTCCATGAATATCTCTCAAGCGGTAACATTGTGTTTGGCATTGAGGTGCAAATTCGCCAGCTCAACTGTCGCGAGAGAGAAATTGAGCGAGAGAGGGACAAACACGGGCGGGGAGGCAGGCAAGCAAGTAAGAAGATAGAGACAGTTGATAACGAAGAATGAAATGTCCTTTTCAAATGCAGTTTGCTCGACATGTACTCAAGTTTGAAGCATGCTCCGAAATCTCGTTAGTCAACAATGCCTATTTCTCTCGATTCACAATCAGGCTGAAACTTTCTCCTCTCAGTTTATTCAAGGGTTTTGTTAAGGAGTTTGAACTCTGCACCCGATATCGAGTTACACGCCCGCCGCCGTTTCTCGATACGGACTCTGTGACCCCGAGAAATTCCCCAAAGAAACCTTCGACCAACGGAAGATGAAACGTTCTCCTTGATCATAAACTCAGGAGATACCGGGACCTGCTCATACTCGAGACCAGAGTGCAAACCCTGGAAACTTCTCGTAGTCCGACTCGTGATCCGAGCGGCCCTGGGAGGCCTCGACCGTGTACAGAGAGGGTTTTCCTGCCTCAATTAATCCTCAATGGATCGCTTGGAAATCGTCGTGAATTTATGAATCCCTCCGAAGCGGGCGGCGAGCGAGACATGCTCGCTCACGCTCTCAGAACGAATTATTCGGATGGCCGACGAAGTAACCAAACCGAACGCAGCTCCGTATGTCAGACTAATCTTTCGGGGAGACTGCAAGATTTTTAATTTATCATCAACCAGTGAAAAAATGCCGAGTCTGCAGCAGCCCGAGAGACGAACAACGCCCTTCACAACTGTCCCGAGAGACACTTTCCATGCAACGCAACTTCAAAATAGATGATTCCTGCATCCAGCAAGCTACCCAAACACCCACCCACAACTACACTACCCTAGTCGCGGCGTCGCGACCAACTGCAACCGTCTTCCCTTGCTCCCTAAACTGTCCCCCCTCTGACGCCGAGTATTTGTCGCAGTCAGCCATGGCACTGAATCTCCCCTCCCGTTTTTTACGGCGTCTGCTCCCCACGGAGCGGTAGCACAATCAAGGAGGCAACATTTATAATCACGGTATTATGTTACTGGCAATTTTTCTTCGCTGCACTCGAGAATAAAGCCAAAAATAGTCCACGAGTTCTGCCAATCCTTCCGGAGTAAACGTAGTCGGACTTTCCAGCGCAGGTGGAGCTCTGGATTCCCTTCGATTCACGCGAAGTATCCGCGGAACTTCTCCATGAATGGTATTTTCTTTTTTTTTCTGGAATTCGGAGGTAGTTTTCCGGTTTTTCCGAAATCTGGAATACTGTTCTAGGTGTGCTATAATGAGATCCCGCTCTAAACAAAGATCTCCACAGCTTCGAGGATGAAGATTCAATTGAAGCAATTTGCGAGGAGGTGCTCGGTGTGATCGGAAGTGGATTCTTAGTGGGAAGAGTCGCTTAATCAGTGGTTGGTTGGTCGGTTGGTTTGTTGGTGGCTCCCGTTCCCTCGGTGGAGCTCAGTCGGGCGGTTACTCCAATCGCGCAAGAAGCGCCGCGGGCAACTTTCGCCAGCCAGCCAGCAAGGCACTCATTCACTTCGACGAGGCAATAGGAGCTCTCGGAGAGTGTGGATGCAGTGAGTGGGGCGTGTGTTTTTGATAAGAGCGGCACTGGCTGAGCCGAAGCCTTGAAAATTCATGACGGGGATTTCGTTTTCGGCCCTCATCATCCTCTCCCCCACGGCGCTATCGTCCATCCTCATAGGGTCCTATGTAAATTACCCGAGACGAGGCAGAGGCAACGCTTCAGCATTGGACGGCGAAGACTCTCCTGAAGGACAACGAACAGAACGACGACGACAACGACGACAACAGCACTCATATCTCTACGGTTTCCGGTGCACCACTTCCGTCGGTCCTCGTCTTGTCCCCGTCGTGTCAGGGCTGGACATTGACTCACATCATCATGGTGTTCCGCGAGCGATACTTCCAGCCAGCCGGCCGGCCCCAGGAGGGAATCCTTTCATCGTGCTATCGGTGAAAATTTCCCCCGGAGTGACTTTTTCCAACCTGACCATCGTTCCCAGCTCCAGTTACCCAGGCGCGTTTCTCCCCCTTCCACTTCTTCTTTTTCTTGCTTCTTTCTTCTCTTTTCTCTTCTGTTTTCTTTTTTATTTTGTCTCAATTTCCTGCTTGATGAGTCACTGGCCTTTGTCCCATGCCGGAGCAGCGGAGTAGTTTGCTCACTCGAGTACCCAGTTTCGCACTCGCCGCGAAAGCCTCCTACTCAGCCGTCCACCCATCCACCTAACCCACAATCCACGCGCCTTACCGCCCTACCGCCCGCCCGCCTGCCTGTTTAGGCAGCCGAATGCACCCCAAAGCCCGTGTCCCGGATCCTCGTAGCTGTCACTCATTCACTTTCCTCGCCACATTTTCTTTTCGTCGCGTCTCGCTCCCTTCCTCGCTTTCTCGTTAATGGGCTGATGGGTGTGCGATGATATTCATACATTCATCGCATGATTAGAGAGTGTGTCTCACTCTGTCCGTCCGCCATAATCCACCATAGCTCGTCCTAAGGATCTGTCGCTCGCAAAGAAGAAAGATCTGTCAAACGCTGTTGCCACCTGCCGTTGTGGCCGACCGGCACCCAATAATCCATTTTCTGTCGACAATTGTGCAAATCGCTTGTCGGCTTGTCACTTGACCGCAACGATGATGATCGCACCCTCACTCGGCCTGGTGCTCATCAAGCGAAGATGAACGAAGTACGCTGTCAGAACTTTTGAAAAACGCCAGCCATGGGTTCGAAACTCTGTCGCTCTGGTGTCAAAGGCCGTGCGCCACCATCTAGAAAACGTTTCTTCGACTTTCATTTCCCGATGCGAGTCGAACGATTCGATGACGCCCATTGTTCAACAGTCGACACCGCAATCAAGTGAAAAGTGGCGTCAAAGTTGGCGATAGCCTCTTGCCACCAACTGGCGCGCAAGCTACATGCTGTATCGCAGGTGGACCCTGCCTGTCGGAGGTGTCTTTTGTCAGATGACTTCTGGCATCTTTCTTTTCTTTCTAGACTCAACTCGAACAATACCGCAAAAAACGAGCCGGGCTGTTCACCTTTCACAAAATGGTGGTTCTCACCGGTATTTGGCCGGTAGTGGCGCGCAGAGAGATTGAGAGAACGGAAGTCTTCACGCGAAGGCTAGAATATCAAAAACCGGAAAAGCGGAGAAGAATCGATAGCTGCGACTCTAGACATTGGCCGCAGTGTTAATACATGGGACGGCGACACGCAACGTCAGATTAACCCGCTCTCCGCCCGAGGGTTTCTCTGGTGTCAACGTGCGCGATCTTGACAGGCGGCACCCGTGCCGGCCGCCAGTTGCCAGCCAGGCAGGAAGACACCGGGTTCTCGTCTCGTCCGTTGTCTCCTCCATCTCACGCTCCGTCGTGGTGGCACTAGCAACCGTGGCGGTGGTGGTGAACATCGCCTCAGGACATCTCTATCCTTCTCGTCTCCTCTTGGAAACTCCTCGGCCGCCGATCCAATATGTTGGATCAAGCGGAGACAAAGTGGATTGATGAAGGATAAGAGCGACTCGTATATTCTCTCTCATATTCTGTCGCCCTAAGTCGTATGGTCCATCGGGTGTGGATCCTCGAGAAGCAATGTGGGCTTTCAAAAATGTCGTCGCTTCTCGCTTGTCACTTTGTCGCCGTGTCCGCGTATCGTTGTTGACGGATGACACCGTGAGGCCACGTTGGAAAAACGAAATAGGATCAGAGAGCTCCTGCGATCGAGAAATCCACGAGCTAGGAACAGTACCGCATGTTAACGGCAAGGAAGTTGTCGGATACGCAACAAGAGGTCGCGACCGGACTCCAGCTGAGGTTCGATATTTTTAGCAGAAAATTAGACTGCCTCAATCGAGTTTCAAAAGCTCCTACGTCACGTCTTTTGAGAGACTTTTCCCAGTCGTATAATTCCATATTGAGCCCTTCCCGGATGGAGACGTTTTCCTCATCGCATTTTGAGTATTTGAGCAGCTGGAATTGACCTTCAAACGGGTTGTGACTCATGGGAAGATGAGACGGAGTCCGAAAGTTCGCTCTGAGTGGAAGTCATGACTGCGAATACGCTAACCGCTCCAAGTGGGCACGCCTTTTCGTCTGAAGAGACTATACATTTCGATGCTGCTCTTCCGAGAATCTTGAGTCACCTGGGTGTCGCTTCTGACTTCGGCTCCAGAGGATTGTGTCACTAGAAGGCTCTGACTAAGCAAACGAACGTTTCACTTCCACTTCTTGGGACGCTGAGGCGGGACCTGATGGCAAACGAATTTTTGCTCAAAGGAAACCAGAAGACTTCGGTTCCGCCCCAGTCTTCCACACTGAAAAACTCGTGGAATCCGCGTGTTTTCCGATTTTTCCAACGCCCACTACTGTTTGCAGAAATTCATTTTCTGTGTCACCCCTGAATCTCGATAGAAACGCGATGATCGTATTTTTATGATTTCCACATGCTCGGAGGCCCGTGACGTTGTGCTGGAACGAATCGCGATCGTTTCAAAAACAGCTCAGAGAGATGTTTGACCCCTGGGTCATCCAAAGCTCAGACTAGCGACAGTTTGCTCTCCATTGCTCCCAAAGGTCCAAAACAAACGACCATTCCAACGCCGAGACCGCTCTCGCGAAGCCACGGAAGGAACCGAAACTGAGGATGGTCTGACATATTTGGAGATTCCGAAACGCTCCCCTCCAAATGCAGATACATACATGTACACCTAGGAGCGAATCCTGAACATTTAACTCAACGAGAGTGGTCGAATCTCCCTGAATCTTATTCCAATCTGTTTCTTCTTCAACTACTCACGTTCAACAGGAGTTGGAGTGCTCGTGCAATCGTGAGAACATCATCCTCATTTTGAGGTTCTATTCTGCCGTGTTCTAGATTCACATAGCCCGCAGAAGGATGCAAGAAAAGGAGTGACCAGTTGTGAAGAAAACGTCGGTGAAAACACGGCTTAAGGGACGACTGTTGCCAAGCCCCGGTTGCGGTACTGGATCGTTCGAAGATGGACATATCTGATTCTAATGAGAGGTTATCTCCCGTAAATAAATCATTGTTTGCGGGCGATTGCGGGCGGGCTGACTGACTGGCTGGCTGGTGAGCAATCATCCGAATTCGTCATCTCTATCTAGGGGAGTAAAAGTGATGAAACGCCACGAGCAGCAACCAATCTATCCACCACTCATCTCACCACCCACAATACGGGTGGAATCGTCGCTGTCCAGTGAGACCAACGGATCCGCCACCATTACCGCAATAAATACAACTTTCATCGTATCTCCTTAGCGCGCCCCCTCGTTTGTCAAAACCAATGAGAACGAGGCCGCGATCGAAATGGAAAGGAATCACGGGGGAAAAACGAGAAATCTACAAGAGCAGGAAACGAAGATCGGAATATCAGGACATCCAGTGAAACCCAGAGACCCGAATCTATTCCCTCGGGAATGCAGTCGATTGTCAGTTTACCGAGGTACCAACGATCGGTTTGATTTTTATTTCTGAAGCTCTTGGGTCGACTTCGGACGACAGAAACGACATTGGTGGCGGTTTCGGCGATCACAAACCGATGCCTCAGTTCTTAGGGTTTAACTTTTTTTTGTTCATAGCTACTTAAAAGCTGCCACCCGAGGAGCCGAATACCCGATACCGGATCGTTGGCTTGTTCATCCGATGGCATGGCAAGGAACCAACGACCGATTCGGGCTGGTGTCGGTGATGTTTCTTCTCAAGAGGGGAATATCAAAGAAGTGAACAAGACTGCTGCTAAGGAGATGAAGTATCTGGGTGGCCCGTCGGACCACAACTCAGACGACAACAACGAAAAGCTCAAGTAAGCCGCTGTTGCTTTGAACAGCAACAAAAAAAGAGCGACATCATGGGACACGGACGCAACAGCGCTAGCCGGCTCGCCCGCCCGCCCGCCTGCCTGCTCTTCTGCCGGCTCTTTCGCTCACATGAGCTTCAACGGCGAAGCTGAAATGCATGAGATAAGATAAGCAGCCTCCGGTTGGTTAACAAACATGCATTCATAGACTCCCACCTTGAACGCCCCTGGGAAGTTGTTTTCCACCGCCGAAATCGGATACCGACTCGCTCGCTCTCAGAGGAACGTTGTACAACAAATTTATTTAAATTCATTCACAGCCGCTGTGATCTTGTGTTCACGGAACGCAATCAGCCACCCTCCGCAGTTCACCGCCTTAGGGTCAAACTCAAATGCCTCCCCACCCTCCCCTGTCCCTTGCCCCCTCGACTCAATCCGGATATGGTGGGCACTCAAAATCAGAGCTCGAGCTCTCAACTGAACCGAGACCGTTCTGGAAGTCGTCAAGAGTTTCTTTCTTTCATTAATTTCATATCAAATGATTGCAATCGACTGGATGTTGCTTTGAAAGATGAGCTCGCAGACGGGCAAAGTGGCTGCTGCGCTCAAGTTTGAGAAGCAGAGCCGGTTCTGTGAGTTGCCAAGGCGTCTTCAAGAAGTGGGTTCGGGAAAACTTTTCCTTTGCCACAAAACAGAACCCTTCGAAGAACATCGCCGCACAGTGGGGCTGCTCGCCGTGCATCGCACCACCCCCGTAACCCCATACCCCTTACCACCCCTATCCGATGCCCGCTCGCATCTTCTCTAAACACCATCTTCCACCTAGAGAGGCGTTCCATCAATCCAGCCGAGCAGGCGGACGGGCAAGCGAGCAAGCAAGCAAGCCAGTTTTCTTCCCCTCACTGCGCTATGATGGCCGTGCGTAAATCATACAACGGCCGCAGGAAAACCGACTTCTGTATTTCTTCCACTCTTTCTTCCTGTCCGCCGCTGTGCGTAGCGCGCTTCCTAAAGGAGATGGAACCTGGGCTCCAACCGATGGGTGGGATCCGAGAAGCTTGCTAAAAGGCATTGCAACGTGGCCACCTATGTGAGGGATGACGGCGATGGGCAGGGGGGGGCTGCAAGGTGCAAATCATCAGACCGAGGAGGCTTTTAGAAAATTGCGCCGCTGCAGATCGGCGGTTGCCAGCGAAGCATTTGGTGGTAACGAATTCCTTCGTTATTGTTTCATCTATTGCGGATCGCTTAGTTTAACCACGGCTTACCCGTCTTGTGGAGGGTTCCCGCTTCGTCAGCAAGTATCTTCTGTGGGAACCAGCCGAACTACGCGAGAAACTACGATCGCATGAGCTCAGGAAATTTGCCTGCAGCCTCCGAATATTTTGTTATTTCGAATTTCGTTACCATCGAGGACGATTGAAATCTTCGAAGGACACCACGTTTTTTTTCCGATCCTATCCTCCTTGGTCGTGCACGGCTCGACAGACAATCTTTGCTGAATCAGAAACGTCGATCCGCTTTTATACTGGCTGAACTGTTAAATCCAGTGTGATGTATCAGGGCAGTATTCGGCCTCGAACGATGTGGAACTTTATGCGGAGTGCATATCCGCAGTCATCGGGAGTTACAGCGGCTAGGACCGGCTGTCGACCTCGGGACTAGGATCTGATATTCACGATTTTCCCGCGTCCTTGACTCGGGACGAGTGCATTTCGCGGCGGCGTCTGGGAGAAGAAACCGAGTTGAACACATAAACTTCGTTCTTCGTCTCTCCGAGCTTCTGCTGATTCGGTATTTATAGGGTTTTATGACGACACGGGCACAGACCGCAATTAATAAGTCTAAGAGGCTTCTATCAGGCCTGGGGCCTGGTGAATGGTGTCAACAGTGCGCGAAAAAGCCGGATCGTTCCGAGCTTTCCCGGCGCTGATTTGAATTCAGAGCGCGGGAACGTCATGGATAAGCGCGCGATCGCGATTGGGGCACTCGGGCGAATTCCGGACCCAACGGTGCGTTGAGCCAGCTAGTCATTAGGCGGAGTTGGCTTGCAGGCTGGCAAGCTGCGTGATGTCAGAGTGTGTTCTCAGAATACGTTTCGCCGCGAATCGCTTGATCGGGTGAGCAAAACCATTTTGTGTTATTGGCCCCAGGATATCAATAATGACTCCTATACACTTAGTGTAATAATGTTACGTCCGAATGTGATCTATGACATCATGAACTCAATGATGGAATCCCGACAGAGAATACCAATGTTTTGCCAAGCTCTACGTGGCACACATCTGCACGTAAAAACGATGCGGACCGTTCATTCCCGATCGTGACCGAATCAGAGAGTCGCCTCAAACGCAACGTCCTCTTCAATTTCCGGCCGATAACTCGAGAAAAATCTTGCGGATTCCTGTTCACACATCATTCGTTTGTTCTGGATTCCAGACGAGATCGAACGTCTGGGGATGAGTTTATCGAAGTATGTCGAAAGAAAACCAGGACAAGATGTTGCGAAATCTCGCGGAAATGGGGTGCAGAGTTTTTTCCGGGTAGTCTACGGGAGACCAAGAGAGGGTCGAATCTTCCGTCGACTGAACAAGACTGTGAGTTTTAGAGCAAAGCTCCCTGATTTCGCTAAAATTCACCCCCAACAACACTTCGAAGCCCCCCGAATGCGGGAAAAATTCCCTCGAAACCCATGAACCATTCTCGCGCTCTCAGGAGTTTGTGGGAATTGCTTAGCAAACACTCGAAATATTCTGATTGCACGCTCCGTCATGTAGTAGGTCGTTGGTGACTCGACCATGGATGAATTTGCGCTGCGCGGATGAGTGTGTGTTTAGTATTTCCCTAAATTGTCTAATGTGTGTCTATCCACTCCACCTAAGGGTTCACGTGTGCCTACATAGGCGAGAGTCGAATCAGTCCAACTCGATCCAGGACGAATATCAATATCAGGAGAAGCGAGCGCGTCCTCGCAGGAATCAGGACGAAACCTCAGGATGATTTGTTTTACATCCGAGCGAGAGTCCCTCGTCACCGGTGGGAGTTGGGAGCGAATTGGGATCTCGGTTCGCGCAGACTTTCCACCATGGAACCCTACCACCGTTTTCAGACCTGGATATTTATGGAAAGGCTGTTGGGAAACTCATATCGCTTATCTCCAGCAAGAGTACTAGCCGCCGTGGCTCTTGGGCGACTTGCTCGTATATTCCATCGACGCTGTCGTCACCGCGGCTGCTGTTGTAGCTGTTGCAGTTGACAACTCGGGAACAGGTGTTGCTCACAGAACAAGTTGTGACATCCACCAGAGCCAGACAGCTGCTAGCCTGCAGAACGCACGAGCTTTCTCAGAGACTCTCTCAAACTAAACTCCCGCGAACAGGAACTCAAAACTCGAGCCGATGATAGTGATGAAGTTGGATTGCTACCTTATGACAAGTAGTCACATCAACAGCTTCGTCCCATCGCAGATTCGCCGCGACGAGATTCCCGGACGTATTCCCGAACTCATAAAGTTATCAGTCATCATATCGGTTTCTCCGACGAGAAGGTTCCCACACGTATTTACTGCTCGGAAAACTCAATAAACGTGTTCCGCGACACTTCCCGACAACAAACTCCGGGGCAACCATTCGCATCGTCATTGGCGGAGATTTCGGTTATGATATCAGTTCCGCTGATTGCGTGGTTGTAGCGTCAGAGTTGGTATGTCAGTCAGATCTATATCTATGACATTAAGCTTTCTTCGCGAGACATATGGCAGCGAGGGTTAGATGTAACAAGACAACCGGAGGTGGACCAGGTGTCCGCGCGGAGTCCTTCCCAATAAAAATTCGGTAATCCAGCTCAGGTGATTTCTCTTTTCGTCCGTCTGCATGGCTCGCTGTGGATGCTGCTCTTCTTCTGTTTCTCCGTTTTCTCAGCAAATGTCGAGCTAGCAGTGCGAATGTCTTCAGAGCTGAAGGAGCACGCACATACCGGCAACAGGTAGATACATCGAGATACCGCAGTAGCAGCACCAGCGGGCGGCTGGCGGTGAATCTAACCGAGCGGTGCTTGTATCTAACAAAGCGACTGTGCGAGCGAGCGAGGAAGCTAAACCGAGCTGAGCTACAGCATGAGCGCAACCAATAGACGAGGAGAGCAACGGCTATAAGCGGATTACATTGAAAACCGTGCGCCAAGCCTAATTATCTTCCGAGATAGCGTCGACCACGGCGGCAGGAGCAACAACAGCATTTGTAAACGAATAGTCGCGACAACGCTAAATACACGATTCGTCTCACCGTGGTTGTTATTACCTCGTTAACTCTTTATTAGCTGTTTTGCTGATTGTCGAGCTCGGAAGCCGCGATTCAGCTGAGCGTCTGCCTCTGTGTTACTGCCTAACCTTGAGTCGAGCCCCGGAACCAGCTTCTGCCTCGCGGCACAACGGAATATTTTGTGTTTTTCTTCCAAGTCCATCAGTTGCGTGCCCATTATTTCGACTTCAACGAAAATCTCAGGGCTTTCGAATTCACCTTCAATCGGAGTGTCGAAGAGCTTCTTACAGAGAAATCATTCCTCGAACTGATCGTCGAAATCAAAATACAGGTCGCAGTCCTATCTTATGAGTCACATGAATCGGCTCTGATTTGGAGAAGAATGCATTAGCTGAGTTGGCTTTTTGACGATATTTACAGTCTTTGGATTCGATCCGCGATCGCGGAAGATGAAGGGGATCTGAACTTTTGGAATAGCTTGTAGGCTTCCTCGCAATGTCATCCTTTCGAATCATCAGGGCTGAAGAGTCATCACTATGAGCACAGTGTTCTCTATTACTGAATTGGTTGCGTTGGCCATTAGGAGGTCGAAAATGCATCAAAATGTCAACCTGGCAGAGTGGAGGAGGAAGGGAGGGATTTAAGGAGAGAGTGCGAAGAGCCATTCTCACTCAGTCAGCCGGTGTATGTCGTGGTCGCTAAACGACAACATTACATTGGATTAAATTCAAACGCACAGACAGCAGCAGTCCTCGACCAAAATCCCCACTAACTTCCTCCCATCTGAAGCTACGGATTTTGATCTGATCTCCACAGGGGACCACGGCGATCCAACTGAGAGCGAAGCGGACGCGGGCATAAGCAGCGTCTGGCGAACGGATGCCTGTTGACTTCGGTCGGGGGGTCCTCGCAGTCGAACGCCGCATTGACTCGGCCGAAACATCCTCAAAGAGACTGGTTTTGGCCCCATTTCACTGTAATGCCTGTGAGAACCCCGCGTGTGCTACCGTTGAGCATCATCGATCTGACGGATCGGGTTTCTGAAGGTTTTCTTTTTGTGAGATATTTAGGATCAGCTTTCGTTTCCTATCATTTTGGAGGATTTATGTAAACCGAACTCTAAGTACAACGTTTCAACATTGGATGCTGGGAGATTTCCGTTGCTTTATACACTTTTCTCGCGAGCAGGTCGTCCTTGTACGTGTCCTGAAAAACTGGAGAACTCAGGAGTGGATGAAGCCCTGGAAGCTGTCTCTTCGCTCATGAAGAACGGAACCGATGCAGTCAGCACTTTGACTGCCAGAGCGGTCAGCTGACACGCAGCCCGGTGGATTGTCTCAGGAATCGAAACGAGGAAACGCTTGAAAGGGAGGGAGGGAAGGAGGATGGAAGTGCGTCTTGAGTGTACGCACGGGTGGGTGGCAAGCAATTAATAATGTACTCCTTCTGCTGGCAGGCTTCTCATGTTGAAATATTACTCATGTCACGTAGAGCCACGCTACAAAACGCCTCTTCGCAGACTTCTCACAAGGAGACCCACAAGGGGTCTCACAAGGAGATCGCGGGGGTCGTCGGAAGGGCCCGGGAGGGGGTCTCGAAGGGTCCAAGCCTAAGTGGGATGGTCTCTCCATGCCATCCCTCCGACTCCTAATTGTCGAGTTTGCCAACCGAGGAAGACTAAGGCTAAGTGAGCTTCGGGAAGGGGCGACTTTTTTTGCAACGTAACGACACGCACCGCGTTCTCTTCGTGTCGTCCCAGATGATCCTCCGCTTTCCTTTGCTGAGTAGAGCGATGACTCCTGAGTCTGGAGTCCTCGACTCCTGAGGAGGTTGGTCAACTTCGGGGTCGGCGTGAACCTGCGCCTGCCTCCGACGAACTTCCGTCAAAAGCTCACGTTTCCGTGGCAACTTTCAAAACGAGTTGAAAGTAAGTGAACATCCTTTGAACTCCGTAGAGTTTCTGAAGAGTCTGCATGAGTCGCATCGAAAGAGATGTGGCCAACGGAGCCGCAGTCTCCACGTCGCCGGCAACCTCGTCGTAGAAGACGACGACGACGACGACAGCGGTGGCCAAAACCAAGCAAACAAGCAAGCGAGCGAGCAAGGGAGGAGGAGCGAGGGCCGAGCAGTCGTAAGATGACATGGTCATTGCTCCAGGGCGCATCAAAGGCTTCAGCCTCTCTTGATATGTTTTTAATAGCATTACCAGTAGACCCCACAATATTGCGGTCTTAGTGATCAGCGGAGCGGAATGTCGCGTTTTGAGCGAATACCCCAGCCCCAATTCCCCCGGCCCTCTCCCTCCTTATCCCGATTCCACTCGCCCATGCTCCTATTTTTCCATAGACTCTGTGTATGCTTCCATAGACAGGGTCCCTGTTCGCTGGCCCGTTGGGCAACTCGCTCCGTCGGTCGGTCGGTTGGCTGTTGTGTTCGCCAACTACAACGGGACCGGGACTTGGCTCACTAAACAGATGAGCAATCTTCTTCTTGTTGGGGAGTATCACTTGACAAAATGGACTGCTCTGTTAGGACATAACATGACTCACTGAGTTTGGGACGGCCAGATGGCTGACACAAGTACATACTGAAAGACAGACACAAACAGAATACGGCCAAATAAACAAACACTCATCTGACCATCCAATCTGATGAGTCGCAGCCGCCGTGTCGTAGCCCGGCTCAGAGACCTCAAAACTTCAACATCAAGCGATTCGAAGACGCCGCTTTCTTATTCGCGAGAGAGACCTTGCGGAGGAACTGAGAGCATAATCAAGGAAACTCGCCATTCTGTGCAGACACCAAGGAATCCGTTCCGGGCAAGGCTTTTTTGGCTTCTTCTCCTCTTGGTCACCTGCTACCCATGGCTGTGGGTTGCTCGACAAATGATCCGAAGCGGCTCCTCACCTTGGAGCATCTCCCACGAAGATGATCAATTCTCGATGAAAGAAACGCAGTGTACGCCTCGAAATGCTCTTGAATACATCCAACTGCTAGGTTGAAGGCTTACAACGGCAATCAGGAAGGAGGTTCGGGGAGAATTCAGTTTCATCTGCTTGCAAACAAGTTCAAAACGTGATTATGGTTCCTCTCCAGCGACTGAATTTTGCTTTTGAACATGAACCGAAAGTTTTCGAGCACGTGACGTACACAACGGAGTACATAATTGCGAAGGGGAGTGAAGACAAATCTCATTCAGGGCATGCAAAGTACCCTCCGCATCTTAGCAGGGATCACGAATCTGGAAACTACGGCACGAAGTTTTCAGAAGGGTTTTCAAGCTCGGAAGCCCTCGGATCGTCTGGAAAAATTATTCGAAAGTTTTGATACAACACCGATAATAATCACCCGAAGCATTGTATGAGGAGGGTTGAGGGTTCTCGTGTGTTCAGCTACTATGGGACCTCGAACAGGTGTCGAGTGGTGTTTGAAGAAACGTTGAAGGCGGCTCCTTCCCAGCGCTGCCGACCGATCTGAACATCCGAACGATGTATCCTTGGAGAGCGAGGAGAATGAATACCCGCTCCGCCGAAAGCGGTGCGTAGCAACCCACCGCAGGTTCCGAGACCGCCAGCCAACGTTCCGGGGGCTGGGCTGGAAACGGGAACCTCGAATCCCTCGGACATTTTAGATTCCGATTTGGCAAGATTCGCTTCAGGGAATGTTATGTTCGGAGAATCACCGGATTTTCCTCGGAAAAAAAGCCCTCGATTCCTCAAATCGGGAAGTCCATTCAACCGGAGCAGGAAACGCAATGCTGCAACAAGCAATCGAAGCAAATGATTCTTCAGTTTGCGCTGCGAGAACGTTCGGACCCTCGCCGGATGGTCTTTGTTGGCGAGCGCAAGCTATATAGGGAAAAGATGGCTTTACTGCACCACATCCGGGAGTTTACGCATTGAGAGCCGCCGCTGCCGCCGCCTCCGCAGCCACGGACGAGTAAAACATTGTTCTTTCCGTAGGGAGAATCTCCTGGAATCGGGCTCCCTCGAGAAGCTCCGCCGCCGTAAAGCGGTTCCGTTTTGAGAGGAAGCACGTCGATGCAGTTTGCCTTCTTCTGCAAGTTTACGATCGCTTCGCCGTTGCAAAAACAGCCGTGCAAGTGAGACTGGGGGCGCTGCCACCAACACCGCTTACTTAGATGCTTCACGTTCAGACAACATGCGGGATCTTAAAACAGGCGGACCGGCCGCGGCAAGTTACCAAGCGAACAACTTTCCTCCACACAAGAGCTCTCATTTCTTTAATCGTTTCAAGCCATTCGGTCCCGTGAGCCACGTAGGCAAGTAGTACGCAGGAAACCCCCGTAGCGCGCCCGGAGAACTTTTCAGTCGCCTTCCGAAAAACTTGCGAGTTGGCTGAGTCTCGAAGTCGTGTCAGAATTTCGAATCCGGAAACGATGTTCCGTGGACTGCAGCGACCGCGAAGTCGGTCATAGAGTGCGGCCGAAAAGACGAAGTTTTCCTCCGTGGTAAGACGACGCACGCCAGACGATTCCTGAGAAGGAGAATCAAGAAATCGAAGCCGCGAGAGAGTTCTCCTGAAAAGAAGATGTTTTCCAAATTTGTCAAGAAAACTTGTCAACTAGTCATCGACCGATGAGATGAAATTGTCCCAAAGGACAGAAGAGACCCTCCGAGGAAATAGCTGGAGTTGAGCATGCAGACAAACGTGTGCGAGGCTTTCGCCAATCACGCACACGTTCTCTTCCGTGAGCAATCTGAATTCATTGGTTTCTCCATCTCGTGGAAAGACTGCTCGAGCAAGTGGGTTTGTATGAGGCTTGCGTCATACTCGTGCGGGCGGATCATTCTTCGGATGTGCGTGGTGTGGGGTACGACACGCCATCATGACGGGGCGGCACTGTTCGAACGGCAAGCAAAGTGGAATGGCCGAGCATTTAATGCGGGACGTGCGTCGACTCTGCCATGCGATCCACAATCCGGAAATCCGCCTCATTCCGTACCCGGGCGTTCGTCGTCTTGAGATAACCGCCGCCGCCGGCGGCGCGGCGTCGGCTGTGATTCGATTATGCCGTGCAATTAACCTGAGTGCTGAATGCAAGCGACCTTCGGCCGCACTCTCGAGGTTTCCCGAACGGCGGCACCGAATGGCGTTCCCATTTAGATCCCATGGTGGGACGAACGGCATGCACAGCGAAATCCCGTCATGTGTCATTTCTAAAAGTAGGCCATCAAGGAGACGCACGTGCCTGCGGGATGAGGTGCCGCTCTGGCTGCATATGCACTTGATGGTACGAGATTTACCACACAGATTCCTTGCCCCACCGGTGCCGCCACAAGCTTCGAGGTCGCAAGGGTACAAAACGGTAGGATTTGCTCTTTGGAGCCTTGTCTATCCATCCTTCTTCTTTTCTCGACGCTCCCAGCAAGCTCTCGGAGGAGCAGGGGGGGCAGGAGGTCGCGGCCGCCGGTCTGAGTCTCCTGAACTTTGGGGCTTTGCTGCATTGTCTGTCTATCCATCTGTCTGTCTGTTTGTTCGCCGTCTGCATGCGGTTCCCCTCCGAGGATTCAGCCTCTAAAGCGCTGCTCCTCCAAATGGCCGACGGTGGAAGCTCGTTGTTGCTTTCTACGACGCTTGCGTCCAGACGTCTTGCGGCTATAAAAGCCCTCGTACATAGTCCTGTATTGGCCAAACTGGCCCCTGGGACCCACTATAATGTCGGACTGTTCTATTTCAAGAGCCAGCCTTAACCGACTAATTTCTTGTCAAACGCAACCGCTTCGGCTTCTGTTAGACTTCACAGTATAATCGTTCGTTGTTCGTGTTTTTGCCTGCGAGTGAGATTCCGTTCGCATCTGAGCTGTTCCGCAGTTCCCGTCAACATATATCTGTCCGTGAGCAACCTACTGATTAAGGTTCCAAGTTCTAAGCTTTCGCCGCGCTCTTCCCATACGTACTGAGACATGAATTCGTTGGAGTTCGAGTAATTTTTCGCAGGATAGCTTCGATAACGTACGCGAATGATCGAGGATTTCTCTCTCCTGACCACATTGTCGTCGCAAAACTATTGAAAAACCCGGATAACCCGAGGGATGAACGGATAACCCAGTGAAATGTGGCTACTGATCTTTTCTGGTCCGTGAACCCCTTTAACCGACCTTCAACGATCTCAAAGTTCGAGTCGAGGACGCTTAGGGGCTCTAAGACCCCACACGAGAGCCCCGGCTCTGGTTGCTCACGACTGACTCGAAGTCGGCGGAAAGTGATCAGTGATGCACAGGAGGTCGTTCTGACTCTTATGTGAATGAGAATTATCGCCACGCGGCTCGGGAAAGATGGAAATTCATCCTCAACGTCGCGTCGGGAGTCGATGGAAATTGTTCCTATGACTTCGGTAGAGCTGAAATCCGCCGTTTGTTCTTCCAGCGAACAGTTCACGAAAAACCCTGGATCTGCTAGAGCGAAAACTTCAGATGACTTCAGGATGAACTTCTGAAATCCTGAATCATCTCGATCCGCCTAAAACTTTCGCACGTATCATCTCCTAGAGCTTCCAGGAGTTTTCAAGGAGAGATTTTCTTTTGGTCAGAACTTTCAAGGGGTCGTCTGACCTCTCCGGAAATCTCGGTGTGGAGCTCGCTGAAAGCGATAGCCGTTTTCCTCCCGTATCCTCGAAATTCTCGAGTGGAAATAGCACATCCGTTCTCAGCGAACGGCTGGCGGCTAATTATGACACTCTTCTCGGGGAATATTCAGGGTAAGAAACCCCTATAATTAGTCAGCAGTTTCTATCAGCCCCTCAGCGTCGCTCTAGGAACTACTTTGGCTCTCCGGTGCTCAAATAATTGAACGAGAGTCCTGAAAAAAAAGTTGGTCACGCCATTACCCACTTAAATATAGTGCGCGGATGCTGGCAAGGAGCTGCTGTCGACAACGCCAGGGCAAAGATGTTTTTTCCCACAACGGGTCTGGAGGTCCGGCCAACTGGTCGTTCCTGGCGATTGCTTCCCGTTCCCATTCGGGAGCAAACGTTTCCTGGGAGGAAGTTCTCTCGAAACCTCCGTAGCATATTCGCAGAGAGGATATTCCATGTTTTCCCTCGTCACAAACTCAGCAAAAATGAGAAACGGCTTGCGACGATGGGAGAATCATTGCGACGCGCACAAGATTCGAGAAGACTTCTGCGATGCAATCTGTGGCCTGGCAAAAAGAAGAAGGAGGAGGAGGCAAAGGCAAGTCAGTCGGTTAGGCCGAGCGAGGGTCTCGGCTCCCTTGAGAGCTCTTATCGCGGACCGGGTGCGGTCGACCCCGCGGTCCTCTCGCAGCCCCGCATCTATTAGAGTTTTTATTCTCGATGATGATAATAGTAATAATATTACAATAGAATGCCAGGCAGATTTTTGGGGATTCCCAGACAGAGGCCCATACGACGGAGAAAGAAGCAAATGGCGTTCGAACAAGGAGGCTGCAGAGACTATTTTTGGTCAAGCCCACTATCTAGCTGACCGGCTGACTTGCTGGTCCGCAAGCTGGTTGGCTGGCAGACTGTCGGACGCACGTCCTTGCACGGAATCCATCCTGCGTCAGATGTGCGTTGGTAATCGAATATTGCATTGTTTCGTCACGTGCAGCCATGAATAGTCTCGCGTTCAGACGGCCGAGTAGTATCGAGGAGGACCCACTCGTCCGTTATAAGTGGCAGACGATCTGTTTGTTATTGGCAGCCACAGTTCACGCTCAATGTATGGATGGATTTCATGACCCGGTTTTGCGTCCGGGCTCTGGGACTGGGGTTGAAAGTTTTTATAAGATGTTCGATAACGGAAATCCCTGAGTGCGCTCGAAATATTTTTCCGGGGGTTTTCCTGACCGTCCTTTTTTGGTCAGATTATCAGACCCTTACCATTTCCAGTGCATGTTGCCATGTTTTGTATAAAAAGGTGCGTCGGCACACTCCCAATTTTTAGTGATTGATATATGTATAGTTGATGGTA
Organism: Neoseiulus californicus; assembly: GCA_028455905.1. NCBI lineage: Eukaryota > Metazoa > Arthropoda > Arachnida > Mesostigmata > Phytoseiidae > Neoseiulus > Neoseiulus californicus. Next base: position 516,736 of record JAMQGS010000011.1, read on the forward strand.
AGCTCGCCATCGAGTTCGTCAGCCTGTCCTGATTGGTAACGATTTTGACACAAAACTTCAGACTTCCTTTTGTCGGCGCCGCTTTGCGTGTGGAGAATGGCAAATCAAGGCCCCTATTCCCCATGCTTTGGAAACTGGCGGAGAGCGCATGGGACCGCCAGAGAGTGCATCCCTTGGCGCTCCAAACGGTGCATTAACGCCTCATTAGCGCGAGCCGCGCCATCTAACGAGCGATCAGTCTTCTAGCCAAATGGCGGAGATACTCGTCCAGGTGCGAGAGACAGGGGACGCGCTTAGTGGCACTTCCAGCGTTCCGAGTTCTAGACTCCTTTCCTGACAGAATCGCGCGGGGAATGTCTCCCTTGACGACGTCGCGGTAGCGTTTCCGGACGTTTCCGTCCCAGAGAAGGCTACAAATTGACCAGCACGTTGAAGAACGTAATTCATTCCACATAATGGATGCTAGGCTTGGCAGTCACGCCCACCATTTGCAGTTTCCCCGTGAATCTGCAACAACTTCGTGTTCATCAAGACAACTGACTGAGTGAGTGCTGTCAATCATCGCAACTCATTCATGCTCAGACGCTCGTACCCTAGCTTAAGCCCGAGATCTGAAATAGTTATTCGAAACTAGGAAATCCAAACACCTTGATTGTGAGCGCCGCTTAATAGGACCATATAGGTACCGGACCCATTCTTGGACCGATTAAGCGGCGAACTCTGGATAGACGCCGGGAGGAAATCACAACTTTTCCATTTACGAAGTCGTCGCGAAATGGGGAAAGATTCGACGTTTCCGGCTAAAGTCACGGGGTAACGCCTCGGCTCCAGCTGGTTTCGTCTCTGGCCGAAGTTTCTTTGACGATGAGCACCGAGTGATAATCCACGGAAGTGTATCTCTGATATTTGGCGCAAAACTTTGTTGTTTCGGACGAGTGGTGTTGTCCATCATTGCGAGGTCTGGAAAGCATCCAGAGTTTGTTGGTCGGTCGACTGTTCGCTCGACCGCCTGGTGTCTGCGTGCCCGTTCGACTGCTCGCCTGTGTGGTTTGCAAGCTTTTGAGTTTGCAGTGAGCAACGGAGCGAACCAAGGAGTTCATGACCTGGTCCATCTGCACACAGCCAGTGCTCTCCCCGCTGCTCCGCAATTACTTCTGTCACGTTCCATTTAATGTCTACGATCCGAGGAAAAGGGCGGCGGGTGGCCAGGTAGAGACGCTCCGATAGACTCTACGTGGTTTTCCTCGCACAGCCGGTCTACCTACATACAGATCAGAACGGCGGCTCCGAACTCTCGATATAAGTCGGCTGAACTCCTTCGCGCGCATCGGATCTCCGCTTGGCAAGTTTCCTTCACCTCTCAAAGTGCGACCCCGAGGGAGAAGGAGACCGAAGTCGGCTCCGGGCAACTTTTGCGAGCAGTTCCACCCCATCTTAAGGTTCCCTCCGTGTCCTCCATCAGATTTTTTCTGGAAAATTCCGGAAAAATCCAGCGATTCTTGGAATGGAAAGCCCTGACTGGAATATTTCCGGGCGTTGAGGTATTTGCTCCGGATTTTGACGAGGTGCCCGGAAACTAGGATCGTGATCCACGAATCCGCGAATTCGAAAACCCAAGGGATCAAGTCAATCTTCTGAAAAGTGAGACGTCGAATCATCTCATCAATCATCCCGTGGATCTCTCGTAGCACGATTTGACGCTAATTCAAAGCGCGGTCGTCTGTCCCTTCAGGGACCACGCTTGTCATCGGGAGCGTTCGAACGAGAATAGGGCGAAGAGATCCTCATATCATCAAACTTTCCTGACGTTCGCGTATGATTTGATGACATCGGACTCATATGAAACGAAGTGCTCGCACGTAAGAACTGTTGGCTCCCGGTCGCCGGGACGGCCAAGCAAGCAGGCAGGCGACCTAATCAAGCGGAGTCCGGAAGTCCATCAGACCGCAAAGCTTACCCTCGAGGCTAACCTTGGCAAGGGATACCGGACGGAATTATGCTTGGAAACACAATCCGCTTTCATCAAGATTGAGGACGACGGAATTTTTTCCTCAGGCGAGTTTACTCCTGGCCGGATGTGCCAAGAGCACGCCGGCTCAGAAAGGACACCTCCTGGAGGGTCCCAGGAGGAAAAATCCTGCTCCTTTAGCTTGCGGACATCGTCTTCGTTGACTTCACATTGGCTTCCCCGTTGCTTTTACGGGCGTTGATTCGATACCCAGCTTCCACAAAAACTGAGCTAAGGTATCAAAGTGGTCTGTGATTGAAGATGCTCATTCGGCTCGCTTCATATTGACCCCACTGGGGAAATTTCGGGAAAAAGGGGTGGGATGGTAAGAGGGGTAAAAGGGACCTGGGGGCCGTGGGAGCGGGAGGGGAGTGGGGAGCGGGAGGAGAACGAGCTCACGAGGAATCGGGTGAATGGGCGCCGCCAAAGATTCGGGAAGCAGAAACAGCAAACTGGCGAGAAAGTGTTCGAGTCGGCGCGCAGCAAACAATGAATTAGAGAAATGAAAAACAACGTGCTCGCCTTCGCCGTTGTGAGAGGTGCTCCGGCCCATAAGACACCCTACGACGTCGTTACAAAGTTTGCTGAAGTGTTGTTTCCGCTGCGGCCACCGTCTCTGCTGTAACTGGACGGCTGTAACTTACAGCCGTCTAGTTTTCCGAAATTTTGCCGCCCCTGTGAATGTGCCGCCCTAGGCTCCAGCCTAAACTGCCTGATGGTAAATCCGACCCTGTCGATCAACTGCTGCCCCGTGAAATCCCTTTCCCCGACATTCTGGAGCGCGAGCCCAACGTATCCAATGATCGTCATTCAGTATTCAATGACAATGTCGACCCTTAGTCTAATTGTTAGCTGTTTGATTTCTCCCGCTGTCCCCTGAAGAAGAGGCGCATCCATCATATCGGTCCGACCAAATTATCGAACTTCGTGGCTCAACGACATATCTCTCCAAGCTATGATCTATCTAGAGAGCAGCAACAACGATGTACCTACACTGGTTAAAGATTCTGTCTGAGGGCCTAACTTGCCCTCGAGAGGATGCCCCATCCGAGACAGCGAGTATTCGAGAACGAACTTTCGAAACGCGGCTCGATGGTGTGAAGGCCGACATGCAGAAACGTCTCAAAGAGAATTCGTGTCCGAAAGAACGATTCGGAAATTTCGCGGCTGACGGCTTCTACGGCAAAGGCGGCACTGCCGTGATCATCCGAGTCACGCGTCACAAAGATGGGGAGCCCTTCGCGTTGAAAGTAGTGAACAAAGGCACACCTACTTTTAATCGCAGAATAGTGATGGAGAAGAAATTGACAAATGCCGTGCGGTTCGAATTCATAATCCGCCTGCATTTCGTGTGGCAGGACATTCGGCGTTTCTTTTTATTTTTCAAGACGGCGCCTTTTGGCAGCCTCGACGATCAAATAATGCTGCGTGTCCGAATCATGGAATATGAGGCAAAATGGTACGCGGCTCAGATCATCTTGGCTATCGAGTATCTACACGCATGCGGCATCGCGCACCGAGACATCAAACCAGCCAATTGTCTGCTATCCGGAGACCGATTTCTGAAAGTTGCCGACTTCGGCTTCGCAAAAGAAGTGCCGGATCGAACTCATACTTTTTGTGGAACGTACAGTTTTATGGCGCCTGAAATGATACGGCGCGATGCCTATGGGAAGTACGTCGACTGGTGGGCAATGGGGGCAAGCATCTACTACCTGCTGTATTCCAAGCTCCCCTTCCGTGGTATTGAGATTGACGGCTTCGAAGCATACGGTCCCCTACCTTTACCCGAAGGGGTCAACCCCAAGTCTCCGGCGTTTGCCTTCTGCCGTCGGCTGCTCACGATCGAGTGTTCTAATCGACTCGGGTGCGGTGAAAACGGTGCGAAGAGGATCATGAAGCATCCGTGGTTCAAGGATCTCTCCTTCCGCGCTGTTTTCACGAAAGAGCTCAAACTCGAGCCGGCGCTCGAGCCGGCCCACGTGGAGCGAGACGCAAGTCAATACGAAGAAATGTTAGGGGAGCCGCCCAGTCACGAATTGGAATGGTTCGACTCCTTCTGCAGCGAATGAGGCAGGAGCAGCTCCGACGGAGGTATGCTGCCTGAGCTAACGAATCGCCCTCGTTGACTGTGTCTCGAAACCTCTAACGTACCAACCTAAGTATTTACAATGTGTTCGTGACGAAAAAAAATTGGGTTTTTGAATCAAAAACGACACTGCTGCTTGAACCGCCACCACCAGAATTTTTCGCGAGTCGCTTGTTGCCGTCCAGCGTAAATCAACGGAATCGTTTGACGGCGAACGATATGTGGCACCGAGAACAAGCATGTTGCCGCCCGCGTCGCGTCGTCAAATTCGGAATGGACGTCGCTCCGATCGTTGAACCCGAGCATGCACTTTAACGGAACGCATTCGAGCCTTGAATCGAACGATTGCGTCAGGAGCAATGATTCGTCATCAAGCGTCTTAAATCAGAACTTATCAAAATAGATTCTGTCTGATTGGAGGTATCTTGGACCCGTTCCAGAAAGTTACACTCTTAGCCTTACAGGCATGAGTGTGGTAAACAAGTTTTGGCGTCCCGTGCGTTTCTTGAGCTTCAACCGAGCGTGCTGAGAGCCCTATGATGCGGGCCGACAGCTCTGAAGTTCCTCGTCGTCACAGGACATCGAAACATGTGGGATGTTGACGAGCCCATCAGATCAGCCAAGTTTCACTGAAATTCAAGGATTTGCTCACGTCACCTGCCAGCAGACACGATGACTGATAACAACACTTTTCTTTACGTAGTATGGACACATATTCTGGTCAGTCATTCTGAGCAGAGATAAATTTCAGTTTTAGTCCTTGACCAACAGCGATTGACGTAGTATTCGACTTCTAATCGTTCGTTCAGTGGAAATCTAGATCAAGCGAATCAACGAACTAAATCGCTAAAGAGCTTCCGTCCTATGTTTTTGCTGTCGCGCTGTATCTGTTTGACATCAGTCGCTTGTGAGTTCGCAAAATTATTCTGTAACTTCAGTCTAGCTCGTGGGAGAGAGGGTTCTCTCTCTTCAGGTGTCTTCTATATTTAGCTTGATTGCCTACCGAAGTCTGTTTGGTCGTGGCCTGCTTCCAGATTACTGCTAAATCACCAAAGACACTCGCGGCAAAATGGTTTCGTCCGGAAATTTCGTGTATTTGGCAAGTTTCTAGAACCTATCCACCAAACTCTGTTCGAGCATGTCGTGGGCTGGAACACGTTGAAAATTCCAGGTTCCTAGATTCCTGAAGTCGTGGAAGTTCCTTGAAGTGGGCGACCTTAGTTGCCAGTTATGGAGCGTTCTTTGGGAAGAGTGTTGAATGTGTCATGTCAGTTCTTGTCTCCCGAGTCAGTGAACGGTGGCGACGGCGAAATTCGATTTCTTTGGAATGCTGTGTGAAACCCGACAGGGATCGATTTCGACAGCAAATTCTCTACAATCTGGACTGCTCATCTTACAGGTCATGATTCTCGTGTTCTCCCAGTGTATACTCATCGCTGCAGGTGAAGAAGACATCGCTGTAAATCAAGGTTAGTGACTTTACCAGGATCCCCCCTCACCCTCTCTTTTTCCCGCCAAACATGGGATGATCATATCAGCTGTGAATAGAAACTATCAAAACCTTTGAGAGATTTCGAGTCGAGATCGAGGTGGAGTGTCAGATCCTGAGCGTTTTCCATCCTTGCAGTTCCCGTGTCCAACGAAAACCCAAAAGCCGTGCCTCCGAGAAACAGGTTCATCGATATCATAGCTCCTTTCGTGCGGGTTGGTGTTTTCGGCGCGTCGGGGGTAGGTGTCCAAGCCCCTTTCACGAGTGTCTTGGTCGGGAGAGTGCCAGGAAGTCAGTCCTCGGGGCTACACATCAACGTACCGTGAGTGTCTTCAGTATATGTAGACGATCCGAATGTGACAATGCCGTGACTCATTGCAATTATCCAGTTGGGATCTTCCACAGCTTCTGATCGTTTTCCTCGAAGAATCTGACTGAGAACATTTCTGGATTCCAGGTTCTTCAGAATGAATCTCGGTGGACCCAAAGAGTGAATCAACATCGAGTGATGATAGTTCGTGGATGGATGAATGAATGTTCTATTCCTATCATCGGAGATCTCCTTCACCAAAAGCAGCGAATGATGAGAGAAGCAGCGACCCAGGTTACAAACCTCCTTTGACTCAACAACGGTTCCTCGAGCTTCCTACGTCGCTTCGTTCTCTTTGTGCACTGGAGGAACTGCGTACAGATCCGAGAAAACGACTCCTACCTCAGTTTCCTTCTAGTCAGTTCGAACTGGCGATTATTATCGGAATAAATTGACTTGTGACATCGAAAACCAATACCAAGTAGAGCCAACCTTCATTTTTTATTCTCAATGTTTTGCTCCACATCAAAATCGAAGGGAAAAACGGAAAAAAGGAAGATATTCCGACTTGAGATTCTTCTCCACTTCTACGACTTGAGATTCTCTGGATCGAAAATCGCTCCAGCTAACTTCCGCCCGGGTTTTTCCAGGTTTCTCATTTCCTCAGCTTCAGAGCCACCACAGGAGGGGATGCTTGGACACAGGAAGCTCGTTACGCTTCAAGATGGTCATCATCGGTTGCACCCGGCACGAGGTGGCGTTCGTTTGGAACAAATATTCCATATCCAAATTTTCCCGAAACCGGAACGAACCCCACCATTCTGAACATTGATGCCTTGGAACATTTCCCGTGCAGGTGAACGCAAGAGATTCCGGAATTTCAGCTTGCACTCTTTCTCCATTCACAGTTAGGTGGTCGAGTTCGAATATGACGTTCAGCGTATCCGTCGAGTTCTTCATGAGTCGCAAACAACCGATTTTGATCCTTACTACGCGTTCGAATTCGACTCGAAGCGGGATTCGATGAGAGTCAAACATTAACTCATACTCGAAGGTTCCCGACACCAGATGCGGAAACGCCCGCACTACTCTCATGAGGGGGGCGACGTCGAAGCAGAAGTGTTGCGGTTCCTTTCCGACGTCCACACAAACTTTTTCTTCATGTTCTTCTTCGGCTTGGGATGCGAACGGGCTTCGATAGAGCACTGTTATCAGAAAGCAGCAAATCACAGCCAGACACACGGTCTGGAGGAATTTCCTCTTCATCAGGAGCTTTTGATAAAAAGTCCAACACCGCGGATTCGCACTTGGCGGATCCGCATTTGGGAGCACCATGCCGTCAAGGAGGATTTCAATCGAGATGAAGAAGTTTGAAAGTGTACGCGCGCGATCAGCTCCGCAGCTCGTTCTGTTGATTTATCAAACAGCAAGCGATCATATCAGCGAGGCAAAATATGACGACGACGACCACATTCACTTCTTTGACGAGCACTCAGAACATCGAGTGCCCTCGTCAGTAAAATGTATCAAGCTCGTAAGACGCGGAAACATGCGAGCTGACGATGTCATCGAATGCATGGAGAGCCGCACCTTCGGAAAGTTGAATCTGCCTCCGATGACGGCCGTAATGCTCGCCGAATTTGTTGCAGGTTGCATCGAGGGAGTTTCGCGTGTCGGTGGTTAGTGCAGGGTGCCGTTACTTCAAATCGCGGATCCATTCATAACGTCTCTGAGCCTAGTGCATGATGAGACTATGATTTTGTGAGTCGCTCCCGCTTGAAAGAAGCAGTGGAGGAGGCTTTCGACGACGGAAGAACTGCGGAGAAACACTACGGTATTGGAGGAGCCTCTTTGTCTAAGCGGACGAGATAGATAAGCCGTGTATCATGAGCGACGAAAGCTTGGGAGAAATGCGGAGTCTTGCATCGGATGCAACTCAATATATCGACTAGCCATTCGCCCTCCCTATTTCCTCCTTCGCTCGATCTTGGAGGTATGAAACACTGAGATGAGACCGAGGATCACTAGCAAAAAGACGATCTGAATGTCGGAATGGATGAAAGATCGAAAAGGGCTCCCTCTGAAAACTCGAACAACTTCGGCTCATGAAACTCGATGCGTTTTTCAGTGTTCATGGTCTACGAAGTCGTCGTGATGGCGAAAACCCTCCTTTGAGAATGTCATTGCTGGTTTATGCTCGATTTTGACTTCTTGTAAAATGTGGCGCCGCCTCGTGATATGTGTTCGCTGAGGGGAAACGGAGCACGAGAGGTTTTCCGAGTAGGTAATACTCGTCATGTAAATGGTTCATCAGGGATTTCAGGACGGGTGTTTAAGGCTTTTCCACGTTTGGATGGAAGGCCACCTAGCGGAGAAAGTGGTGAGCGCTGAGCGCTGAGGCTCCGTTTTCCCGGAACGATGGACGTCACGGTCAGCTGCTCGGCAGAACGCAATGGGCCGTACCCGGCCAAGAGTTCTCAGCGCACGGTGTCGCTGCATAAAGTGATTATCTCAAGGCTTCTGCAGCCAGCCGCATGAGGAATGTCGGCCACCAAAGACCTCTGCACGATTAGCAGAAGTAGCGATGAAGGTTACAACAGAAGGACAACCTCCCAAGGCCGACTCCTAAGGCTACGAACACGGAGTCCTTGACTTTTCAGAATATCCGGAACATGCTGAGATCCTTTTCAGGCTTCAAATCAAGCATCATGGCCCAACAGAGTCACATGGCGTTTCAGACGGCCTTCCATCCAATCGTGAGGGTATCGATGCCAGGAGGTCGGACCTTTAAAACGTCCTTGAACTCCTTGGAGATTCTAGCGAGGCGATGCGCGTCTCTCTCACCTTGGAAGAATTATTGATCAGCTTTGCACAAATTTCCACGGTCGGGACGCGCTGAGTTTCTCCAACCTCAACTCCCAATCCCAACCGAGAAGTGTTCCACCGGTGTACAGCTTTGGTAAGTGTCTCGCTCGGGAGAGCCATTCACCCAGAAACTGCCGGCAACTACCGAATATCAATGTGCTCACTAATACCTCATATACATAGCCATTCGTTGATGCGTCCACCCCGAGCGAATATTCAACGATGAGTAAACTCTCCGCGGGGATTTACTCTAAGAACCTCAATGCCACCCACGAGATCCCCAAGTCGAATAGAGGCGGATCTCAATCAAATCACAATCGATCCGGCTGCCATGCCGTCGCAAAGCCTTCCGAGCGACGTCGAAATTTCCCAATCCCTCCCGCTTACCCTGAGTTCCCCTTTGTCAGCGGAGAGTTGCGAAATATCTCCTTCTAGAATCAATTTTCTGTCATTCGGAATCTTTTCGAGCAAAACTGATACGCTGAAATCTGGTACCATGTTCCGTATCACCCGACAGACCTTCGTTGAGTTGGAAATTTCTAGAGAAAGTTATTTATCGGGAAATGTAGCTAGAGTCCTCATGCGTGAAGCAGAGACCTGGACATGATTTCGAAACCACCGCCTTCATCGGCTAGGTGCCCAACGTTGTTCTTTCCTCGCCTTGGGGAACTGAAGGCTTCACTTTCCAGGCATCCCGTTCAGTGAGCGGCTCGACGCCCCGGAATTCCAGGGAACGTTTTTAACAGATTCTCGCAACTAGGAAACGTGTAGGGAAAAATCGCACACGAGTAATCGATCAAACCTGGAGTCTGGCTCGACAGGATTTTTCTTCTCCTGAGATCGAGAACCGCTTTCCAAAGTCATTCTCAGCGTCCTGGAAACTGTTTCCGCTTCTGTGCGACGCGACGTCGGGTTTTTAGAGGTTTGCGCGACGACGTGGGGTAAAGTGATACCAAGGATTCAAAGAATCATGGCAGCTGAAACCTCAACGGTCCGATGCATGCTCCTGATTGAATTTGTTCCCCTGAAACATGCATCGACTTTTGCGCCAGTGAAGAGTTATAGGTGCGAAGCGGAGCACTCGGAAAAATGTGAGCGATGGAGAGCCTCTATTATTCCACCGGCAGGAAGCCATTCGATGTTCGTAAAGATGATTATGAACAAGTATGCTACGATCATCCGAGCATCGCGAACGCACTGGAAGTATTCACTCGTGTTGCTACTCGTCCATATAAGGATTTCTCCTACCCAAGGAATCGACTACCACGAACGAGAGCCAATTCGCTAATGTACATACACAGCGTCTACGTGCCAAGCTCTGAGAATGTGTGAATGTGTTCTCGTTGTTGTTGTTGTTGGCGGTGGCAAGTGAGCAGCGGGAATCGACGGGAAGTCTCTTGATTGTCGTCGCCGTGGGCGAAGTTTCCGTTTGCAGGCTTACCTGAAGGCAGAGATAAGCCTTCTGCATTGATAGACGGACACACTTCCTCCTCCTTCTTCTCTGACATGACAATGGATATAAAGAATGATTGCTTGCAGCACTGCGCAACTTGGTCAGCCAGAATCACATATGATAGGAAGCTGAACGTGTAAGACAGGGAAGCACAAGGTAGTCCTGCTGGGCACACTTTCCGTCGCGAGATTCGCTCCTCAATGAGTGATCGATGACTTATCTACCAAATATATCCGTAACAAGGCCTCCGGGTGATTTCTATCGGTATCATGATCCGACTCGCTGACGAGGATAATCAGAGCCGCCCACAACACTCGAAGTGGTACCGAGATCGGTCCGCATTTCGATTACTGGAGTTCGCCTTCAGCCCATCTAGTGAGGGTGGTCAGCAGAATATTCGGCCATATGATGAAGTCTGCTGAAGAGTGAAGGTGCTCTCCACCTTCCAGGAGAGGTCTTGAACGAAGCGCAGTGTCACTATAGAGTCGCTGTATATATGATCTCGAACACATTGAGCAGCTTACGGCTTGACGAATGCTTCTGAGATGCCCCATTTCGAGATCCCACTCGTTCCGAGGCATTTTGACGACTTCCAGCTTCATCGAAAATTCCCGAGTCGGCAGTGGCTCACTTTCCGCAGAAGATTCGCACGCTTGGCGACGAAATCCCGATAGAGGTTGAGCGAGTCGTTGTTCGTTGTTCTTGGGCAGAAACCTTCTCCAAGGACTTCCCGCAGCACACAAAGAGCGAGATTAAAAGCTGGCCGTGACGTCTCATTCTTTCTTCTCTGGTAGGCAAGATAAGCGAAGCAGGCAGCTGCTTCGGTGGCGGCGGCGCCGGTAATCTTTTCAGCAAATTCCTTTTCCTACTCTACCTCTCTGTCTCCGGTCTCATCCAATATCGAGTAGTTTCTTTCGAATCACTTTCCCCTTCCTTGATTTTGTTCCCATCCGGTGCACTTGCAGCGCTGTCTCGATCAAAGACCCGGAGTCTTCGAAGACGTTTCTGTTCGGAATCGAATGGAAAGGGTATTTTGTGACGAATTACGAGTTTGGAGTTCGATTTGAAACTCTGATCTCGGCATCTTCGAAGAATGAGAACCTTCAATCAAGGAACCTTCAAAAGCCCAGTATCGAGGAACGCTTGCGGCAACTCATGAAGTAATGCTAGCCGATGGGTTTTCGCGCTGAAAAGCAGATCGGAAGGATAGCGACGCAAAGAATTCTGAGTGGACGCTTTCGCGGGTTCGTCGGCGCAAAGTAACATGACGCTTGAAACACGATCTCTCGTCGACGCTGCCGTCATCGTCGTCGTTCCTCTATCGATTGTTGTGAACGAAGCCGGGACAAAACAAAGGTGTCGAGTTGCGTCGATAGCAGACTCACGACTAATCAGCGCAGCAGCATATGATGAGCTCGCTCGTTCTCGTCAGTTTTGAATGAGTTACACAAAAAGTTCAATGTAGAATCGTGTAGCCATGATGAATAGGAGCAATAAGGTGTGAATCGAGTTGCGTCACAGCCAGTCTCACTACGTTCGGGACTAGTTCTTTGCATTCGAGATCTTCCGTGGAAACGAAAAGCTGACGCAGTGATTGGGAGCAACTAGTTTAGTATTGATATCGGTTAATGGTTCGACCGCTTGCGCTGAACCCTGAGCGGTGTGGTAGATCAAGAACGGCTCGAGCCCCGAGAATCGCTCTCGGGTGAAATAGATTGCTTCCGTGTTTGGGGAACGAGGGAATTCGTTCTGGTTTGCGAGGCTTGCCAGCCGCACGCCCGGTGGGAGGGTAAGTCTAGCTGGTCGGCTGGCACAGCGGTGTAGCAACGAGGACCAAGAACAGGTTTTTGCACTTTTCCGTCGTCGACGTAAAAATAGCTCACGTTCTCACGAGTTTGCTGGAGAAGTGGAAATAATTTTGTTCAAATAGCTGCGGTAAGCCTGATGGGTTTTTATCCATGCTCAGGACCTTTTCCCCCCCCCTCCCCTCCTGCGCGACCGTCCAGAACTGCTTGCAGTGTTTCCCTATAAACGACAACCTACCTCTAATTGGAACATTTCCCGGACTAGCTCCGCGATCAGCCCAGAGAGATCCGATTAAACACCACTTATAGGAGGGCCTGCTTTCCTTGGTAGGAAAGACGCGAGGTTTGGACTTCGTCTCCTGTACCTCGTCCCACAGGTGGCTGGGACGGTTCAGAGAACGCCTCCCAACAACGCACTCACGCATCGTCATCCCCAACTCAGGTTGAGGAGGAACTTGCTGGAAGATGCTTCGCAACCTTAGATGTACTTCTACAGCGATCTAGAAATCCTTCCGACGGTTTTCGTTTCTTCTCTGGCGTTTGCAGAATATCGAGGTCCCCTCGAACCACGGGAGCCTTTGTGAGGCATGAGTACCGCGGTTACGCACAAGAGAAGACGACACAGGCCGGTTGCCTTCAAGCTGAATAATCCGCGCTTTTTTGGACGCGAGCGCTCAGATTTCCACGTCAGAAGCCATATCATCACTTCGCTTCTCGAGAGAGAGAGAGAGAGAGAACTTCTAGGGTTCCTGCGTTAACACGACTGGACAACGTGGAATTAGTCTAATTGGCATGCCCAACGATGTGATGCGGCGAGGGACGGTTTGTCCAGCTCTCGTCGAATTGTATATCAATCTTCCGAGCGGTTGAATCGTCTTTTGACTCGACTTCTGGCATAACACAAAAACATGTCGGCTTAACTTGTGGCGGCAGTGAGGGTGGACCTTACCAACGCAAGGTCCACCACGTTGTCAGGACAGCTGATTCTTTTTAGCGAAAGCTGTAGTTGCCCTTGTGTTGGAAGTCTTTCTCCGAACGAGTTTCTTTCGGGCGCTGGCAGAAGAGCCTTCCTTTCCTCTTGCCATATTGAGTTAGTCCTCCGGTTGCATTAGCATGTAATCAACTCAGGACGACAGCGGTGTGCCGAGCAGCCCGACTGTCGTCCTGCCGTGCTGTGAACTCGCAGCCCATGAGAACTTGTGGTGCATTTCACAGGAGTGACTCTTTGCTGCCAGGACTAGTCTTAGAGAACTAGGGAACCCGTTTCTGCTTACTAGAGTCGACGACGACGTCTACCCAGGAGTCGTCGAGGAGAACTCGCAGTTCAAACTCACTCAGCCGCGCAACTCGGTTGCCGGATGGACTATGGGGTCCGTTTCCTCGCAAAAGATCCACTGGTCGGCTTCCTCGGATCCAGCGGAGTGGACTCGAGACGTCTTTGCAATACACACGTGACCACAGGGCCCTTGAAAGTTCTAGAAACTGTAATTGTGGACAACGAATCAACATCGCCTGGCAGCAGGAAGCATCTCCAGAGTGCGATCTCGGAGTATTGAGCGAGAGAGGACGACCTGAGTCGGCCACCATAAAAACTAGCCACTTTGCTCCGATGGGCTACATGAGCCCGTGCGAGCGATAGCTACGTTTATGAATAATAGAATAGCTTCAAGCGTCTCGGATGGAAGCAAGGAAGGAATACCCCACATTGTTTTATTCCCCCCTGCCTGTTTCTGAATAGCTTACCAGCTCCAGCAGCGCAAATTACGAACTAGGTGGAGCAGGGACCTTTGCCTCGTCAAGGACGTGAGACAGATGGTCTGCGTTTCCCGAATTTCCCCAAGGGGACCAAAGAGAGGATCACATACAGAGATGCAACGTGAAACTCCCACAACGCCGCGGCCGTTGAGAGTGGACCACGGTCACGGTGTCTTACTCGTAGAGCTGGGTTTGTCCCTCGGGGAGAACCTCAGACTCGGTAAATCTCGAACCGGTGCCGAGAAACTTCTTCTTTGCTGAAGGATCGTTCGCGATGTGATACCGTCAGGCCACCTCAATTGCCTCTTCTTAGCTCGCTTGCGAAAAGAACAACATTCTAAATGTTTGCCGGGTGAAATGTGTAAGGAGTCAAGTGTCTCCCAGCCTGAGCGGTCTCAAAGAGTATCTCAAGTGCCAATGTGGTATCACTTGGGAGAGTATACGATCAGTGGAAGTTTCGAGAGTACCCGACCGTTTCCTTGGACGAACAACTCGGAAGATGTTTGGAGACCGGGCACGAATGGCGCGGGAACTTTCACAAAGATACCCAAAATCAAGCATTGTGAGGGAATGGAATCAGGGCGAGTCGGAGGGTTTCAACAACCGCATTCGAAAAGAACGCCGTGCGCGTTCGCTCGCTCGCTCGCTTTCACATACATTCATGCACGAGCCCAAAGAAGTCCCGAACGAAGCGACAGACGGACTGACAGAAGGATAGCAACGCATTCGAACGGCGAGATGTATCGTTCGACGACTTGACAGGACCGAGTCAAGGCCAAATGTTTGTAGGCGCTCCCATTCAGGGCTAGGCGCTAAGGGATCCAGCCGACGAGCTGGCAGTCGGATCAGCCAAGAGAGAGAAAAAAAAACAGGGACAGTGCGTCGTCGTCATCGTCGTCGTCCCGCCGTCGTCGCCCGTTGAGGTTCTTCCGTTGGCTCTTTCGGCTGGGTGGTCGTCCCTCGCAGGAAGTTGTGTGCCGGAAGAAGAAAACGCCGTTGCCGCCATCGCCGTTGCCGGCTTTGCGGACAAATCGAATAAGCAACCGAAAAGGGAAACCGAGAGAAAGCAATCTGAGTGCGAAGCCGTATTAAATGGGCCATGCAGCAAGTCTACATGCAGCCTTATGCAAATGTAGATTCGTTCGTTCTTACGTCCACCGGTTCGTGCATGTTCGCGTATTCAAATTGTATGAACTTTCGAAGGCGCTGTTCCCGACCGAAAATGAATCGATTTCAACATGGCTGATAGGATTTTCATTGGAGATATGACATGCCTTCGTTCAGCTACAGAGGCTGTCGACGGAGGGGTCGCGCGAAGGAGTCCGATTCCTCCCACCCTGATCGAGTCGTCGGCTCCTTCGGCTATTTTTTCGCGCTCCAATTTCACGATCCCCTCACAAGGAACTAATTGGCTGGAAAGAAAATATATACGGGAGTAGAGTTCAAAAGCCCAATATAGGAAACATGCCGGTGTTCCGGCCAAAAAGCGGCGTCTTGCAGCTCAATGCAGCGGCAGTAGTGTATAGTCGTGGTAGCAGAAGTGGCTGCGGCAGCTGTTCCAAGATGTTGTTGGCGTGTGAGTGAATGAGTGAACGGGCGGGCTTGTATCAAGCGAACGATCTAGTTTTATGGCCTCGAACAAGCGTAAAGAGAAAATCTTGATCCTTGTTGAAGGCGGCTACCCCACCTGTTAGCTGCGTAACCGGCGAGAACACCTCTCGAACGAACAAGGTCACCACTCGCTGGAAAATTGAAGAGTTTCCGGGAAAGTGGGAGCTTCTACTTCTCGCAGTCCTTCTTAACGACTCTCGCAGTAGAATGGGGAAATGATCCGAGTGGAACTAGAAGGTCGAGAAAGAACTCCGAACAAAAATCTCGAGCCTGATTCTCCAATCAAGTGCCCTTCATTCGATCTCGAGCGAGGATCCGTGACGGTCATATCCCGGTATGTTCAGAGATTTTCAGTCGAGAGCGAATCGCCGGGCTCGAACTCGCTCTTTATTGAGTTTCGCTCAAAAGCTCCGGAAATGCGTTAATACGGATTAGATCAGTCGTCGGTCGGCGGAAGGCACTCGATTCGTTTGAGCAGAGGGCACAATACTCCATGGATGTTCAAATCCTATTTGAAGTTTGGCCCGAGCTGAGTTCGCAGCAAATTCGTTTATTTGCCTCTTCTCGCAACCGAGACGGAAGAGAGCATACGGGAAGCAGCGATGGCGGCGGGGAAAATCGCGTAAAAAATCCGACCAGACGCCTACTGAAAGCGAGTGACTGTGAAAGAAGCGACCGAGAGGAATCCAATGGAACCTTCTCCCGAGTGAAGACCAATCCGTCATCACTGGAGAGGAAGAGATGCAGTCTATCTACTCGGCCCGCAATGAGATCATACCGGCCGGACTCGGCTCGCTCGATTTCTTTCCGGAGCTGCAAGCTTGGCCCTTCTTCGTAGCCTCCGAAATGGCCGTTCGCGACCTCCCCTTCGGGGTCGGACTCCAAGTCGTTCCAACAGATGTCCGGAGCTCCGACAGAGCGCATATCAGTGGCGGTTCTCTATAACGGGGGAACTGCTTTCATGAAGTTGCGCTAGCCAGTTTTGTCGATTCGCACTCGGAAATTGAGCGAATTTGTGCATTCTTCCCCGAAAATGCATCTCCTGGATATTGAAGAGTCATATACAGCTACATCGAGCAGTAGGTTATCGAACTCCGTCTTCCCTCTGAGCGTTCCATACGTCTGATCTCGAGCTGAGTTCCGTTCCTCGCATAGAACACCACCTCGAAACCCCTCGGATCGAGAGATTATTGAACCTCAGGCCCTAGAAGGTCTCTTGATCCTTCACTCCTGGTGTCTCCGTTTTTCGAGAAGCAGCCATGCTCCGATATTGTAACAAGGTCCCATGAAGCAAAACTCATGCCGAGATAGTGGAACATAGACCTGGCCGTGCTTCAAAGAATTTCCAAGTAGGCTTCTCAATCATCGCAGGGTATGATAGTGAACGAATCTGCACGATGGAGCCGCGTCGCACCTGGCGGCGTTTGACCAAGCGCCCAAGTCATCAGTCAATCGTGATACGACCTCTGAGGGCTGTGCGGATTCGTGGTGTAATTATCTCGTCTCCAATTTCGTTCATCGAAGTCTGATGGAGCACCGAATGATGATCGGCCACGTTCCGTGCCGAGAAGTGCTCACCGAACCACCGACGTCGTATCCATCAGAAAATCAAACTCATGGTCCGAGTTCATCCAAAGCTTTGGAAGACTGCCAGCGGGGCGATGAGAAGGTGGGTATCGACATCGAGTTCTGCCCGATTGCGGGATTGATTTCTGCTCTCGTCCCCTCACAAAGGTATCGGGGTTCGGTTCGGGATTCTCTTTGGATAGACTCATCACTACGAAACATCACGGGGAAATCCTCCCTGTTGAGGTTTTCGACGCCGTTCTCGACAACGTCCAGTACAGACCGGGAAATATCTAGTTGTCGAAAAATTGTTGTGAAAATTGCTGTCCGTTCCCCCGTCTGGCGTCTGGTCCATGAGCCCAGTTTCGTTGTGTTCTCTGATCAGTTCAACGATATTTCTCAATCACGAGTCGAAGGTTGACTCAGTGTCCCGTCGTTCGTGAGCAATACAAGAGAGAAATAGAGAGAGGAAGTGAGGCGAAGGGCATGGGCATTGTTCGGTCCAGACAATAGCCCTCGCAAGTTAGCCCCGCGATGATCCATCGTAGCTGTTGTGCACTCGCTGACACTTCCTCCCTAGCCGGGCTTACTTTGCTTTCCATCGCTTCGAAACGGCCTGGATCGCGCAGTATCTACCTATAGGCGTGTCGCGTCCCGCAGCGGGTCGCAAGCCACCGACGCCTCATTAACCATATCTATCGGAAAGACGGAGTGCATGAGGACGACACACTACCCCCGGCACCAGCCGCAAGATCAAGCGAGCATGCATTCCCTCCTTCGGCTCGGACAACATCATTAATGCTCATATCGTATTTTGTGCCACAGGATACGAATTATGAACAGAATCGAATGGAATCGCCTTAAATCGAGTTCGGATGCACTCCTATTGCAGTCTCGAGGTCATGAGACGGATCCCACTATATGCGTAAACTTCAGCATAAATCGATGATGACTGAGAATCTACGAGCGTCGCGCCGGCCTTACAACTCTGGTCTCATCAACCATTCATCCAAATGGGAACGCCGCGGATCTTCACGAACGCTTGCATACGACCACTGGAAGGTCCGTCTCAAGTAATTAGCGGACGAGGATCCCTGGCTGCAATTTGTATCGGACGACCCTTGCGCCGATGGGATTAATTACTCGCTCGTACTTCCTCCCTGCGTTCCTTTGACGTTTTTCCTGCTGTCACTCGCAAACACGCGGGAATACCGCCAATAGCGTCGCCGTATTCGCGAGCATGAGCTGCGGTGCTTTCCTTCGACTTCGTCTATTCAATAGGATCCCCTCGTGGACCCTCTCCCGCGGAGGGTCCCCTGGTCCCCCAGATGCGCGGTGTGGCCGCATTCGGTCGCCGGGAGTCGACTCTGAAAGCATGTCGACGACGACGAAGACGACAGCATCCACGCTGGTTGTAGCTGGGAGACGGATACCCAGTATAACAGAAAGGGTATAACAACTTCGCAACTACTTTTGGCTGCTGTGCTGGTCGGTGAGGAGCTGTGTGCTCATTAATTTCCCCAAATGAGAGTGTCTTGATTCCCCTCCGCTTCTAAGTGACGAGCTTTCTCCTCATTCCCCGACGCCAACGCCTGTCCCTGCGTCGGCGTCAGTCGGTGGTTCCATTCGTTCGTTCATTCGTCCATCCGTTCGCTCTCATGCCCAGCCGCTTTCCAGCGACGGCGCCGGCGGCGGCGTCGGCTGCTCTTCCAGCGCACAAGATGTATGGTGCTATGGAAGACTGTCTCCTAGACGCAATCAACCGCCGCCCACGCCCGCCGTCGCCGTCACGAAACCCCTTTCATAAAGAACCCAGTGTTTTCCGTTCTATGCTCATTCATTATTCCAACCGATCTCGAACGACTCGCCGCGTACCGACTGCGCCATGCCTCCGCTTAGCGCTTCCGTTCCCGAGCACGGATGATGGCTCTTTGATGAAACCTAGGACGTTTCGCACGCAATCGCGCCGCCACAATTACGACTTGCGGTCCGGAAGACACTGCACGACACGCCCAGGTAATGAAGAATTGCCTCAATTTCGAGCACGGACACTTCGCTCGAAACATGCGATCCCTGTGTTTCCTATCTGTCCGACCATGCAGGAACCTCCTCTCCGAATTGAGGCGGATTTCTTCGCGAAACTCAAGTTTGCAGATGTTTGAGATCCGATATGGAACTTTGAGGGTCTGGTGCTGTCATCCGCGTCGGTCTGAACGAAGTCGAGTTCTGAATTCACGTGCAGCATGTGTGTGTGCGTACGTAGTCAGGCTCGCTCGCTCACTTCGTTGAGCTCGCTGACGATTTGCGTGCACCGACGAGAGTATTTCCGTCGACAACGAGTGGTCCGAGCATGCTCCACGGCTTCTCCGCCTGTCTCTTGCACGCGCTCCAAAAAGTTCTTCGGCCTAGTGCGAGGGCCCCACTGCGCCACACGGGTTGGCTTAAACCACTGGTCCCCGCAGGCCCTTCGGGCAGGTTGGCAACCGAAGGTCCTCTGATATCATATGGCGTTGAGTTGCCCATCGGAACTTCTCCTTCTGGTTCCAGATATTCGCCTCGAGGGGGAAACCGTGCGGACCATCCCTCAAGAAGTCGGCCATTGTACATGACATCTGATTCAACATTGCGAGTCTCTCATGAGCCCGTTCTCAATGGTAGGGGAACTGGGGATATTAGGATATTTGGGGTTTTCATGAGCGAGTTCCTGTCGCGACCACGGCTCGATCGGCTGAGAGAGAAAGTTTCTCGCATTGGACCCAACAAGAACAGCTCAAATAGGAGCCTTGGAGCATCCGTCACCTCAGGAGTGAAGGGAGCACGATCGAGAAGAAACCGCGGTGTCCAAGGTTGTAACGCAGATAATCAGACCCCAGCGAGGAGGTCCCTTGTGAAGTGACTTGATCAGCAAAAATCCTGTTCTCTCTACGTGACGTGCATCTTCCAGGTGCATAGGGACCACGCGGTTCGACGTCCTTCGTCAGCTACGCGGGTCAGTTAACTCGGGGCCGCACTCTTGCTAAATTAACCTCGAATACCGATACGAAGGATTTTTATCTCAGAGAGAAATATGCTCCGCTCCAATTAATGCTTGATGACGATCCACGCTTCCCTCCCGGACGTTCATGCAAATATCGAGGCGTTTCGATCGAACTTTCTCCGCTCTTTGTGCAGTTGGGCAGCCTGCATTACCGGACACTGATACCGGAGAGAAATTCTCCTCTTCTTTCTTTCAAATGGTCGGGAACGAGGCCTCCGTTTCGATCGGGGCTCTCAGCACCCGGTTCTCCCGCCATTTCGGGTTTTCCGGGTTTCGGGCCTCTGACTTTTCGGATTCACGGGTCTTGCTCAATTGATCCGCTAGTTTACGATGCCGAAGCGAGAATCATCTCTTGAGGAACAGAGCTTCTGTGAAATTGGACCTGCAGTTCGCATCTGGAAAAGGAGAGAACTGCATTTTCCAGATGCTAGTAGCTCCATTCTGAGTGAGCATCTCACGTTTTCCCTCCCTCCATCTAGGCCTTCCGCAAGAGATGGCGTCGAGCCATCGGACGTAGGAAACGTGGTCTTGCTCTCCTACATTTGGAACGAAGTTTTCCGTGGGCGGAAATTCGATGACACTCTCCGTACAACCACCGTCGACAACGTCCGCTCGCAACTCCTCTATTTTGGTCGAATTTTCCGGGAGCAAATCGCTCAATTTCTCTCTTGCTGTCTGAATTCGGTTTGTTCGGTGGGTAACGTGCTGATAACGTATCTTCGTTTTCTCGTATCATCGAAGCTATCGGAGAGTGTTCTGCCTACGTGGTAACAAACGCACCACGACGATCCTGTGCCGCAAGCGTGCGCGGTCTTTATCTTGCTTCGGGTTCGTCCCCATTAAACGATGGACAAATGTTCTGCATGTCCTGCGGCTGCATGTGAATGGTACGTTCCTGCGGCAGCCGTTGCCGTATGCCGTCCACCGAAGCGTCCTCGCCGATGGCCATTCCAACGTTCGCCGGAGTAGGGAAACAATGATGACAAGATAAGGGGAACACGAGCAGAAGCAAGAGGACCGAGACTTGATAACGACGTTGGAGGACGGACGTTCAGATAATGATATTATTTGCGACAGAGAAGAATCGTCCTCAATTCTCAGTTAAAATGACGCACCGAAAAACGTTTCGTCGGCGGAAACGGGTCGGAGGCATTTGAGGAATCGCACTCGACCAACAATCTCAAGATTCGGAGTAAAGAATCGGTTGATCGAAGGTTGTTCGTAACTTTCAATTTTATAGTGAACCACACGCCATACCCGCTTGAGGAGGGAACTCACGACGTTCTGATGAATCCTCGGTTTCGCAAAAAGTTCTTCCTCTTCCAAAGGATGCACGCAAGGCGAATGCAGTCAACTCACGCGAGCCTCAAAACATTTCCCTTGCCAGCTATCAGCGAGTAACGTGGGAGCTCCACAACCCGGGGAACGCACTAGAAGTTCCCGTCGACTGTTCTTCAACGCTTTCATGGATGGGGGAGAATCCCGAGGTAGAGCAGTCTGATGAGTCGGAGATCGGAAAAAGATCCAAGCGGACGAATTTCTCGAGCTCACACATACACGGAAACCTACCGGGAATCTATCGAGTAGAAACTGAAGAAATCATGGTTGGTTGCGTGACAAGCAGAGTCCCATCTCAAGGTCCAGCAAGTGTCCGCTGTATCCTTGGACTGCATGCCACTCAAGCTCCGAGAGTTCTGCTGTAGTAGGCGAGCCCGCTCCTTTGATCGTTAGTTATGATCATGATGTCAGGATCATGGAGCGTATCTATCCCGAACCTATGGCCGATCTTGCACAATGCTCAGGAGAACTGCAAGCGGACGCATCGCGATGCTTTCTTTGTTCCGAATGGCTACATCTCTTGCGAAATGTCTGCATCACCCTGATTCCCCTGCACACCCTCTCTCGGGCCGACTATGAGCGAAACTTTTCTACGACGCAACGCAGGTAGCAGCGCTTCCCCTTGAATAGCAACTCATGTGCATACTCCCCGAGCGATGATGAATGCAGAACATCAAGTTCTCCAGATGTCCCTACGGGACTGTCGATTGACGTCAGCATTTTGATTCCATATACCTACATCTTTCTGAGGATATTTTCATCGAATATAATTGGTGGACTTGTGGACATCCGGCGACGCAATAATCGAAAGAGAAGGATCTTGATTGGATAGACGGAAACGTCGGTTTCACCGAAGGAGTCAGGATGAGTTGTATCTCCTCGAACCTGGCAGTCCCGATGGAGACCTTTGAGCTATTGATACCCCTCGACGAAGGTCAAGGTTCAGCCGAGCTCTGCGGACCACATAATGAGGAGTATCAGTTCTGCTCGAACTTTAATCTAGCTGGGTATCCTTGCTCCAATGTCCCGCCGATGTCACGGAGCGGATGATAGAGTCGTAGTTTCTGACCGCAAACATCTACTCCCCAAGTCCCCAATTAGACAAAAGTGAGGCTCACAATTACGATGATGAGAGTTTCCGTAGACCCAAGGGTCTACCCCGGTGGTCTGTCTGTCTGTCCCTCCATCCGTCCGTCGGACCGTTCGTCCGTCCATCCGTCTACTATGACAGTGTACAGGGCGGCCATGCTAGGCATGAGAAGAGGTCAGAAGTTTTGACCGGGAAGACAGATCACCCAATCAAAGGAACTCGCTCATGGCAAGCTCCCTAGAGAGATTCGAAAGTCTCGAAAGCCTCAAACTTTGCTGCCGGAACGGATGACGCCCAGGTAGGCCTTCGTTATTTAATAAGACTCGGTCCTGTTTCTCCGTCCTGGCGAGGTAACACGTTGAAATCGAGATCGTCTGACTTTTCCCGCCTCGTACCGATGATCAACAGTGGAACCCATGTGAAAATATAGTGTACATCCTGAGAGCCCGTAAAACACGTCATTTCGCCGACGGAACCGCGAGGAAAAGTTTTCCCCAAACGTCGAAACATATAAAACCGTATCGGACCGCGATCGGACGGCGACAAGGATAACGGCCGGTCAGCCGACCGCTCCGACGGCAGAGGTACATGACGATTTTGGAATGAGAAGCTTCCTATCGTCATTAAATAGTACAGCCTCCGAATTTTTCTCTGCGTTTCGCGAGCATTCGAGCCGGAAAAATTTTATTCCTCCGAGGTTAATGACGCTTGCGGGATTTATAGTTTTTTTCCCTCTCTCTATCTCTGAGCTGAGTTTTTTTTTATTCAGCTCTGCTCGACGATGGAAACTTTTTCAGACATTCGCAATTATCCGATTATTCGCGTTAGATTTTAGAGCCTCGTTTTATTTCCCTCGTAAAAGCTCAGCGAGGAGATTCTTTCGAGGAAACTCGGAAGCCGCCCTGATTCTGATCAAGCCGTAAAATTTCGCTCTCTGCCCCCCAGTCGTGAGCGTTATTTCGATTGTCGTACGGGGTCCGAGTTAGGTCCCACATCCGGCGATAGTCAGATAACTGAGCGTAGGGAACCGGACTTCGATTATGTAGATGGAAGGGAGTTGACTGAGAGCATCGGATTGAATGAAAGCAAGTGGTATATAATTTCATTGGCAAAATTTATATCAATTCACATCGATTTTCGAAGCATTTCGCGGATTTTCTTGTTTTGATCCGCAACGTCAGTAATTATCATTCCTCCAGTATCGATTCGGCTTTGTGATACTCAAGTATTATATAGATCTCCGGTATGCATTACCTAGAGACAATCATCAAAAGTAATAACAAATATTCTCATCTATTTTAGTCCTCTTCACTTCGGAACTTGATTCATATTTTTTACATTGCATTCTGTTGGAATACTCATTGGTAGATTCATTCTATTAAAACAGAGGAGAGCCTAGATTTCTTTCGTTTCGATTCTTGTAACGAGATCGCAATCTGCTGCAATCAATCATTCACTATCACTTTCAAAACGTGTGAGCATTTCTGCAGATTCCGCAACCAAGCGCGAATTCCTCTCCCGTTGGTGGATGCTTGACATTCAACGGGCATTCCTCTCCTTCGAGTTGCTTCAATTTCGGACCTGAAACCGACGGAATAATCATCAATTCGCGACACGTGAACCAGCCCTCCTCGAAAACGTTTCTCCAAAGCTCCAGTAGTTGCACATGCCTCAGGAGCAGTGTCTCCCCGATTGTAACTTACCGGCTGGGCAAGTGGGCAGCTGATTTTTTGGGACGTTCGTGACTCGCTGGAAGTCCTCGTGACACGGATTGCAGAAGTGCGTTGTGCCAAAGCAGAAGAACACCGCCACTGAGCAGCAGTATCTGCATTTGTATTCTAGAAAGTCAGCTCCGTGTTTGGGACACATCTGCGCCGAGGACACGTCCGAACACGCCCCACAAACCAACTCGGCCGCGTCATAGCCGTCGTCGTGCACATTCGCCTCTAGTTCGCAACGTACTTCGCCCCCGAAGTAAGCCTTGTTGCATTTGAAGCAGACGTAATAAGCATATCTTTCCATGGCATAAGAAGCCCTCTCGTCCTGAGACAGCTTTGAGTGCAGTCCTTCATATTCGAGTCTCATTAACGCCTTCCGTTTGACGTCTTCCTGCAGCTCCCAAACCGGTTGGAGTTGCTCCTTGAGGAGCGGGTGCTCGATCGGCGCTTTGCAGATGGGGCACAAAGCGAAGTTGAAAGTGATCCTCGGACCCGGCCATCTCCTGCTCAACGCGTCCACGGTGCACTGATGGTGGAACATGTGGCCGCAGCTGAGACTGATGACGGGTGCGCAGCACAGTGCCTCCGAGAAACAGATCATGCACATGTCGTCGGCGTCTTGTCGAAGGTCCTTGCCCTGAAGTGTAAAATCCTGACATGAAGAAAGAGAAGCAGAAAACTTCCTCGCCCGCTCAAGATGCTCGTCGACAATGAAGGAAAAACATGTTGGGGGAACTTTGTGACTGACTTTTCGCTCGATCACACACCTGACAGCCGTATAGGCATGGGAGGCAAGCCTGTTCGTTGAGAACTCCTCCGCAGTAGTGTCCGCAGGGATGAAGTTTGGTGCAAGCGTTCTTGGCGTGCTCAACGCAGTCTGGTCCGCTGCAAACGACGCCCAAGCCCGATGTAGTGGCTTTACAGAAACGGCAGACGTTCACTGACGCCTTAGTGTTCGTATTCTGTTCACGGAACTCGACCATGGCTTTAAGCGTATTGGAATCGGCCAACGCGATCAGCCAGAAGAGCTTGGTGCGACCGCAACCTGAAATCGAGAAAAGTTTCAGAGGGCCAGCCTACATGCCGAAGGCGTAGCTGTCTACCGGAAGAATACAAACTCGAGTCCAGCCATAAAAACGAGAACCAAGGTCGACGGCAGTGAGCAAGTAGGCGAACTGATTTCGTTGATGCGGCCTCCCCCATAAAACGGCTTTACAAGATGTTCGCTATTCATAGATCACCGACAGCGAGGAGAGGAAGGCTTAGATTCTTTACGGGGTATCACGCGCGGGAATCAGCGTTCAGCCTCCTTTCAAACAGATCTATAAATATACCCCCATCGACTCCTAGTTCACGATGGCGAGCGAAGCTGTTCCATCAAAAATTTAAGGTCCAAAGTCCTGAAAGACTCCTCTGCGTCCGCGGACGGAGCCGCTGCCGGAGAGAGGGGAAAAATGATTTACCTTCGTGGAGATCGACCTTGATAGCGTCTTCTTCCTCTTTGAAAACTTGTCGACTGTGACTTTTCGTCTTCTTGTGGTTCATGTGGAGGTAACGATCACACTCGCAGCAGAGATTTCCACAACTGTTGCAGAAAATCATGGCGGTTGTTTCGCCGTCGTCGTGGTTCTCGCAAAGTGGCTTCTCTTGCTGAGAATCTGCAAAGAAACCAACGCACCGTTAGAAGACCCGTTCTCAGGGGGTCATCAACGAGGTTTCTTTCCCTTTCCTTCCCATTTTTCTTCTGTTTTCTTCATAATCTGTTTCCTCACCTTTACGGTTCCACTGGCCGGAAGACAGGCGGTCGACGTGTTCCTTATCCACGACGCAAAGCGACGCGAGACACAGCCAGAGGGTTGGCGTCTTGATGCAATCCTGGAATTGCGATCTGTATCTTCGGTCAAGACGCGTGAGGTTGAGGATATTTTCGGCGATGGCGCTCTTCGCCACTCTGGCCCATTGTTCGGTCAGGAGTCCCGCGCACATGTCCCGGATGAGCTGGATGATCATTTGAGCGTGTTTCCGAGTTGAACAACCTCTAAGCCACCATCGCGTGCCCACATCGTCCTTGGGATGAATCGTGGTCGCGAGGCTGACCGCGCTCGAGGCGCCTTTCTTGTTTTGGTCCGTAGCGCCGACAGTGACCTTGGTCTTGATCTGGACCGTGATGGCTTTGGCGACGCAGGCCAGCAACACGTCGAGAATTCCAGGTTTTTTAGTATCGAACAGGTTCGGGCGACCGTCGTCGCTGTTCCCGCCGTGGATGCTCGAGTAGTCTTCGGAAGGGAGCGCTGGAACCTGAAGGATTGAGGCGAGCACTTGTGGGGAAACTTCGGGCAGGACTCTCCTCAGGAGGGAGGTGACCTGTCGTTGGACTCGAGCCGAGCCCGTGTGCAGTAAGGAGAAAAGGTCTCTCAGGAGCCCGGCCTGTTGCGCCAGATAGGCTCGGCCGACCGATGATCCGGAGAGGGCAAGTACCATGGACAGCATCTCGAAGCAGTATGCATCTGATTGAGGCGCTAGTTGAGGCGAACTAGAGGACAAGGATATTTCCCATTCGTCGCGCACCCTCTGCGTCTCCTTTTTGATCGTGGCCACGATATGAGAGCAAACTTGCTTCTGCAGCTGGGTGAGATTGTTCCTGCTGAACAGGATTCCCACCATGTGCTCCTT
This sequence comes from Neoseiulus californicus, assembly GCA_028455905.1. Taxonomy (NCBI): domain Eukaryota; kingdom Metazoa; phylum Arthropoda; class Arachnida; order Mesostigmata; family Phytoseiidae; genus Neoseiulus; species Neoseiulus californicus. The sequence continues at coordinate 543,543 of JAMQGS010000011.1, forward strand.
GAGATCATTGCTACCGTCACCCGACGATGTGGCCGCATCCCCGGAGATCAGCTTTCCGAATACTTGGGACGTCAGCAGACGGAACACTTTGAGTGTCTCCGCTTCACAATTCGCGTGCTGAATGGCATCAGCCGTCATCATGCCTTCAAGGAAAACAGGAAATCACTCTATTTGCCCCTTCGAGCTCATACACTATTCTCAATTTTCTTTTTTCACCCGAAACTCAGGAGATAAACTCCTTGCTTCTATCGCTCCTTGTTCAGAAACCAGAAAAGTTATGACTCACCATTTACAACGGGCACGGGATGGTCGAGTACTTTGACCTGGCGGACTCTGAGAGAATTGTCGGGTCCTTTGAGTTCGATGCGGACAACTTTCCCGCCTTCAACATCAACTCCTATCCAGCCAACATAGCGCAAATCAACGTCCTCGCATTTAACTTTGTTCAGAGAAGTTTCGTCCCCTGTCTGTGGATGCCGAGCAGAGAGAAAACGGATTCAGAATAGCGACCGAGCCCAACTTTCAAAGTAGAAACAGTGCCGCGAAAACGGGAACTAACATTATAAACGAAACAGAAGTTGGGTGCATAAACGTACCTTGAAAGCTATCTGATTTACTCTGTTCTGCCCGTCGCGGCCATTGTCAATGTGAACTGCCACGTAGTGTATATTGACGCCTTGCGCCCCCTTGATCTGGATGAACTTTGTTTTGTTCCGATCTTCATCCGACGACTCCCAGAAAGTTTCTGTCGAGTTGTCCAGCAACGAGTTTACCATAGCCGGCCTCGAAGATGTCGTAATCTCACACTGGGACGATATGTCCTGCAGATTGAAAATGTTCACGCCGTGCATGTCGTCATGCTCCTGAAAGCGCGAGGATTGATTGAGTCAGGTATCAAAACTTCCGTTCCCATCTCTATTCCTCGTTTCTGTTCCTAACGGAATGCACTTACTCTTTGAGAACACGCGGATGCCTCTTCCGAGTGGCTGAGGATCTTCGATATGTTTGAGAAGACTTGCGACGAGTGGAGGAATAGATGATCTTGAGCCGTAAATCTCAGGCACCAGCAGCGAACGGCCATCTGTTGCAGAGGGGAGGGCGTTTGGAGGTGGGCCATGAGATTCGATATCGATTCCAGGAACTGGTGGAATGTCGCCTGCAGAGGGAACGCCATGTGCTGGTCGCAGGCTGGAATTCCCGAGAGGAAGAAAAATTTGCGTCAGAGAGACCTCGTCAGTGACCAAGGGCTAGAGATGACGAGCTGGCGCCCAAAAAACTCCAAAATGGCGAAACGCACTCACCGAATGCTAGATCCTCGAGCGGATGATTGCAAAGACAGACGTTTTCCTCGTCTTTGTCCACGTTGCTGGGCCCGATGCTGAGCGAACTAACGAAACACCAGAGTATATCATGCAGGCAGGTCGGCTGTGACACACTGTGCAGGAGCCATCGCATGGCCTGCACCGCGTAGACTCGACAGGCCAATCTGCGGACAGCTTCGATCATGGTCGCCGTGATCGCGTTTAGGTCCGACGAGAACGACATGATGAAATTGATGATAGGTGAACTGCTGCTGTTGCTGACAATCGCGGCGAGTCGAGCGTCCTCGGAACTTCCTGACGGCACCGATTCGGGCGAGGGTCTGCTAGGCCTCCAGTCGGCGACAGATATTGAAACGGATCTATGGAACGTTTTCTGAACTCCCAATGGTGTTGACGCGCCACTGGGGTTGTTCACCATCACCGGCGGCATGGAATGACGCGCCCGCTCTGTCGAGAGCAGTTCGGCTACGGCGCCTTGGGACAAGTAGTCGTGGGCGAACTGCTCAATGAGCTGCTGATCTCCGTCTTGGGTAGCCTTGGTCTTCTCAGCGCTGGCTCCGAGCAGGTCGAGCGATGCGAACTGCACGTCGGCTCTGTCCATTCCAAAAGGATTGCTTTCCAACGAGAGAAGTTTATCACAGTTCGATAGACTAGATAGACTCAGAACGAACAGAGCATTCTGGAACGAAACAAGGGGTCACAATGAACGCACTGACCTCGGGAAGTTCTGGAAAGATTTCATCGAGCTTGAGACCACTATGGTTGAGCACTCACCTGCATAGCTACTTTATGCTTCTCTTGCAGATCGATCGGCGAGAGGACCGTGTTGCCCGACATGAGTTTTCCGCTGAGTATGGCATTCTGACACTGTTTTCGTTTAGCGTCGTTTTCTTTGTGTTTCGTTCGGCACTCTTCGCACAAGAGATACCAACAGGACGTCACCGTTCCTCCGTCACCGCAGTTTCCGGCCCATCCGCCGCAATAATTCCCAATACTGTTGTAGCCTTTGCCTTTTGAGGGACCTCCGCATCCAGGATGTGAGGTTCGCATGTGTTGGGTGATAGCTTGATGTCCTGTCATGTCACACATGTCACAGGATCCAACCATGGGTCCGGGGGTCGAACACGCTTCGACGGCTGAGTTTCCGAACATATTGGGTGCCATGGGTCGTTTGGTTCCGCTCGCGCATCTCCTACGATCTGCAACGGGAGCGGAGGTCAGTCATCGTGCACGGAACATAGTATGTATATCGGACCTTCAGCCAAATGTTTCATCGAACGCTAATGCCAAAAGTATTCAATTTTGTCACGTCTTCACAATATTTAGTGACAATTTCGGGGAGACGTATTCCAACCTTTGTGCATGACGTCGAGCTCATCTTTTGCGGGTCCAGGACCGACCTTGGAGTTGAAAGAGTTCATACAATGCGAAACAATGTTGTTCCACAGCGCCACGAATTGTAGTTTCGTCCCTTGATTTGCCGTGTACTGCAAGGAAGAGGGATGATTGATTAATTGATTGACGGCATGGAACGGAAAATCAATCCTATCGAAACTTCCATAGCCGGATCCTCTCAGATATTGGTGATTAAGGTGATCGAGAGAAACGAGCCGAAACCTGGAACGAATCTAAAGAATGTCAAACACTCACCGAATCCACGACGACGGTATTGTCGTTGGTGAGGACCAAGTCGGCCGCGGTTTTCATCGCCTCCGCGGTCAGACCCTCAAACCACAGTACTGCGGCGAACACAGCCCGAATCGATTGAGCGACCGACGGCGCAAGAGCCTCCATTGGCGCAACTTTCTTGACAGATTTGATTGTCGAAACGGACGATCCGCTACTGCTGTGTGCAGGAGACGAGGCCGACTTCGTGGGACTTGAGCTTCTCAAAGGTGGAGCGATGCTCAATTCCTCCTGGAGGCACTTTGCGAGCTGAGGAGACACGGGTTGAGGAGTTCTGTGCCCAGAAGCGGTGATAGGTTGGTCTGAGAAAACTTTCGAAGCTGCCCGAGGAGACGACGCTCTGCGCCGAGGTGTTGGCGAGGTTTTCGGCGGCGTTGCCGGTGGTGTGGCGCCGTTGCCGTTCGCCCGGCTTTCGCCGATGGCTTTGACCAACTCTTTGACCGAAACGCCTTGGAGCTCAGCTGGCACTGGGTTGAAGTTATCTCTTGCTCGGGTTTCGGCAATGTGGTCTTCATTGTTCTTCAGCCACCGTTGAAGTACGGTCTTGGAATGTTCGTCCGAGCTCTGGGGAGGCATCGGCTGTTGTGGAGTGGTTTGAGGCGCCTTGGGTGCATCTTCATGACCTGTTGCCTCACTCACGGTGTTCAAGGTATGGAGCGAGGTCGAAGGTGTCGAGGATAGACTGCCAAACACGAATGGACTCACGGATCCGGACGAGCATGCGTCATGTTCGGAGTTTCCGGAGCCCGAGGTGAAGAAGCCCTGGGATGTTCCTGAGAGATCGAAACCCTTGCTGCGTTCGGAGTTCTTCTCGGCTCGAGTCGTGGTGGTGGTTTCCTCGGTTTCGCTGGCACCTTCGTCTGAAAGCACTTCACTCTCGTGCTGCAGGAACACCAGCCCTCCTGCGGCCATGGAGCTCTGAGCCAGAGTCCATGCGTCCCCGTCAGTGGTGGTGCAGTAATGCTGCATTGAATCTTTTGAGAGCTTGAGCCAAAGGCCATCGTTGTTCACCAGATCTTCAACCACGGTGACGTAGTTCCCCATGACCAGCATGCCTATTGGAGGTCCAGATCGGAGGGAGGCTCTAGATCGGATGTTATGACCCGAAGTTCCGCTTCTCACAACGAGATAAGTTCCGGGTCCTTTTCGGATGAATATCTCTTTCGCATCCGAGCCGAAACCGTTCATGTGCTTGCCGTCGTCCCCGCATTTCTCTTCAGCCGCGACCAGAAGAGTTTTTGAGAAATGTTTGTGGTATTGTAAACACCATGCCTCATGCGCTTGCGACGGCGTCAGTCTGCGGCAGTATTGATGCGCGCATTCTGGCGTCAATCGGAGCCAGATACCGTCGTCGTTTTGAACCTGCGAAGGCATAAGAACGACCGTTGAAACAATCTTGTGCACCAATTTGCATTTCCATCCCCATTCCAACACGAATCGGATTTATACGATATTTGGCCTCCCCAGAAGCACGGGACTGGCAAATCTCTGGATATAATCCGACCAATGTGTATTGTGGCACTTACCGCATCGATGAAAGTTATGTGACCGTTTGAGGGCACCAGGCCGATCTGGTCGCCCTGGAGACTCGGGCTTTTCCTGATCCGGAGGCCCTGAGAATTTATTCCGACGAATTTGCGAACTTTCGACATGGCTGTGGACCCTTTGGACTTCGCTTGTGGTGGCGGCGTAGCGAAAGTCTTTCCTTGCGGGAGCTCTCTCACTTCGACTATGGATTCCTCGCCAGTTATGGGGTAGCCGTCAATCAAGGCTTTCAGCTCGAACCGTCCGACGCTCGATGGCGTCCAGGTCGCCGTGTAGAGCTCGCCAACTTGGCTGACCATCAAGCTTTCAGTCGCCTGTTTCTTCACTGGGGACATGAAGCGTAGTTCCTCGAAAGAGTACTTCTCGTACGCTTTCATCATGGTGATCGAGTGGTAGATCATTTTGTCTTTGACCGATGCTTCGTATGGTTTGTCGATGCACGGGGCTGGCAAGCCACCGAAGGTAAGATCTCCTTTTTTGGTTTGGTTCACTTGAACAGTTGTAGGACCGCAACCTAGCATCACAGCGAAAATTTCAACCTTCACGTTCGACACCGAGCAGATTTTCCCGTATTGGTCCTTGACGACGACACTGATCGAAGATGAGTTCCCGCACTGCAGCTCTTCCTTATTGAACACGAGCTCGCATTTCTGAGGATCCACGAACGATTCGGGCTGGAGCCACCTGAAACGCAAATATCTTTCGAACATGCTCTTCACAAGCCCAAATAACACTTCTGTTCGACTACTCTGCACCGAAAAGCCAAGAGACAAGTGTCTCACGAACTCAAGGTCACATCAAAACAACTCACATGACGAGCATGGAACCTGCGGAACCAGGATTGGCAGCGATGAAATCTTTGAGGAACATCTTCTCGTTGCAGTCGGCTGGAGTTGGAATGTTTCCAGAGAGAGCTTCTTCTATCGTCGGACATCTTTCCAGAGGCGGTCCCCGCCCGAGTATTTCCGGATAGGCCTTGAAAGTCTCCACGACAGCAGGGTCGAATTTGATTCCATTTGAGAGGAACACCGGGTCCTGTTTGAAGAGCGTGGAGCAACATTCCCCGCCCAGGTAGGCCAACTCCTTTTCGAGGTGAGCGAAGCTGTTTGAGTTTTCTGAGGTCCCGCAGTGTCCGACGACTTGGCAGCTGTGAATCAAGTTCGGAAATTGACCTTATGCTCTCAACTCACTCGCTTTCTCCCTGAAGTAAACCACGTGCGCCCGGATTCCAACAATCTGGATCGGATCAGAAGAGTTTCCCGAAGAGTTCAAGCAGGGAGTAGGTTTCAGATGCACTCACCGAAAACCGTAGTTTGCGTTCTTGTCTTCCCTGGGGTACTCGGACGCGCTCTCCAAGGAGAACAGCAGTGCGTTCCCGGGAAGCACAACTGCACTGGTTGGCCAGCCTTCGGCACCTGAGAACCTCCTGAGTACCGGCCAGTATTGATTCGAGTCTGTTTCCTCTGACTTTTCTTCTTCAACATTCCGCAGGGTAGCACAGAAGACTTGGAGATAGTCTTCCGGCTGGGCAGTGCTGCTTTTTGGGTCGAACTCCACGGTCACCCAATCCACTTCGTCGGGGAACTGGATCTTGTATCGAGACACAGTCGCCGGTTTGTAGGGGTGGTCCGATTCCACTATGGCATAAAACCTCTCCTCTCGACTTTTTTCGGGACTTTTGGGCCCCAATCTTTTGTTGATGGTGACTACGTTTTCCAACAAGGTCTTGACTAGAGTTAGGACTCGTACTGCGGTCGACGTGTCTGAGGAAGAAATTTTGACCATTTGCGAGAACACGGCAGGCAGCAACGACGACACCAGTTTTGTGCTCTCCAACTCCGCCAGTTTCTGGTTGTCCTCCAGCGTTCCGACCGCCTGTGGGACAAAATAATGTATGAAAATGTAAATTTAGAAACGGACCCCGGGGATCCGCCCGATCTCGGCCTTCTCCGATGACTTTCACAGCAGCAACCTACCTTGGCCATGAACTCGTGAGAGATTTCCACCAGAGAAGTGCTGATCGTCAGCGTGGTATCGATCGCTTCTCTGACGACATCCGGAACGGTCACTTCGGACGCGTGTGACGCCCCCAACGCGGAGTTCGCGTTCGACGATAACGGGGTGTTGTAATACAGAATCTGAGGAATTTGGCCTCTCGCGTGGTTTGTGCCGTTGAAACTGAGAGTACAGTCGATGAACGCGAACGTCGTTCCATCCGGACCTTTGACCTGAGAACGCAAGAATCAAACACCTCAACATCGACGCGAACATACTCTCAATACGTGTGAAACAAAAAACATTCCCATTTATTTCGCGACAAACAAACGAAGTTTGCACTCACGTGTTGGACTCCACAATCGCCGTTGTTCGTTTTGGCCCCGTGGTTCCGCAGTCGTAGAGCGTAGCGAGTGTTCTTCCTGATGGGAACAGGCCGTTCAAACCTGATCTCGAAAAGTTCACCAGTGCAGTCGTCGGGAGCAAAGTTCCCACTGACGGTTTCGATCGCAGCCCATCGCTCAACTGAAATTCCGAACGAAACCGTGAGGTCAAGCTCAATTCACGACTCCATGGTCAGAAAGATCCGGAACTTCCGGTTCGAGCAGTTCCTCGGTCACCTACACACCCGGAGCTTGGAGTTCGGAGCGAACACTTACCTGCAAGATCGGCGCTAGGGCCGGCTGCCGAGAAATCTAGAAGGTCCAGTTCGTAGACCCAATCGAGGGTCGCGGTCGAAGCTCCGTAGATGGTGGCACCTGCAATGCTGATGCCGGACCTGTCGACAGTGAAGCAGATCGCGTCCGGACTCCCGTTGCCGGTGTTCCATGTGCGTCCCATTTGAACTCTGCTGAACCGGGTTGGTGTGACTAGCGGCGTCATCGAGCTCAAGGAGCTCAGACCCGGAGCATCGGGCTGAGGCTTCTCGATCGTAACCCTGGTGGAAAGCTCGGTGATGATGGCGACCAGGAGTTTGCAAGCGTTGTCCACCAACTGAGTCGGATACACCGGACAATCCTCTTGAGAAACGAGCACAGCGAGGGGGTTGACGACGATTTGGATGAGTTTGCTGACGACGTCGTTGAATGTTAACGTTCCAGAAAGCCGGATGTCATCCGGGTCTCGAACGGACAGAGCGTCGTTCAAAAGCCTGCGGAAAAACGAAAACTAGGATGAAGCAGCCGAATTCGATCTAAGAGTCCCGAACTTCTGTTCGAGTCCATCTGTTCAACCAAAGAAAGGTTCAAAATCTCTGTCACTGACCTTCCGTGAAGGTCCGGACCTTCGCTGCTCTCACTCCGCGCGGGCATTTGGAAACAGCCTGACATCGGACTGCTCGGAGAACTTTGAGACGGGGCGAGGAGGGGCGCCGGGCGCTCGTTGAAGACGATCTGGAAAAGACAGCTTGAATTGATTCCTCGCTTCCCGGCGTAAACCTCAAGAAAAGAACTTCATCCACAGCCTAAGAGGGGTAACGGGAGCTAAAGTACCTTTGTCAGTTGATGGGGGAGGAACGTTGCCAGTGAAGACGAAGGTGAGCTCCCTAGAGCTCCGAAAATCACAGCGAGCAATCTGGTGAACTCCCTTTCAGGATTTGCGCATGATTTCGGCTGTTGGGAAGAAATCTGCTTTGAGGAACCTTCCCCGCTGGAAGTCGTCGGCTCTTCATCCTGAACGTCGGGACAAATAAGGAGTCAATCGGGATCATTCGGGGACCAGGGTATCAACAAAAAACAAAATAAAAAAACATTTGGGCACCGCAAATTAAAACTGATGCTCTGACTTTTGCAATGGAATATGTGCGATATGGGATGAAACAATGGACAACGAATGTTCTGATTGGTTGAAAAGCACTCTTTGTGTAAAGAGAGCGTTTCGCAGGAGCTCACCTCTGACGACCGCTGTTCGTGAAGGAGCAGCTCGCAGAGGCCTTGCCATTTCAAGCTGTCGGTTGGGTAAAACGCTTGATAACAGTGGGAGAACGAGATGCTGCTTTCCGTTATGAATCGTCGGAGAGCTGGTTGGTTCTCATTGGTGGTCGTCATCAGGATTTGCTTCAGAATCATCCTCGACATCCAGAGAGCCCTGCATAAGGGCTCCATATCACCGGTAGAAGAATTCGCGGCTAGAGGGTAGACGTGTGATATGTATTGTCGTAATAGACTCATCGATGGCTTCGACAATCGGTCACCGATGACGCAAGGTCCTGGAAGAGTTCAAAAAAAGTCAAAATCTCTCAGTTCCTCGATTCTTCATATGTTGCAGATCATCCCAGTGTCCTTGGAGATCCTTCCAAGATCTGAGTTCCCGGAGCTTTACGGATCCTAATCACAACTGACCTTGTTGAAGTTCTTTCCAGATCCATTTAATGAGGGTCAGGAGCCAGTGGAAACAGGAGGCGTTGATATTGGTCGCGAAGTCTTTGCTCAGGGTATACACGGGCTCGTGGCCATCTTCCGACAAACCCAGCGCTTGGTTCGAACCTGATTCAGGGCTCATCAACCTGTACAGAAGTTGTGGGATCTGCCCAGCATTCGCATCGGTTCCGTTGTTAGATCTCTTTGAGCTTTTGAACGAGAATGTCACTTGGTCTTCCGTGACGACGACCTGCTGCCCGAGAGATCCACAGTCGGAAGAAGGTCCTAAAGTACAATTTTATTCGTCAGTTTTCGACGATTCCTCGTCACGGGGCTACGATGTTCAGTTCCTCTCGGAACAAGAGGAAGAATCAGAGGGCATTGGTCAACACGGCGGACGAGCACAGAAACGAGTCCGGCTCAAGCACGCGTCAGATGACACGCAAGTTTATCATCATAAACAGCGAATCTAATCAAGAATCGAGGTTTAGGACCAACTCACCGCTTATTCTGGCCCAGGCAAGGTACCACCGGTTGGCCTGGATAGGAACCGGGTCGTCGAACATCATGGAGTATTTGTGCCGAGCGGGACATTCGTAGGTGCGTTCATCCATGTCGATGAGGATCTCGCCCTCAGGTTCGTTCTCGCCTCCTTCGTCGCCGAGGTCGAAGATTCGCAACTTCGCCAAGTATTCACCGCGACCGCCGAATAAGCCGAGCCCTCCGAGAAGGACATCGGTGTCCGACATGAAACGGATGGCTTCGATAGAGCATCCCGAATAGCCCCATCCTCCGCCGTGGCTGTCAAATCGGTTGACAATCGAAAAGTCATCTTTGGCGAATGATCGACGACTTCGATGAAGAGCTTGAGGACTCGCGACTCGATTGTCGATGTTGTCTCGAGGACTTTTGGCTGCTAGGTCTAGGAAATGGATCAGGCTCAGGGCCGCGTGTTGCCGGGTGATGGGGAACTCGCTCAGCTGTGGAATCGAGAAGAAAAAGAAGTTTAATCCCCGGTGAAACGAGAGAGGAACAAAATCTGTTTTGGAACACCGAACACCGCGAACAGATGAAAGCAGGTAGAATTGGAATAAATATGGTATTTTGCGATGCTCGGGATACTGACCGATGGGACTGTGGCTGCGAGGGTCACTTCCGATTTTGTGTGGTAAATGCTGATCATCTGACTCTTCCGATTGTAACTCCACAGAAGGTCGTAGACGTGATCGAACGTGACACAGTCGTCTTCGCTGAGCAGATGGGGACCCGAGTGACCTTTACAAACACCATTCTGGCGGTTCATCATCAGTGTGCTGTAGTCGCTAGTAGAGGAATCTGGTATGATCGCAATCACTTGACGTGTCGCTGTCACGATCGCCGAGGAGAGACATCTGGAACAAAATGAGGATTGTCATGTGATGATGCGGGGACATCACGCTAATTGTAAGAGAAGTTTTTCCTCTGGGCAAGCTATGACTTGCCCGAGTAACGTTTTTCCGACGGATTCCTCGGTGAGTCCGAGAATCGGTTGAATCAAAGGCCAAGGAGAACCTCAACGAACACAGACGACTCATAGGAATACCACCGCTTCTCACCTTGAGTCGATGAGACTCTCGTCTATTCTCAGGAAGGTATGATCTCCTGAGGCCCCAATCCACGTTGCTTTTTTCGCATGAGGTGCCCCGATACCGGTGACGGGCCCTGCCACGGCATTCCAAGGCACAGGCCCAGCCATCGAATTCCACGACGCGTCCGACGAGCTGACAAAGTCCTCTTCCTTGCGACACAGTTGCCCTTTCTGCAATCAAAGAACGGAATTGAGCTCTCAGCGAAGATTCTGCATCCATGACCAATGTTCGATTCTCGAAAACTGCTCACAAATTCTGAGCAGATTGTTAGACGCAATGTAATTCTTTGCCGCTCACCTGGAAACTCCCGCAGGTGTAGACGGCTCCATTGTTGAGCAACATCACTGTATGATTGCTACCAGCGGCAACCTGGACAACTTTGGCCTGGCTTGGCAGACCTTGGACGAATGAGGCGCTCGATTGTCGCCCATGGCCGAGTTGACCGTGTTGATTACTCCCGAACGTGAGAACGTTGCCCGTCTCTAGTAGCAGTACTGCAAGCAAATTTCACTTCTCATCATTCAGGAAACGGGAGAGTTAAAATTCCACGCTAGAGGAGTAAAGTCATCGACACAAAGATTTGGAGTAAAAAGCTCACCAGTATGGTGAACGCCGGTCGCGGCTTGTATGACTTTGTGGGCCAAATTCAGCTTGACTGGGGGAAGAGACGCTAGTTTTCCAGAATCGACGTCGGTGATTTGATGCGGCGTATTCGACGAAGAGGAGAGATCTTCGCGAGAGCTTCCAACCCCGGAAGCACATCGGAGGTTCGTTATGATCATCGGATCTCCGACTTGCTGTGAACAAGAAGTGGAAACACGAGTCGCGGAAGGTAATGAATTGAGACGCTCAACTCTCCGGGCTAGGGAAGTCAACACACCTGGAATTTATGCAATGGACCATCCCTTCCTTTAATTGCTATTCGTTGAAATCGCCGACCGCTGTCGTCTCTGTCGCGATCTCTTGAGCGGGCTATCGAGTATGAAGCCGAGAACTCTTCCCGTCTTCGCATTCTCTCTGGCATCTTCCTTATCACTACAAAGCCATCGGCGCCTGCTACTTGTGCATTCATCTGCGGGACAGGAGGAAATCATCGATGATTACGCGATTGGACTCGCGAGTCACAGAAAATGGATTCGTAGTGGATAACGAGACTCGAAGAGCCGAAAACTCACCGCCGCAGCCAATCTCTGATTCTGTTCACATGAAATCGGAACAACAGGGGCAATATTCGCCGCTGCTTGAGGTTGACTCGGTACATCCTCTTCAACGCAGTTGGCGCAAGCCCTACAGGAACCACAACGAATGCACCCTGCGTCTCCGACACCACAACCACACAATCTGCAACGCAATCATCAAAGCTCCACATTAGCATCATCAGCAGAACACGACATTGAGTAACAGGAATTTCGGAAGCCATTTTCGCGGACTTTCGGGGGTCACGCTAGAGTCCACGGGAACGTGTTCCGAGCAAATCGAGGACCATTGATAGAGAGTTTCTATTTCGGATGTAGGGAAGGGTTTCTGGTCCGAGAGCACTACTGCAACAACAAAATACTTTGACTTACTCTCCGGGTAATCTTTGAGATTCCGCGGGCAGGCCCATGGACGCAATGCACTGGGAGCCGTAGCCGGTACATTGTAAACAAAAACTGCAAATCCTGCAACCCTTCGACATGAACTGATGCGGGCAAGCTTGACTTTCCGCTTTGTCTTTGGAAGGTTCTTTGTCTGAGGTTGCCACCGCTGCCGCAGCTCCTGCCACCTCGCCACCGTAATCTACCAGAGAATCCGCGCTGCTAGCCGCTGTGATCGAGTTCTCCGACACATCGGCTGCGAAAAGAGAGATTCAACATTAGTAACCTCGAGCTGTCGTCCTGGAATCCTGGGGACAAGAAAATTCGCAAGAAAATCTCATCGAGAATTCTTCGATTAGAGAAAGACTCACAGGAGTTCAAGGTCTCCGTCGAAACCAAGGCGAGTTCTCTGGCGCACTGGCCTTTATGGTTGACTCCGAAAGTGTAAACGGATCCGTTGTTCGTGACGGCCACGACGTGCGCCTTGCCCAAGCATACTTGCGAGACGTCCTTGACACCCGTTACCAAACCCGAGTTGGGCTCGGTGTGTCCCAACGCGTCTTTCCCAAACAGAAACAAATCACCGGTGCTCGAGACGATCGCTGTCGTCCCGTTGTTACACGAGATGTCGACCGCCTCGACGCCTTCCATCTTGGCAATTCTTCGGGGTTTTATCGTTCTCGGTTGCCGTTTGCCTTTCACGGGCTCCCCGTCTTCACCGCGTCGGGCGGTTCCAGCAAAGTATACACTGCCGTCGGACGTGATGAACGCGGCGTGACTTCCATCGTGACCGACCGCCATCTTTTTTGCGCTCAGTTTCACGTCGGACCACCGAGAGTTTCCTTGTTTCACCCCCAACCCAATCACGCGTCCGGTCGCGTACACTGTCCCTGAGCTGCCTATGGCCAAACCGAAGTCCTTGCCGCATGTGACCAGCTCCGGCTCCTCGTTCGAGTTTACACCTGAGGAGGAAAAATCGGTCATCACAGGTTTCATTCGTAGTCGTGAAGCAGTGCTCCGCAAGTTTGAAGAGATGTCCACTCACTCAGAACGATGGGTTTCTTGTCGTCAGACTTCTCAGTTTTGTGTGTTTCCGAAATAACCCCTTGACCGTACACGAGAAGGGACTTTTTCGTGAGTTTCAATACGGTGTCCGAACTTTTGTCCTCTATTTCTGGACAAGGTCGGTAAATTGTTTTCACCGTGAAGAGATCATCGTGGGGGACAATGCAGCACACGACCTGGCCGTCGCTGAAGAGAGCTGCAAGCGAGCGAGAGTTAATGAGACTCATTCACTTACTTGAAAAATACGGAAAGCACTCAGAATCTAGTCTAATGGAGATACTGATGAAGTTTTCTTCAATCCACTTGACATCCAAATCTCGAGAAACACTCACTGTTTGGTAAGCGCACTTGTTTCTGCAGAGAAATCCTCTTGACAACTTGTAGAGTATCTTTATCAAGTCTTAAAGCTACGGATTTTTCATCTTTCGTCGTGATGGCGAGGAGATATCCCGCGCACACTCCGATCCAGACGACGTTTTCTTGACTCAACTGTCGACTCATCACAGTAACAAGACCCTGCAAAAAGAGAGGTGCGACAGTAGTATCATCGATCGCTGTCGTTCAAACATTCCCATACGGAGCCTGAGCGAATCTTACCTCCACGGAATCGCCGAAGCCGGGTGTGATTTTGTAGAGAATTCCACCTTTGAGGAGGTACAGGAAGGATCCATCAGAAGCTAAGGAGCACCCTTCTTTCCTAGAGTTGAATTCTTGAGGGAATCTGACTCGAAACCTGAGGACAGGGTTGGCGGGCACACCCTGGTCCAGCCATCGCGGGAGTTTTTGCGATCCACAGAGTAGAGAATGTATTGCACGTTGTAAAGCCACCAGAATCAGCGGCGTCTGCAGAGAAAAGGTGTTCAATGTCAAGATTGAGTCGATTTTCCGTGACCCTCACTTAGTGCCGAACTTGATTCACGAAGAGTTTCCTATGATAATAATGGGATGACCGGATATGAATGATTTTCATTTTATGAACTTGCCGGTAGTGTAAGATGACTATTTGGTGACAGTAAGAGGCAGTTCGCTGCCGCCAACGTTTTCGCAGTTTCTCCCGTCGCGACGGCCAACGACACGAGACACGAAGATGCCAGCGAAGAGAGCGTCAGAAGAGAGCCGTTCGCGTCAGACAAAGATGAAAGTTCGAGCAGCAGTGCGAAGAGTTTGTCTGGAAGGAACGATCATATTCACACGGTGGCCAGTAGTCTGACTCTGATTCAATATCCTGAACCTCTGACGGAGCTTTCACGACGTATTCGTAGATCTTCCAAGAACGAATTAGGTAATCAAATCTCTCAGTTCATGTTGAAAAGCCGCAAAAGTCCACGCACCGATCGTTTCTTTGGGTTCGTCCTTCATCGCTTCCGGGGCCAAACCTTGCAACGTATCGAGAAGGCTGCGCAGAACTTTGTTGCAGAGATCCGGATGAGTTCGACAACTGCCCTTGATCAGATCGAACATTCCGTTGAGTCCCATGAGAACCAGTTTGGGGAGCGTTAGGGATTTCCGGTCGTCGCCATCCTGTTCCTGATCTTGTTTGAAGGCGGGCTTCTCGCACCGCGACCTCCGCTCCTGCATACATCCGCGAATGGCGGCGTACACAGCGAATGGCGAAGGGTTCGGTTGCAGCTCCAGCACTGGTTTCTGATCCGTCGTCTTCGAAACGATGTCCGAACTGCTGTGCGGACACTTCTGTGGGACAGAGGGCTGGTTACGCTTCAGTTTAGACAAGGAACTCCCGCGTTTCTTCTTATTGCGGTCCGGCTACCATTCCTCCTATCTCAGACGCTTCGACAGCACTCATTATCCATCGATATCTTTGGGCATCCCTATGATACTAGAAAACTGGAAGCATGCCATCTGCAACTGCAATTCGAAACTCGAGCCGCGCTATCCGTAGACGAGAGCTACCAGGGAACCCCTTCGAATGACACTCGCTGACCACTTCGAGACCGCAGACTGCGACGTCCCTCGATATTTGTCGAGGAACCACCTTGATCTCTCGTAGTGTTTCTTGATTTAAGACACAAATTCCGAAGGCAGAATCAAAACAAAAGTTCAAGGATAATCAAGGAGAACGGACTCTTGAGTTTATTCTAGCATGCAGCTTCCACTTGACATAGTTACCTCGAGGTATCTCGCGATCTGAGGGGGCTTGGCAGCACTGCGTTTTGCTCCATCTTTCCGCCTATAACGAGTTACTCGGTTACTTCGACTCGTCTCATTTGTGTTTCAGTAGAAGAGGATAAGAATGTCATCTCTACGATGCAATGGAGCGCGCATATCGAGTGACTCATCAATATTCTAAAAAAGATTGAAGTTCTAGTTGGCTGCCCACTCAGCTCTAGGATACTTGTTCGTTTACGCGAGATAGAGGCAGAACGCTACTCCTAAATTTACCTTTCTGCAACCACGGGCCTGAAGAGGCCGTGGAACTCTTTTGACAGACTTTTTGCCATTCAGGCAATCGGCTCGCGAGGTCTTCAAGGCCGGTGTGCTCTCATCGCTTCACTCCTACACGCATTCATCGATGGACGATCAGGAGAGTCAGATGTTGGGCTGACTCCACTGCAGCGGAAACGTTTGGCCTCTTCTAGATTGCGTCCACCGCAGATTCCAACTGCAAATGCCCACTCTTGCAATTGCTTCTGTTTACAGTCGAGTCCCACTGTCATCACGGTCAGAGGCGAGACACACTCGAAAAACCCAGACATGCGCTCCTAGGCCTTCTCTGTCACTTGAGCCGCGATTTTCGCTCTCACTTCGTTCAAATACTTTCCAAGATGAAGCCACACATGGATCGAGCTCATGAAATGGTTCCTCGATACATTCGAGATGCTCCTATTGCATGAGTTACTACGAAGGGAAAGCCTCAACGCTTTGCTCTCCTCCGGATCACTGCGCCGTCTGCTGTGACGCGATGCCGAACTTATTTTCGAAACACTTGGATTGCTCATTCGAGCTCTCCCCCTGAAGAACTGGTAGTTCGATGATTGTACATCGAGGTATTCGCATCAGGAGATCATCATGCGCAATTCTTGCAAAAATCTTCATTTTTCAGCCATGAGGCCGGCAACGTGCATTTCCGGGTGCTGTGTTTACTGTTCTCCTGGTAGGAGAAACCTCCAGGAAGGTTCGCGCGGGCACAAAACTCGCCGCCAGATGACATATCGTAGACCCCAAAGAATTGGAACTCTGCTTATTCCAGCCGAGCTAAGGAGTGTGGAGGGGTTTCGCTGGCGGATGGCAGCCTCTAGGACTCTAGGATCACCACAGCAGAAGGTGCTCGGAAAAAAGGGGCGCGTGTGGTACGCGCGAAACAAGGTCGGAAATATGAGAGAGGGGCCCGGCGCGGCGCTACGTATATAATCTGTCGGAGCCATGTCGGTATAGTTCTTCGGATGCACAGAAGGATCGACAGCAGGTTGTGTCCTGTATCCGTTTCCCTGGCATTCGAGTCAGGTACATTCTCGCACGCATCACTGTACACGTTTGATTCGTCCCTTGGACCGGCATCCTCGCTGTCTCGAACGACTCTACAAACGCTAGTCATAATTTCAGTCATTTTCTACTCATAAGAGTGCAGTGCAAGCGAGAATCATATTCAGTTTGGACTTCTATGCTGTTGCCATCGGCCATACCACGTTGAATACGCCGGTTCTCGTCCGATCACCGAAGCTAAGCAACGTTGGGCCCGGTTAGTACTTGGAAGGGAGACCGCCTGGGAACACCGGGTGTTGATGGCACCTTTTTGTGAATATTTTTCCCTTTCGAGCACTAACTGTTCAGAATTGAGCTTTTCCGCCCTCAATATATCATTTCTTGCCGCGAATCTACTTTTCTACTCACAAGAGTACAGTGCAAGCGAGAATCATATTCAGTCTGAGCTCCCTCGCTGTCGCCATCTGCCACACCACCTTGAATACGCCGGTTCTCGTCCGATCACCGAAGCTAAGCAACGTTGGGCCCGGTTAGTACTTGGAAGGGAGACCGCCTGGGAACACCGGGTGTTGATGGCACCTTTTTGCGACTTTTTTTTCCCCTTCGAGCACTGACTGTTCAGAATTGAGCTTTTCCACCTTCAAGCTATCATTTCTTGCCGCGAATCTCCTTTTCTACTCATAAGAGTGCAGTGCATGCTAGAATCATATTCAGTTTTGACTTCCAGGCTGTCGCCATCGGCCATACCACGTTGAATACGCCGGTTCTCGTCCGATCACCGAAGCTAAGCAACGTTGGGCCCGGTTAGTACTTGGAAGGGAGACCGCCTGGGAACACCGGGTGTTGATGGCACCTTTTTATGAACTTTCCACCCTGTATCGATCTCTCTCACCGCTGAGCAATCATGTTTAGTCAGGAATCTACTTTTATTTTCGGAGGAGGACACTCCATACGAGAACCACATGCTACCTACACGTCCATATTGTCGCCATCGGCCATACCACGTTGAATACGCCGGTTCTCGTCCGATCACCGAAGCTAAGCAACGTTGGGCCCGGTTAGTACTTGGAAGGGAGACCGCCTGGGAACACCGGGTGTTGATGGCAACTTTTTGAGAATTTTTGCCTACGTCCGAGCCTTGAATATTGGGAATTGAACTTTCCCGCCCTCGAACGACCATTTCTGGTCGGGAATCCACTCCTCTATTCAAAAGACTGCAGACTATGCTAGAATCATATGCAGTATGCAGTCCGGACTACTGCATACGACTGCAACGTCGGACCCGGTTAATATTTGGAAGGGAGACCGCCTGGGAACACCGGGTGTTGATGGCACCTTTTTGCGACTTTTTTTTCCCCTTCGAGCACTGACTGTTCAGAATTGAGCTTTTCCACCTTCAAGCTATCATTTCTTGCCGCGAATCTCCTTTTCTACTCATAAGAGTGCAGTGCATGCTAGAATCATATTCAGTTTTGACTTCCAGGCTGTCGCCATCGGCCATACCACGTTGAATACGCCGGTTCTCGTCCGATCACCGAAGCTAAGCAACGTTGGGCCCGGTTAGTACTTGGAAGGGAGACCGCCTGGGAACACCGGGTGTTGATGGCACCTTTTTGCGACTTTTTTTTCCCCTTCGAGCACTGACTGTTCAGAATTGAGCTTTTCCACCTTCAAGCTATCATTTCTTGCCGTGAATCTCCTTTTCTACTCATAAGAGTGCAGTGCATGCTAGAATCATGTTCAGTTTTGACTTCCAGGCTGTCGCCATCGGCCATACCACGTTGAATACGCCGGTTCTCGTCCGATCACCGAAGCTAAGCAACGTTGGGCCCGGTTAGTACTTGGAAGGGAGACCGCCTGGGAACACCGGGTGTTGATGGCACCTTTTTGTGACTTTTTTTTCCCCTTCGAGCACTGACTGTTCAGAATTGAGCTTTTCCACCTTCAAGCTATCATTTCTTGCCGCGAATCTACTTTTCTACTCATAAGAGTGCAGTGCAAGCGAGATTCATATTCAGTTTGGACTACTAAACTATCGCCATCGGCCATACCACGTTGAATACGCCGGTTCTCGTCCGATCACCGAAGCTAAGCAACGTTGGGCCCGGTTAGTACTTGGAAGGGAGACCGCCTGGGAACACCGGGTGTTGACGGCAACTTTTTGAGAATTTTTGCCTACGTCCGAGCCTTGAATATTGGGAATTGAACTTTCCCGCCCTCGAACGACCATTTCTGGTCGGGAATCCACTCCTCTATTCAAAAGACTGCAGACTATGCTAGAATCATATGCAGTATGCAGTCCGGACTACTGCATACGACTGCAACGTCGGACCCGGTTAATATTTGGGAGGGAGACCGCCTGGGAACACCGGGTGTTGATGGTATCTTTTTGAGAATTTCCCTCCCATTCACGAGCATTTGGACGTTCAGGATTGAGCTTTTCCGCCCTTGAACAACCATCTCCGTTCCAGAATTCACCTTCCTACTCGGAAGAGTGCAAAGCACGCGGGATCAGTCTGGACTTCCAAGCTGTCGCCATCGGCCTGAGCGCGTTGAATACACCGGTCCCCGTCTCGGTGCCACTACCGAAGCCACGAACCGTTTGTACTTTGGAGGAAGTCCCGTTGTTATCCGCCTGGCCTTCCATACTGAAGGTTGATAATCATTCAGCAAACCAGGAGACGTTTGTTGAGCAAGAGAGCACGCGTCGACGGTATCATGTCAGGGCGCCTTCTGTGACGGGGTCAGCGTCGGAGCTGTCTATGCCCGTCGGCTCTGTTGAAGGGAGGTGTCTCTAGTGAGGCGGAAGCCTTGTCCTGATAGAAATCCATGCGGCAGAAGTGGTATTCCGCCTCCATTGGAGGCGGAAGTCATGGGAAGGCAGAAAGTCAATCATCGCCGGAGGTATAATGGGCGATCGAGGGGAGATTTCTCGGTTGTTTACCGCCGCGAGGAAGTTTTGGAGCTGTGGTGGGAGTTGTTATTGTGCGGCTGTCGTCGTACGAAATTCAGTGGACGTGGTCGCGGTTGTGCGTTCGGAACGGCTGTCGTCTGTCGGGACGTGCGCCTCCCATTAGAGTCGTCTCGAGATCTCAGTCGTGTCGGCCACCAGTTGGTCGAATAGTCTTTGGTTCGGGCACAGTATCGCTCTTCGAAGGTGATGAGTTCACACGTGATGGTCATCTGGAAGACAACCCAAGGGAGCTCATTTTCCTCGGCGATGGACTCTTGACACCCCTTCGTGATTTTTCGGTGAACTTTTTGAAGATTTTGTCAAAACTTCCTGAGAGTGACCCATCTGTGGAACATCGGTGTTCGCTCGCCCATCCCATCAGCAGATGCAGATCTTCACTCACCAACTCCAACAAGTCTTCCTCAGTGAACCTCCGTCTGAACGGACAGTCGATGAAACGGAAGGATGCAGAAGGCCGGCAGCAGACGAAGCCGAAAAAACCGAGAGGAACCGAATATTAGCGAACGGAGTCAGTGACGCAGGCAAAAGGCCTGCGACAGAGCGCTCCCCTTCCGGGGATGAGCGGTTACCGCATCCCGAAGCTCTCGGACAGGCCCGCCTGCAAACCCCCGACTGAGGAAAATGAGCCCGAAGCGCTCTCTGAGACCCCCGAGCTGACTAACACACCCTCGAGGGTCCTGGCCACGATCCCCGAAAACCAGACCGAGGGGGGAACTTCGGACACAGCCAGGGCAGCAGCTCCCTCTACTTCGTCCGCCGAATCACGCGATCCGCGAGAAAAACGCTCCTCACGTGTCCATGGAGCAGGGCACTCTTCCTGCGGGCAAAATGCTAGCCTTCCACCCCCCGCCGTATGGGAGGCGCCGACCCCGAGACTTCGTCCTGGAGTACTTCACAGAGGAATTTCTAGCAAGCCAAAGCCGCTGTGAGACACCGGTGGTCTCTCTGCCGTACGGGCTGGCGCGAATGTCCGCCAATACCGGCGCTGGCTGTTTCGAGGCCAAGCCGCACACGCAGCCGTACTACCACATGATGTCCCCGCAACCCAGATTTTATCAAGGTTGGGCGGGTCGTCGCGTCCACGGGCCGCCGCGAACGCCGTGCAAGTTCTTCGCGGCCGGCCACTGCCGTTTCGATCTGGGTTGCAAATCTCTGCACCCGGGTCAGGATGGCCCAATGCCGAGTTGCTGGCCCACATTTCGTATTCTTTATTGTAATTCTATCCGTTTGAGAGTTTTCGAAGAATAAAAAATCCTACTCCCCCGTAATCACAAATGCCTCCTCACTAGAATCCGAGAGCTTACTCCAAACATGCATGATGTACGCGAATATGCACGAAGTACGCGGCCTGCTGATGGTAGATGGTATTTATTGATCCCCCCAATCGTTTTTATAACATGAGTAAGGTGCTCTTCTGTTCAGAGGTGGTTAGACCACAGATCTTGAGTTCTTTCCCAGTTTTCCAAGAGCCTCATTGTACTCGGATCGTCACTAAAACCGAGCATCTCGTCCGTTTCGATATCATCAATATATCTATCCCCGCATTCGTGTAGGACATGTTCGACCGTTTCCTCATAGACGCCACAGTTTTGACACGTCGATTCGAGGTTGGGTGTGAAGCGAGCTCTGTAGGTTCTTGTACGCAAGGCTCCTGCTCTTGCTAACGCTAGCAGAGCGCTGCCTCGCGAATTATCGTACTTCACTTCTTTGGATCCTCTTATAACCTTGAAGTTTCTGTACCACGCTAGGGATGTCTTCATTTCCATCTCCTTCTCCCACATGTCGTCCACGGTCAAGCTTATCTGTTTCCGGATTTCCTTGTCGAATTTTTTGAGACACGGGCGTCCGTCTCGATAAGTTAGATGGATGTGTTCACATCTAAACTGCCTTCGTAGTTCATTCATACGTTGATATGCAGCTGTCTTGACTCAAGTCATGTTCATCATTTCAAGGATGCCTCTGACCCACCTTCCTTCTGGTAGTTGGCTTACCCTGTTGAAATAACGCATCTTGCTTTGGGCCTCCCGAGTCGTGAAGGATGACCACCCCAGTTCTCCCTTGATGAAGCTCGTGGCCACTTTCGAGCCAGGGATTCCTAGGGCCCATCTCCCGACCTCATTCTGGGCGACTGCAAGCGTTTTTAGTAAACTGACTGGCATGTTGATCACGGCGTTAGCGTACGTCAGTTGGGGTACTGCCGTCGCTTTCCAGAGTGTTCTGGAGATCTCGAATTTGTTGAAACTCCATAGCACCTGCGCACCTGCGCACGAAGCTGATTTTGTGCCTTCTGCGTCCGCTCTCTCCACACTTTCTCTTGGATGTCCAAGTAGTTCTTTGAGTTGGAAAGAGTAATGCCGCGATACTTGTATGAAATCTGTACAGGGAGCTCGTTGCCCTGTAAATGGAACACGGGCGGGTTGGAGGACTCCGCGGCCGTGAACCTGACTACAGCACTCTTTTGAGGGTTGAAAGTTATGCCCATCTCCGTCCCGAATTCTGACGTTATTTCGAGCAGACTCTCCATTTCCTCTTGGTCTCTAGCAAGGAGGACTATTGGTCTCTAGCAAGGAGGACTACATTCGAGCATTCCGTAGTGCTTGCAGGGATTTTTACCCCTGTTGAGCGAGTGTCTCTGAGGCAGTCTGTATCCATTCGATTCCGATTTGTGAACCGCTGTTGATATGGAAAGAAACTTGGAGCTGACATGACGTTACCGTCTCCAACTACCCCATTGCCTCTGATACGAGCTCGAAACTGTCGATGATTGGTAGTGTGATAAATATTGCCCCAAAGCTGGTCACTTATTGTAGGACTTTCAACGGAGGTCATCAATATGTCGGTGAAAAAATTAACTTTTTATTGGAAAAATGAACGCCGCTACAGAGAGCAACGTTCCTTGGCTACACTTCGGAGCATATCTGGGGTTTCTAGCATCCTTGGCGGCTGAGTAAGTCGACTCCGCTCAATCGGGTCTCCGCGGTGACCGCTTATTGGAGCCAAGAGCGAAACTTCCGAATACATGTATTCGAAATGTATTCCAATGAAAAGGCTCCAGTTATTTGGATTTTGTTTTCAGCCCATCAACAGTTCTTAGATCTCAATTGATGGGCGTATTCTTAAGAATCCCGGCTCCTTTGAGACTGTAGTCGGACAGTTTCAAATCCAGTGCGATGAAATCTATTTAGATCGCTCGCAGAGCGTGTAGAGCCGTCGGCTCCTGCTCCCAATATTTGAACGATGTGACGTTTCCTCAGGAACGTGAAGTGCCCTCATGTGTGTAAACAATCGTTGCCTCCAATGATCCATAGCGGGGCTCTTCGAGCGTAGACATGGCCCGGAAGAATCTCACATTGGCTTAGAAACTCGATCTACTGGACCGTTCAAAGCCACCTCGGATTCTCCTCTCTCTCTCTTTCTTCCTCTTCCTTGATGACTTGGATGCTGGATTAGATACCGTTCTAAATTCCTCCATATTCGCGAACAAATCTTCCTTCGCACCGATGACGCAGCCGATTTCGTTTCTGAACGCATATGCACGTCCGTACTTCGAGAGCGTTAAGCTGTTTCCCGAGCGGCTCGCGGAGAACGGCGATCCTCGCTGGCGAACGATATCGTTCCGCATGCGAAGGCTGCAGCGGTCATCGGAAGCTCGTCGCCGAGAGCTTCTTGTATCACCGAATGAGAAACTTCACTTTATATGTTCCTGCCGGTTCCGATCCCTTATCGGGGACCTTCTGAATCTTAGTCCATCCCGATGGCAGAGAGCCGTGTGGATCTTCCTGGTTACCGTCGATAAAACGGCCGCGGTACCGATAGATCCCGCGACTTTTGAGGACACTTCTCGTGTCTCGACTAATAAGGCAACGGAAGCTGTTCCACACCAGCAGCCTCTTCCCAAAAATTGCGTGAACGAAAACTTATTCCAAGTTCCAGGTGGTTACCAGACTGTTTCCACAATTTAACATGTCCCCTAGTGAGCACAGGACTATCTTCCGGAGCCTCCTCAGCAACCGTCTGATGAAAACTGCTGTCTCGTCCGCTGCATAGATACGGTGGTATTCGGTCTTCTGACGAAGCTTCAGAAAGTGGAGAATGAATTTGACCATACCGTTCTCTTGATCGATCGGCGGTCTCTGACATACAACGGTGGCGCGTCTGCAACTCAGGTTAAGACGTTTCAAGGACACATCGAGCCAACCCTTGGTGCCAACGAAACGAAAGAAGCCGCTACAAAATCGAGGACTTCCATATTGGAATCAATGTGGGAATCGCCGCAACGGACGCCGCGATTCGCCTCTCGGTTACTTATGCAAGAAGGAATCCTCAATTTGGAGAACGATCCTCATATTCGAGCGAAATGCGTACATGCACGCAAAGCATGCAAAGGAAAACTGGCACCGTCCAGGAATCGAACCTGGGATTCACAAGTTAATCGAAAGCTGTGCGTGATACCACTTCACTAACGGCGCTACGTATCATTCAACTCGAGCTTAACCACAACATGCCGCGCCGACGAGTATGACTCATGCTGCTCAGAACTCATAGCGCTGTTGTTGAACCTGAAAAGCAATTCTGGCCCATAGTGCGCCGTGTCAAGTTCCGCGTCCTGCAGTGAAGAATCAGCCGTCCCTAGCCTCTGTTGTTCGAATCCACCAACACAAGTTCTCCCTCCTGGGAAACGGGCTATGGGTGACTCTGTATTTCTCAGCCAACTTCTACGTCGCTCCAAGATTGAATTTTTTGCTGTAGCCTTTCCCCTTCCGCTCCTTGAGTTCCTCTTCCATCCTTCCTTTTCCATGGCTTGACACACTCTATCCACGCTCTTGATTCTTTCTCTCTCTCTCTCTCTTCGCGTGCAAACGTGCTCAACGTCGCTACACATCTCTGCGCCAACACTTCCTCTACACTCGTCTTTTTGTTTCCGTTCATTCACGCCGCATGATGACAAGATACGAATTAGCGATCTCGAAAGCTTGGATCTGGATAAAGGCGCGGGAGATTGCGGGTCCGACCTCAGCTTTTCGTTGTCAGTCGGCAACGGTTGAAAGGGAGGGGGCGGATTGGAGGGTTCGGCAGCGATGGGAGATCCGCGAAATGAATCTGTCTCTAATCTTTTTCAACAACGCCTCGTCTTTCTTGAGGCGGGGTCTCCAGACTTCACGGCAACACGCAAGTCTCGGAACCATGAGACTCAGGTGAAGCTGAGCGTTGAACGAGGGTCTATCAACGATTCTGAGTCTCATGTCAGTGTGTGGATGGACTCGCTCGGCTCCACATGTGATCCAGCTGCATTCAGGGCTTGCCCGGGATCGTCTGTTATGTTTGTCGGATCGGCCGCCAGCAAGTTGAACAATCTTCGATTCGGGCACGGCATACACGTGGTCGTCGGTAACTGTTCGGTCGCAAGCTAGCTGAACGGATTCCTGAACTGAGGCATCACCTCTTGCTCTTTGGTAGGCTTTGGTCATCGCGCCCATCAAATTCAAGCTGAAGCTATACTTCAGAGGTTTTCCGGGAGAGTTTCCAGGCTCATAATCCCCCCTCTCTGCGAGCTCAGAGAAACCTCGCCACCTTCAATCGAAGCGAAGAAGAGCTGTGAAGATCGTAGACGCTAGTTCATTCGTCTTCCTGCGCTGCTTGAACACCTCACTTGATATTCCGTAGTGAACTCTTTTCAGTTTTGGACTAAGCCTTTCGCGCGGTGAGCTACCCTCTCGCGAAACTCCGCTCACTTCCTGAGAACATCACGAGATGAACACCATGAAGTCTTGCTCAGTGAACCCACGTGTCCCTTGTGATGCGAAAGCCCTGCCGTGCTGGAAATCCATGAGGGAAAAGTCATAATACATCAGGTGGAGGCGACCGCCTGCTGTGACGCGAAGCCGAACTTATATTCGAAACACTTGGATTGCTCAGTTGCTCAGTCGAGCACTTTTCCTAACGAGGTGGCAGTCCGATGATTGTACATCAAGGTACTCGCATCAGGAGATCATCACGCGCAAGTCTTGCGAAACTCTTGATTTTTCAACCATGAGGTCGGCAACGCGCATTCATGGGTGCTGTGTTCATCGTTCTCCTGGCAGGAGACACTTCCAGAAAGGTTCGCGCGGGAACACTGCTTGCAGCAATATGACTTATCGTAGACCCCAACGATTTTGAACTCTGGTTACCCCAGCCGAACCGGGGGCCAGTGGCGTAATTAGCCTTGATGGCGCCCGTGGCAGACTCACGAAAATGCTTCCCCCCCCCCTTCCGTCAGCCCCTCTCTCTACTCCACTGTTTTCTCAGATATCTAATTCCAAAGTGGCGATTTCAAAGCACCAAATGCAAATGCAATTCACTATTGATTCTCAGATCGACATATTTCTATAAGTTGGCTGCCGCTGCCAGACAGGCCGCCGCCATCGCAGAGTTGGCCGAGAGGAGCAAACTGGCGAAATATCGCGAGCTTGGGGGCCGATACATAGTACAACCTGTAGCGTTCGAGACCCTTGGGGTCGTGGGCAAGTCGACTGAGGACCTCCTCAGGGACCTGGGACGGCGCATTGAGTCAGCGTCCGGCGACAAAAGATCTTCGGAGTTCCTTTTCCGGAGACTGTCGGTCGAGATTCAGAGGGGAAACTGGGCTGCAATATGGGGCTCGTTGTCTACCGGACCTGATTTAGCCGGAAACGGGTGAGAGTTTCCGATGTGATATTTTCTAGTCGTATTACCATGGTGAATAAAGAGATCCTTCTCAGTTAGCTTATCATCACAATGACTTTTATGTATCACGATATCTTGATGCCAAAAGATACACTTCACTGACTTCGCTGACTTTTCACAAGTGATTCGAGATCGGTTTTCCCTATCGGTCCTCTATACTCAGGTGGGAGAAGTCTACAAGCCTCTATTGGTTCATAGAAGCTCTCAGATTTGAGAGGATCAACTCGACTTGTCTCAATGGTATTTATCGGCTTGCGATGGATATTGCTATCGTGATAAAGACCTGGATAGGATCTCGAAGATTCGGAAGCACGTTTCCGTCTCTCTATTGAACCATAGAATGGAGGAGCTTCACCGGCTTGCCGATATGAATTCAGTTCCGAGCTCATAGAAGCATCCTGCAGTCGCAAATTCCGCGATGCATTTCCTCGCCGTCAACATCAATTTCATAGAAACCGGGAAAAGACCGGCATCGTGCTTCGAGCATGACACACTGATCGTAAAGGAGTCGCGTCGTAACTCGGAAAAATCCGAGTTCCTCATTTAATACCGCCGAACGCTCGAATCTTCGCTACAGCTCATGAAGGAACCTATCGATGGTAACAAACCTAACGCGACTCATATCATCTTTTGCTATCGAAACGGTACCACGAGGCAATCTCCGTTGTTTCTCGAAGGAGATCTCGGAGTCGTTGCACATTTCCGGGCGTTGTTCGATGACTGCATCAATCGAATTGACGCGCTCGGCGGGAAACTTTTCTTCAAGGGATAGAATGTCTCTGGCCGGGTTTCACATCCGCAGTCAAGCATGTCTCAGGCCGGGTTTCACATCCGCAGTCAAGCATGTCTCATCCAGGGAGAATCTTCATCCTTTTTCAAGAACCCCTTCACCGCGATTCGAGGCTATGCTCCCGCGGACCGCGCGGTCAACCCATCGTATTGGTCATTGAAACCCCCAACATTCGCATGAGAATAATCTATCCTCCGCTGGGATACGGAAGCTTCCGCCACCCAGCGATCCGAGGAGTCGATAAACGTTCGAGAATTGTTATCATACGTCGCTTCATTCAACAATGAAGGCATGCAACTATAGATGCACAGCCATCCGAAGGTTTCTTGTGGCTCTCCACGAGAGGTCACCGTTCAACGAAAGCAAAATGTGAACATGCGGAGAACCACGGTGTTAAAACTCCACGCGAATGAAGTAATCAAGAATTCTGTGCGGTGCCAAGGGCGAACGGTCAGCAGATTGTAAGATGTGCATTATGACATTGACCATTCTCCAGTAATACAGTGAAGTGCCGCTAACTTATAATTTTAGGGAGTAAGGATTCGAAAAAAATTCTGAGTTATGAGTTATGGGAAGACCTTTCGCGGACACGGATTCCAGGGAAAATCGGCTGGAGGGGTTTTCAAGTTCTATGTTCCCTTCATAAACCGTTGAAAATCTTCGGATACTTGGACCTCGATTGAAAAAATGAGAACTACTGGATCGAGCAATCCCATAACAAGGACAACTATTCTGGTTTATTCCACTCTTCAACTGTTCTGGCTGTGCTCGAAAAAAATGTTCGTATGTCCGCCTCCATTTCATCAGCCGATTAATCGCGAATGACAACATCGCGATATTGGCGGAACCCCTCACAGGCACAAGATCTGCTCTTTCGAAGCGATGGTTCAAGAGCGTAATGAGGGCCTGAAGAGCCCCTTTGTCGGTTACCGCGGCACATTCGAAATCATCTTCAGCATCTGGCTCTGGGTCGTTGTTTTGCGCTTCGTTCGCCGTCTCGTCTCCGGACACACACTCATACACCGCATCATGATTCTGATCATCTCTACAAAAGTCGTCAAATGTTAGGCTGAAGGGGGAACGCCTCGAATAATGAGTGGATCCGAAGCCCCTCCTCCGTCAGAGGTCGACTGGTCGTCCGTAGATTCCGGATAACGTGATCCTTCTACATTCGGCAGACATTTCTTGTAGCCGTTTCGGAGTCGTACGGATCGGATTCCTATCGAAAGGGATGAGCGTTGACGATGGTTGAGCGCTCCAAGTAGACATGGAACTCGTTCTGAGTTATGAGTTATGGGAGGTTTTCTAAGTTATGAGAGAGGATTAACATTGACTCTATGGTCTAAGTTACGGGAACCCCGTCGATTTGGATTCTGAGTTATTAGTTATGGGAATTTTCCTAGTTACAGGGTTCTAAGTTAGCGGCACTTTACTGTAGAGGCAAACTGTTACTGAATCTTCATTGATCAAGAATGCACGATGCGCGTTTGAGAAACTCTGCAAAGGTTCTGAAACTTGAGTATGTGAAACGAATTTTATGCAGTTGTGACAGCAAATGCGGCCAGTTCATTTCATTCGAGCTCATTGTGAGGAAAAACGTCGGTTTCCCCAGTTGACGAATCATGGAGAATAATTCCCTCTTCCGCTGCATACAGTATTGCGCCGAGTTGGAAACTGTTTTTAGAAAAGCCAGATTGTCACGCATGCATTTTCGTACGAAATTCTGATCTTGAAGCATATCACGCGCGATTTCGTTTGAACGATGCATGCTCCAAAACGATGCATGTAGAGCTGTAGAAACTCTCAAACGCAATATCTTCATGGCAACATACAGCAAATGTTCCGGGGTAGCAC
Source organism: Neoseiulus californicus (assembly GCA_028455905.1). Taxonomy (NCBI): domain Eukaryota; kingdom Metazoa; phylum Arthropoda; class Arachnida; order Mesostigmata; family Phytoseiidae; genus Neoseiulus; species Neoseiulus californicus. The sequence continues at coordinate 572,482 of JAMQGS010000011.1, forward strand.
CGCGGCGATCTGCTCGTCGTATTTCGCTTGAGGCAATCATGGAGGGAGTCACTTTATTTTTGAAAACTCTTGGCTCGCCATAGTAAATCGCAGGGAATGACAGTTCTTCTGCATCTTCATCAGAGATGAGGCCGGTGGGGATTGATGATTGACCCGGCGCTATACATAGGTACTTGTCTTCGCTCCATAGAATTGTTTGTTGTTCTGCAAGTAACAGCTCATACGGTTGATCCGTCGAAAGTATCTCTATCTTTTCTCTAGGGCCTTGAGTATGTGGACCAAAATGCGACCAGTCGACAACGATGTTGTGACGTTCATAGAGCGTTGTATCTTGCAAATGATTTAACCAGGCCTTGACAACGCTCAATTGTACCGCCCCGGAATACGCAGTCGTTTGTCAAGTTCCTGTTCAATGAAACGTTGAGTGCGAAATCATCATCGAGGTTTCGACGAAGTGTGTGAACCATTTTTTGAACGTCCTATGAAACACTGATTAATTTGACCGACAATCCTGTATGTTCCTTCTTGGCGGCGCAAGCGTCGTATTTGCATGAACGTCGGAAAAGCATTTCGGTCGGAGCACCATGTCGGAGCACCCTTGGCAGTGGTAGCCATGCTGAGGGTGAGAATATTAACGGAATCCTCCGTTAAAACAACAAAACACAACTCGCCGCGATGGCGGGTTAGCGTGACAGCGTAATTCACCTTGCGGGTGGCACTGGGAGCGTTTCCGGTCTGAATTAGTGTCCGAAAATTGCATCCCGGTTGACCGCGCTCGCAATCGTCGGAAGAGTTCGGGAAACTTTCCATAACTCGGGAGACGATTCCGACGAACACGGAACACGAAACTCACGATGACGTGAATCCTCATGATCAGATATCGTGAAGGAGCTAGCGGCAGTGCCCGTTCTTACGTGGCGACGGATGCTTGTGTGGCGACGGGTGTGGGATGGATGGGCAGATAAAACGGGGATTCGTTGGAGGAAGCCGAGTTCTCGACCGGAGAAAAGTCAGGAAATCACGTCAAGAGGAGCTCTAGCGGCCGCGCTCGGTGCAGCTAAAGTCGTTGATATCCCAGCGTTAGAACAAAGTTTTCGACATCCTATGAATGACTCTGGTCGGGTATGTTTTTCATCCGGTCAACGCACTCACGGGCGATGTCACTGACTGAAAAATGGCAGTTGACAGACCCACGGAAAGCGGAAACTTTCCAAACAGGCGACCGAAAATTTGGATCACGGGACCTTTTTGCGGTAGGATACTTGGGCGAGGAGACATCCCGTTTGGGTCGAAGAAGTCGGACGATTTTTTTGAGTTAGAGGACTTTATTTTCCATTCCCTCGTGGAAAACAAGGTGAGGCAGGATTTGTTTGTCTAAAAGGAGCTCTACCAGAGTTGAATCGATAATATATGAGTTTTCGGGCAATCGTGAAGACCTTTCGAGTCAGTGTGGTCGTATTGAGCTGCGAAGGGCGTCTCATTTAAAATACGGAACATTCGGGAGCTCCACGCTTCAATGCCGTTAATCTCATTCGGACATGAGTAAGAACATCGGCGGGTGTTATAGGATCGGCGAACGGAGTCATGAAGATTGAAGGACCAATGATGGAGGACGGATTAATGGACGTATCGTCCGTGAAGCCCCCGATGCTTAGGGCGCGGAGCACGACTTGTGCGCAGTTACGACGCAGCAGATGGTATCCAAGTCGGTCGCCCGCAACACAATCCTCCCACCACGACCTTATTTTTCTCTCGTTGACGAATTTGACCGGGGTCTTTGCAGTGTCATCGGGAGGACGGCCCTCGTCTCGTACATCATCTTCATAGGTGTGCTGACCTGCTCCTTTCTTGATCCGATTTACCACCTTCGGCCAATGACTGATGTAGGTGCCATCGGTGAGCTGGAGCGACAAGTGACCGACACCTTACTTGCTCATGTTCCAGAAATATACCTTCAACATCTGGAAAAACATAAGCCAGGTCAAATGTGAAAGAGCTCAGCAGCTATTTGAGTCGATTGCGGTCGGTCATTGATCGATCAATGATCGTGGAACCAGTAGAAACAGATCCCAGCCATGATTCGCGAACTGATTTGATGAATCAAACTTACGATTCGAAAATTGGCAGCAACGATTTCAGGCACTTGTCAAAATCCGTCCGAGCTTCCTTACTCTGTGAGATACTTGAGCTTATGTGGAGGGGCCACGGAAGAAGTTCTCGCTGGTGTGCGATACGACGCATTTGTTTATCCGCCCAGAGAAACATCGTGAGCCAGCAACGCAAAGATGGCGTGCTGACCAGTTAGAGAGAAGGAAGCCGGGTTGATTTCAGTTATCCAACGCCACTTCAATGTTTCGTTAGCAATACTTAACAGGGATCGTTTGGAAACTTTCCGTGAGGGCGACGGTGACGTAAAGCTCAATCGTCCCCGAAACTTTGTCGCATTGTTGCTGCGCGATCAACCTCGAGAGGGCATCAGCTTGACCGAATTTAGTATTTTCACGGTACTCGATGGTGGGGTCATAGCCAATAAGCATTGCCGCCCACCTCTGGAGTCGGTTTGCCGTGTAGACAGGGACGCCGATTCGCTACCGAGAATGGCCAGAAGAGGACGATGGTCCGTGAGGAGCAGGAACCTTGGACCCTAGATGTATCTATGGAATTGCTTGCATGCAGAGATGAGGGCCAGAGCCTCCTACTCGATTTGAGAGTAATTTTTCTCAGTTTTTGACAACGAGCGACAAGCGTGGAACACCGCTTTCTCGGACTTGTCGGGAAAGCAATGAGACATGACCGCACCGATGCCGTAGTTGCTGGCATCTGTTGCAACAATCAGCGGTAGTTCCGGTTTATAGAGCGTGAGAAGTAGGTCGGAACGTAGAGCTCTTTTCAGCTTATCGAAAGCAGTTTGACATTCCGTGAACCATTCGAATTTGGGCTTGCGAATTTTCGCCGCAGCTATTTTGCCGTAGAAAGTTCGCCGCGGAAAGTTTGCCGCGAGAAAATTCCACGGCGAGAAACTTGGCCGCGACGAAATTTCACGGCGAGCAACTTTGCCGCGACGAACTCTGCCGCAGAGAAAGCTTGCCGCAAATAAATTTTGCCGCGAGAAAATTAGCCGCAGAGAAAAACAGGGTCGAGCCCCCGAGAGTTTTCCCGAAAATATGATCGTATGACCCTGTCTGGCTAATCTGCGGCGAATTCTCTCCGCGGCAAATTTTATCTGCGGCAAATTTTCTCACCAGCAGGGGCCAGTCAGCGCCCCCTCTAGCCCAGCCGTGCCGCCCCAGTAGGCCAGCTTGATCAAGTCCAGTAGGCGTGCATCGATTTAACTCACCTTGCTGAGGCGATTGCAGCGGCGGGTGTAGAGCGGAAATCGCAGCGAGGAGCGCGTCGAAGAATCGTTCGCAAAACACCATATTTCAGGCCAGTGGTTCCCAAACTCAAATCTCGCATACCCCTCGGCCGCATCCTGACCTTCGGCGTACCCCCAAATCACCCACTTTGAGCTACGCGCGGAGAACCAGTTCCAACCTGTTCACATCTGTGCGCCCAGAAACGCCAGAAGTATCCGATGTACGTTGTCGTCGATCGGAGAATCGTTGTCATCTCGAGACGCGAGCGCGCAATACGCAGGGCTACGGTACTTGGCCAAGACAATCGTTTATCTCGCGTACCCACGGGAATCTCTTCGCGTACCCCTGGGGGTCAGAGTACCCTAGTTTGGTAATCACTGTTTTAGGCAACGATTTGAAGGAAATTTCGAGCGACTCGTGGCGCTGTTCAGGAATTCGACACGATCTGAATTTCTACTGCAATCACGAATATTCACAGAACTTCAGTCGCGGCTCCGCGTGTCCTCTGCTTTGCGCCCCCGACCTCCCGAGACACGATTCTATTTTTCGAGGCAAATTGAATTCCTTCCGCAGCGGATATCGACTTCAACTTACCTCTCGCGCCCCCTGAACTTTGCGCCCCCTTGAACGTTGCGTCCCTTCAGTTCTGCGCCCGGGGCAAGTGCCCCCTCTGCCCCCCCCCCTAGATACGCCACTGCTCCGGCAGAATTGCAGTCTGCAAGTCTGACATGTTTAAGACTCGAGTGAACATTTCCCGCGCAGCGTCCAGCTTTGCGCCGCGCGTAGACCCCCGAATCTCAGTTCAGATCAATCTCATTGCGATTTCACAACAAACCGCTGCTCGGCTATGAGAACAACCACCGGGCTGCAGTATTTCGAAATCTGATGAGGTATTCTTCTCAGCCCAGCAGTCAGCTGAAATGAGCTCTCGCAATACACCTGGACGTCGGAGTCTTGCTGGACGCGAACAAGCTGAGCGGATTCCTAAGTGAAGCATCACCACTTGGTCTTTGATTGACTTCGATCACCGCGATCATCAAATTCAAGCTGTAGCTGTACTTCGGAGGTTTTTCGGGAAGGTTTTCAAGCTCGCACCGAGCTCGTTTCCAGGCATCTTTCTGGGAATTTCTCTGCAGCTATTGAGCTCATGAATTCTTAGCTTTCCGCCCTTGAACAACCATTTCTGTTCGGAAATGTACTTCGATAGACTCGAGACGTAGTCTGTGATCTTCGTCGCAACGGCCGCCAGCAGATTGAACTGTTTTTGATTCGGGCACGGTACCGCTCTTCAAAGGTGATAATTATTCGAAAGGTTCCCTTACAAGGCTCAAACGAAATCAGAACTCCGCTCGCTTCAATCCAATTGGAGCACCTATCCTTCCTCTCGGCGATAGACTCTGCTTTTGAAATGGGAGCCCTACGAAAATCCCTCTGCTCATTCCGTTCTGGTCTGAGATCTCCACGACAGCCATGCGTCCACGTTGTATCCCTATCCATAGTTGTTGCACGGGTTTCAAACCCGACCAGCCAAGACGGTCAAAGAAAACGCAAGCGATCAGAATACGACCAGGTGTTCGGCTATGAGAGAACCGCTAGGCTGCGGTACTTTCCCATACCTAATGAGAGATTCGTTCTTGAGAAGAAACTATTTCGGCCACCAATCAGCGGATATGCATCGCAATGAACCGGGATGTCGGAGCCTGGCTGGTCGTGAGCTAGCTGAACGGAAACCCAAGCGAAGGCATTCCAAATTGCACTTTGATTGGCTTCGATCATGGCGATCATCAGATTGGAGCTCAAGCTATACGTCGGAGGTTCTCTTAGAGAGTCTCCAGGCTCATCATACCCTTTCTCTGCGAGCTCAGAGAAACCCCGCCACCTTCAATCGCGGTTAAAAAGAGCTGTTAAGTTCGTAGACGTTAGTTCATTCCTCTTCGTGCGCTGACTGAACACCTCACTTGTGAATCCACGGTGAACTTCTTGCAGTTTCGGATTAAGCCGTTCGAGTGTGATTCTATTGTGAAAGCACGCCCATCCCTCGAACCACAACAAGATGAACGCGAACAAGTCTTCCTCAGTGGACCCCCGTGTGAGCGGACAGTCGATGAAACGGAAGGATGCAGAAGGCCGGCAGCAGACGAAGCCGAAAAGACCGAGAGGAACCGAATGTAAGCGAACGGAGTCAATGAAGCAGGCAAAAAGCCTGCGACAGAGCGCCCCCCTTCCGGGGATGAGCGGTTACCGCATCCCGAAGCTCTCGGACAGACCCGCCTGCAAACCCTCGACTGAAGAATATGTGCCCGAAGCGGTCTGCGAGACCCCCGAGGTGACTTACACACCCTCGAGGGTACTGACCACGATCCCCAAAAACCAAACCGGGGAAGGACCTCAGGACACAGCCAGGGCAGCAGGTCCCTCGACTTTGTCCGCCGGATCACGCGATCCGCAAGAAAAACGCCCCTCACGTGTCCATGGAGCAGGGCACTCTTCCGGCGGGGAAAATGGTAGCTTTCCATCCCCCGCCGTCCGAGGGGCTTCACATCCTCCCCAAGACACTCCCGTCCCGGAGTACTTCACAGAGGAATTTCTAGCACGCCTAAGCCGCTGTGAGGCACCGGTGGACTCTCTGCCGTACGGGCTGGCGCGGATGTCCGCTTATACCGGCGCGGGCTGTGCCGAGGCTGCGCCGCAATGGCAGCCGTACTACTCCATGATGCCGCCTCAACCTGTATTTCATCGAGGCTGGGAGGATCGTCGCGTCCACGGGCCTCCGCGTACCCCGTGCAAGTTCTTCGCGGCCGGTCATTGCCGGTTCGCTTCGGGTTGCAAATTTCTGCACCCGGGTCAGAATGGCCCAAGGCCGAGTTAGGCGTTGTTGGCCCTTATTTCGTATTCTTCATTGTGAGCCTGTTAGGTAGAGAACCTTGAAAGAATAAAATATCGTATTTTCTCGAATTCACAAATACCTCGTTACTCAAATCCGAGAGCTCTGAAATTCGCGCCCAAACATGCATGATGCACGTGAAGAAGCACGAAGTACGCGCTTGAAGTATTATGATGAGCGAGAAGAATCAGTCAAGATATTGTATGAAGTCTCATTGGATTCAGCGGTGCGTCTGCCGATGCTCATTCGAGAATTCCGTGGTCCTTGCAGGAATCTCCAGAAACTCGAGCTGTACTGCTCCGATCAGGGAAGTCGTCAGCAGGAAGGACGAAACCAATGGGCCGCGCTCGCTCGCGACTGTCGTGAGCTTGGAGTAGCGTGACCTAATGTTCGACCCATCCTTCCGATCAGCCAACCTTGTTTCACTACGGCTACAATCAAAAACAACAGTTTTTTGATGCGAAGATGCACCTGGCCTACGTCAAGAGGACCGACGCAATCCCGAGCGGCGTCAAAGGTTTCTCTGACGAGCGCAATTCGGAGCGCGTTGACCCGGCCACGGAGTCAACTCGGCTTCTGCTCACAGGATGGATTCGCATGAATTCCGCGAGGGATAGTAGGCTACTTTTCAGCCTACAGAGTGTTCTACGAAAACTTTATCGATTTAATGGGTTCGATTTTGTCCCAGCTTCGGTAGAGGCCGGGTTGACTCCGTGGCCGAGTAGTCGTGCACCGAGCGCAAATTGTTTCCACGTGAGAGTTCATTCCATGCCGGTTCTCGTCCGATCACCGAAGCTCAGCCCTATTCGACCGGGGTGGTACTTGCAGGGGAGACCCTCTGGGGACAACGGGTGCTGGTGGCACCTTTACGAGAATTTTCCAGCCCTTGAACAACCATTTCTGGTCGGGAATCTGTTTCTGCTCTCAAGAAGGTGCGGTGTATGCTAGAATCATATGCAGTCCGGACTTCGACGACATCGCCATCGGCCATACCACGTTGAATACGTCGGTTCTCGTCCGATCACCGAAGCTAAACAACGTTGGGCCCGGTCAGTACTTGGAAGGGAGACCGCCTGGGAACACCGGGTGTTGATGGCACCATTTTGATATTTTTCCGCCCATTCACGAACACCTGAAGATTCAGGATTAAACATTCCCCCAATTGGGCAACCATTCCACAGCTCGAGAATTTACTTCCCTACTCGGAAGAGTGCAAAGCACGCGAGAATCAATCTGGACTTCCAAGCTGTCGCCATCGGCCATAGCGCGTTGAATACACCAATTCTCGTCTCGGTGCCATTAGCGAAGCCTCGAACCATGTGGACTTTGGAGGAAGTCTCGTTGGTATCCGCCTGGCCTTCCATACTGAAGGTTGGTGATCATCCAGCAAAGCAGGAGACGTTTGTTGAGCGAGAGAGCACGCGTCGACGGTATCAAGTCAGGGCGCCTCCTGTGACGGGGAAGAAGTGCCATGCGCTAGAAGTGCCATGCGTCAGAAGTCAGAAGTGATAGTAGATCAATTTGGAACGGGAGTCATGAGAGAGCAGAAAGCTGATTTTCGCCGGAAGTGTCACGGGCGGTCGAGGGGAGATTTCTCGCTTGTTCGCCGCTGCGAGAAAGTTTTGGAGCTGTGGTGGGAGTTGTTGTTGTTGTGCGGCTGTCGTCTTGCGCATTTCGAGTGGACGTGTTGCGGTCATGCGTTCGGAACGGCTGTCGTCTGTCGGGAAGCGCGCCTCCCATCAGAGTCGTCTCGAGATCCCAGTCGTGTCGGCCACCAGCAGGTTGAACAGTCTTTGATTCGGGCACAGTATCGCTCCCCAAAGGTGATGAGTTCACATGTGATGGTCATCTGGAGAGCAACTTTTGCGGATTCGGTTCAAGCTTCTTGAGAGTGACCCTTCTGTGTCGCCAACATCGGTGTTGGCTCGCCCATTCCGTCAGCAGACTCAGATCTTCACTCACCAACTCCGACAAGTCCTCTAGCGTGAGCCTCCGTGGGAGCGAACCGTCCGTGGAATCGGTAGAACAGACCCCGAAACCTAGGGAGAGCGCTGCTTCTCTAGAAACTGGGCAACTACCGCATCCCGAAATTGGTGAGAAAACCCGTCTGGTACGGGGAAGAATTCCGCAAGATTATCGACAGTCAGATAGAGAGCAAGAAACTCGAGAAATCGATAACAGTCGAGTCGACGGCAATGAAGACATACACATGTCCCCACTGCTCATCGGAAATGTTGGTCAACCAACCACCGATGTTCATGAGCCCGAGGCGCTCTACGAAACCTCGGACGCGACGTATACACCCTCGAGGGTACAGGCATCAATCCCCGATTACCAGGCCGGAGGAGGAACTTTGGACACAGCTATGACAGCCGTTCAATCTACATCTTCCGCCGCGGTACGCGATCCGCGAAAACAACGCCAATATCGTGACTCACGATACTTAACCGGCAGGCAGAACGGCGGCAGTGCTCCTGTGCCACCCGCTATCGTCCAGGAGCCTCCACAGCCCACCCAGACGAGCATCCCCGAGTGCTCCAGAGAGGAATTTCTAGGGCGCCAAAGCCGCTGTGAGGCACCGGTGGATGCTCTGCCGGTGGAGTCTCGGATGTCCGCCTATACCGGCAAGGGCTGCGTCGAGGCTGCGCCACCGATTCGGCCGTACTACCCAATGATGCCGCCTCAGCCCGGATACCATCAAGATTGGGCGGTCCGGGCTGCAAATTCCTGCACCCGGGTCAGAATGGCACAGTTCCGAGATAGGATGTATTATATCCGCTCAGATTTTGTATTTTCCACTGTAGCCTGTTAGGTATAAAAGCTTCAAGGAATAAAAAATCGTATTTTTTCCAATTCACAAATACCTCGTCACTCAAATCCGAGAGCTCTGAAATTTGAGCGAGTGCCTCAAGAACAGCCCTCGAATTTCCAAGGGAGATCGATTGTGAATGTCGTCCAATCTCGTCGCGGACATTTCGCCGTCGGATTCGTAGTAACATTTCGCCTGAGCTCTCGGGAATTTGGAGATGGGCTTGGATCAAGTCTTGGACATCTTGGCGGCGATGACGATACATCGGAGGAACGGGCAGACGCTCCAAGCTCGATTTGCTTACCAGCACGTGAGCATCAACTATCTGATTGGAAGTACTGCTGTGGGCCCTTTGGCGATGATTCTTTTCAAATATCCATGGCCGAAAGATGTCGTCACTTTGTAATAGAGAGACATTGAATGCACATTCGCGAGTGACAGTATCCGTGAATCAAAAAGCTTCGTTGCCCGCATCCCGTGAGGAGTAGAAACAAGCCTCTGGTTGACGCGTCCAGAATAAAGCACTGAATCCAAATGTGTGTGAAACATCTGACCAGCGAGCGATTGCAGGGAATCCGCCATCAAACTCCAACGGCTTCCGGAATCAACGATTTTCTGTCCTGACATCGAGTGGAATGCTCAAGGCTGAAAACAGACGATTGCTGACGGGATGAGCAGCATTCCCGACTTCGAAGATCAAGCAGCAACCCTACTCATGTCAGGCACATGCGAGGATCACAGTCGTCCTCGAGATATTCGGAATGATTTTAAAATTAATTTCGCCGTCATCTTCAACGCTTGAAGCACGGTGAGGAGAAACGACCCTTATTCTGCATGACTTCGGGAAGTGATTTGAGGCTTTCACTGACATGGTGGATTTCGCTGCTTCAAAATAAGATATTCCAAACTTTTGGCGATTGCTTCGGAATACATTCGCGGGCTGGTAAGAGCTACCTGCTCTTCCATTCAGCCGCGGCCGACGGCTCTGGAAGCGAGTTAACAAATCGATCTGCGCGCTAGTATTTCAAATGATCATTCCTTGGTCAGGCTTATTAGGGCGTTGGATCCGGACATTATTGCGAAAATCGCAAACCGACCAAAAAGTTCGGGCTGGGAAGAACTCAAGGAGCCGCCAAGGTATCTGGTAAGAAGCTACCGGTGGCTCTCATCATTCTGGCGGCCACACCTCGATCCACAGTATGTGGAGGGGAAACAAAAGATGGAGGAAGCGTGGAATCTCACTGTGAGACGGAACTGTATGCTCAATTGAGCTGAAAACTGTCGGCCCTCGAGAGCCGACAGTTTTGTTAAATCTATGGTGTCCTCTATGGCAGTGGTTCCCAACCGGGGTTCCTCGGAACCCTAGGGTTCCCGAGGCCTCGACTCAGGGTTCCCGTGAAAAATATCTAGGGGAACCCAGGGTTCCCGCGCACCGTCGTAGGGGCTCCGAAAAGGAACCAAATCTCTGAGTGAAGTCAGTTTTTAGTCGAGAATCAGGAGCAACGGGAAGTTGTGTCGTATGACAACTCGCTACACTCGTCCAGCTGACCGAGAGGACTCCCAACTTCAGTGAAATATCAAAAATGATACAATACCAAGCTTCCCATTGAATCTCACACATAGATAGAATGCAGAATTTCGAGTAAATTAAACGTCAAGGGTCCAGAGATTCGACAGTGCGACTTCATCTTGCTTCCTGAATCAATAAAAATCACCGAAAATAGAGCATCAAGAATATGGGTTCCTGAGGGTTCCTCGGAGCACTCTGAGGAACCCTTGAGGGTTCCCTGGGGAGAGAAAGGTTGGGGAACGCTGCTCTATGGTATCCTCCGAAACGACGGGATATGTAGTCCTGTTACGGAAATTTCACTCCGATTCGGTTGTACTGGTGCGAACTACCTCAAAACGACGGAAATGCAGCCCCGGTGCGGAAAAGACAATTTCCGTACTCTTGGTACGGAAAATCGAATTACCCCAAAATCCCGCGTATAAGGAACCCTCTTTCTGACCATAACAGGGCTCAGTACTTTGTCTGACAGATGGAAAAGTGTGTTCTGGGCTTCCGTCACGGTAGATCTCTTGCGGATCCACTGTGTGAAACAGTGTGTCCAGAACACACTTTTTAATCTGTCGGGCAAAGTACTGAGCCCTGTTATGGTCAAAAACAGTGTTCCTTATACGCGGGATTTCAGGGTACTGTACTTCTGGTAATCGAATTTCCGCGGTCCGTACTACGGAGAATGATCCCTATGATATTTATTTTTATATTCATTGATTATGCTTGGTCAGACTCACCAACGCCTTCGGCTCTGATGAGCCTGACCCCGAGTCTGGGAGCACACGGGGTGGGTAACGGTTCGGCTCGCCTGGGAGCGGTGAATGCATTTCGAGCTGTCTGCTCCGGAGAAGGAAATCTTCCCGCCGCGATGTTGTTCTCCGATGAATTCTTTTGTGTCCTATTTGCGGACATGTTTTCCCGCTGAACCACTCGGTGGGCGGGGGTGGGAACTGGGCTAGGTAGCCATTACTTCCACCTTTTTCCCGACTTTACTTAACCCTCAGGGTGAGTGCCTTCAGGCCATGAAGGGTGCCCTGGGCTTCTGAGGCCTTTGGGGCTTATGAGAACGGAGGTCTCGGTATCGCAACAGGGCCGGCCCGGTTCAGATTCGAACCTGCGACCTCCCGGTCGACGCAGCATCCCGGTCGCTTAGACCGCTCGTCTACACCGCCGGTAGCAACTTGCATGCCCACATACGAAGCGAGCTCGGTGGCAGCGAAGAGAAAAAGGAGAGGAAACAGCAATGGGAGCGCCGGCTGGAGTAGGAACGTCGAGTGACGGCGACAGCCAACGAACAGAGATGAAACGAGACTTTCGAGGGAAAACTTCAGGGCGTGTGTTAGAGACGCTCGCAGTAATCGGCTGAATTGAAGATTGAAAAGTAAGATGAGCTGAGAGCATAGCGGCATGCCGATTATATTCCCATTCTGCGTGTGCGCTGACTAGAAGAAAAGTCCTCGTTACCTAGTTAGCTCATCACAGATGTAGGGTAAATGTACCAGACTTGGGCACCCCTGATCTACACCGCTCACTTTTGAGGAGCCGCTGATGGCGCTTAGAACGCACTCAACGCGTTCCCGCCGCGACTTTCCCTCGAATCGTCGATTTGGTAGTTTTCCGTGATTCCTTGTTACGGCGAAAACTCTCACAATTCGAATTGGGTCGCGCTGATCCGCGTCATTGTTTGAACGTTTTGCATTCAATCGGCGCATAGAAAACTTTATCGTGCAAAACTCGAGGTATTTTGACTCCAATTTATATTCCGTACTCCCGTATTACGGTAATTTTCCCAAGGAGAGCAGGAATTCAAGAAAAAAGGAAATTCAGGTAATTACTTGCTTTCTCTTCGCATGGGCAGCTCCGTAACCTATGGTACGGAAAATTTGAGAGTGGTTTCAACCCTGTGTTTCAAGGAGATCGATGGCGATCGACGTGAGAATACAGTCATACCTCGGTTAACGAACGCCTCGGTTAACGAATGCCTCGCTTAACGAACGAATTTTGTCCCTCAGAAGTTTCCTCGGTTAACGAACGTGGTTTCGGTTAACGAACTTTTCCTCAAAACGAGTCGGCTGGATGCCAACGACGATTCGTCTCGATCCTGAGTGGAGTGACAGTGAGAACTGCGAGCTTCAGAGAATTTATCGGAAGAGAGCCGTGAAAAACTCTCAGCCCTACTCAGGTCGAATCGTAAACTTTCATATCGAACGGAGCTCGATACTGGCGACTTGCATCTCACTCTTATCGGGTCGTCTCACATGATCTGCGTCGAATAGCGGCTCCGTTGACATCATAACGAAGATCTAAGTTGTCTCTTCTTGTCTCAAAGTAAGATATCGCAATGGTCACAGCTACGTCGAAGTGTAACTCTCTATTTTCCAAATTTAAAATCTAAGTTTCATACAAGATAAAGTCGAACGGTAACCGAGGTCGGACCTGTCTTTCGATCCTGATGACGAATCTTCCGGGAACACTACGAGATGAGGTCTTGGACCTACCAAGATGGCTCCTCACTTTTTCTACAGAGCAACCCGGTCAATAAGGCGCGTGTTCTTGCTGATATTTGGGTCGAAACTGAGGTGTGTTTCGGTTAACGAACGTTTTCGAGGAACGGATTAAATTCGTTAACCGAGGTATGACTGTATTTTCCTAGAAACCGTATCACGGTAATCTTTCCGTCATTCGTGATACGGGGGATCACGTCTAGTCTGAACATTATTGTGAAGGTTGTGGATCGGAGATAACTCTGCTCAAGGAGAACCATCCATAGTATGCGGAGGAAGAAGGAAGAAGAGGAAAGCATGGAATCTCATTGTGGAACGGAAATGCATGCTCAATCTATCTGCGTTGCTCTCGGGAGCCGAAGGTTTTGGTGCCCTCCGGTAGGATAGGATATTTATTGATCTTCCATATGCACATATGGTCCCTCTCATTTCAGGGTCGAATTGTGTTGCGTTCGCACCGACTTCCCAGCAACTAACTTCATTGCTTCTCTGTGGTGCTTTCGGGGGGACTGCGATTGCTATCCACCCTTGTGGATTGCTTCCTTCAGGAGTTTCGCGATGGCTTCCTCCTCTTTACCCTTGCATGGCGTCGACGTTGGCGGATGCTGGGCTGAAGGCTTGCCCCCCTTGAAGCTCGCTGAGCCGGAGCACTCCTGGTTGGGTGACACCAGCTACAGCTTTTTCTGCTCCTTGCCGACGGATTCCATGGAGGTTTCCGCAACATCTTGCTTCTTCGCTTTGTTCCCTTTTTGGGGAGGCTACGCGAAGGGCCATTGCGCATCCTTCCGATCAATCGGGCGTTGGGCGGCCTTGTTTGAGGTTGAAGGATTCTCTCGTTGAGAACCCTGTCCAAGCGGTTGGGTTTTCGGCGGTTGACTCCTATCGGAGGGTTGCTCCTGGTGTCCCGGCCTCGATCCCGTCCGATCCTGGCCCCTCATGTTTTGATAGCATGCCGCCAGGGTGTGGCTTACTTTGGATTGGGGGACGTCTAGAAGTTCACCTATTCGGCGACATTATCTGATGACCGCCTCAACCCTTCCGGCCAGATTCCACGTACCATCACTGGTGAGTGCCGGACGCTGGGATATGTATCTCATATCGATACGCTACGCCCTGGATGGTTGCCCCTTCAGCATATTGTCCTCGAACGCGGAGTGCTCGTAGTTTCTAGCATCTACACAGGCAGTTGTGTAGATGAGCTTGCTGATTTTGGGATGCTCTGACAGCTCCGCGATAGCCTCAGTGGCCTCACGGACCGCATCCTCCCTGTGATTTTTGTGAGAAAACTCTTTTATTTTGCATAAAAGGATGGGTATATGTTAAATTCATGATTACATTCAGCTCGCTGGACGTTCAAGCCGGCATGTCACTCGCGTTTATCACAGTTGTAATTCGCCAGGCGAATTGATCATTCATTTTCCTTGTTTTCGCTCTCGAGCGAGCGGACAATACAAAACCTCTCCTCGAGGCAGTCGCATGAAGCTCGAAAAACTCGTTGAAAACTTCTTCGCGTCCAATCATCTTTCTAAAATATACAATGTCAATTTTTTTGAGTCGATCTCCTATATCGATTGTTTCGATAGGAGGCATCCTGGCAGATCCCAAGGCCGCCCCACAGGATCACTGAGTATACGTCTCCCGAACCCTCCCTCTCTAGCTCGGCTCTTGCTTTAGCGCAGAGCTTCGCCATCGAGTTCACCGGGTAGAGCCGAGTTTTCAGTCCTCTGTGTTTGGCGAGCAACCTGTGGAGTTGCAGATTACTGGAGCATAGATCCGCACATTGCTTATCCATTGCCACAAGAACCATGGGCCCCAAATAGGTCGCTCTCGGTTCCGGTGTTCTTAACTCCACCGGTGTTCTGGCGATGGCGGATTTCATCTCAACTGTGCGATGTTCCATTTTGGCGTTCAGGGCCGTTATAGTCGCAGCCCTGTCAGCCAACTCGGCGTCCCTTGTCTTGACTGCAAGTTCGAGCCACCTTACAGGTATATTCAAAGGAAGCCTTCCGCTCAGACATGAGCACCTGTCCCTCGGTCTCTAAGCACATGACGCACTGGAGTGTCGCTGACTGGTTCGGCCGAATACCGGAACCGAGCAATGACACCTCGCACTAATCACATAGCTTGAAGTCAGGCGCGGACTCGAGCTCTGCGGGTTTGAAGCTTCCAGCCATTCTGCAAACCTATACCAAACAGATCTATGTTAACACCGGGGTCATATAACGTGTCGCGCAGCAAAAACACTTGCTTTGCGACTGCCAGGGATTTTTTTGTATCACAAGTTTCCCAGAATGCGAAAACTCGCTCGAAGTCTCTATTCCAACTCACCTCCAACGTTTTTTTTTTCCAAAAAACCTTCAAAATCGTCGAAAAACTTTCGAGCTTAGTTTCAACGCGACTGTTTGTTTTGGTCGCTTAGCAGACTTGACTGTGAGCGTTCAAGTAGTGGTCTGATGTATCGAGCATCACATCTAGGACGTCTCCACTGGTAAACGGTCGATTCATTTCCCGTGTATGCGCTAGCCTCATGTGAAGATGGATTTCGTTGCAGGCTCCCTGTGAACACCCGCGGAACCTGCGACACCCAGACCACAGAAGCATCGTGACTCGTCATGCAAGCGAATCGGTATTTTTCCTCGAATTTTTCGCTGCGCGCATTGTCCAACAGTCTCGCTCGAGAAGTCCGAGAGTCGAAAGGGGGTCTTCCAAGGCGGTTAAGCTGTATCGATCAACTGGGCGGAAGCCGGATCTTGTTTTTGATATGCGCGTCTCAGGATGGTCATCAGTTGAGGGCATCAGAAGATGCGAGAATTGCTGCGCCCTCGGCGAGCAAAACACGCAACAATGCTCGAAGCTTCCCACACGTTGGCAACTACAATACGCGCAATTCGACAGCTTGACCGCACCCGGGGCGCCTTAGGGAGTTTCCGAGAAGCAATTCGTGCTTGCTTTGGGCGGAAAAACGTACTCTTCCGGACTTGTGTCTTTCTTTCTCCCATCACGGAAAATAGGGAAATGGTTCCACGCATGGGTTTCCGGCATGCAACATCTATCAGTCTCCGCGCGCTTAGACGGCACTGTTGGACTCTGCCGGCGCTGTGTGGCACAAAATGGCTTCTTGGGAGGAAAAGTCGTTCCTCAATTGCTGTGAATTGGTATGGCGTTAGAGGCAGAAGAAAATGAGTCTGTTGGTTCCGTCGAACAGTTGGTAACAGTTTCACTGGTGCCGCGTCTGGGAATCTCGCGCTCTGTTCCGGGACAGTAACACTCCCTCTCTCGAGGAAGGTTCTGATATCTGTCGCCGAAGGCATCACCGAGGCCCCTCCGCCATTTCCTGCGCGAACCGAGCGAGCATAATAAATTTGATTCCATTTACTCATCGAGCACCAGCCCGATAGTCGAAATATTGCCTTTGCGATCCCGTCATCTTGATTTCTGAGGAAATCGTTGTATCTCTGATAGCGCAGCTTTGCATAACACATGGTGAAGAAAAGGGGCACGCTGGAAGATGCTCGAAGCGAAGAACGAACGCGGGCGGAAGAGGGGAAATCGGCAGTAGCACGAGTCCGGGCCACTCAATGTGATCGATTTTGGAGAAATTATGAGAATAGCCCGTCCGTCGCATGGGGAGATCAAGGGGCCCTGCGACAATCTGGAAATCTGTTTACCGCGACGAAGAGGCTGTGACTGATCCACTCTCAAGAACCTGTTCCATCATTGAACATCAGTGAAGTTTCAGATTCCTCTGCTCTCTTACCGTGTGACTCTGACGATACTCGGGACGCTCCTCCACACCTACTCCGAGTGCTTTCTTCCGCGGGGCTGGAATCCAACCTCGACTCCGAGCCATGTAACAGTATGTATCTCATCTGTCGACTGATTGCATCTGTATCTCCAACATTCTCACGTGGTGCCAATGTGTTGCACCGGATTGAAATTTATTTTAGTTTTAGTTCTCACGTTGGAAGTTGACGGAAGGTGATTGCGATCGTTCCCCGTATCGATATTCGAGATGCAAGATTTTTCGGAAATCACTCCACCAAATGCCATAATCAGTCTTGAAAACCCTTGAAGGCGCTATGCCAAAAACTCAGGAGAACATCGAATACATCCAAGTATCCCTCTGAAATGAGCTACCGCTCCTCCTCTGCCAATGTTCCTAAGTGTAAGTATTTTAGCGTTGATTATTCCCCACCTACGAAGAAGTTTGCGTGACTCGAAAATTTCGTGCTGATTCGAGCTGCTTTCAGGTGATCGCCTGCTTTGCCTCCGTCCAGAAGGTTTGAGCTCATATGACGCAGAGAAGTTCCACATCGGAGGGATGGTGCAAGTGCCAATACCATACAGTGATGAAACCTCCCGTCGGTAGGAAGAAGAATTTCATCCCCTCAAAATGCCGTCATAAACTTTCAGTCTGTCCAATTGATCGACATGTCACGAGATGGAAGAGCGATATCCCCAGCGTCCAGACGCGGAGAGGACCGTCGGGTCGGGTCGTCAGCGGTTTCCGGGGTCACCGATGTAATCAGAACAATCATCCGAGTACAACGAGGATTTGTCAAGAAGACGGTCCTAAGACTCAACCCGATCATTCGCAGAGCAAATCCGCTGTCCGGGTCGGAGGGACCCTCATAACGTCATTAGCATTTCAGCTCATCACAAATCGGGGGATGTGGCTGGAATGCGCTTGGTGGCAGTTGAAACGTGGCATAGTGTTCACAGTGTTTTCCATCAAACGTCGACCCGTCAAAACGCCCAGGAGGAGCGAACATTCGGGTCGGAAGATCGCGAACTCGCTTGACATCATGCCTGCATGGCCTCGTGCCGACGCCGCCACGCATCACATCTGGTTTGCACCTTGCACGCAGAGATGCCGCTGTATCGCTCTGGCGGAGCTCACGCGAGGCGCTAGACTTCCTGAAACATCGCACAGCGAAGCCTCAAGCCGCAGTCTTCAGCAGAGAGAACAACATATGAGGAACGTGTGTGTGTTCGGACCCCATCGCGAGGCGTTGTTTTTTCGGGGCACAAACGTTAGCGGGTGCTAGACGTGGCTTGTGAGATTGGAAACAGACTCCGAGAATTGGAAACACGCATTCGGCATTCCACAAGTCGGGGGCTTCGATCGGCACGGTTGGAGAACCAATCGATCTCATCTAAGCACGCCGGTTTTGTTCTGGTTTCGTGTGATATCGGGGAACTCGAGTACATATTCATTATTAATCGAACGCGGAAATTCGCGCAGAACTGGCGCTCCGGATATTGAACCAAACCCCTGTACATGAGCAGTAGGTGGAATTGTTGGTTGATTCCAGAGGAAGGCTATCAGATAAGGTTACGAGGATCAACTCTGAGTTTTAAGCGCGCACTCTTCCAAATGCGATGGCAGTATGATCTCCATTCATCAGAGTCGTTCCAGAGAAGTCCAAACTCGCGTCCCGGTGCGGAATCAAGAGCTGGTTCGGTACACGTATCTTTTTCTTCACGCCGAATATTCCTTTTCCCCTACCTAATTTGGAGCCATTTTCGGGCCGCACAAGGCAAGGGACGTCACGGCGAGCGTCCACATGAGCAGTTTGCGAATTCGGGAACCGAGAGCGTGAATTCCAAGCAGAGGGAAATCCGAGACAAGGATTCCAGGCCGTTCTGTTTGCGTGGGGGTCTTGTTCATTCTCAGTGCTCGTTTTCCTGAATCTTTTTTTTTCTCCCGTAGCCAAACTGACGCTGAGAACTTCGAAAACTCCTCGTGGATCACAGCGATTTCTCTTGACCTGCTAACCCGCGTACTGGGAGAGCTCAAACTCCGGGGACTTGGAAGATCGATGGATTTCTGCCAACTGTGTTGTTTTTGGCTCGCCTTATGGAGACGTCGGCAGAGCCTTACAGAACCACACGAGCACTGACATCAGGGATTCCTTGGGTTGACGCAGGGATCTCCGGACCAGATACAGAATACGAGCTAAGATCACGATTGGCTTCGAAGTCCCCCAAAACAAGAGAGGCGAGCATCCAGCAGGACTGAAACACAAACGGCCAGGCAAAGACCGAGCCGACAGGCCGGCATCGGACAAACAGGCAGGCCTCTTCGATGTATAAACGGGGCCTTTACTAGGTAATTTCGCTGAAGATCCCG
This sequence comes from Neoseiulus californicus, assembly GCA_028455905.1. Taxonomy (NCBI): domain Eukaryota; kingdom Metazoa; phylum Arthropoda; class Arachnida; order Mesostigmata; family Phytoseiidae; genus Neoseiulus; species Neoseiulus californicus. Next base: position 591,726 of record JAMQGS010000011.1, read on the forward strand.
TTTTGTCGGAATAAATATTTTTGCCACTTGTACGCGATATCCTCCAACAACCACCGCAGATGCGGTTCATTCCTTCTGCCGGAACATTTTGTCAAGTATCTCCTGGCGGACCCACCGTTGAAAAGATAGAATACGCCGAATACCCCGATCCCAACCATTGCGGGAAGATTTAAGCCAGGGGTTCGCGCAACAGCGGGCCTTGAAAAGATGGCGAAGCGCACGGAGGTTCTCCTGGCGGTCGCCCATACTCCTCTTGTGTGTTTCCTTACTTTACCCCTCTGACGTAGTGCCCTACAAGGCTATGCATGGCCGAGCATGAGAAGAGCACGAAAGCGTGCTCATTTTGCCTATCCGCAGCGCGTTGTCGAGTAGAAGTTACGCTTCACTGAAATGGAATTTGCAGAATTCACGGGCGCCAATGACAGATTGAGACAGGTTGAGGAAGTTTCCGCATAAAATCTGTTTCGTTCGAATGCCGCCTATTGACGGCGTGTGATTTCAATCAAGTCATCCCGGATGGACGGACTCCGCCAGGCTGACTGACTCGCCAATCACCGCTCGTTTGCTGGTGGCACGCTCGCTCATTGGAGCTCCTCAGTTCGAATTCAACAGCACTTCGTTGGATCTTCGTTGGCCCACCTTCGCGGGAAAAGAGGCTGGGCATAAAACCCGCATGCAGCTTCGATCGTTTCTGCTCGGACAAGATGTGTCTCGTTTGTCAGTGACCTCTAAACATAACCGAATCACCCACTAAGTATTACGCCGAGTGAGCCGCCGGAGCCACTGAAATCAATCACAAAATGTAAGTTGATCGAAATCGACGGCTGAGGTTGAATGAGCTCAACAGAAAAATCTGACGGTCGAGGGCCCAAAGTCGGAAATTAATCAAGAATGGCTGAAAACCATTCGGTCGAGTTCCGTTGTTATGGACAGAGATTTCGGAGTTGTTTACGAAAGTTGAAAAGGCAGAGAAGAAGAGAACTCTCGGGAGCCGGTCTTGCAGCAGCAGTGTGCGCGTCAGAGAGTGAGTTGATAGACCGCGCTTTCGATCTAGGCCTCAAAAACTTTCGTCAGCTACCCCGTTATCAAGGTTGTCGCTGCTCTTGTTGTTACATTGTTACGGTCAATTACCGGGGAGTGGTTTCAATAACGAGCGTGACTTTCTCCTAGGGAATCCAAGTTTGGTTCTGATCTCGTTCGCCGGCCTGGCTTCCGCAACCCAGCCTTGGATCTGCCCTTTACCATGCCGATGTGATGATGACGAACTCACCGTCAACTGTCAGGATTCGTCTCTCGACGTTTTTCCCACAAACCTGCATCCGATGGTAATGGAAACCCGATTGTCAGGGAACAACATCGAGAACGTCCACTCAGAAATCGGAGTTTATGCCAACCTCGAAGTCGTCGACCTCCGTGACAACAACATATCGGAGCTCGGCAAAGACAGTTTCGCTCTGCACGGGCTTCGTGAAGTCGACCTAAGCTCCAACTACATCAAGAAAGTCAGCGTCATAACTTCCCGCGGGGCTGAGGTAAGCATAAACACCGGAGCTGTCCACAAGTACACAAGGGCAGCTCCAAACGAACGACGAGCTCGAGACGCAACTCTTTAACATTTGAACTTCAGAATACTTTCTTTTCTTTCACAGAATCTGCAGACCCTGAACCTGAAGAGAAACCTACTGAGCGAACTTAATCCGAACGCGTTCCGCGAACTGAAAAATCTTGAAGTACTTGATTCGTCCAATAATTTCATCTCAGCCATCAATCGTTCGGCATTCTCCGGGCCCGAGAACATCAAGAAAATCAATCTCCGAGCGAATACGTTTCATGCAGTCCCCACCGAGTCGTTCATCTATGTACCTCGGACACCTGAGGAGCCTCAACCTCGGGAATCTTGAGGAACTGAATATCGGCGGGAATTCGTTCACCCGTTTGAGCACAAGAGATTTGAGGACCTCACACCGCTTGAAGAAGCTCACGTTGAGTTATTCTGGTATGTTCAGCAAAATTGACGAGGACGCTTTCGCGGCAAACCTAAACCTCGAAGAAATCGTCATGGGGTCCAACCATGACCTCGAAGACCTGCAAACGAACTCGTTTGGTCGACTGCCCAACCTGAGGCATATAAGCCTCAAGGGCAACGGCATCCGTTATTTGGATCCGCACCTCCTACCGGTCGAAATGCTGGATTCGTTTGACGTGACCGAGAATCCTTTGAAAGGCAACTGTAATCTCCTGTGGTTGTGGCAGCCTGTGTTCTGTGTGGGACAGGACGTGTTCCATGACAACAGCCCCTCGGTGCGGTGCGCTGGTCCGGGTCGACAGCAAGGCGAGTGGCTGCGAGACCTCGACGAGAGCGACCTCACTTGTGACGCAGGCGGAGTTGACGCACAAGGAGGGCTCCTGGTCGCTGCCCTTATACTCTACGGTGTCGCGTTCATGTTCATCGTCAGAGATCTCCTTCTGTGGTGCCGAAGGCGTTCGACGCCGCCGCAGGATCGCGTCGAGACTCTGAATCAGATGGAAACCGGTATTTTGGTGTATGCTCAATACCAGGACAACAGACACCCTAACGTCACGCAGTCAACGATGATTCAGAGCATTCCGATGGCCTGATTAGATACCTCAAACCACATCCACCGGACGCGAACATCGTCGATGTCGTCTGCGAGGGGACGCGAGTCCCTCCCTCGAGTCGCTAGGGGGCGAAGGCTTCCGGACCCCGTTGAAGAAGAGATTATTCCCAGGCGGATGCTAGTGATTTCAGAGCCCAATACGATGGCTTGACTTGTCCCCGATCCGCGAGAGCATTGCATCGAATCGCGTTGAAGAAATTCTTGAAGAGGGAAGAGAATTTTTTCTCTGGATGGGTCGACTGAAAATGTGAAACGTCTTCATGAGACTCTCACTCTCGACGCTGCACAGTGGGCCGGCAGCGGCAAAAAATATACAGTGAACCCCCGTTTTATGCGGTTTCCGCATCCGCATAAAACGAATTTTATCGCATAAAACGGGGGTCGGCCAGGAAACGCCAGAATTGCTTTCCAGACTTTGTGTTGATAATCCGGCAGACTACAGTGATAATCTCGAGCGATATTCCGAGCTCTGAATGCATTCAGACTTCCTTAGCCCGATCGGGTCTTTCTTGGAGTCGATTGCTAATCTTTCCTGGTCCTGAAAGCACTGTTGAAAGAAGAGTTCTAGAAACGAGTTGCGTGTGAGTGGTGGTGAACTGTTTCAGATAATCGAGAGCCGGCGGGAAGGTAATCATTCATTCCACTGACACCTATGTTATGACTACGTAATAATTATCTAGGATTGGCAATTGCCGTCTTGAGAACATCATCCGGAAGGCCCCTGTCAGCCAGAATCTGCAATTTATCTACAATGCTGATAGCACGTCCCTGTCGCTCAACTCTCGTTGCATTCGTAGCTTCTTCGACTCCTGGTCTCTCCGTAGCGCTCATTTCCATTCACTTCAAGCGAAGGTTCGACTTGCACTTGAAGACACACACTCGATGGAGCTCCCAACGCTTCTGCCGGCAGTCGTTGACAACTCCAAGGAACATGGAGATAGGCATCTTCTAATCTCGAACGTACTTATTGTTAGTGCGACCGGGAAGGATGTGTGATCGGATTGCAGTCGCTACCGAGAACGCGACGAATTCGCCCAAAGAGGTGCGATGAGACACCAAGTAGCATTGCCAATCGACTTCAACGAAGTATCGGTTGGGCTGAGGAAGTCTGAATTCATGAAGAGCTCAAAATATCGCTCGAGATTGCTCACTGTAGTCTCCCGGACCATCAACACAAAGTCTGGAAAGGAATTCGGGCGTTTTCTGGCCGACCCCCGTTTTATGCGGTAAAATTCGTCTTATGCGGATGCGGAAACCGCATAAAACGGGGGTTCACTGTACATAGCGTTCTGCCTGAACCCTACGGCGAATTTTTGCCGCCACTGGCCCACTGTGCGCCGTTGTTGTGACCAGCGCCAACTATCGACAGAGTTTCGTATCACCGTTCAAAATCGTCACGCGTGACCTCAGGAGGGCGACGTTCTGAATGGATTCAGTTCCTTCCCTCGCTCTTTTCTTATCGGTTACATTCCATGCTTCCATTAGCCAAGCGAATCTGATCGTAATGGCTGAATTTTCGACGGAAGGTACGTCTTACCGGGCGCTAGCCATTGATTTTCGCCGGAAGTCAGTGTAACGGAAGTCAGTCAGTACTCAGACAAATGATAAGCTAAGATTTTTGCTCTCCCGCGCTGTGGAATGCATCCCTCGTCGTTATCTTTCATATTTTGCATCATATTTTATTGCGATATCGTCTTTCTTCTGACTCCTCCAGATCTAGTATGGGTGAACAAACAACAGAAGTGGCATTGAGTGGCGCCGAGAAGAAGAGGCTTTATGATCTACTAGCCGGCCTTCGGCCGACTACGCTGCCCGGCCTCCAGCCGACCGTTTTGGGTTTCCTGCGCTGCCAGTGGACTGTTCTCTGCGAGGGACAAAGAAGAGGTCGAATTTGAATTTCGTGACAATGATATTGGACGGTTTGGGGAGCATACAACGGATTACGTGACTTGGACGGTTTTTTGTTCAAATTGTCACTCTGAGATACAGTAAGATTTCCGAAGTCCGGATATGAATCTGCGAGTGAAGTGCTAGCTCGTCAGACCGACCCTGGCTTCATTCCCATGAGCTTGGGATAGCATGATCAGACCTTCTCCAGAATCGCCTCTGGAGGTGCCAAGAAGTATGATAAGGGAGGCGCCGAAATACTCCCTGGACTCTGAGGAGTCTTTTCTGACCGACCCTGAAATTCCTGCCCTATTCTCCAATAGACTCCGGAAACATGGTGAGACTGACCCCGATATCACCTTTCTGGACTCTGAAAACTGTGATCAGAACGGCACTGTAGTCGCCTTCGAAGATTCCAAAAAGTATGATCTGACCGAATCCGGAATCCCGCCACAGGTTCGAAAAAGTATTCCCAGACCCGGAATCATCTCTATGAGTTTGAAAAAGGATCAGGTATCAGAAAGGCTCACAATCTCCCGATGGACTCAAAAACCATAATCTGTCCGACCCTGAAACCGCTTCATGGATCCCCGAAAGTATGGTCAGATCGACCCCAGACACTTCTCCATAGGTTCCGGAAATCATGATCAGAGCGCCCACGGAATCACCCCTTAGACTCGAAACAGGATGGTCTGACTGGCCTCGAAATACCCCCGTAGACTCCCAATGGTATGGTCTGACCGACCCCGAACCGCCTCAGTGGGTTCCGAAAAATATGGTCAGACCAATCCCCGGATCACCTCCATTGGCTCTAGAAACTGTGATAAGATCGGCCCGGAGTCGCCTCCAGGGGTTATCTGAAGTCCGATCGGGCTCGCCCTGGAATAACCCCCATGGGCTTGAGAAAGTTTCATCGGACCGACTCCGGAATCGTCCCTCAGGTCTCAAAAGGTATGATCATGGAGGCCCCGGAACCGCCTCATCGACTCAAAAAAGTATGATATTACCGACCTCGAAATCCCGGCCCTGTGATCCCATGGAATCCAAAGACGTGGTGAACCCGACCCCAAAATCACCTTTATGTACTCTGGAAACTATGATTCGACCGACCCCGGAATCACCCCCAAAAGTTTGGAGAAGTATGGATCAGACCTGAATCACTCCTATAGGCATCAATATGATCAGAGAGGCCCAGAGACTCTCTCCCCATAGACTCCCGAGAAACTCCCATGATTACCGAAAGTATGATCGAACCCATCCCAGAATCGCCTTCCTAAGAGAATGATCAAACAGGCCTGGAGACTCTCTACCCGTGGGCTCAAAAAAGCATTATCTGACCGACCCCGAAAAACCCCCATGATTCTCTAGAAAGTGTGATCAGACCTACCCCGGAATCGAGTCCGCAGGTTCCAAAAGTATGATTATGAAGTACCCAGGATCGCCAAATGGTCTCAAAAGAATATGACCGACCTCGAAATACCCGCTCTGTACTTCCATAGACTTCTTGAAGTATGGTCAGACCCACCTGGAATCATCTCCATGAGACCACAGAGTATGATCAGGCCTCCCTTGAAACGCCTCCATCGATTCCAGGAAGTGTTATCGGTCTGACCCCGGAATCGCCCCATAGACTCCCGAAAGCATGATCAGACCGAGCCCGAGATCGCCCTATACGCTCGATAGAGTATGGCCTGGTGTCCTGGGCTTATGTCCTTCCCAGGATCCTCTTTTACAACGTGGAAAAGGAACTGATCAATCGCCCAGGCGATCATCGGGCGCAAACACACGAATGAGTTGGCAAACGATTGAAGAACACCCATCATTTTCATAGAAAGCGCTGTGGAAAACCTGAAATGGACCTTTCGGGTCCGGTCTGCATAGCCTATGTCCTTCCAAGGTGGCTCCCCGACAACGTGGAGAAAGAATTTTCCCCATAGATATCACCGCGAGAGAGTCTATAGAGGACAAACAAACAAACAAACATACAAACATACCCTGGATTTTTATATATATAGACGACGAAAGCGTGCGACATCCACCCCCTCCATGGCCGCTTTGATCGCACAAGCTTCCGCCGTGAGAGTGATGACTCGGAGACGAAGCCACTTACCTACGTCCAGATACGAAGCCAGTTACCTAGTCGCAACCACAGAATTCCAGGTGAACTCCACCCTCAATCTGTTTTATTTTCACCATCAACCCAAATACATATCGATTGGCGGGAAATCCCGAGTGTGTCCCCCGATTTCTACTTGCCGGTCTCTTCTTTCCTGAGTCCTCTTCATGGTACTGCTCTTCGCTAACGGTTCGCTACATTCCTCGTGACAGTCAACTGTACTCGATCCTAGATTCCCACTGCTTGCTCATCGCTCTAAATGCACCATTTCGAGCTCTGAATAGCCGTTTGCATCCGACACTGATCCATACCATTGCATTAACCAGCGACCACAAACGTGCTCCACGCCCGCCCGCCAGGCCCGACGATCTCTGGATACTTTCCGCGACGCACCTTACGTCTGAAAGTCCACGGTCTCCGACTGAAACGGTCTCGGTTTTTTTTCTCAGATTACACTGTTTCTTGTTTGAAAGTAAGGGGAATTACTCTGAAGATGAAAAAAAGTGGGGCCAAAGGGAGGAAGAGGCGCAAATCGGAACAGAAAAGTTCTGCTCGGAACAAGAGGTTTCTCGCATCGTTTCTCGGACGCGGCTGAGTGTCAGTCAAACATTTCAGCAGAGAGTTCGACAGGTTCGCCTGAAGTTGATGCCCTCGCTACAAGTCCGTTAATCGCGGTTCCTTCAAGCGCAGAGAACCGAGCGCAGGATATCGGTCTCCTGAGCTGCCGAAAAGACTCCGGAAAAGTCATACTTTCTGATAGTTTGAGAAGCTCGGGAGTCGTTTCTTTCAGAACAAGGACGGACCCTTTCACTCGACCAATCGTAGGAGAACGAACCAGTCATGCTTTGTGACGGTCGTCGTAAACAAGTACCCAGGTCATGGCTCGTTCATTCGCCTCCGAAAGCCGCGGCATACTGCTTTTGCGGCCTGCTCTTCTGCCAATCCGATGGTCAAAAGTCAGCACTGAATCTCGACGCGGTATTTTGAACAATAGAAAAAAAACTCATAGGATTATTCAGCACGAGAACGCCGTGTCACACAGAGAGTGTTTCACAGATTGGGAAGAATTGGAGGGGAATTTGGGCCAAAACAAAGCAATCGACGCCGAACTTAAAACGGCGTATGAGAACGAGGAACTGAAGTGACGCCATATTTTGAAGACCATCCTCCTCTGTATCAAGTACCTAGCCTATCAAAATGTCCCGCCGAGGCGTAATAATGAGAATCTGCTTGGAGCCAGAGTGAACGAGGGTAACTTCCTTGGGCTTGTCAAACTCATTTCGAACTTCGATCTCACGATCAAGGAACATGTTTTGCGCTCTCAGATACTCCCTGGAACAGCTTCCTATCTTTCTCCCGTAACCCAAAATAGATTCATCCATCTTTAGGCCCGTCAAGTACGGGGAAAGTTGCTGGGAAGAATCAAGGAAGCCAAATATCACGGCCTTCTCGTTGATTCAACGCCAGATTTGGCTCACAGAGAACAGCTGTCACAGGTTCTGAGATACGTTGGTATCGATTACCGGCAGGAAGAAGTTTGAGTCAGAGAGTCGTTGCGATGGGGAAGTTGAAGAGAGCAGTTCCCGTGGCTGTGTAGCCGGAAGCCGAGACGCGTTGGAGCGCGAAGCTGAGCGGGTCGTAAACTCACATTCCCTGGAATTTGTCTTCTTGATTAAGTGTCTGACAACTCCAATGACACGGCAGAAACTCGAAAAGATGCCCACGATTTACTTGGGTAATTACGAGCTCCTGACCTTGCTTGGCTTCCGGTGTGATGTACACAAGCCGAGAAACATTCCGAGAATCCCGTGGGGTGAGCGAGTTGCTCTATTTTGAAGCGACAAAATCTCCTTAAGAATTCTGATATTTCCATCTATGAGTGGATGCTAACCAGTAGGAGATCGGCAGCGACATCGTCAACATATCGATCCAACCTTCAAAATTGTCAACTAACCCCACGGTCTCGAGGTTGATCAGAGGAGCCTGTACTGCTTTCTGAGGCGATGGTAGAGGCTTAATGGAAAATGTCGATTGGGATTCAGGTTCAGTATTTTGAGCTAGACTTGCATCCCCAAGTGGACTGCTCAAGGTGAAGAATAGACGATTGCTGATGGCAGTGGCGGCGCCAGCCTTCTTTTTTTGGGACGCTCGAGCCCCCGCCGAAGCATCGTGAAGAGGGGGGGGGGGGGACGGGGTTAGGAAGAGAAGTAGGACAGACCAGAGTATCCACACCCGTGTTAGAGAGACGAGCATTCAATCGCTCATATATCTATCGTCAGACCAGGATTGAAACAGCGATAACCTCTCGCTGATCTGAATCAATGGTTACAAGCATGCCGCAACATAGGCAATCAACCTATCTGACCGGAACGCATGTCGCATATCATTCGATCATGACTTTTTCACAAGACGAATGACACTTCGCGGTCTTCCCTCTTTGCAACCGCATCGACGACCTGTTCTGGATAGTTGCTGAGGTTAACCGCGAGGTCCCTATCAATTGACAACACAGCCAGAGCATTCAGCCTTTCGTCCTTCGATGTGATTCAAAACCATGATTTGATCCTCCCCAATACACTTGAGCTTCTCGCACATGAAGCACTCGTGACCGGAAAGGTTGACACCATCCTGGAGACCTTGATGAGATCATCGAATCCGAACTCCATCGGATTCCAAACATTCACGCGCAGCACAGTGGCGTAACTAGGGGCCCCGGGCGGCACTCTCGAGGAGGCGGCATTTTGCTGATATATGCCCCATAGCGGGTCGTTTTTTTGGTCGTCGCTCCGCATCAGGGCGCTTCCAGGGGGCGGCATTTTCCGGATTTTCCGAACTTTCCGAGGTCCGCCCCGGGCGGCACTCAGGCACGCTACGCCACTGGTGCAGCATCAAGGTTTTTGTCCCGCAAAACGTTTTTAGCCTAGGTTTTTAGGAACCTCCCGAACAACGCAGCCGATCGCTTATGGCATCCACCATTGCAGCACGCGCTTGTACCAAGCACGCTAAATATCATGCCACACAGTCGGTTATTCTCCGGGGATCACTACCCCGAATACTTTGATCAGTCCTGAAGACCCCGGAAGGCGCCAGGCTAAAAACTCAGAAGAACATGGATTATGTGAACCCGAATATTTTTCTGAAATGAGCTGCCGTTCTCGTCTGCCGAGGTTCCGACGTGCGTGTCAGTGGTGTTTATTTGCAACAAACGAGAAAATTTCCTTGACTGGATGCAAGAGAATTAGTTTTTATAAGAAAATATACTCGGGCTGTTTGCGTGTGATCGCCTGCTCAGCCTCCGTCCAGCAGAATTGAGCTCATATTGCGCAGAGAAGCTCCACATCGGAGGAATGTTGCACGCCATAAAACCATACAATTATGAAACCTTCCGACGGTACGAAGAAGCCGGGGATGATGCCATACTTCGACTCATCGCTTCGCACTCTCACGGAGGTGCGCCCGACGTAACCCGTCTCTCCAGATTGGGCTTTGCCATATTCGATGCAGTTCTCCAAGTCCATCTTGGGCTCGAATTTGAGCCACCTCAGCTCACCAATCTCGTTGTTGCATGTCAATAATTCAGCATCCCCCGGAACCGACAAGCGCTGTAATGCACGACAGCTTTAAAAGTTTTGCCGTCTATCAGCATCCTCGTAGGTTGAGCTACCAGTTATGTGACTCCTCGTGTTTTGGCTCAATTTCTCAATCTCCAGATTTTTCACGATGATTCTGGAGTTCTGTTTCGAGGGAGTCCGACCATGAGGCAGCAAAGAATGGGCTGGAGATACCTGAAACGTCTTTCTTCTCCGCGCTTTAAGCACTAGAAAGCATGGAACGTCAGTATTGAGATGTAGATCTTTTTCTGGCCAATGTTCTCCCACTTTTCGTTAGATTGTGATCCGTGAACCGCTCTTCTTATGGGAAGGAGCCTCGAGCTGACGAGACGCTACCGGAACCAACTCCCGGCTACCTTCGTGCCGAGCTCAAAACAGTTGATGATTGACGGTGATTAATGTTGTCCCAATATCGGTCGGGCGGGATATCGACGGATTCAATCAACGTTTCGACGGGAAAAAAAAGTTGTTTTTTTCTAAAAATACAGTCTGGTACGGGAAGCCACTTTCCTTGGCTTCCACCTGTCCAGCATAGAGTGTCCCATAACTGGTACCTCCACCCAATGATCGTGACAATGTGAAGCATCAGGATCACAAGCCCCCGTAACGAAATCGAATCCATCAAATGTGCAGTCGAAACGAAGTATACGACCGGATACTTACGACAGTAATAGGTTTGTCCGTGCCTCTCTTGAAGTCGACGGGATAAAAATATCCTCCACTATGCAACGGACTCCACGGTACTAGCTCGCCATCTTCCCAACCTCGTGCGACGTAGACATGGTTCGCTGCTGTCCCATTGCCGTAAGAGTAGTAACCTCCCAAAGTTGCGCTGAAGGAATAATTGAACATCGGAATGATTTCTTCTTTGAATCATCGTTTATTGCGATTTGTCTGGTGCGTCTGACTTCTCTCGATGTGCTATGGATGGACAAACATCAGAAGTGGCATTGAGTGGCGCCGAGAGGGAGAGGCCTCATGATCTACGACGTGAGAGTGATGACTCAGACACGACGCCGGTTACCGACGCCCAGCTACGAAGCCAGATACCTTGTCGCAACAACAGAATTCCAGGCCAGTTTTCTGCAGCAATAATACGGAGTCGCGTGTACCGTCTGTGATAGGTTTCGGTTCGCGCGCGATCTCCAAGACGCTCGCCCGATGCATGCGCCAACTTTGGAACTCGAACTCTTGGCGAATACCACCTTCGATGTGTATTCTTTTCACCATCAACCAAAATACATTCACCATTCCGAGCTCTGACTCGCCGTTTGCCTCAGACACTGATCCATAGCATTGCATTAACCAGCGACCACAAACGTACTCCACGCCCTACGCCGAGCTCCACGAACTTTGGATACATTCCACGACGTACCTCACGTCTGAAAGTCTACGGTCACCAACCGAAACGCCCCAGGTTTTTTTTGGGGGGGGCCAAGAACATTTTCGCCCCAGTTTTGGGGGGGGGGCAACAGAAGATGATGATAAGCTTCAACATGGAGCTCTATGGGCCGGACAAAAATTTTGGGGGGGGGGGGGCCATGGCCCCCCCGCCTCCAATGTGAGAGCGATATCTCCCAACGTCCAGACGCGGAGAGGACCGTCGGGTCGGGTTGTCAGTAGTTTCCGAGATCACCGATGTACCTAATCAGAAATCCAAGGACAGCGGGCATTCGTCGAGAAAGCGGTCTTGAGGCTCGAGTGGACCTTTCGCAGAGCAAACCCGCTGTTCGGGTCGGGATGGCCCTCATCACGTTATTTGCATCACAGTTCATCACGAATCGAGGAATGTTGCCGTGCCTGCCCTTGGTGGCAGTTCGAGCGGGGCATGCCCTGCCCGTGATTACCGCGTCATTGCAGGCGACAGCCTGCTGCTGAACTCACTTTAGCGGCAGCGTTGATTTCAAAACATACGGTATCCACAAACAAATTGTCGGGATCGCTGAAGTCATTTCCACAGGAGAGTAGACAGATAGTCAGTTGTGATCACGAAAGATGTTCGACGGAGCTGACAAAATCTTTTGCAGCGAGTTACATAAACCTCCATCTCCAGGGGAAAGGGTAGGCTAATCGGTTCCACGTGAGCTTGTTTTTCCAGTCGTTCTCGGAATTTCCGCCGAGCACCCTAGAATAATGCCCTACTCTCGTTTTGTGGAGAACCCCGATTGGCTGTTGGTGATGACTCACTGGTGCATTTCGCTCCGAGTGCGCTGACTTCCGATATCCGCATCAGGATCGCTTGGCGTCCCAGCTTGGGTGTTTACGCTCAGGCGTCCAAACTTTAGTTTATGAACGAGTTCGGAGATGATCCCGACTCGAGATCGCGAGTGCATATTATACGACGATATCCCATCATGGATCTTTAGAGGATTGACTCCGAATTAGGGGTCGGGCTATGCGTTCCAATAAAGCACATGATTCTTTCCAAAATAATACTTCGATACAGCGCTGCTTGGGACGCCTCGTCTTCAGGATAAAGGGACCAGAATCCGACGGCGTTCGGATCCTCCTTCATTATTCGGTACAATGCGGCCCCGCTGAGAACTGCTCGGGCTAGTTTAGGTGCCTAACTCATCGAGTCAGATGAGCTTCTTCAGAACAACACCAGATGATACCGCCGGACTTCCACTGGCTGGTTGTAACTTGTAGTGAGATTGGAGTCCGGTCGGCGGGTAAACAGAAGAGCCTGGACACAACGATCAGATCACAGACATGGGCCGGACAAACCGATGACTTACGAATGTCAAACTTTGTCAACGTATTGGCTGACATTGTTGTTGAGTTGAGTTTTTGCGTCAAAACCGTTCGTGCTTTCTTTCTAGGCAAAACGACATAAGCTTCATTGCCCAGAGCGAATGCAGAATCCTCCCACTTCCGGCCACAGAGAAGGTTTCGAAGTATGAGGAACCGAATATTGAGGAGGCAAAAAGTGATAATGTTTGGCTCCCGCGAATCCACAATCTTGTTGCTGTCTTGTTGGCCTGGAATCTCGCTGAGATATCTATAAGACCGCACTCCCGTTCTCTCCAAAACTGCCTGTGTCTTGCCCTTCGAATCATCCTCGGAACGGTGCTATGAGCCGCCACGGAACACGGTCGTCGTGGATTGCTACAATGTGTCGAGGAGATCGGCGGTCTCACTGATGCGGAATCGCCGGACTGATGTACGGGTATCGCTCCCTGGAACGCATGTGTGGCGTTTTTCATCGCGGCCGCTATCAATTTTGAAATGTAGCAGACCCATGGCGGCGACGTTTCCATCCTTGCAGAGTCATAGATTACTGATTGCTATACTGCGAGCGAAACTCTGAAGAATTATTACTTGGACTGATCGTTTTCTGAAATCTTTGAGCTCCCTGCGGCGGTCAACGTGGTGACTGACGACTAGTTGCAGAGGACGTTGCATCGCTATCGCAGCAACCTCATGTCTCTTCAGGAACTGTGTTGTAACGGCTTCTTGCTTTGGCTTCTTCACAATCTGGTTGAGTCTGGATTTATTAATTGATTGACATGTTTGGAGCATAAACTATATTATATTGTACGGGTCAGATCCTCATCACCGGGCTTCCGGTAGGCCCGAAGCCGGGCCCTGGTAGGCCTGTAGGGTGGCCATGACGGCCGCCGCGTACCCCCGCTGCACGTCCACTGAAAGCCGTCCGTCGGAATTCCAACAGCAGCAGGATGTTGATCGAAAATTTGGATTTTTGAAGGGCGCAGCTTCTTGATGAGAATGCCGAATGCAATCTTGAACATGCTTCGACGCATACCGACCGGAAGGAATTCCCAGTTTGAAAGAGCGCGATTTCAAGAATTTCTCAGGAGCTGTGCAACGCAATAAGGTAATGACATAATCGAAGGAGGTATGCTGGAGCTCTTGTGTTCATAGATGACAGCAGGCTCGAAACATTGTCGTTTGCCTTCGTCTCTCACTGACGGTAGCGATGAGCTCTGCTAGTTGTGATAGGAGTTTCTTTATGCTTGATCGTGCTTTCGGTCAAGTACGAGCCGGATCCGCTTGTCTCAACTCGCAATCTTTTCAATAGAGAATGAATTACATATCGAATGTTATCAATTTGGATGACGCGAATTACGAGCTCGCGACCCTCAAGGTCCGTAGGGTTTGACTCTAATAGTGTTTGTGTTTTGGATAGAAATGTGTACATGATAATATAATCTCGGAGACCGTGGGCTGTTTCAATCTTTTCTGCCAGTACGGCTTTCGGGGGGGGGGGGGCGCCACTTCCTCTAGTTACCACCTAGGAGCAGCGTTTCCTCCGCCACCGTGTTCGGTGGCGGTGGATATTCCAGAGTTGAATGGAAGGCTCCACTTCAAAGATCGGTTCAGAAATATCGAAATCTCTATCGAAATTTGATTTGATATTATTACTCGGTGGGATGAATGAGCTGGTCTCATGCTATTCCACGCGAGCTGCAAGCATTCTCATGCTTGGAGCGGGCCTCTTGGGAATCAGATGGTCCCAAGGAGTTTGGGTGACTTGGAGCGCTTTGGACAGTGACAGATCACCAATGCCGGAACCGTATATCGACCGCATGTATCGGAAACCCAGGGACTACCTCGCTGAATGCATCCGCTTCCGTCGAAGTTTCAATACGGCATTGCTTGGCCGTCGCCACGAACGATTCCATTTCTCTGGAAAAATGAGGAGCTTCTCAGGTCCCGCAGTCAGGGTCATTGTCCGAGCCGCTGGATGGAAGTCGTAGACTGGTTCTGCTGTCTCAACCGTTCATCAAGGATTCACGTGTTTATTGACTGCTCCCAGTTTGGAAATGCTCTTGCCCACCTATTCAGCGCGTATGGTTCGTTCCATCAATCAAAAACCGTGACTTCTCTCCCGATGGCTATTTCGCTCTCCTTAAAGAGTCCTGTATTGATTATGGCGATCGTTGCCCCGCTATCGAGGACAACTTCGATGACGCTCCCATCCAGTGTAACGTCAGTTTTTGCTATCTTCTCGGAATGAAATAGCACAATTTTCTCGACTGACCCCGGGGCTAGAACGGATGGCCCGGGCATTGCCGCGAAGCCTCCGGGCACCTCAAATGGAGTCACAAGAGTGACTTTCGGAGATGGCGCATCCCCCGTCGGACTCACCCAAACAGTAGTCTTTTATGCGACGGGGATCATGCGGAAATCGCTAGTATTTGCCATCGGCACGACTTGAGATGAGATCAGGGAATCTGTCTCTCCTGTGCGGGCGAGTCCTATTAGCGGCTCCGAAACCACGCACTACTATCGTTGGCAACAGCTTTTTCGGCCTGGAGCAAACATTAGATTTTTAATTTTGCAAACGGAGAAATACGCGTCGTGACACAGGGTGGAGGGTAGGGCCCGATGAGAAGCATACGAAAATTGAGACAGGTGTTCGCGCACAAACTGTTCAAGCAGGGAGGACAAGACGAATCATCATCAATGAGCCGAAGGGCAAGTTCCATGAGAATTGTTCTCCCGGAGGAAGAAACCTCAGATTACCAGATACTTCGGGTAACCGATTTTCATTACATTGAATACGGACCGAACGGCGTTGAGTACTGACGTCTGACCGTGACGGACGTGTTTTCGAGCTGTCCTGCAGTGTTTTGCCGTTCTCGGAGAGCATTCTTCTGTGCTTCACATCTCGCACCGCAATCGACTCCTCGCGGAGTCAGGATTGTCTTGCAGAACAAGGTTTCCAGCACAAGAGTATCTGAAGCAGTTCCTCGAAGATCTTCACTTACGATCCCTGCTGACAGCTGTTAAAGACCTCCCGGTCCGCAGTCAGAACTGTCATTCTGAGCTTGAAAGGAAGCCCGCGAAGTGATTCCCTTGGAGCAAACGAACAAGATTGCTTCCAAACGGTCACTGGCGGAGTCGGAGTTGGTAACACCTCCGCAAGATCGTACGAGCTCGAAGAAGTTCAACATGGGCTCAACAGGTGAGCCCGGCGTGACACTCCAACCGAGCCAGCCAAGGATCCACTGCATGCTATGCGGCACGGAGTCCAATGGCAGTTCGGACACATCGAGAAGATGCGCGGGATGTCACAGCTATTTCCACATAGCCTGCCTATCGAAGTCCAGCGCCGCAATAGCCGCGGAGCACACGGCGCTGTACAGATGCCGGCTCTGTAGAGTACCAGATCCGCTGGGAGCGGGAGCCCTGATGAGAATTCAGGCTATGCTCGAATCCTGCGATGGCCCCCTCGCCGACGCTCTAGCGTTCGCGTTTAACAGGAGCAGACATTTTGAGCAGGAAGTCATTGAGCTCCGCGCAAGGCTGGATTCACTGGAGAGAACCCCAGTCTCCCAACAGCAGCGTATGGATGACACCGCGACGCCACTGCTGAATACCCAGCAAGCACCAACGACTCAGCCGATCCGGAAAAAAGTTCTTCTCTTCGGTGACGCCTCAGTTAAGAAGATCCGTGCTCAACTTCGAGCCCAAATCTCCAGCCATCATCAGCTCACAGTTCTCAACATGCAGAACAAGAGCGGCCGCGAGATGATTGAGGAGGCGAAAGCCAACATTCTGAAGCACCCTGAGTGCCAGACTGGAGTTTTCTTCCACCCAGGGCCCGGTGACTGCCTACAATTGGAAGGCAGGGAGCTTCTTGCGGCAATAGCAGATTTCGCGAACTGGCTGAAGAGTCAAGCAGGAGGCGCGCCGCTGACTGTATACTCGGTACCAGTGTTGCACGCCGAGTGCAAATCTGCCAATGATGCTCTGTCAGCCCTGGCCGAAACAAAGGCTATCAACTACCAAGCGCTCACACGCGCTCAACAGCCGATGATCATCAAAGCAGCACCGGTGTACGACGACGACACCGCGGCTACGGTGGCAAAGGTTGCGGCGCGGAACGTCTCGGCTTTTCTGGGAGTCCCTTTCACGAGGAAGGTGACGACAAAGGAGAAACCTCCGAACCCGAAGCCAGGCGCCAAGAAATCGACAAAGAATCCACCAACCCGAGCCACGATCGAGGTTCCTCCGGAGATTCCACGCCTTTGCCAATACCTCGAAGAAGCCTTCCAGCGACTCGAGGAGATGAGATCCCGGCCTCAGCGCCCTCCCAACAGACGTCGACCGAACCTCAACACGGAGAGTCGGGAGCGACGCCCGTCGCGCGGACAACGCTCGCGCAATATCTAAAGGTGTGTCAGTGGAACTGCGAGGGTATCGAGACAATGATGAAGCTCCTACAACCGTCGGATTTTAGCCAATTCGATCTGGTCCTCCTCACCGAAACGTTTGCCACGCAATCATTCGACGTTGACGGATTCTACAGCCATCATTGCTCAGCGACCAAACCCCCTCTTGGCCGTCCATACGGCGGCGTCTCCCTCCTGGCCGGCCCCCGTCTATGGAGATCAAAATTATTGATGGCGGAAGACGATACCATCATCTTGCAGTGCCCCAATCTCACATTCATAGGTATATACAGCAGCCGCGGGAGAGACTCAACGATGGATCTGCTCGAGAAGATCGGGGCAGCCTTGGCCCGCACCCGTGACGATTTACCTATCCTTCTGGCGGGAGATCTCAACTGCCGCCTAGACGAGTCCCCGAGCTCAGATCGCACCTCCGCGACTCTAAGAACCCTTGAGGCGCTTGGATTTCGCGTGTGCTCGGACCCAGCCGTTCCGACGTACTTCGCGGACAGTCAAGGTCCCGGATCCGACCCACGAAGGCCAGGAAGTTCAACAATCGACTTGTTCGCGATCCGAGGGCACTCGACTTCAGTCCAGTTCGATGGTTATCCCCACCGTTCAAACATGCTGGGACTCAGGAAACATGTCCCAGTCTGCGTCACTCTCTCGCTCCAAGCTGAAGTGCCGAAAATTTCCAAGCCCGCTCTCTCCAAGTACGTCGTCACACCTTGGCTACTGACATCTCTAACAACGTATGATCCGCACAGCTTGGCGCTGATGCCAGTGAACGACCTGTCGATCCTTCTAACGAAGACACTGGTCAATGCCACCATGCCGCGGAGAACTTCCAAGAGAAGATCACCGCCGTGGTTCGATGCGGACTGTTACACGACTCGTCGCAACTTACTCAAACTCCTCAGGGACTCAGCACACAGTGAATCCTCCAAGAGGCACTACTGTGAACAGCGTCGCTTCTATAGAAGCCTGCTGAACGAGAGAAGGAGAGCATTCGCGGAGAAGGAAGAGCGTCAAATGATCCTAAGAGCCCGAGAGACCCCGTACATATACCTCAGACAACCAGTGAGCTTCAGAAGCTGCCCGGTACCTGCCGACGAGCTCTTGAGCCACTTCCGGCAGATGTTCCAAACGTCTTGGACCATCCCTGATGTCATTCCTGAGACTAGAATGCCCGATGGACTAGAGGACTGGGAGGCACAGATCGTGCTCGATTGCCAGCGAAGTCTCCAAGCCCCGATTTCACAGGACGAGGTCCATCAAACAATCCTCGGCCTGAAGAACAACAAGTCGTTCGGAGCCGATCTCGTGAGAAATGAACACCTCAAGAACGCCACAGCCTTGCTACCACTATGGACCTTGCTGTTCAACAAGTGTCTCTCACACGGCATCCCCGAGTCATGGGCGGACTGCAACCTGAAAGTGATTCCAAAAGGCAAAGGCGACCCTCGAGCTGCTCCATCGTGGCGGGGCATCGCGAAGAAAAGCTGCATCTACAAAGTTCTCTCTAGCCTGGTGACCAATCGTCTCGCATCATTCCTTGAAACGACATTGGCGCTCCCTAACGAGCAGCATGGCTTCCGCAGAGAAAAGTCCACAGCAACGGCCTGCACTGTGCTGCTGGAAGAAATCAAGCTCTCAGTGGAAAGGAAAAAGCTCCCCCTGTTCGCCGTCTTCGTCGACCTCAAAGCAGCCTTTGACGTCGCCCCAAGGGACAGGGTCCTCGAGAAGCTGGCGAAAATGGGTGTCGGACAACCGATTCTCAAGCTAGTCTCTTCGATGCTACGATTGAACCGGATTATTCTCGATGACGGGGTCAGCCACCATGAGCCGTTCATGCAAACAACCGGGTATCCTCAGGGCGATAACATCTCCCCAACTCTCTTCCTAGTGCTCCTTAGTGACCTGCCGAGAGAGATTATCAGCCTCCATCCCACAGTCGGAATCACGCTCTACGCGGATGACATTGTTCTCTTCAGTCGAATCCGGAAAGACCTTCAAGCTAGTCTCCGCTCTCTCGACCGCTACTGCCAGAATAATGGCCTGACCATCAATATAGAGAAGACAAAAGGAATGAAGTTTAGGAGGGGTGGACGCTTATCCAAGCACGACAAGCTCACGCTGCGGGAATCACCCGTAGAGATAGTCAGTCACTTCTGCTATCTTGGGGTAACATTCTCCAGCAGAGGCACCTGCTTCAGGGCCCACGTTGCGGAGCGAACCGCAAAGGGCATCGCAGCCATGGCCTCTATACCGAACCCACACAAACTTTCCGTAGACACCGCCATTCAGCTGTTCCAAATGAAGATAGGGGCGGTCTCGTCATATGGAATCGCTCTCGTTTGGAAGCATCTGAGCACCAGCGACCTGGAAGCGATCGACCGAGTCAAAGCTACGTTCCTGAAGCGAGTCCTCTGCCTTCCCAAGAACACCCGCAATAGACTTGTATACCCTCTCGCAGGCACCATGAACTTCGTGGAGGACCTTGTGGAAAAATTTGGCCTGGAAACAACGCCCGCGTTGACCGACTTCCGTCGAATTTTCTCCGACAAAATGCGTGAAATCCCGCTCGAGTTCTATCGAACCACGGCGATGACCAGCAGCAGATGGAAGGGACCACTCCAAGAGCTCCGCCACCTTGAAACCCGACTTGCCGTACACGGTTTTCACCATAAGCTGTGCCGCAGGAAGGAATTCCACGAGCCGGGTCCAGCATGCGTGTGCATACTCTGCAATCAATTATGCACCCTGTACCACTTTGAGCAATGCGGGGCAGCGCCCAACCTCAAACTCCTGGGGGGACGCTGATTACTGATAATCTTTGTTTTATAATATAAATATAAAAATTGAATAGTAGAAATACCAAATCGGTGAAATAAACGAATATATAATACGGACCGAACGACCCTTGGAAAACACCTTGAGAAAGTCTCTGAGCCTGCTTTAATCGGAGCCGCCTGTTCTGAAGCATCGCAGTCTCATGTCAATTTTGTTTTCATACCCGGTATAGAATGTCAACCGGGAACCCAACCTTTCTCGATAATCAGCGACAAAGACGCTATTTATCTGTCAGATTGTGAATGTTAGTCAGTCTTCCACGTCTTAACGGATAGGCTTCTTCCAATCATTCACATGATTCAGTTGGAAGAGGAATCCATCCTCGGACGAGCTCCATGGTATTCCGAGCACCTTGGGAATCCTTTCCTCAACCAGGTCGGAGGAAGCGAGTGATGATCCCAACCCATTAGGATGATTGATGACTGCGTCCGAATCAGATTTACACTTTCTCAGCCTCATGTTGGCAGAATGCGTCCAGCGGGTCATAACATCGATGAATTCGATCGTGTCAGCCGTAAAATTTGACAGTGCTCAACATGGTCGGGTACAACTCTAGCCTGATCCTCAAGCCTGAGAGGATCGTAGCCCGATCCCGAACTTTGATTTGCATACATTGCATCGACATCAGGACAGTCTTGGAAGAAGGTGTACCAATTGTACCAACTTAAAGCGAGAGATTTCGTGCGCTGACTCGAAAAATGAGGAATCATGGTGGATCAACAAGCCGGAGATGAATATTCCGTGGCTCGTGCGAGTCCCCCGATCCGCTCCCACAATCGCAACACGAAATACCATCGAACGGCCTTTGAAGAACAGGAACGCCCGGGATCGGAAAATGTAACCGAGACCGCTGAAGCTCATCAGAATGCTTGACAGCTTCGTGGGATGCCTCGGGTACTATTGCGCGCGTTTCGAAGACGTGTTATCGCTTGTCCCCGACCGGAGCGCCTATCCCTATGGCGAAATCGGCCACACCGCCGCGTTTGAAGCCGAACAGAGAGTATTACAACGTGCCGCTTTTAAGTTCCTACTAAGCGACTTTTCTACAACCATTCTAAACTGTCTTCAATATCCGATCATTCGAATCTTCAACTCAAATATTCTCAATGACATTCAATCAACCACACCGAAATTTTAGAGGGTAAAGATTGCAGACTTGTCGGCGGTCGTGGCCACGTGCAAACGTACCCGACTCAAGACTCGTAGGTCCCGGGTTCGATCCCCGCCCCGGGCATTTGCATTTCCCAAGGGTCCGCCGACTGAAGCACTACCCAAGGGTGATACGTTCAGCCAGGGAAAAAATTGAGGTTGGTGATATGTGGCGTCAAGGATCGAAACCGCAATAGAGGGCCGGACGAGGAGTTCGCGAGAAACGTTGAGACGTGCGTCGAAGAACGTCGCAGCCTTGTCGAGAGCGCTTTGGCCGCGAAGACGTCCCGCCGGAACGAGGCTTTATGGTTGGATGGTCGACATGGTAAGTCAGTTTTAGCTTCTAGGCAATCCATCAATACTGATAGAGTCGCGAAGAAGCTCTGCGTCCGACTCTGAATGGGGGCGCTCATCACGGCTGGCCAATAATGGGAGAGCCCAATTCCAAAACGTGAAATCTCAACGTTGTCTGTCTTCGAAAAAAAAAACAGAGAACCGTTCACGTCAATCCTTCCGACGAAATTGATCCTGATCCAGTTTCACCACTTATTAGAGACCCCTCGAGAAAATCAAAATGGTCTCCTATATCCGGTTTCTCTTATAAGTGTGGAGGGCTAAGCTAGCGTGAGTCGAAGCTTGTTGATCAAATTAGGCTGGGATTCCCCGCTAGGTCCCTTGCGAACTCCTCAAATGCGTTCCAATTGACTTTCGACTCTAGCATAGCAGCCCTGAGCTCCTCGGGGCTATCGAACACCCCGATCTTCCCCATGAGCCGTTGTCGCTCGTGGCCAAAGAAGTCACACCCCATCAGAGTGCGCTCGGCGTAGTCCTCTTCCTCCGAGAAGCATAGGTAACAAGCAGTTCGGGCTTTGCGTCTTCGAAATCAGGTACAGGTATCTCTGGGAGCAGCCGTGGCTGTGAGGATCTGGGTCATTTGGTAGCTGACCCCTACAAAGCCCCGATCGTGCCATCCTCGAAGGTCCGGGATCAGTCGCTTCGTCCATTTTCCAGCCTCTCTCGCCTCCAGCCACTCGTCCCACCATCGACGTAGTGTCTCTTTCCGTCGTTCTATTCGTGTGCACCTCTCGTTTGGATCTGCTTTGTTCCGGTCGCCGTGTCTCGAACCCAAGATCGGCGAGATGAAGATGTGAAGTTTTGGAACTGGTGACAAAATGGAATTGTGCCGCCTTGGAGCTAGACCCGATTACTGTATGGGAGAAGTTCAAAAAAGGATGATTCCGGAATCTTCGTTTATACCATAAACTTAGGCATGTCGCAACCTACGAGATTCTACAAGGACTTGAAATTGAGGATCACCTTCGTCAAAGCGGCGCCTTCAACCGCGTTTGATACATTGCCGTCTGGGCGTGGGAAGTTCCAACTCTCGATGAGGACTTTCTCTGGTGAAAGCACCTTGAGAATCCCTGTCTTAACCAGGTTGGAGGAAGCGAGTGATGATTCCAACCCGTTAGGATGGTTGATGACTGCGTCCGATTCAGATTTACATTTGCTCAGCCTCATGTTGAAAGAATGCATCCAGCGAATCAGTTCATCGATGAATTCGATCGTTTCAGCCGTTAAATTTGACAGTTCTTAACATGGTCGGGCACAACTCTAGCCTGATTCTCAAGCCTGGAGCTCGATCCCGAACTCGTAGCTTGAAACGAGCATGCTGTGAGCCCGATCCGAGAGCTCACTAAACACGCTAGAGATTTCGTGCGCTGAATCGAGAAATGAGGAATCATGGCGGATCATCCAACCGGAGATGAATGTTCAGTGCTTCGTTCGCGTCCCCCGATCCGCTCCCACAATCGCAAGACAAAATAACATCGAACGGCCTCTGAAGACCAGGAAGGCGAAGTCAGCAGCACCGCCGCGTTCAAAGCCGAACGAAGAGTATCACAGCGTGCCGCCTCCAAGTTCCTACTGACCGACTTTTCTACGATCATTCTAAAATGTCTCCAATATCCAATCATTCGAATATTCAACTCAAATATTCTCAATTACATTCATTCAATCGCATCGAAATGTTAGCGGGTAAAGATTTCAGACTTGTCGGCGGTCGTGGCCACGTGCAAACGTACCCGACTCAAGACTTGTAGGTCCCGGGTTCGATCCCCGCCCGGGGCGTTTGCATGTCTTAGGGGTCCGTCGACTGAAGCAATACCCAAGGGTGATACCGGCGACGTTAAGTAGTATTGGCTGAGAGGTTCAGCCAGGGAAAAATTGAGGTTGGCAGTCGTTGGCGACGAGGATCGAAACCGCAATAGAAAGGCGGACGAGAAGTTCGCGAGAAACGTCGAGACGTGCGTCGACGAACGTCGCAGACTCGTGGAAGCCGGGAGCGTACCACCCGAGAAGACATTCCTCCGAATGCTCGAACGGATCTGAAATCAACCCTTCTCTTTTTTTCCCGATGGTCGTCGAGTTGGAGGCGGTCGAGCGGCGCGCCGCTGCGGTCCTGGCCAGACTGCAGAGGTTGTCGCAGGTTCAGGCCAGAATGTTCGTAACCCAGCAGAGGGACATCGCGTCTAACGCGAATAGTTTCCCACCCGAGGTTCAAGGCAAGAGAGTTACAATGTGTCGTGAGTTTTCGCCGGAATATAATTTTGCATACAAATCAATCAGAAAAACAACTGAAAACCGTGTACGTCAATCCTTTTGACGAAATTGTTCCTGATACTGATGCCAGCTAACACAGTGGCGGAGTGCTATGAATTCCCGCAACGGGCAATCCAGACTCGCGTCAGGACCCGCTTGGACCCGAGATCGGCGAGATGAACTCGTGAAGTTTTGGACTTGATATAGGAATGCCCGGGAGGCGGAATACTCGAACCTCGTTTTGCTTATTTCCGCCGATGACCTCATCCTGATAGGACGGAATTCTGCGGAGGCGGAATGATATTGAGCCTCGATAGATTTGAAATCTCCAAGACCTTATAGCTGTTCCATCGCTCACCTACGCCAAGGCCATCACAACCAAGCCGCGCAAGCTCACGAGAGTAGGCAGAGAAACCAGAAGCAGGGGAGGAAGTAATTTCTAGTGTATTCCAATGCTCGTTTTTCTTCGAAGCTGATTTGTTCATACGACGGTCCGCCCCGGGCGGTTCTCCCGAGGGGGCGGTATTGAGCTGATTTATGCCTTATAGCGGGTCGTGCTTGCGGCGGTCGCTCCACGTCGGAGCCGCTTAACCCGATTTCCCGGATTTTTCGAGGTCAGCCCCGGACGGCACTCAGGCACGGTGCGCCACTGAGTGTGGGTACAATACTTTCGGGGGTTTCGCGAAATCGCGGTGACGGTAGCAACTGTCCAACATGCAAACGGCGAGTCAGAGCTCGAAATTGTGCAATAAGAGCGATAGGCAAGCGGTAGTTGACTATCACGAGGAATGGAGCAATCCGGAAGCAAAGAGCAGTGGCATGAGAAGGACACAGAAAAGAAGAGACCGGCAGATAGAAATTGGGGGATACACTGGGGGTTTCCCGCCAATCGATATATTTGGGTTGATGGTGAAAATAATACAGATTGGGGGTAGAATTCGCCTGGAATTCTGTGGTCGCGACTAGGTATCTGGCTTCATATCTGGGCGTAGGTGACTGGCTTCGTCTCCGAGTCATTACTCTTACGGCGGAAGCTTGTGCGATCAATTTGGCTATAAAGCGGGTGGATGTCGAACGCCTTCGTCGTAGATCATGAAGCCTCTTCCTCTCGGCGCCACTCAATGCCACTACTGTTGCTTGTCCATCCATACTAGATCGAGAGGAGTCAGAAGAACAGGACGAATCGTAATGAAGGGTGATGCAAAATGTGAAAGATAACGATGAGGGATGCATTCCACAGCGCGAGATTTCGTCCAAGTCTTTCATAGAAGAAAATGGAGCGCGTTCGCTCTGAATTGGTGTAGAAGGAATGAGATATCGAAAGCTTAACTGTAGGCTACGAAACACAGTTGGGAAGCTGGACCTAGTTTGAGTCGGGAGCAAAAATTTCGGCTCATCACTTGACTGAGTACTGACTGTCTTCCGTACCTTTTGTCGAAAAAACAAATCCTCCTGTAAATCCTTACCTGGACATCCACTGACTCCGGCAATATTGATCCGGCTTGGAGACAACGATCGCCAGCAGGCCCCGCGAAGATAATTGTTGAAAAACACGCGCTAGCCATGAACCTCGCCGCTGCGACTCGTACCAACGCTCCGCCAGCCGGGGTTGGCATTTTGTACCAACGGAAAAAGTACACGTCTAGGGGCCGTATTTATTTCGTACTGTGTTTCGGAAGATATTAGACAGTGTCGTTGGCTGCGCCGAAGTCTGCACTGAGACCTCGGCCAGTCCATGCATCTGGGAGGGGGATAATCCGGCCGGGACAATCGGACAAAAATACTTCGTCGAACCAAACTCTCACTATAGTTGAAGTGAATCGCCCTTACCGACTGGAGGGCTCGGCTACGTTGGGGCACATGGCCGAAACCTCTCGCACCATTTGGGAGACTCTTGGCCCAAACTTGTCCGTTGGTTCGCGGAAGACTATCAGTCCACTCTTCGCAAATATAAGTTGTACGGAGTGAGAATGAGACACCGCATTCATCGATACGCTCCTGACTTCCACGATCCTAGCACCCTGGAATGATAGCGTCCTCGATCGCGACGGCTCATACTCGAAGCGACTTCGATCAGCGTTCCGTTTGCAGCTGTCATCCGATCCCTGAGTCTGCATGGGTTCATTCAGATCCTGAACGAAAGCCTTTGCGTTCTGTAAGATCTCTTCCTCGCTCCGGATTTCGTTCCGTCCAACAATTCGGGTTATACGCCGTGAGGATATCCGTAGTTCGCTCCTGAGTGTTTTCAGAAATTCAGAACTCATGAGAGTTTCCTTCGGCTTATAGATTTCCACTGCTTCCTCAATCCATCGCCGAAGGTGTGCTGGAGTCACTTGGAAGTGTCCGGCCCGTGCCTGAGATCGACGCGAGAGATCGGCTCATTCGATGGTTCCTCACTCGCTCAAGCTACGGCGATGGATTTTCAGCGAATTGTGGGAATCTTACCCGTTTCATTTCGGGGCGCACATAATCCCGAAACCTCTTGAATTTCACACGTTCGCTGCTCGCGTTGCTGAGGTGGACGCGGATCAAGCGGAGATCAGTCCGATACGGAATTTTTCGGAAGCTTTCGTTCCGCCCTTGGTTCAATACCATCCCAGAATCTTCCGGAGTCTTGCCCTCGTGAACCTGTCGGCGACAGACCTCCATTTGTTTTCTTCTTCGGGGACATTGTAGGTCTATCTCTCCTCATCGTCTGATGTGATAGGAACTTTATCTGGGCTACACTCGGCTCTTGGGAGCCCAGGAGACTCACAATCGGAGACCGAGGCGTTCTCGACGCCCTCTTCATCCTCCAGCGGGACGGCCGCTCGATCCTCGGTTTCACCACAAGAGTTCTCCGACTCATAGAACAACTCTTCCACCTCGTCAACCCGTCGCGTCCAGAAGCGCACGCGAACAGTATCTTCTCGATCTCTTGGCACCAGTGGGTACTGCTGCTTGAGAGCTCCCTTACTGCTGGGCAAGGAAGCTTAGCATCGCACTGATCGAGTTACTCATATTGGGATCACTTAACCGTACTAGAAGGCCAAGCGGATGTCCATGCTTGTCACGCACAGATACGACGGGAGAATTAGTTTGTTGAACTGACTCTCCTCTGCTAACACTTCATTTATTTTGCAATCTGAAGCACGTGTTTCCTGGCCTTGCGACAAGACGTGCCACGTGCTCGTGTAAGGCAGTTGTTCTCCCCGGATCTGTTGGCTGCTTCGGGATTCTTTCCTCGACTGTCTGTCGAGGGAACGTGGGACCCACTGTTGACATCCAACCAAAGCGAAAAATTTGACTGCTCCATCAGGCCTAATCCACCCTTCAATCCATTCGGATTCCTCAGGAATGTCTCATTACCTTGTTCTTACCATGGAAGCGCGCTCCAGAGTCGTGTGGTTCCACGGACTGTGCGACTGCACCCAGCGTGCGCTGATCTGCGAGGACCAAAACAAATCCCACATTCAGTCTACCATACCAGAATGTTCGCGGGTATGATGGGACAGCCAGATCAAACAAAACAATGATGTTGCGGGTAAGGCTGGCAGACCCAGGTATCAAATCAACAACGTAATTCGAAGAGGTCGAGACGAGAGGAACATAAACAAGCGTAGCGACATATGAGACGACATGAAGCGTCGATCTAAGCGTTCTCAATATTGTCTAGACCAGTGTTGCTCAAACCGTGGCCCGCGGGCCAAAAATGGCCCGCGAGACCATTTCTGGTGGCCCGCGACGCCAGACTCGTATTTTTGGGCTGCTTTCTTCTGTACATAGATTCCCTGGGGGCAGCATATACGAAGCTCTAGAACTTATCGGAAATCGGAAAATCCAGAGCATGCTCTGCAACGGAGCTCATAATAGGCAAGCACCGATCTCACAAACGGCCACTTGGGGGATCTTCTCCGTCTTTCAACAACGGACCTTGAACAATCCTTGAGAACCTCGGGATGAATTGTGGATCCCCTCCTTGTTGCGGACAAAAATCAATATGCGTTACTTACATATCCATGTGCCATTTACGTAACTCTCAAAGTGGAAATGGAATAATGAATATTACACGTGAATAACGGGCATCCCTTTGGTGAGAGAATTTGTGTAGAACCTGGCCCGCGGTGGATTTCCGACTAGCCATTTGGCCCGCGGTGGAAATCCCGTGAGCACCACTGGTCTAGACTTTCGGGAGCCAGATACGGTGGCAGTGCTTGAGTGTGAGAAGCCGGGTTTCAGTAACGGCGATGGAAGCCGCAACGAATGGTCGGGCGAGAAGTCCGCGAGAAATGTCGGGACGCACTTCGACGAACGTCGTCGTCGTATGTGGCCAATGTGCATGGGAAGAGGCATCCAGTATGTGTCTAGCTCTTGTGCCGAGAGGTTCGCGCGGCGGTTGATACAACGTTCGGGTGAAGTGCCGCTCAATCACAGCCTCGCTGAGAAGATTGCACGAGGCGGAGGATGATTATTTGCAACGAGAATCATACGTCGTGTATGAGGGTCGGGAGCGCTTCGGCCGCGAAGACCTACCTCTCAATGCTCTAGCGGATCTTGGAAACCCAGGCTTTACGAGGCCTCGCCTTGTATGAGTTGGAGGCGGTCAGGCGGCGCGGCGTGTCGCTGCAGTCCAGGCCGAACCGGATCGGTTGTTGGACGTTAAGGCCAGGATGCTCGCAGTCCAGGAGAGGGCCATCGCTTCTCTGGCAAACAGACCGTCCCCCGAGGTTCAAGGTAAGCGAGTTACAATGTGTCGTGAGTTTTCCCTTGAACATCATTATGCATACAGTGGCGGCCGAAATTTTGAGGAAGGTCCCAGTTACAGGTGGCGGAGCCTCTGGAGAGTGAGCCCACCCCAGTGGCGGAACCGACGAGCTCGAAGAGAGTCCGGGAGGGAAAAACACCCGAAATTGATGTCTCAATAAAAATCGGAATATCGAACTTGAATGGTTGTACTCATTCCAAATGGGCTCCATTTCAGCTAGATATCATTTGAAACGAGGGTATGACCATTGTTCTGATCCAAAAGACACATGTAGCGAATTCACAGAAATCTCCAAAAATAGTGGGATTCGAATGGTTTGTCAGCAACAGGAATGTCGAAGCAGGGAAAGCCACGACTGGAAAAGCAGGAATCCTGATCAGTTCTCTACTCAAACCAGAACGATCGGAGAGGGGAAAAAACGACTGCCAGTCCTCTGGGGATCGCTCCCTCGGGAGATTCGTGCTCTGAAGAGCGCAAGGAGATTTGTAGCCGCGTTGCAAAGATTCTTCGCCAAATCTAGTCTTGTGTAGAAACTACCAACGCAAGTTACCATGGGTAGTGACATATGGTTAGTTTCGGCAAAGGGCGACGCAATTTGCGGGAAGAGCTGCTGGTGTGGGACAGCTTCCGTTGCCGCATTAGTCAAGACACGAGAACTGTCCTCAAAAGCCTCCGGATCGATGCCGCAGTCATTCCGGGAATATGCATCGAATTTGTTCGACCAGCCCAGCGTTCCTCAACCTTGGCTTCGCGTACTATTTTCTGGGTTCCGTCGGTTTTTTTGTCTTGGAACGTGTGGGTTCCGCGGTTGATTTATCGACGCCATCGATGAAGATCTGCAAGGCGTTCAGCCTTCGGGAAACATTCGGATTGAGAAAGTCTCTGATGAGTTATTGGACCCGGCGGGAACACATGGAGTGAAGTTTCTCATTCCGTGATAAAAGAAGCTCTCGGTGACGAGCTTTCGATCACCGCTGCAGTCGCCGCATGCGAAACGATATGACTTGCCAGCGAGAATCGCCGCGCCGCCGCCGTTCACGGCATGTTGCCCGGAAAACAGCTCTCGGATTCTAAGGACTAGGTGCTTACTCGTGATTGGGTACTGATTAGCATCCGAAAAAATTGAGCTCAACTACCATTACCAATTGCTTTGACTCAAAGTCTGAATTACTGAGCTATTGAATTACTTTTTACCTACTTTCAAAATCCGGATTTCCATCGCAGCGAAAAAAAAAACCGGACAAGCCAACATTCGCAATGTAAAATCGCCAAGACGACCCCAGGATTTCGGAGGATAGTAGAAAAGTGATTGGAATACAATTGAAAATCCAGGCCAATCACATTGGAAAGGGTTACAGCCCGCTATCCAGTGAACCCGGTATCCCGAACGGCGAAACGAAGGGCCTTCGGATCCCGCTATCCCGAATACCCAGTATCCGAAACTCCCATCATTCAAGAGCACAGAGCGTGGAGTCCGGCCTAGAGAGACTTCCCGCGACTCGATGAGGTTCCGCGATTCCGATCAGATGAACGAATCCTCGGGATTTGTTCCGAAGACGCGTTTCAGATCCTCTGCGAGCCGTCTACTGTGTTTATGGACGTTATATTCAAGGTCATCCCGTCAATATTCTGCCAGCTCCACACATTCCACGCTTCATCTTGTGGTCAGATAATGCCTTTCCTTCTTCCGAACAAGGAGAAGGTGATGTATATTCGCATGTTCAGGATCCTTGAACAAAATGCGGAAAACAGGAGCATGCGCTTCTGTCCGAAAGTCACACTCACACTCAAGGGGCCAGCTCCACATCGGAGCCCCGCCAAAACCGATGCGTTAAAAGTATCGCAGGTTTAACCAGGAATCGAATCGAATCACGCTGGCAGACTACATCCGCCTACTCGACCACAACATACGAGATCCTGTCGCGCCGCCTGACGAAATTATTGACATTGTTCCATGATTTAGAAAAATCCATGGAAATCCATTGGATGTTATAAAATGATGCCGGATTCGGCCGGATTTAACTTTGTTCTTGGATGACGAGGGCTCATTGTCAGCGGGGTAGCGGGTATTTAGGATAACGAGTTTCGGGTTACCGAGTTTCAGAGGCCCTTCGTTTCGCCGTCCGGGATACCGGGTTCACGGGATATTGGGTGCTCACCATTGGAAAGTATTTACCCTGCAATCCCGTTCACAACGAACCTTTTTTTTTTCTTTTCTCAACGAGAAAACGCATCAGATAACGAGCTTATGAGATAACGAACTTCGCGTTGTCTATGGAATTCCGCGGCTTCCTCAACATTCCCTTAAAGTTATGGAC
This sequence comes from Neoseiulus californicus, assembly GCA_028455905.1. Taxonomy (NCBI): domain Eukaryota; kingdom Metazoa; phylum Arthropoda; class Arachnida; order Mesostigmata; family Phytoseiidae; genus Neoseiulus; species Neoseiulus californicus. The sequence continues at coordinate 622,786 of JAMQGS010000011.1, forward strand.
TGGATTTCCTCCGGCCTCAGTGATCCGTATGAGCTGGAATTCGGGTTCCGGAATGATTCGGTTTCGGACGAGCTGGATGGTCGCGAGAATCGCCTCGGCCATTTCCAGGTACATTGCATGAAGATTATCGTTGCCGTTCAGGTGCTCAGAGGCGCTCACTCCGGACGTGCTTTGCTGAACTTCACGACGAGAGCTTTCCGGGCGAGGCGTGGGTCAGACGAGGCTACAGACGAGGCTAGATTTGGAGTTCATCGCTTCCCTCCATTTCTCGGTTTCTATCTCCTCTATCTTCTTCTTGACAGCAGAGTAGAAGCTGCCTATTAACGGTCTCTATTAAGGGTATTATTCATCTGGACTTTCTGCAGGTGGAACTTCCGGTTTAAGTGTCCAACTTCCGTGATGACATTTGCTGGCATCTTCTGAGGGGACGATTCCGGCTCACTATCGCGGGAGAATGGCTCGAAAAACAGACCGGTATGAGGCTAGAGTCTGACCGCTCCGGTGGAACTCGTCCAACAAACTATCCACTATCCCGTTTCGTGGACGTGAACCATCCTCTTGGGATATCCTCGTGCAGGGTTGAATGCCATGACGGCAGCACACGGATGAACGAGGCTGAGTTCTGGGACGTCTGGAACGTCTGGGAGCCGTGCGCTCGCCTACGCAGGATGCCACTTGTGAATCTAATTTGGAAACTGTAATCAACCCCAAAGTAGAGGAGAAGCTGTCGACAAACGGTTATCTGGTTAACGCGCTATGAGGGTAAATGATGTGACTACAGCGGCACCGGATATTCATGAATAGAGATTGGATGTTAAGGCACTGAAAAAAGTGGAAAAGAGCTAAGCAGGAAGGCGTTGGAAACATTAGAAGGATGCATTCTAAACCAAAAAAAAAAATTCACCAAATATCCGTGGGGAAGAAAACGGAAGCGGGAGAGAAGGGAACGATATGCGGAACTCAAAATGACGAGGCAGCGGAACAACAAACGTTCTTTAAACGTCGTTGGAAAAGAGTGGTAACGGAGCAATAAGTAGAATCGATGATCTTTTCCGCAGTCCTGTTCTCCCATGCGACGTCCTCTACCGAAATCCTTTCCATCCGATTATTGAGCAGAAACCAACCTTTGCTGCCCGTGAGCTTTTTTCGCCCGGAGTTCACGCACCGAGATCTGCCGCGCTTCTGAAGTGACAATTTTCAGACCGCGTCGCCCCAATTACTCGAGTCGGGATTTTGCTTCGAAACCGCTGTTTTGACACGAACTTTGGAAGTTCTTTCCCCATCGGGAAGTTGTAAAGCCACACATAGAAGATCGTTCTGACGAGGGGGATGAGCTGGGATAGGCAGAATACCTAAAAAATCTCAGAGACAGATGGAATTGCGAGAGAAACGCTGGTATAGGTTCTCAAAGCCATTTATGTTATGTTGTCAAAACATCCGATGATGAGCATGTTGGAGTGTTCCCGCTTCCCACTCGATCTCCTGTCCGAGGAAAAAGTAATTCGAACACTCCTGTCCGCGAACCATTATCGTGAGCAGCTGCGCGGCAGAGCATGTGTTATACGACATCAAGTAACCTTGAAAGTTGGGCCACGTGGCTGCCGTTGCGGTATCAGGAGGAAAATAAGCAGAGGTTTGGCGAATTTCTGATAGTTTGCACCCATTGGCAGCTACTAGGTAGTCGAATATCTCAGTATGATCATCAAAGCCGACCCCCAGTAGGAAATAGCGGCCATCCGAGATCAAAACAAGCCTTCGAACGTCGCGGAGGTACGGTCGTTGCCGGGATTGGTCAATTACCACGGCAAGTTTGTTGACAAACTTAATCAATCGAAGGCAGTCTTCGAGTAACTCTTGGCCAAATCCGTTCCTTCCAAGTGGACCACCGCTCACGACAGAGCTTTCACGGCACTTGAGAGTTTTCTTTGAGGTCCTCTCATGCTTGCGCATTATGATCCGCGGCAGCGTCTTGTCGTGGCAGCCGATGCATGCGACACGGGCATCGGCGGGGTCCCACTACAACGCTACGAGGATGGGTCGCAAAAAGCCGTTTTCTATATCTCCAAATCCCTGACACCAACTCGACGCAGCTATCGTCAAATTGAGTAGGAAGCGCTGGCTTTGGTGACCTTCATGGATTGCTTGAGAAACTTCGTCTGGGGGCGACACTCCACGTTGCAAACTCTTGGCTCTTTTCCGTACCACAGATACGAAAGGCAGGGCCACCTAAAATGGTTCAAAAATCCGCGGTTGCTTCGGAACCCCGACGCTTAGATACACTCTTGTGTCAAAACTCGATTTGGAGATGAGTGCATGAATCGATAGAGGCACTCCCCTCTTCATCCTGGACGAAACAGAGCAGCAATATCTGTCCTAGTTACCAAGTTCTGCGCCGTTGAGTGAGCTCAGCCGAGCCTTTTTCATGCAATGCCATGGGGACTGCCCTGGCAACAGGGACGGGCACAATTACTTTCAGAGCAATGGCAATTACCAATTACTAATTACCGTCTGAAAAAGTGGAGCTCAATTTCCATCACCAATTACCTTGACTCAAAGTAATTGAATTACTTCTTCAATGACTCTCCAATTATTTTTGAATCACTCTCAAATTTATTCGCATTTTCTTCGCAGCGAAAAAATACCGACCTAGCCGGCTCGAAGAAGACAAAATCCTCGAGCTTTTCCAGGCTCTATGAGACTTCAAAGTTATTGTCATGGAAAAGCACTAACATTTCCGATGTAAAATCGCTGGGACGACGCCGGAGAACGCTGAGCGCCAAACCCCCAAAACTGAAAAGTCGCTCGACTGGAGCAGAAGACGGGAGTCCAAAGTTATAGGCTCGATGCAGCTCCATACTCGTTACATATTCGTTCCCTACAACACGAGCCCCCAGCAAACGATATTCCATTCAAGTGAAGCTTCTCGATGACCCTTGATTAGAAGAAGGAATGAACCAGAGACTCCGGACTCGGCCATCAGAGATAACCCAACCCACATTTCATCGTAATCTACCATTGTCCTATCATCCGAAATCGTCTCTGAGAGCCATACTCTGCGCGTTCAGAAAAGGAACCCTGAGAAGAGCGGCTGCTTATCCATTTTCTCAAACCGAATATCGAACTTTAAAATCGGAGCGCAGAATAATGCCAGCATAAATTCGGATCGCGATACTTAATTCATACACAACAACTCCGAGCGAGGTGCTCTTACGCGAGAAGGCGGTTATGTGACGAGGGTGGGTAGGATTCGAGAACGGCGTGTCTTTCATCGCCAATCGCCATCCATCCTAGAAACCTTCCAAATCGGAAATCTCAGAAATTGCTGTCAAACTCTAGTAGACATAGATCAACCCGTAGATCAACCCGTGAGGGTGGTTTATTGGTGCGTACAATAATGGAAGGGGAGCTTCGGGTTCCCCTTCACGCATTTGGAACCCCCGCAGCAATCCAAAAGCGTGCCGTTCCGCGTCGGGCCGCAAAGCAGGTCTGGAAGCGCAAAGCCGTTAAATGAGCAAAATGGGGAAATTCAAGGTGGCTGATGTCCGCTACAAAAAGTGTGCAAAAGCTTTGACTCACTGACTCTGACGCAGTTATACTTGGTCTCGCCTTCATATTCAGCAAAGAAGAGATTGCTCAGACCGGCGGACGTGAGCGCGAAAAGAGCGATGAAGAATACAAGAACGACTTTCATTTCCCAGACTCGTGATTCGTTGATTGTGTGAAGTACTCGGGGATCCCGAGCACATACTATATAGTGCCTCGAGACGAAGAGAGGACATTCCCAAGGCGTTTCCACTCTCCCTTCTCATGAAGTTTCTTCTCTCCGCTGTCTCCTATGCCGCTCTGATGGGCGAGTCTCGTACAGACATTTAGTAGAAACTGTATTGCAGCATAAAACGTCAAGAACGTCAAGTTAATAGGCCACCCTAGGATCGCTCGACGAGGCAATCCCTGTTATGAAGTCATTGTGCGCTGAGAGTGGACCTACGTTCGGGAGGTTGATTCCGCTGTGTAGAGAGACTCGTGCCTCGGGCGCAGTCTCTGGGGGCGCGAAAACGGGACTCGGCCTCAAACTACCGGAGTCAGCTTCAAGGTGCCATGTATGCGGAAAATTGTCAATAACAGCAAATTCTGTGACATACTGTTTGACGGAATTGAATCAGACACGCGTTCACAAGTGCAATTTTAGCCCAGAGTAAGGGCCGAATCAGAGAGAGAACAGCTCCTCCCCGTGGGGAGCCACGAGGAACCTTCGGATGGCTGTGGATCTATAGTTGCATGCCTTCATTGTTGAATGAAGCAACGTATGATAACAATTCTCGGATGTTGGTTCTCCTCTCGAATCGCTGGGTGGCGGAAGCTTCCGGATCCCTGCGGAGGAGAGACCATGCTCATGCGAATGTTGGGGATTTCAATGACCAATACGATGGGTTGACTCCGCGATCCGCGAGAGCATGGTCTCGAATCGCGGTGGAGAGATTCTAGAAGAAGGAAGAGGATTCTCCCTGGATGAGACATGCTAGACTGCGAATGTGAAACCCCGCCAGAGACATTCAATCCCTTGGAGTAAAATTTTGCGCCGAGCGCGTCAATTTGATCCATGCAGCCATCGAACAAGGCCAGGAATTGTGCAACGACTTCGAGATCTCCTTTAAGAAACAACGGAGACAGTCTCGCTGTACCGTTTCGACGGCAAAGTATGGTATGAGGCGCGTTATGTTTGCTCCCATCGCCGCGACTCCTCTACGATCAGTATGACATGCCCAAAGCACAATTCCTGTATTTTGCTGCTTTCTATAAACTTGATGTTGGCGACGAGGAATTGCATCGCGAAATCTGCGACTGCAGGATGCTACTACGAGAGCGGAACGAAATCGATACCAGCAAACCGATGGAAAGGATATAAACCCAAAAGCGGAGTTCGTCGCATGCGCCAATCACTCCCTCAATCTGGCTGGGGTTCATGCGGCGTCTGCCACCATCCATTCTATAACCTTTTTCGGAGTCACCGAGAGGATATTCACGTTTTTCGCGGCATCTACCCACCGCTGGGACCTCCTGACCAGCAAAACAGGTACAGTGAAGCGGGTTTCGGACACACGCAGGAGCGCACGAGCCGATGCCGTTCGAGCTCTCAAAACACAGTTTACTGGAATCGTTTCGGTTCCGCGGCAACTCACGGATGAAACCGAGAATCCCACCACACGAGAAGATGCGGCTGTTCTTCTTGACGCCATTCAATCCAAAAAGTTCCTGTTCTTCCTCTTCCTGTGGTCTTCAATTTCGACGGAAATCAATGATACACACATATATCTCCAGAAGCGCGGCTTGGATGTTTACTTTTGCGTACTCAAGGTCGGATCACTGAAGGACACCCTTTCATCACAAAAGGAGAGCATGATTGCTCAGAGCGTCAGAAATGCCGACCGATGTGCGAGCAGTTGGGGATTGCGGAGGCGAGTGAGGTAGAGTGAGAATGTCCCTTAATGGAAACGCCGATTCGCAGGAGCCTGCGCAATCACTCGAGGACCACCTAAAAAGAGACATGCACTCGAGCTTCCAGCGAATCATCGATGAAATAACTCGTAGGTTCGAGCAGCTTAGAGACATCTCAGAGAAATACAGTTTCCTGCTGCCAAAAAATCTCTTGAGCTCAGACAATGATGTCATTATCGACAAATACCACTCGGACTTCGATCATGAGGAATTCCGGCTCGAACGCATCCGATTGCGAACCTTTGCGGACACCGCACACGCAGAGCTTAAACTTCGAGAGAGAACACCCTTTGATGTGCTGGAATTCATCCAAAAGTTCAGCCTAGAGACCTCGGTACCGAACATTGTCGTAGCTCTCCGGATTTTCCTTACGATTGGGATAAGCGTAGCTTCCTGTGAAAGGAGTTTCTCTAAACTAAAACTGATCAAAAACTATTTACGATCGTCGATGAGCGCCTCGAGATTGAACAACCTGGCGATTCTGTCATTGGAACGCAATATTCTAGATAGTCTTGATTATGATAAAATAACTTCGGATTTCGCGAACAGAAAAGTTAGACGAATCCCTCTTCTGCAATAAAGTCGTGATTTTAGAACTTGAATGTTTTGTTGTCATTATCACGGAGACACCTCAGGATGAGGACATATTTTCAGTTCAAGAGAGTGATGCTCCCTTTCCGCAGAGAATATCGACTCCTGCGATTCGCCCCGAAAGCCGAAAATTTGAGCCAAGGGCGGCAGATTCCCGAAGCCGCCCCGGGCGGCTTTTTGGCACGGACCGCCCCTGAGCGTGAGAATCCGGAAGAAAGTCTGTAACTCATTGGTTGCGACAGGAATTCAGTCAGGAGGCTTGTATGTGATGAATTTGTCGGTACTGGAGCCAAGAACTGCGCATCAAGCCGATGTTGCCAAGAAAACGGTCGACCCGCAGATCTACCATGAGAGACGTGCTCATCAAGGCAAGCGACACGTCAGGAAAGGTCTTCGTCGAATGAATCTGAGTTCTTCTGGTGATGAAGCGTAATTCTGTGACGGCTGCGCTATGGCGTCGCCCGTGGCGCTTCCCAAACTTTGCGTGGACAACGTGGGCGCCGTGAAGGTTGCAGAAAAATCCAGAGTCTCACAAGAGGTCGAAACAAAACAAGGTTCGACATTCCCTCGTAAGAGAAAAAAGGCTCGCGAGAACTCGGTCTGGAGCATGTGGCTGGGACTCACCAGCTGGCTGTCATTCTGACCAAGCCTCTAGACCAGTGATTCTCAACCGGGGACAAGTGCCCACTTTTGGGGGCATGGAAAGTCCTTCGGTGGGCATTGCGAGATCCCAAATACTTCCTTGCCTCCATAATTTACGAACGACATGTGAAAACATGAGTCATTGTGTATATTTCCTGCAGCTATTTCCATCGATCGAGAGAGGGGAGGGGGCATGAAAATATTTCAGGCCCGTGACGGGGGGCACGGGGCAAAAAAGGTTGAGAAACACTGCTCTAGACCGTTCAATCAGCTCCGTGAGGAAATTGGTCTGAAGTTCTTGAAGAGCTGTTTTTCCCGGGAGAGTGTTGGGAAATGAGGAAAAGACAGCTCGCATACTCTATATAAGAAAGTTGCCCACGAAAAAAACAAAGAGTAGTTTTTTGCTGCTTTGCCACTGCACTTGTGTCCAGTCTATGACCTTTCTGGCTTTCGATAATTCTCATCAGTTCAGAATATGAAGTGTGTGGGGGAGCCTCCCTGTACCGGTTGTCGTTCGCGTTGTGGGAGACGTGGCTTTCGTAAAATCAGCGTCCGAAAATACCCTTGGTTATAGTGTAGGGTCCCCTCAAAGCCATTTATGGTATTTTGCCAGAACATCCGTTCTCTAATCATGAGCGTGTTGAAGTGTTCCCGCATCCCGCTTTATCTCCTCATCCAAGAAAAAGATAATTCGGACACTCCTGTCTGCGAATCATCAGAGTGAACAGCTGCGCGTCAGACGTGGTTATATTGGGGAGCAAGTATACCCTTCCGTTTCGGGCTTGATGATCAGGCTCTAGTGAGACACTTGCCGCAGCATGTGTTATACGTCATCAAGGAACCTTGGAAGTTGGGCCACGTGGCCACCGTCGCGGTATCGGGAGGAAAAAAAGCCTTCGAACGTCGCGGAGGAACGGTCGTTGCCGGGATTGGTCAATTACCACGGGGAGGTTGTGGACAAACTTCACCAATCGAAAGCAGGCTTCGAGTCACTCTTGGCCAAATCCGTTCCTTCCAAGTGGACCACCGCTCACGACAGAGCTTTCACGGCACTTGAGAGTTTTCTTTAAGTTCCTCTCATGCTTGCGCATTATGATCCGCGGCAGGGTCTGGTCGTGGCAGCCGATGCATGCGACACGGGCATCGGCGGGGTCCTACTACAACGTTACGAGGATGGGTCGCAAAAAGCCGTTTTCCATATCTCCAAATCCCTGACACCAACTCAACGCAGCTATCGTCAAATTGAGAAGGAAGCGCTGGCTTTGGTGACCTTCATGGATTGCTTGAGAAACTTCGTATGGGGGCGACACTTCACGTTGCAAACTCTTGACTCTTTTCCGTACCACAGATACGAAAGGCTTAAGGGGGCAGGGCCACCTAAAATGGTTGAAAGACTCGAGATAAGTGCATGAATCGATAGAGGCCTGTCTCCTCTTCATCCTGGAAAAAAAAGAACAGCGATATCTGTCCCAGTTTCCAAGTGCCGTTGAGTGAGCTTAGCTGTCAGCCCTGAACTGCGTTCCCCGGTGTCTTCACCTTCCGGAAGCCCAATCGGAACGGTCCTTTCCATCCACAATTTGCCCTCCTGGCCCCCAACTTTTCCTCGCGGATACTTTCCTGAAACTTTTCCCAGAGAGCGGTCGCATCAGAGAATCATGGTTCCGAATGGGGGTTCCACTCTTGATTTCGCGTGCGAGGTTCCACATATCCAAGCCGTTTGGCGCCGTTGCCCCGCGTAGGAGATGGCAGTCGGGCGCCGCCGCAGCATCTCTCGGATCCTGGAATGCCAGAAAGAAGTGTGATGGAGGTCAGTTTCAAAACTCTCGCACGGATGTCCCAGAATGACATCTGAAGCTCTCTCAGGCTGCGGAAAGCTGCTCGAAATTTCAGCGCTTTCGCCGGAAACATCCAGCCATTCGATCAGAAGACTTAGGTCGTCCATCACCAGATGCGACCTCATGTCATTCCCCTCATATTTCGTAAGTGTGCTCATCAGACGAGGGGCAAATAGGGTCAACTGAGCTATCTGCAGTCGAACCGTCGGACATTTGCACAATTTGAGAACTTTTGTCATGTACGATTCCGGGTCCTTCCCTCTCACTTCGTCGGACAAGAAATCGCTGTATTGATCGAGATCATTTTCGTGATGCAAGATAGCGTTGAACCAGCTGTTCCATCTCGTTTGGATCGGTTCCGGGGGGAGAATCGCAGGCTTCTCTGTGCCACGCAGATATTGTCTGAAGCGTGCTTTCCTCGATGGGCAAGCCGTGAAAACTTTCTTTATGCCAGAAACTAATTTGTTGGCTTCTGGGAACGATGAAACCCACACGCCATCAACAAGATTCAAAAGGTGAGCGGTGCAGGTTACATGAACCGCATTGAGCCAGGTAGCTTTCAATGAGGAGCTCCAAGCCTTGGTCATGTAAGTCGCGTTATCGGTGACAAACGAACTGATCTGCAAAGAGCTAATCTCGTAGTTCACTAGTACTCGAAGGAGAGCTTCGCTGACGGTCTTATAATTAGTTTTCTCCAGAATGACGCATTCGAGCAAGAAAGCTTCCAGGTTTTTTTCATCATGTTTGCAGCACGGAACGGCCAGGACATTCAAACCGTACCGATCTTCAACGTCAGTAGTTTCATCACAAACGATTGCAAACGATATTCTTCCCTTGAACTTTTCTTTGACGTCCCTGACGTGACTTGTGAACGCCTTCGGGAGATGGTTTCGCCTTAGCCAGCCGGCTGACGGAACGCTGCTAACGTGCTTCAGATTCGCTTCGAGAAAGCTTCGTAGACCAGGATTGTCCAACGTATGCAAGGGGATATTCGCGTCGGAAAACGATTCAACGAGCCAAAGGAGCGTTGCAGCTCGATTTTCATTGGTTTCGGCCATATCCCGGAAGCTTTCGCGTACACTGACCTGTAGGCTCGCTCTTTTCGCCTCAGAAACTTCACTACTTTGCTTCTTCCGCAAGTGCAGGGCGGTCTTGAGATGCCTCGCGCAGCTGTTTTTTCTCGTATGATCCACAACGATGGCGCATAAGCTGCAGAAAAGCATGCCTCCGGAAGAGTGGAAGCTACCTTGTTCGAATTGTTTAGCTCGTCCCTCCGCGCTGATGTTTTTGGATTTCTTCGGATCTGGATTTGACTCACTCATTTTCAGAATTTTTTTGCGAACGATTTTCCGAACATGTCGCTCACACGCTCATACGCTGATAGGAGAAACAAGGCAGCGATGTGCACATTTATTGTGTTTTGATTGAGGCTCCCGCGACGTGACGAGCACGTGTCCCAAAGAAAGCCAGGCCCGTTCCGCACTGAAACTCTTTCCCTGTTCTGTGCACTGAGGATGCTGAGGACACTGAATTCCGTCTTATTCTCTGAATTCTATGATGCCGAAATTCGCGGAAACACGGATTAGAGCGGAAAAATCGCGGTTTCTGTCGCGGCCGCGAATTCCGCGCCAGAATCCCAGCCCTAGATATCACCTAATTGCTGGGCGAAATCGTTTCTTCTCAGGAACGCATCTCTAATCGGGAATGGAAAGTACTGCAGCCTAGCGGTTTCCTCATAGCCGAGCACCTGTCCGTATTCTCATCGCTTGCGTTTCCTTTGGTTGCGTTGGTTGGTTGAGCTCGAAACCTGCGCGACAACGATTGATGGGGATAAAATGTGGATGCATGACTGTTGAGGAGATTTAATAAGACCAGAACGGAATGTGCAGAGGGATTTCTCTGAGGCTCCCGTCCCAAGAATAGTGCTCCAATTGAAGTGAAGCAAGCGGAGTCCTGATCTCGTTGGAGGCTTATTGAGGAGCGTTTCAAATAACAATCACTTTTGAAGAGCGATACCGTGCCCGAATCGAAGATTGTTTAACGTGCTGGCGGCCGTTACGGCGAAGGTCACAGACGAAGTCTAGGCTCTAGATTCCCGATTGAAAATGGTTATTCAAGGGCGAAGAAGCTGAGGATTCAAGGGCTCAATGGTTGATGGGAGATTCTCGGGAAAAGGCCTGGAAATGAGGCTGGTGCGAGCTTGGAAAATCTCCTGGGAAACCTCCGAAGTACAGCTACAGCTCAAATTCGATGATCGCCATGATCAAAAACAATCGAAGAGCAAGTGCTGATGCCTCTACTTAGGAATCCGCTCAGCTAGTTCGCGACCAAACGGGCTCCGACGTCCAGGTGCATCGCGATACTTCATATCACCTGATTGCTGGGCGAAAACTTTTCTTCTCAGAAATGGATATCTCATAAAAATTCGAAATACTGCAGCCCGGTGGTTTCCTCATAGCCGAGCAGCGGTTTGTGTTATTTTTGCGTGTGTTTTCTTTGTTTGTGTTTTTCAGCGTTGGTATGGAACCTGAGCAACAACAACTGATAGGGATACAACGTTGACGCATGGCTGTCGAGACTAGAGCGGGGTGGACAGTAGGATTCTTATGGGGTTCCCATTTCGGAATCAGAGTCCATCAGCGAGGAGAATGATGGCTGCTCTCATGAAATGGCGCGAAACGAGCTCTGCTGAGATTGATACAGTACCCGAACCAAAGATCGATCAACTTGCTTGCGGCCGACACGACGAAGATCACAGATGATCTCGAGCAAGCCAGAATCCCTGAACGTAGCCGGAACACATGTTTAGTCGAAAGATCACGGAAAGGATCGCCATAAGTGTAAACATTCCCTCCCGAGTCGAGCAATACCGTGTGATCCTGCCTAGCAGCAACCTGTTTTGTTCATGATGAAATGCGGGTAGAACTTGCATGAGACCTAACAGACCTGACAGAGTATCCTCTGTCGGTTTTTCCATACTATCAAGAACTTGGTTATGCCCAATCGAATTGCGAACCTTCATTGCGCTATGCGGCCTAAACGATTCATGCTGAGCCAGCACGCTCCGTCGGCTCCCTAATGGGCTGCGTCCTCCTCTCTAACTTGTCAGCACGCCGTACCTGCGTTACCGAGCCGGTAGCGCAGGTACGGCGGTTTTATTCACGTCTCATCCGTAGATGACCTTTTCACTTCGGGGGCGAGCAAGCTCTGCGGACGCCGGTCACAGTTTTTAGGAGAGTGGACACCGTTGAACCCACTCTGACAGACACGTCAAGTGTCGGTCGATGCATGCCTACACGCAGCGTTGAGTTCGGCGGAGCGACCATGTCTATCCTGTGTTTACTACAACGCGCATGCTGTGCTTCATGTACGCAGTGTAGATTCGAGGATCAGTGTCGGCAGCCGATCATATGTTTACACCACGCACCGCACATGTTGGTGGCGTTCGCTAATTTTCCCGCAAACTTCACCTAGGTATGCATCCCTTTCCTCCTTTGGTTGACACACGAATCATCGCTTAGTCAACGCGGAGTCGGCGCCTGTTCTCTCTCGTACTCGCCGCCAAATACTTCTGGCACGCTTTAGGATTCAAACCTGGAATCTCCCGAACAGCGCAGCCGGTCGCTTATGGCATCCACCATAGCAGCACGCGCTTGTACCAAGCACGTTAACCATCATGCCACGCAGTCGGTCTCTCGGCGGATAAACAAATGCACCGTGTCACACACTAGCAGGAACTTCTATCGTGGCCTCTCCACATAAGGCCAAGTATCTGACAGAGTAAGAAAGCTCGGACGAATGTTGACAAGTGCCTAAAATCAGTTCTGCCCGTTTCCAAATCGTGAGTTCGATTTATCGAAGCAGTTCGGAAATCATGACTGGGATCGGTTCCCACTGTTTCTTCGATCATTAACCGATCAATGACCGAGCGCCATCGACCAAAATAGCTGCGAACTCACTTGAGCTTCGTCACATTTGACATGTTCTCATGTTTTTTCAGACGTTGCAGGTATATTTCTGGTCCATGAGCAAAGAAGGTGTCTTAAACGCGAAAAATGAGAAAGTATCTCGTAGACGTCGACAACCAATATTCGAGGTATTTTCTATAGTGACTCTAATAACGTATCGACCGTAGATAGATGGACTCTTACAATTAGTCAATGCCTGCCTACCCCGCCCCCCTGAATAAGATTGGATGTCGGCCGCCAGCAGGTTGAGCAGTCTTTGATTCGCCCACGGTATCGCTCTTCGGAGAACTCTGTTCGTGAACCCTCCATCATTCTCCGTGGCAACAGACTCTGGCTCTGGAATGTGAGCCCCATGAGAAACCCCTCTGTTCATACCGATCTGATCTGGAATTTTCTCGACAGCGACGCGTCCACATTGTCTCCATGTCAATCGTGTTGTTGCTCGGGTTCTGAACCGACGCTGACCAACAGAAACAGAGGAAACACGAGCGAAAATAGCACGAACCGCAGCTCTGCTATGAGAAAACCGCCGGACTGCCCTGATGAGATATTCGCTTCTGAGGAGAAACGTTTTCGCCAAGCAATCAGCTGAAATGAGTTCTCGCAATGCACCTGGACGTCGAAGCCTGGCTGGTCATAAGCTAGCTGAACGGATCCCCAACCGGGGATCATCACTCATCGCTCATTGGTTGGCTTCCATCATGGCGATCATCAGATTCGAGCTGTAGCAGTACGTAGGAGGTTTTCTGAGAGAGTTCCCAGGCTCATAATCCCCTCCCTCTGCGTACTCGGAGAAACCTCGCCATCTTCAATCGAAGTTAAAAAGAGCTGCAAAATTCGAAGACGCTAGTTCACTCGTCTCCGTGCGCTGACTGAACACCTCACTAGTGTTTTCGTGGTGAACATTTTGCAGTTTTGGAGCAAGCGTTTCAAGAGTGACCCTCTTGTGAACCTCCGGTGCAGGTTATCCCATTCCGTCGACAGATCTTCCACTCAGAACATAAGAAGATGGACCTCGCCAAGCCTCGTTCCGTGAGTTTCCGTAAGAGCGAACCTTCCATGAAACGGAAAGGTGAGAACGGAGGTCAGCAACCGACGCCAAAGAGGCTGAAAGGAGCCGACTGTGAGCGGGCACGATTGGTGAAGAAGACACAAAGCTCGCGGGAAAGCGCTGCGCCTGTGTCGGGACTCGGCAAGTACCGCATACCAAAACTGCCGAGAACGCCCGTCAGTCAACCAGCCGCCGAAGAGTATGAGCCCGAGGCGCCCTACGGAACCTCGGACGTGACGTATACGCCCTCGAGGGTATCAATCACCGATTTCCAGAACGAAGAAGGAACTACGGAATCAGCCACGACAGCCGTCCCTTCTAGATCGCCCGCCGGAACGCGTGATCCACGAAAACAGCGCCCATCTCGTAACCATGGATCACAATATCCGACCGGCGGACAAAACGGTGGCAGTGCTCATGAGCCACCAGCTGTCTTCCGGCGTCCTCCACTGCCTTACCAGGAGTTCGTCCCCGAGTACTTCACGGAGAGGTTCCTGGCCTGGCTAAGCCGCTGTCAGGCACCGGTGGATGCTTTGCCGTACGGGCTGGCGCAAATGTCCGCCAACAGCGCCGCGGCCTGCGTCGAGGCTGCGCCACCGATGCGGCCGTTTTACCCTATGCTGCCGCCTCAGCCAGGGTTCCATCAAGGTTGGACGAATCGTCGCGTGCACGGGCCGCCGCGAACGCCGTGCAAGTTCTTCGAGGCCGGCCATTGCCGCTTCGGCCCGGCGTGCAAATTCCTGCACCCGGGTCAGAATGGCCCGAAGCCGAAATAGGAGGTGCTGGCTCGAATTTATCATTATTTTGATCCAGATCAACTGAGAGTCTTCCAATAATAAAAAATTGTATTTGCCTATCATTCCGAAAGCCTTGTCTCTGGAATTTGCGCCAAGACATGCACGATGCACGAAGTAAGCTCCCGAAGTATTATGGTGAGTCTTTCTCATTCTGCTTATATTACTAGCGCTCTACCGCCTACAGAATCAATCAAAATTTGGTATGACGTGTCAATGGATCCAGCACTGCGTCTGCCGATGCACATTCGAGAATTTCGCGATGCCTGCAGAGATCTCTACCCCTCTTGGGCGAGTGTCTCGGAAACAGCCCTCGAATTTCCACGAGGGATCGACTCCGAATGTCGTCCGATCTCGTAGCAAAACCCAGGCTATTGGCCCGAACTTTTGGAAGTTTGGCGATGGGCTTCGATCAAGTCCCGGACATCTCGGTGGCGATGACGATACATCGGACGAACGAGCAGACGTTTCGAGCTCAATTCGTTCTGAAGAACGTCGACTGTCTAATGCCGTGTTGCTCAAACCGTGGCCCGCGGGCCGAATGTGGCCCGCGACGCAATTTCTGATGGCCCGCGACTGTTCCGTATTCTTTGGCTTGCTCTCTTTTGTATAGCGGCGAAATTTCGTTCGAGAATCGAAGAAATTCTCAGCACCGCGGTCCGAGTGCGGATCTTAGGGATAGAATACCAGGGTGTCACTAGAAATAAGGTTCTTGGAGTATTCGACCCTCAGACGAGTCGAAGCTTCTAGTGTTAAGAAGTTCACTACACGCGATGCCCTAACCGCTGACGATTAGAGATTCTTCTCAACAAAATGGCGGTGGTGGTCTGGAAACATGCGACGTGCCGCGCGCAGAAGTTGCGATATTCGATCAGAAATATCTCGTCGGAATCACTAAAATTATGTCAACTGCACAGATGAAGACCCGCCTCCTCAGGAGTTGCGAACAAGCATGCTCTGCAATAGAGCTCATCCTAGACGTCCACTTGGGGAATCTTCTCCATCTGTCGATAACAAACCTTGAACAATCTTCGAAAATTTCGAAATAAATCTCGAATTCTCTTTTTGTTACAGACAAAAATTCATTATGTTTTATCCACATATTCATAAGACATTTTCACTACTCTTCAAGATGTATGAACGGAACGAAACATCTCAAAGGAATATCGGGCATCTCCGTCGTAAGAAAATTTTTGCGAAACCTTCCGGCCCGCGGTGGAAATCTCGTGAGCACCACTGGTCTAATGGGAAGTGCCAGAGCGGGCTGCTGATGATTATTCCTCCCAAAAACGACCCCGTTCTTCATGACTTCGGGAGGTGTTCCAAGGCTTTCACTGACATGGTGGATATCGCTGCTTTCGATTCGGATATTGTGCAGTTTGATTGTGCTTCGTCCCTCAAGTGACCAATCCGTAACGGAACTAGTGCCTCCAAATCGATCTCATACCACGCAAATACTCAGCCTTCCACGCTCCTGCTTCTTCGACATTGTTGGGAATTTATGGAAGACTAGCCGGCCTTCGGCCGACCGTTTTGGGTTTCCTGCGCTGCCAGTGAAATGTTCTCTGTGAGGGACAAAGAAGAGGTCGGATGTGAATTTCGTGACAATCATATTGGACGGTTTGGAGAGCATACAACGGATTACGTGACTCAGACGGTTTTTTCGTCCGAATTGTCACCCTGAGTTACAGTAAAATGGCAATCGATATCAATTTCCGACGTCCGGATATGAATTTGCTAGCGAAGCGCTGGCTCGTCGGACCGACCCTGGCATCATCCCCATTAGCTTAGGATAGTATGATCAGATGATCAGACCTTCTCCAGAATCGCTTCTGTAGGTTCCAATACGTATGAAAAGAGAGGCCCCGAAACCTCCCCTGGACTCTAAAGAGTCTCTTCTTACCGACTTTGGAATCCCTGCCCTGTTCTCCGATAGACTACGGAAACTTGGTGAGACCGACCCCGATGTCACCTTTCTGGACTCTGAAAACTATGATCAGAGCCATGATCCCGCCACAGGTTTGAAAAAGTATGCTCAGACCCGGAATCACCTCTATGGGCTCGGAAAAGGATCATCGGAAAGGCTCACAATCTCCCGATGGAGTCAAAAACTATAATCTGTCCGACCCCAAAACAGCTTCATGGATTCCCGAAAGTATGGTTAGATCGACCCCGGACACTTCTTCCAGAAATTATGATCAGAGCGACCACGGAATCACCCCTTAGACTCGGAACAGGATGGTCTGACTTGCCTCAAAATACCCCCGTAGACTCCCAATAGTATGGTCTGACCGATCCCGAACCGCCTCAGTTGGTTCCGAAATTATGATCAGACCAATCCTCGGATCACCTCCATGGGCTCTAGAAACTGTGATAAGACCGGCCCGGAGTCGCCTTCAAGGGTTATATGAAGTCCGATCGGGCTGGCCCTGGAATAATCCCCATGGGCTTGGGAAAGTTCCATCGGACCGATCCCGGAATCGTCGAATCGTCCCTCAGGTCTCAGAAGGTATGATCATGGAGGCCCCGGAACCGCCTCATCGACTCAAAAAAGTATGATATGACCGTCCTCGAAATCCCCGCCCTGTAATCCCATGGAATCCAAAAACATAGTGAACTCGACCCCTGGATCACCTTCATGTACTCTGGAAACTATGATCCGACCGCTCCCGGAATCACCCCCAAAAGTTTGGGAGAGTATGGATCAGACCTGAATCACTCCTACAGGTATCAAAAAGTATGATCGGAGAGGCCCAGAGACTCTTCCCCATAGACTCAAAAAAGTCTCATCTGACCGACCCCGAAAAACTCCCATGATTCCCGAAAGTATGATCGAACCTACCCCAGAATCGTTCCTAATAGTTTGGAAAAGTATGATCGGACCTCACCCCGGAATCATTTCCATGGGTTCCTCAGAGAATGATCAAACAGGCCTGGAGACTCTCTCCTCGTGGACTCAAAAAAGCATTATCTGACCGACCCCGAAAAACCCCCGTGATTTCCAGAAGTATGATTAGAGCAACACCGAAATCACCGTCATGAACCCTTGTAAGCGGACCTACCTCGACCTAATCGACTCTGCAGGTTCCGAAAAGTATGATTATGAAGTACCCGGGATACCTCGAAATACCCGCCCTGTACTTCTATAGACTTCTACATAGAAGTATGGTCAGACCGACCCGGAATCACCTCCATGAGCCCACGAAGTATGATCAGACCGCCTCATGAACGCCTCCATCGGTTCCAGGAAGTGTTATCGGTCCGACCCCGGAATTGCCCCATAGACTCCCGAAAGCATGATCAGACTGACCCTGAAATCGCCTCATACGCTCGAGAAAGTATGGTCTGGTGCTCTGGGCGTATGTCCTTCCCAGGAGCCTCTTTTACAACGCGGGAAAGGAACTGATCAGTCGCCCAGGCGATCATCGAGCGCAAACGCGAATAAGTGGGCAAACGATTGAAGAACACCCCTCATTTTCATGGAAAGCGCTCTGGAAAACTTGAAATCGACCTTTGGGGTCCGGTCTGCATAGCCTATGTCCTGTCCAGGTGGCTTCTCGTCAACGTGGAAAAAAAAATTCCCCCATAGATATAACCGCGAGAGAGTCTACATATAGAGGACAAACAAACAAACAAACATACCCTGGATTTTTATATATAGATATACAGGGTGGTCATCGTAAGTCGGGAATTTTTTCCCCCCATTTTCTTTTGGCCATAAATCCGAAACCAGTGGGACAATTTTGATAATTTTTTTTTTAAATGAAGCTCTTGCAATCAGCTACAAGATCCCGTTGACCAATTGCCTTTATCGTGCCTCGTCTCGATTTGAGAGGGGATTCAAGGCAAGCGACGAAATTTTTTTTCCCCACGATTCCAAACGGTTCGCAAATCGTCCAGAGACGGAGCAGCCAAGATCGCTCTCCGGCGTTTTGAAGCTGGTCTGACTAACGAAATTCGCCCGCGGGTTCCAGCGATCCACCTCCGGATTGAAAAATTTGACGAACTTAAATTTTAAATCATCACCGAAACAACAGGCGTCGCGAAACCCCTGAAATTCTTCAAAAATTGGTCTGTAACTTGTTGAAAACGTGGTTTCTGGTCACATGTTTGCTGGTAAAAGTTTCGTATCTTTCTCCTATCTAACAGATGCGACACTTTCCGATCGATTTTTTTCCATCGAAATTCGACCTGTGGCTCATTTCCCCGCCGTCCTACGGAGCCCCCTCAAAAACGAACAAAATTGCTTCGAAATCTCCTCTGAATGAAACAAGTTTCATTTGGAACATAACAGAAGGAAGAAGAGTTTATTTGACAACCGTCTCATTCAGAGGAGATTTCGATGCAATTTTGTTCGTTTTTGAGGGGGCTCCGTAGGACGGCGGGGAAATGAGCCACAGGTCGAATTTCGATGGAAAAAAAATCGATCGGAAAGTGTCGCATCTGTTAGATAGGAGAAGGATACGAAACTTTTACTAGCAAGCATGTGACCAGAAACCACGTTTTCAACAAGTTACAGACCAATTTTTGAAGAATTTCAGGGGTTTCGCGACGCCTGTCGTTTCGGTGATGATTTAAAATTTAAGTTCGTCAAATTTTTCAATCCGGAGGTGGATCGCTGGAACCCGCGGGCGAATTTCGTTAGTCAGACCAGCTTCAAAACGCCGGAGAGCGATCTTGGCTGCTCCGTCTCTGGACGATTTGCGAACCGTTTGGAATCGTGGGGAAAAAAAATTTCGTCGCTTGCCTTGAATCCCCTCTCAAATCGAGACGAGGCACGATAAAGGCAATCGGTCAACGGGATCTTGTAGCTGATTGCAAGAGCTTCATTTAAAAAAAAAATCATCAAAATTGTCCCACTGGTTTCGGATTTATGGCCAAAAGAAAATGGAGGGAAAAAATTCCCGACTTACGATGACCACCCTGTAGATGTACCGATTTGAGTCTGGGAGCACAGCGATCATTACGAGGCCATGAGCGAAGTCTGAGAGCGAACTCCCTCTCGACCCTGAATCATCGCAATAAATGTGTCTTTCTCGCCGTTGGAAACACATGGAAACGGATTTTTCTCCCGAAGCAACGCGCAATCCCGCACGCTTGTTAAGGGAAACTCAACATATTCTAGCCAAATATGTCGTATGGCGAACAAAATTCACGTTAGGGGCAGAATGTGATTCCGGGATTCTGCTGAAATAATTCCGTTGTGACCGGCATGGTAAGTATCGTAATTTGCACTTCGAAGCGATATGAGATTTCGAGGTGATCGAACTAGCGTTGGTCAACTGCGACACACACGATTCGGAACGTGAAATAGGACTTGCCGGCTTCGAACTAAGGAAGCGGCGAGACACAGACCGGAGGAGATGAACGAATAACGAGGTCTGTGGTGCGTCCCGCGACTGTGTTTTCGTTGAAGCGCGGATAGTAATTCTCGGCCTCGTCACCATGGTCCGACCGAAAACCAAGAGTCTCCTGAGCGGTCAGGCTGAGCGGAAGCTCGCCATTGAGTCTAAGCCTGCTGAAAACGCCAGACCGAACGCTGAGCGAGCGCCGGCCTTCCGTGATCGTCGTAAGGAAACTGCAGCGTACGTAACCGCAGCCGATGCCCTGGCATTGCCCACTGCTAGTTTCCCGGTGGATTGAGTTTGTGGGAGACGGTTCTTATATGTTAATGCCAATAACATTCTCGAGAGGGGTACGAATCACCTGAAGGAAAACTCGACTCAGATATATGACCATGTCGTGACGTTAGTTCCGAAACCGCACATTTCCTTGAGGTCACGGAATTCTTCTCCTGTTACGACAACGAATTTTCGAGCTGTCAACGTTCCTCAACGATGTACTCCGATATCTCGTTGGGATATGCTGAATGCAATCTCATCGCTGAATTTTTGATGTCTGAGGCGGACAGAGTGCGGAAGTGGAAGAGGACCTCGAAGGTTTCAAGAACGCGATCATACGGAATCAACGAGTCGTAGAATTCTGTGACTAGCATGATGTCAGCTTCTTCACTTTGCAACTTTTTGCGGACTGTGCTGATTTCCCGCGATTTCAGCGAGCTCTCGCACGCACCGTAATGACATGACCATCGGGTGGACGATGAAATCCTCGGGGTCATTTCCGTTTTGCTCGTTGACAATTTTTACAAACGTGCTGGCGTCGCCAAGATGAAGTCATGTATTCCTTGCACGAATGAGAAATACCTGTTGGACTCTTGACAGCAGCTGGAAGTGGCAATCCCAACTAGATTCGGAGAATGGGCAGAGCAAAGTAGAAACTCAGAAAACCTGTTGACTGCCTCGATTCTCGCTTGGAGACCTGAATTCGACCCGGACATGTTCAAAGCATTGTCGTAGCACTGTCCACGACAATCACTCCGATTGATTCCCAACGACACAAGGAGGTCGGTGATCGCGGAGAACTGATCTCCACCTTCATATCCGGTATTTGGTAGAAAAGTCTGAAACACTTCGACCGCCGTTCCTTTAGACTGAAGGTATCGAAGAACTATCGAGACTTGATGAGCGTGCGAAATGTCGGAGGTTGAAACTACGAGGATCGAGAATTATTTCGCATCGTTTAGATCATTGGGAATAGATTCCCTGCATGTTTGAGCCTTGATGCTGCTCACCTCCTCGTAGATTGTGGATGAAAGGTGATTGGTGATTCCGCTGTCTTGGTTTCTGAATTTTGTCAAATGCTCCCTCAAAAAAAGTTCGAACTCAGCTAGCAGGTCAGTTGCCATTAGGGAATTTCTATAATGGGAGGATCCGACAACGTCATCAGATCTTTTGAGCGCACGACCGCGATTTGTGAGCTTTCTTACGACTTCGAACACGCTTCATAACTCTTCTCTCTCGGGTATAATTCCGCACTCAGCAATTTGCTCAAGTTTCCCTGTGAATTCCTCGCTCTCAGACTCGGGAAAGACTTCTTGTGGTGAATCGAGCTTTCGAGCACTTCGATGCTGCTCCGTACTTTCGGAAAACAACAGACTAACACAGTGAATAGCACCTCGAGACTCCGTACACTGACCAGCGTCGCTTCAAGATCTTGCCGTTGGGGGTTTCCTTCCGGGGAACGCTGTGCTGAAATAACGCGTCTGATTTTTGCATACTCGTTTCGAGTTCTGGAAGTCTGATTCCAAAGTCCGAGGAAACTCTTTCGCTGCTACAGAATATTTCACGTGTCGACTAACCTGCGCTGTCTGGCGTGATTCCATTGAGCCCCATTGTCTGCTGAACACGTTCAGACGGAAACGTGCACATCGCTTCATGAATTGACCGTTCGATGCTTTTTCTCAACGATAGAGCACCAATTTCCCGAATTCCGATACTACCTCATCATCTGTGATTTCTCTGTCGATCCAGAAGACGCCAGTCCAAGTCTGATCAAGCTCACGATACCACGAGAAGATTTCCCCAACGTGGGGCTCCTCGCTCGACAAAATCTCCCTCGATTCAGTTGGACAATCCTAAACCTTTTTTTGGGGATGTCCGACTCGGAGGGGATTCAACGCCAAACGGATGCACCTCAATCGTGCGGCGATGCGAGCTTCCAATTGCTCCGAGGTGTCTATTGATAACGGGCAACGAAGTCGAAATCCAACAAATTGCCGTCGTGTCCTCATGCCGGGCGAAGATCTGACACCATACACTGTACTGTGTAGTTTCTTGTGTGCGGTTATTGTCGACCTCCGACGCCTGCGTCTGCGTGGAGCTGGTTCGACCGCAGTGGGAGCTCTAAGACTACTCGGATACACGACAGTTGCTTGTGCCCTCGTGTGGTTTCTAGAAACAGCCAAAACCAAGCACGACGCCACGGGAACTATCAGAGGTGGCGCCCCAGCGGATTTTGTTGAGGTCACGGAAGAGAACCCAGCGTTCCGAGCCCGCCGACACCGTGGCACTCTAGAACGCGTGCCTTATTTGGCCTTGAGGGAGTTGTACGAAGGTTATGAGGAACACAGGGTCCGAAGAGGGGGGCGGCCAGACGAATCCATCATGAAACTATCGGAAATTCACAGAGAGATGGAACAAAGATGGAACCGTCATTGGCAACAGTGTGGAATCTTCGATGGTCGCAATTCCACCTTACCTATGGATCTCGATCATATCATACGATACCGAAAGATAATCGAGCGAACCACCAATGCGTTGAGTCACAAAACCGAATTGGGAAATCATATGATGATACCCTCGAGAGATGGTCATATGCTTATCTCGGGAGCTAGGATCATAGAAATTACGGACGATGATGTGTTTGTTTGGAGTAGGGTTAGAAGAATGGAAATAGACCTAATGGAAATACGCGAGAGAAATTGGACGACGGGTCCCTTTCTGCGACTCGATCCACAATGGGTCTGGGACTCCGCCGACGAATTATTCAGACAGGATGGAGGTTTTGATGTCTTCGATCCACGCAGCGGCCGGTTTGTCCAGCTTCGGATAGATGAGCTCAAGAGGCTACTCGAACGAGAGAACAGTCACAAAGTGGCTTTGGGAAACAGATGGACGCAGGTATCGGCGGACTTCTTCCAATTCATGGACCAACGTATCGAATCATGGCGACAAAATCGTACAGAGCGGCAGTTGCCGCCTCCATCGTTTGAGGAATACGCTGCACAACCGGATTACCCTCCGCTGAAGTTGAATCAGGAAGGATTATTCCTGGCGACGCCATTGATAGAAGAGTTCGAAAGGCTGAGGTACCTTATGTTTGTTCATGTCATCTGAGTGTGAGCTGTCATCAGGATATTGCTGGTGGAGGATTGAAAGCGAGATTCGATTTTGAATCGATCGAGTCAGCAATACTCCGGTAGCTATCTGCAGTCAGAGGAAATCGGCAGAGGGGCAAATGATCGAGCATCCTCTTTTTCAGGCCGGTATTCACGTTCTCGTATCTACATGTTCGTAGCTATTGTTACATGCGCCAGAACATGTTCGGAGTAAAATGTCGCAAAATTCGCACAGAGTCTCCGGGGTTAGAAGTGAATTTCCTCATTCTGACCAAAATATTCTCCAACTTGGAGCTCAAACTCTCACGCATGATTGCTGGATTTCAGTTGGTCGATCCGTGGATTGACAGAGTACGACAAGGAGATCGACAGAACACGACCCCCAAATGACGACCAGGACATGATGCCGGATGAGCTGCTCAGAAGATGTTCGTTCGAATCGCATCTAATATCAGATGAAGAACAGCGCAACGAGGAAATTTCAATCGGGCCTGTCTTCCAGACGGAAACCACCGCGAATACCAAGCTGCCGAAGCGCAGCTGAGGAATTACTTCATACCCCTGATCGAAGGCAGCTATACGACCCTACCTGAAATATACCTGTACCGGGGAAAATTCTTACAGATGTAGTGAGTTCCATTCCGGGTGATGGTTACTCGTTCTTCACCAAGAAAATACGACAGCGTCCGTTGCATCCAGATAATACTAAATCTTCTTCCCCACCAGCGCCGAAGTTAGGAGCTTCCTGGGATGGCTGAACAAAACCGTTCAACTAGCGGAAAGAATCCGTTTTGAAGGTTATAATCTCATCGGGATTCGTAGCATCGCTATTTCGTCTCGAGACAAAACGATCGATCTTTTCTCCGCCTTTCAGATACGATGTCAAATTTCATCTTAGGCGATCCTAATCACCATGGACTTTACCGCGTTAACAAACAGGATCTACTGGACTACTTAGAATCAGCGGACCCAAACCTCAGAAAACCGTTTCTGGGATGTCGAGAACCTATGGGCCCGGGAGAAGAGCATGAAAGACTGAGGATTCTACAATCGATCACTCTTTGCCTCAACAGGGCTTATCAATTCGTCGATTGCGAAAGGTAACATCCCACGTACGGACTCGTGGTTAACGTGGTTATTCAGTTTCCGACACCGACGAAGAGATTGTGTTGGCTGTCGATTAGTTCCCAGAATCTCCCACTGCGATACTCATGTGCTTTGCAGACGCACCGCCTGCGAAGACCAGTTCTACATGAGCCAAGTTCCCCCCCACTATTTCGACAGAAGATTTTCTCCAGACGATGAATTATACGGCCGTGAACTCTAGCCGAATTTGAGTCCCCATGAATGAATCAAAATTTGGGACTTTCCTTACAAATCAGAGTCTTCACTAACTATCAATTCTGAGCTTCAGAGAAATAGCTCATTTCAGCGGTACTAAAATTCGGGTGAAAGATCCCGATTCCGAGAGCTAGGGCCCGGGAGAACTACTGAGGTGGGACCTCTGGCGGGCGACTCTGAGAAGCACGGGTCAAACCTCTAGAGCGAGGTCCATCGGCAAGAAAGGTTCGGGAATCACAGTTCGATGACCAGTTCAGCTTTGTTCGGGCCGATTCGAATCTCGCGCCGAGAACGACTTCGAAGAGGTCATCGAACTGACTGACCACGTGGGCTCACCTAGCGATAATTGCTTCGGAGTATGAAATGGAGAAAACGATTAGAGGTATGGTCTTCCATTGCGGAGAAGTCAGGAGTGACTAAGGAGATACCGTATTTCTTCTTATAGAAGGGCACCTCCTGATAGACGAGTATCTCACAGGGAGGTTGAAAAAGTAGAAAGGCATCTCCTAATATACGGGCTCCCTCAGAGCACAGGTCTCGGAGAATCTGTCAGGCGCGGGACTATCAGAAGATATCTCACAATCAGTTGTCTACGCGGGGGCGAATACCAGAGTGTGCATAACTTCTCTGACGAATTGATCATGGGAGTTTCATAGAGCTTAAATCGATTGTGAAGTGTTCGATGCAGAAAAACCTCGGTCTCACTAGTCCCTTGGGTGGATAGACGGGCATGCCGTTCGATTAGAAGAAATACGGTGTGTGTTTTGTGTTCGGAGTATCACCTCCTATCATCCACGGTGAGCGCGTTGGAACTTATCCCACTCATCGATGAACATTCAATCGATGGAATCGAGTCGGGTTTCTCCGTCGGCGTCGCGTCGTTGGGTATGGGACTAGCTACTGAAGCAGGTTTGCGGGCAATCGTTCCCACACTTTTTCTTCATCTGATCGAGCACGACCTCCTCCCATCGCCTCACGTAGGGCGGTTCGGGAGTGGAGGGCTCGAGTCATGTCCCGCAGTCCGATCCCACGAAGTGATTCGAGAGGACAAATCTTGCTCATTGATTCCGAGTACGATAGATATATTGGTCGAAGTTTTGTTGGATGAATAGCCCAGTTCAAGTTTCGGCTCTGATCTCCAGGGACGGGCAGTAATCGGTGCTTCAATTACAGATTACTCGTCGATAGGGCGCGGGATTTCAGGATCACGCTGAAATAATTCCGTTGTGACCGGCATGGTGGGTATCGTAACTTGCCTTTCCAAGGGATACGAGATTTCTAGGTGGTCGAGCTACAGTTGGTAAATTGCGACACACACGATGCGGAACTTGAAATAGGACTTGCCGGGTTCGAACGACGGAAGCGGCGAGACACAAACCGGAGGAGATGAACAAATATCTAGGTTTCTGATGCGTCCCGCGACTGTGTTTCCGTCGAGTCGCGGATAATAATTCTTGGCCTTGTCACCATAGTCCGACCGAAAACCAAGAGTCTCCGTCAAGCTGAGCGGAAGCTCGCCGATGAGTCTAAGCCTGCTAGAGATGCCAAAACGAACGCTGAGCGAGCGCCGATAGATCGTCGAGGGGGTACAGATTACCTGAAGGAAAAGTCGACTCAGTCAGATATACGGCAATCTTGTGACGTAAGCTCCGGAACCGCTGCACAACAGCGTCACACAAGCCACCAACCGCTGACCGGATGGCTGAGACGACGGCGACGGTGGCTGGGAATCGGAGCGATGACTATTCTGAGTATTGATGCGAGAGCAATATAGAAGACTAGAATCGAGGAAGCTTCATTGATTCTCGGCTGTTCGGCTCATTTTGGAGTTTTTGTCGCCTACAATCCGTTCTGCGATCTTTTTCGGTCCCCGTTCACATTTTCTCTCGGTGAAAGGAGGCGGAGATTGTTCTCGATTCGAGCTCCTCGGTTCGGGAGGAGGAGTCGATACCTGGACAGAGGCTTCTTAGGGATTTCAAGCAACAGAGATACCGATTTTAGGGATTGCGGGTTCAGGGATTTCGGCTATAGGGATCCCGGGTCTTGATGGAGATGAGAGAGCTTTCAGCGATTTCGGTCACTAGGGATATCGGTTCCAGGGCAACCGGTTGCACATCGACCAGGATGCCGTTCACGATACGTTTGATTCGTCTCGTTCTTCATTAATCCTTCCATGTTCGCCTGACTGAACGGTCCGTTCGTTCCAAACAGAGCAATCTCCTCCGAGTTTGATCAAGCTTATAAACCACGAAAGGTTCGCAGAGTCAATTTCGTACAATACAAGATGTATTCGTCATGGATTGACAGTTGAAGATCTGATGCGATCCAGATTCGAGATTCAATGAATAACCAATGTTTTGTCATTACAAGCTAACATGTGCCGAAGCTGTTTTCTGGATCGTAGGTGGTAGCTCCCCGATTTCCGATGACTGCACTTTCTTCGCGGCTATGCACCGCAGACTCGGAACTCTCAGGTCGACTACCGCGTGGCGGCTGCCCAGATCCAAGCGGCAAAAAGTTCTCCTAAAGAGCTGAATGAGCTCAACAGGATTCCAGTCGATTCCCGGAAGCTTATACAAGGCTGAGCGTCTCAAATCCTTCCTGAGCTCATCCGGCAACAGCCACCAAGGGGCCTGTTCGAGCCTCAGGAAGATTCTGATTCGCTCGAGAAGCCCCGGAGGTCGCTGGTTACGGTCGTCAACAAAGCCCCACACGACACAAGCTTCTCAGATAGCCTTTTGCACTCTGGCGCCGGGTGCTAAACGTAGAAGTAGTGGGCATGATTGGCGATGTTACTTAGCATGACACTCGGAGCCGCCTTTCGCATTTCCGAGTCGGCTGGTTCGAGAGTTCCGTAAGGATCATGGATCAACCCATGCGCAAACTTCTGTCGAGTGATGCGGAAGAGCATGGAGTCTTCTTGCCATGACGGTTGGCGTTCTCTCAGATTCCTGTGCACGACGTCGAGTGTCAAAACATGGATTGGGTCATCAAGATCCGAGTCTTGAGGTATGAGTCTGAGACGGTAGTGGGAATAAGCCAAATCATCAATAATTACAGGATGATGGGAGATCCAGCAGTGACCTTCGTCCAGCCGTAGGTCGATGCCGTGCTTGAGGTTGAGGCTGCGGTACAGCTCGAAGATCGAGCAGCACTGAACTAAGGTTATGGTTATGGTTATTTATTGATCCTCTCAAGTGGTATATACATTTTTCAATATACATATCACATGTGACCCAGTTCCTGGGGCGAGTAACTCAGCGGATCTCTCGGGTTTCTTTTTCCCACTCTTCTAGGGTTATTCTGGTGTCCCTCCATGTCTCCTGATCACGCTCTCCAGACAAACCCAGTCTTCTGGCGAGTTCTTCCGTCTCGGGGTGATGAGTGACGCATTCCATTATAATGTGGGGGACATTCTCGGGGCCCCGCCTGCATCTTACGCAGAGGGGGTCGATATCCTGAAATTTCGAGCGGTGAACTCTGCTCGGGAGCATTCCTGCCCGGGCTAGAGCCAGTAGCGCACTTCCACGGCTGTTTTGGTACAGTCCAAAGGGTGTGACGCCTCGTTCTTTCCATTCTCGGTACAAAGTAAGACTTGGTTTAGAGTTCATTGCCTCCGTCCATGTCTTGTCAACCGTCTCTCGTATCCGTTTCTGGACGGCCGAGTTAAAGGTTCCAAACCTCGGTCTCCCGTTCTCCCCGTATTCGAGGGGGACATCGGAGCACGAGTATTTTGCTTTCAAGAAGTTGAGTCTTTGAATCGCTATTGTATATATGTTCTCTGTGGCCATCATGGACAATATCATCCTTGGCCATCTGGTGGGCTCCATCGCGCTTATCCTCGCGAAGTACCGGATCTTGCTTTGTGCTTCCCTGGCTTCGAAGGTTGACCATCCGAGTTCTCCGAGTACGAACTCCGTGGCCACCTTGTGCCCAGCGATTCCAATGGCCCATTTTCCTGCTGCAACCTGTGTTCTGTCGAACATGGCTGTCAGCTGTTTCGATGCTCTTGACGCTAGCGCCGCATTCGCGTACGTCAGCTTAGGCACCCCAGTAGCTTTCCATTGGATTCTTGTGATCTCGAATCGGTTGAAAGTCCACATGACTTGGGCGTGTAGTTGTTGCAACGCGTTGTGGGCATCTCTCTTCCAGTCTTGTTCCTGCTGCAAGAGGTAGTTTGGTCCGTTGCTTATCGTTATCCCAAGGTACTTGTATTGCTCTTGGAATTCGATTCTCTGGCCTTGCACTGTCAGTTCCTTCGGCTCTCCGAGTCTCTCCGTGTTGAAGACAACGATAGCGCTCTTCGCTGGGTTGAAAGTGAGATCTTTCTCATTTCCCAGTTCTGTGGTGTGACGGATGAATTCGGAAGAAAGTGAAAACACGGGGTCTTGGGCACTTTCGGAACTAATCCGCTCACGTGTTCGATTCGCACTCCGACTATCGGTTGAGTCGCGAGTGATCGACTCTGAGTCAAAGAGACGGGGTCTCTGAGACCGATGGATTGAGCTAGTCTACCGACGAGCTCGGTTTGTGACTGTTAGGCTACTTGACGTTTTCTTTACGGCCTGCCGTGGGCTTGTGTACCGTAAGCTCGCTAGAGAACATCTAATGATTCTAACTCGGCGCACATATGTGTGGCCGCGGCGACGTGCTGCCTAGCGTGCATCGTGCGATGCCGCCTGACGGCTCGTCGCCAGTGACGTCACTCGAGTAGAGTGGCGACTTTTCTTGGAGTATGCGAATCGAACCCTAAGTCGGAGATTCCGTTATTTTATTGCCCGTCGGTTGCCCTACTCGGGCTCCCGTCGGGAGATTGAATGGCTGTTGACGAAATTAATAGATATCTGGAATTTGTTTCTATCTAGTTACCCCGTCTCTCTCTGCTCTCTTGTTAATGTGTGTTTCATGTGGTGCATGGTTAGTGAGAAGCATGCTCTGGGCACAACGGAGAGCCTCCGTTTGTCACATGTGGTAACTGCAAGTAGGATACTCATTTCTTCATAGGTGCGAGCTATCAAGACCAAGTCGTCTGCATATAGCAGGCCCGGTAGTCTCAAGCTCTTGGTTCCTCCGTCTGCTCTGTTTGTCAGTTGGAAGCCACACCTAGTCCATAGCAGTCGACTCTCCAGTTCTGCTATGTAGAGTGCAAATAGGATCGGAGACAAAGGACATCCTTGCCTCAGTCCCATGTGTGTGCGTAGTCTCGCTGAGGATCGATTTCCTTGTTTGACTACAGCACCATTGTCTGTGTATATGGCCTTCAGGAGTTGTATCCATCCTTCGTCCATACCAAGATCCATTAATGTTGTCCATAGTTGCGCTCGTGTTATCCTGTCGTATGCTTTGGAGCAGTCCAGGGAACAGGTGAGCAGCCCTTCTCCTCGTTTACGGGATAGTTCAATGATAGACGTGATTATGAACAAGTTGTCCTCTCCCCGTCTTCCTTGTCTGAACCCGTTCTGCATTTCTCCGAGGATTTCCTCTGATTCGATCCAATCGGATATTCTAGCCGCTAATATTTTCGTGAATATCCTGTAGAGCACCGTCGATACCGTGATTGGTCGGTATGTCTCGAGCACCCCTCTCTTCGAATTGGATTTCGCGATCATGGACATGGACTATTACGTACTGAACTATGATTTCATCTCGTCCTCCAGAGTCTCGTAACCATCAGGATCTGATGCAGGGAGCTGGGTATGCCTGGCAGATCTATTCCGCAAAGTTTTTCACTGCAAGTGTCCTCCTAAAGAAGCGCAGCGTGTCACTCACACCAGCACTGTCTGGAACCCCAACGCGAAGGGAAACATCGAAGAAGCACTGTGAATCGCGGCTGCCGAAACTGATCGGGGAACTCTGTAAGGAACTTCGACCTTGTTCGCGAAAATGAGATACCTACGTATCTGACTCTTGCCGTCATACACATGATGAGCAAGAACAGGATTGCTCATCGGTTCACTGGGGTTCCCCAATCTCTGAGTGTAGTTCCCAAGCGCGAGTTGCGAGCGATCGATCTAGAAGATGCTTCGGATCGTCTGCAATACAGGGGTCCCCCGTATAGTGCGGATGATCGGTTCTTAGGCATCCGCACTATGTGAAACCGCACTGATCGGGGTTTGGTAAATCTATGGAAAAACGCTTTTTCCAGGACTCCGTCTGAGCCAATACGCACTCGCATTTGACCCCGTATCATGTTATATTGGGTAGAATAGAGAGAACATCGATGAAAGGCTGCATTCCTTATTCATTCGAAATCGGTATCATGAGCCACGATGGTGGCGGGCGATGCCATACCGAGTGCGGTTTTAGCATTTTCGACTCTAATAGAGATATGTCACACGTGGAATAGGACAGAATGTTCACAGAGAGTCCGAAGGAGTTCGAAGACACAAAAAATGGCATGGAAAACCCCGGAAAATGGAAATAGGAGAAATCCTGAAAAAAACCGCACTATAGCGAATCCGCACTGATCGGAGCCGCACTATACGGGGGATCCCTGTACATATGATGTGTCTTCTTGTTCCTCGTTGTCAGATGGTGTTCAAAATCAACCCTAGGGGTGCGCGCATATTTATGGAACAAGTGAAAATGAACCTTTTTACGTTTTTTCCGCTATTATCGCCGCAGACGTGGAAGTTGGAGACGTGGAAGCGCAAAATTATGGAATTGAGTGTGTAGCATGGCGAAACCTTTCCAAAATTCCAATAGTATGGCAGCCCTTCTATTGGAAGGGGCCTCTCTATTGGAGGGGCGCTTCTGAAAGTCAATCGCTTCGTGAGGAGCCCGTCTATTAGGAAGGCCCCAGCGCTGGAGACTGCTTTTTTATTGGAGAGCTTGCGGTAACTATTTTAGGAGACATGCGTCCCGATAGACGGCAGCCGTTGCGATGGCACAGCCGCAAGCACGTCTTTTCGTAACTCGCAAAACGACAGCCGCACAACAACAACTCCTACCACAGCTCCCGAACTTCCCCGCGGCCGCGAATAACCCAAGAATCTCCCGTCGAACACCCGTTGCGCTTCCGACGATGATAAGCTTCCTGCACCCTATCGACTATCGCCTCCACTCGACGTAGTATCACCTCTGGCTCAGCACTGCTGCAGCACTCTGGCACTCGCTGGCGAGAATGAGTTCAGCCCCGACTTTGAACTTGGCTCCCGGTTCAGATAAGAGCTGCGTTGGATGGAAGGATAGCGTCCTCTTCTGACAATGAGCCATGGCTCCAGGTGGGTCAGCCAGCTTGGGAGTAGCCCCTGGGTCTTGAAAAGTCAGAGCTCGCTTGCTATCTCTTATAGCCCGCTTGTATTTCAAAAGGAGAATATATGTATCCGATTTGCAAGCAGCGAGACCCACCATGTCAGAGAAAGCCTCAATTCACCTCCTGAAGCCATGAAGGGCGGGGTCCTTTCTTCTTCCCACGCTTTCGGCGTTGAAAGTGCCAGTAGAATTCTCCCTACAATGATTCCGGATATTTCGGGAGCGATCGTGATCTCCGCTCCTCATAGGTATCCCTGATTATGATTGCTGCTTCATTTTCAAATTCGGAAATGCTGCTCTTCCCATCAGCAATCGTCTATTCTTCACCTTGAGTATTCCACTCGGAGCTGCGAGTCTAGCGCTGCTGATTGCCAATCGAGATCTTCTATTAAGCCTCTACCATCGCCTCAAGAGGAAGTTCAGGCTCCTCCAGTCAATCTCGAGACCGTGGGGTGAGTTGACAATTCCGAAGGTGGGATCGATAATGATCGATAAGAAGCTCATGAACAGTGAAGAAACCGAGAAGTTCGAAGACACCTTGATCGAGGCTTCCCAAGCGGAAAGGGTCATCAAGGAGGCGACGGAATTCGGGCAGTCGGGCGGGCAGGCCGCAAGCGTGAACTGGGTGAACCAAACTCACAACCATCGATTGGATTCCCAACCACTAAATAGAGAGATGGTAGTTAAGACAAGAGTGGGCAGTGATGGAATCAGGCTCCTAGCAGACACAAGGGCAGCGGTGTCGACTTTGGATGTGAATGATGCCGATATTGATGGGTCGAAGTTGCAGGAAGCTGTGTTTGCACGTTTGGCGCGGTGACCGACGCTCGACCGCTGCTAGGCAGAGATTCTTTGAGGAAGCTTTGAGCGGAGATCCGAGGATGGTTTCTCGGCCAGATTAGGCCAATTCGAAGGGTCCGAAAATTGGGTAGAAGAACCGGGGCCGTTTCGGTCAGAGACCGTAGACTTTCTGACGTAAGGTACGTCGCGGAATGTATCCAGAAATCGTTGGGCCCGGCATAGGACGTGGAGCACGTTTGTGGTCGCTGGTTAATGCAATGGTATGGATCAGTGTCGGAGGCACACGGCGAGTCAGAGCTCGGAATGGTGAATGTATTCGGGTTGTTGGTGAAAAGAATACGTGCCTTCGTCGTAGATCATGATGCCTCTTTCTCTCGGTGGCACTCAATGCCATTTATGTTGTTTGTCCACTCATACTAAATCGAGCGAAGTCAGGAATACGAGGCAAATCGCAACAAAGGATGATTCAAAATGTGAAAGATAACGACGAGGGATGCACTGCATTGAGATGGGCGTGTGGAACGATTTCAAATCGCATGATTTTGTCTGAGTCATTCATAGAAGAGAACGGAGCGCGTTCGCTCCAAATTATTATAGAAGGAATGAGAAATCGGAAGTTTGACTGTAAGGTACGGAACACAGTTGGAAAGCTGGGGTCAGTTTGGGTCGGAAGCTCGGAAGCACAAATCTTGGCATTTCACTTGACTGAGTATTGACTGGCTTTCGTTACCGTGACTTTCGGTAAGAATCAATGGCTAGCGCCCGGTAAGACGTACTTTCCGTAAAAAGAGGAGAGGATGCCGATCCGTGCAGCGGGAAAAATCGGGGCCGTTCCGGTCGGAGACCGGAGACTTTCAGACGTAAGTTACGTCGCATCCAAAGCTCGTGGGGTCCTGCTCAACGTGTAGAATTATGTTTGTCGTCGATGGTGAATGCAATGGTGTGGATCGCAGTGTCGGATCCAAACGAGAAAGTCAACAGAACGAGACGAATCGCAACCGAGGGAGATGCACAATACGAAAGCTAACGATGCAGTGCAGTGGGGCCGGCGCACGGGAGAAGCCATTGCAGTGCGGCGTAGCCCAGCTGCATTGACTTCACTAGATGCCTCTTGGCTCTGACCATCATCTAGCATCGGTTTCGGTACTTGCACTGGGGGTTCCTGAATTTCTAAAGCCAGAAAACCCCTATTTCAACCCAACTTTCTTATCACGAAGCTGCGCAGCCCGGCTGCAGGGACGTCCTCCAGTGCAGCCTGACTCAGACCTAGAATATCACGTAGTATTGGTTTCCTCACTTTCATCGAGATTCCGAGCCTTTCTCGGACCGGAAAACCCAACCTCGGAAGAAGCCTTCATGAATTTCATTCGGAATCATTTCTTTCTCGCGATGAGTAGGATCATCCCTTTCGCCAAGTTCATCTGAAGCTCACGAACTCATTACGGCACACAGCTGAGACTCACCATCATCCACTAGCGTGGCCCGGCGGGGGAGGGGGCCATGGCCTGAAGATGGCGGCATTGTACGGCGCACAGTGGGCCAAAAATAGTTCCCTCTCCCACAGCGCGCCGCCGCGCCGTCTAGCTGTGAGAGCGCTTGGACGACTCCACGGGGGCGCTTTCTTTTTGGTCTCCGAGCAATGAACTAGTGCTTTTTTGGAGCTGATATTCTGGATATATGTTCAATGATGATATGTGCTCAAGTTAGTAAAATAAAATGAAGATCAGAAAGCATGTGGCTGTAATTGTGGAGATAAACTCCAAGCCTTCACCGCGGGAGCCGCCGCGCGCGCGTCCTGAGATTCGTTATAACGAGAGTGATACAAATTGCTACAAGGCGAGATAATTTTTTTCTGATGCCTGGGACATTAGAGAAGACTGTGGAGCAGGTTTTGCGTGCGGAAAGCTGCGGTACCACAATTGCGGTCGAGTTGGATTTGGGTGTAGATGCCGAACGGCCGGTGTCTCATTGCCGTCCAGGGAAATGTTCCTGCCAGCGCGCAAGGGTGCCGGACTTTCGGTCTGCAACTTGTCCGGTTCAAACGTCCATCCGGCAAGGCTGTGTAGGATGTTCCTCTTCTAGAGCGATGTTTACTTCAGTCTGCAGAGGCAGATCTAGAGTCCATGGTCGGCTCATCTAGAGCCCAGGTTCAACTCGACCGCAAATGTGGTACCGCAGGTTTCCGCACGCAAAACCTGCTCCCCAGTCTTCTCCAATGTCCCAGACATCAGAAAAAAGTGTTTTCACGCAAGCGTGAAAGCGAGAACGGAGGATTCCGTTCCTAAGGAGGATTGTGATGAGCTTATGAGATTCTCTTTAGCTAGTAACCCGATCAAATAAATTATCGTCTCAATCATAGAATTCATCCACTGAAATACCCACATTGTGGTTCAGCAAACAAACCCCTTGAGCAAAAACTACCCCAGCATCCTCCCGGGGAAAATGCAACACCACTGCTTTGATGATTACTCCTTAAAAAAAGACAACTCATCCAAATGCAATTCAAAAATCAGAAATTTTCCAATAACACGACAGGCTTCATTGCAACATGGAATTATCTGGGATCCACCACTTCCGTATAACGCTAAAAATCAACTCACAAACAAGCGCTCACTGCGATTTTTTGGGTTCTTCGCGAGTTATCAAACCCTCCAACATTGGCTCTTCGGGCGAATTGACCGAAATTGCGGAGACATCTCCGCGAATCGCGAATTAACGGATGCCGCGGAATGACGGCGGTGCGGATCAACGGGACTTTACTGTACACTGAAATCTCTTGTTATCACTACTTTTTCCATCCTGTCAGTCATGGTGGAGCCTGAAGATTTCCCGACGAGGAAAGTGGAGCCCGGCAGAAATACGGTTGGGAACCACTGTCCTAAATGCTCCCACAATATGAACAAATCGATAGCAATACCACCGGCAAACAACAGACAAACCTTACGGAACCCGTCAAGGCACCCTCCGTGAACCAAGCAGTTAATCAGAGCGAAAAATCAACCTCAATAACACAACCCTGCAACCAAGATCGAGCCTTGGTAATGACCATCGAGTTGGGGCGAACAGAGACGGTAGATTCCAAATCCAGCAATCGTTTTCCTCAAATAACGCTTGTTGTCGAGCCACCGCAACTTTTCTGACAATTCTTAACAGTCCCCCTCTCGAAACAGAATCCGCCCCAGGCGCCACTTCGTCTAGTTAGGCCCCAGCTCCCAAGCCTGATAAAACGAGAAGTCATCAACTCATTCAAATCATTCAAGTTGTTCCAAATAGAAACTTCTCGTTCCGAAACCGTTCACTATCACAACGCAGAGATGCACAAAGTAATCCTCGCGCACAGAGTCCACACAGGTCGCGAAAGTAAACACGCAAAGGGAGAGGGAAGTAGCGGCGACCGCTACTGCGTCTGAGCCAGCGTCTGAAGTGATTCGTATTTCGCGCCAAAACCGCTACTTCCGTCGAATCTTTTCGTGACATCCGGTCGCGGGGAGGCGCGTCATAAAACGGAATCCTCCGTTAATGTCTCGCCTTGTAGCAATTTGTATCACTCTCGTCATAGCGAATCTCAGGACGCGCGCGCGGCGGCTCTCGCGGTGAAGACTTGGAGTTTATCTCCACAATTACAGCCAGATGCTCTCTGATCTTCATTTCATTTTACTAAGGTGAGCACATATCATCATTGAACATATCTCCAGAATATCAGCTCCGAAAATGCACTCGTTCATTGCTCGGGGACCAAAAAGAAAGCGCCCCCGTGGAGTCGTCCAAGCGCTCTCACAGCTAGACGGCGCGGCGGCGCGCTGTGGGAAAGGGAACTATTTTCGACCAGCGCCGGCCCACTGTGCGGCGTTGCGAGGAGCAAAATGTCGTTCAAGGTGAAAAGTTTCTTCGACCTCGATCCGGCATCGTTCAAATCGGCGATCGATGCTATCATCTGCAGCCCACCATGGGGTGGTCCGGCGTACCTCGCCGCCGAGGTCTACGACCTGAGCGCAATGAATCCGCGATACGATGGGAGTCTCGAGCATAGCGCCAGGTTCACGAGCAACCTCGCGCTCCTCATGCCGAGGAATGTGTGTCCGGATCAGTTGGTCCCAAGGTCCTCGGTAGCTGCTTCCACTGAGGGCGTTGAGCTCGAGCTGAATCTGTTAGCTGGTTAAATCGGTTAAAACCTCAACCGTTTAATATGGAGATCTGGTCAATAAGTGTTAATAAATTACCTGACCTCGCGTACGCGATTCAGCTGGGAAGAGGAAAGGGGATGAGCAAATAGATTAGTATCGAACATGAACGATCGATGTATCGGGAAGAATCGAGTGCCTTCTTGAAGATCAACCCGTTACGGGTCGACGGAGGTGATGCGCTCGCTGTTCTGAAGGCGATCAAGATGATTAGCACAGCAAAATACCTTAGCACGATTACACTCCAAAAACTCTGTTCAAATGGCGAGCAAGATGATTAGCATGATCGAGACCCGAGAGCAAGAATAATAATCATTCCGAGTGCAGTAACCGCAGAAGTCTGTGGCTCGCGATCCCCAGAGGCTCTAATTATGCCATCAAAGCTCCTCGAACCCCCTCTGTTTGTAGAATCAATCTCTCTCGTGGTGTAGCCTCAACTTCCCTCGCTGGAGGATCTCCAAAGACTTCGCGAGCCCGCAGAGTTTTGACTTCAATTCCGAAGTATCGGGAGACTGAGCAGGTCGTGCTCAATTGTGGGTAAGTGTGTGTTGGTGCGCAGCCACAGTCGAAGTCAGACTGATCGACTCTGGTCTCTTCAGATTGTGATCCAGAGACTTTTCTCAACACGTGCGTCATCGAGTTGTGCAAGCATTCTGAGCTCTCCTTTGCGCTGTTGTCGAAGGCGTGTCGTACCCCTCGTAGTCCGTACATTGTAGCAAGACCCGTGGACAAACCCGTGACAAACCCGCGGAGAAGTGACCAGGCCAGCGTCCAAAGTTCAAGCTCAGCCGATTCAACGTCAGAGCAATACAGCCAAACCCTCCGAAATGCCGGTCATAGTGACCCAAGACCAGCCCCTCAAACGTATCTCACATTTCGAGGCGCATGAACCAGCAGATGTGGGTGAGCCAGCATCATCGGCTCAGAATCGGCCGGCTGAGAATCCTCCGCGATGCGATGTCGATGCAGCCCGACCCCTGTACAGACCCACGGTGCTCCTTCCCCAACACCAGAAACCCATCCGGCCGCATGATAGGGTCAACAGACCGAGACAAGAGGTGAAGAAAGATCCAGTGGCCCACCATCGTCCGGCGGAAAATCTAATGCGCTGCGAGGTTCGTGAAGGCGGACCACTTGATATGCCCGTGATCGTGTTCCACAACCAGCCGCTCGAGCCTTCTCCACGTCAGAGGGTAGCCGGGCCAGGACAAGTGACCCGGCCAGTTCCGACGATCGAGATCCGTGAAGGGGGACCACTTGATATGCCCGTGATCGTGACCCACGATCCGCCGCTCCAGCCTCTTCCGCGTCAGGGGGTACCCAGGCCAAGGCAAGTGACCCGACCACTCCAAACGATCGAGATCCGTGAAGGCGGGCCACTCGACATGCCCATCATTGTGACCCACAACCAGCCGTGCCAGCCTCCTCCACGCCAGGAAGTACCCAGGCCAGGACAAGTGACCCGGCCACTCCAAACGATCGAGATCCGTGAAGGCGGGCCACTCGACATGCCCATCATTGTGACCAACAACCAGCCGCCCCGACCTCCTCCGCGTCAGGGGGTAACCAGGCCAGGACAAGTGACCCGGCCACTCCAAACGAACGAGGTCCGTGAAGGCGGACCACTCGACATGCCCGTCATTGTGACCAACAACCAGCCCCTCCAGCCTCGTCCGCGTCAGGGGGTACCCAGGCCAAGGCAAGTGACCCGGCCACTCCAAACGATCGAGATCCGTGAAGGCGGGCCACTCGACATGCCCATCATTGTGACCCACAACCAGCCGTGCCAGCCTCCTCCACGCCAGGAAGTACCCAGGCCAGGACAAGTGACCCGGCCACTCCAAACGATCGAGATCCGTGAAGGCGGGCCACTCGACATGCCCATCATTGTGACCAACAACCAGCCGCCCCGACCTCCTCCGCGTCAGGGGGTAACCAGGCCAGGACAAGTGACCCGGCCACTCCAAACGATCGAGATCCGTGAAGGCGGGCCACTCGACATGCCCGTCATTGTGACCCACAATCAGCCGTGCCAGCTTCCGCCGCGTCAGGGGGTACCCAGGCCAGGAAAAGTGACCCGGCCAGTTCCAGCGAGCCAATCTCGACCTGCCAAATCTAACCCGCGATGCGGATTGGATGAAATGAGACAGGTGGACAGGCCAGGGTCGTTGCCCCAAAAACAACCCTCGTTCCCTCGAGGGACTAACGGACAGAGAGGCGTGCTCGGACCTGCGTCAGCCAGCCACGCACGGCCGATCAAACCTCAACCTACCCCTTCCGGGACGAGCGAGACGGGAGCACACAATGTCAATCTCGGCAAGCGGGTCATGAATCAAGCAGACAAGAGGCCGGCGAAGCGCAAGCAGTACGAACCGGCGGGCCTTGAGCTCTTCACACTCGGCGCAGGCGGATTGAAGCGGCCAGCGGAAGCGACCCTTAGAACTCCCAAGCGACACGAGTCAAACCGATGAACCGAGAGAGTACACGACCTGCTTCGATCCTCGTGAAGGCGAATGATGGAACGAGAGAAAACGTTTTGATCGTGGAGCTGCTGTTGGCCTGTTGGATCAGATTCCAGTAGGGATACCATGGGCACTATATCTCGGCTCCCTTCAGTTCACCAAAGGGATGATATGGATGGAATGTTTCTGTGAATTGCGCTCCTGAGCCTTATTGAATGCATTGTAATAAATGGAAAGACTGCTGAGAAGTACTATTTGATTATGATATTTGGGCGTGATTGAGGGAGGGAGGGAGGGGACAAGACTCCGTTAAGGGCATCGCTCATTCCTCGCAGATGCCGAGGGAATGGCTCAAGCATTGTCGGGGTCTTGCCCAGATTCCATGGACTCCGTATCCACGAACCCGGCTCGGAGGATTTCGGGACTCGGCAACGACGCCTGTGTCAGATCCCATCCGGCGCGGCTTCCATCATAGACTCTGCTACGGGAGTGAATTCACCACGCGGGTTGTGAGTTCACTCACTTCCTGACAACTGCCACACCCGATCTGGCAGATGATGCCAGAATTATGGATCCAACGATATCGGTGTGGTAATTGTTTCGGAACTTCTCGGGGCAACAAGATTCCATCGATGGGGAGAAGCAATGGTTACAAATATCCACCGAAACCGCCGGATATGCCCAAGTTGGATCTCCTCAGAGAACGAATGGTCTTCCCACGGATTCCTTTGATGAGAATCCAGTGATTGCGTCATATTGGTTGCTACGGGATCCCGAAATTTCGATTTTTTGCTCCTATGACCACTCACAGATGCCAATATCACCCCTAAAAATTTCCCACCGCCTTTCCGCGCACAGCGACTCTTTCGGACTCAGACAGGGCACAGCAGACGACGCTGACCGGTTGTCAGTAGTCGACATCAGATACGTGCAACAGTACAACTCCAGGGACCGATGCCACCGGAAGGTCAAGTGCAAGCATAACTTGCATATCTGAGCAAACTGAGTTCCGAACCGGAAGACGGCCGCAGCTGGTGCATCCTACCCTTGAGTGTCATTCTTTCGGGGTTTCAGGCAACTGGGTTTGTGACACGTGCGACGTATGAAGCTGCAATTTTTTGCTGTTGGATGCTTTTCGTGAATGGTTCATTCAGTGGTGATTCACCTGCAGGATAATATTTTTGTGTCTATGAGTGTTTTCTCTGTGTTCCTACGCTCGGATAGCGTAGGAACTTCTCGCACTTTTGGCGCTTTTTGAGATGCCATCTGAATCTCGTTCGTCTTCATACCCGGTCAAACTGGATGCACCTTCTGCCATCGTCTCGAGTGCGATGCTGAGGAGTTCCCAGAAAGCATTCCTCTGCTGGCAGCAACGCGACGGAGTTTGAAGATGCTGTTGGTAGCCCTTCGCTCCCAAGGCTTCTGGGTTGGCCCTTAACGGACAACGTTGTTTTGGAACTTGTTTTTCGTGGCTGAAGGAATTTCGGTACCAGACGACAATCGACGGAACTCATGTTGTCGCACCTATTCTTCTGACATGTAAACCTTCACTTATGGTATGACGCAGAGCCGGTCCGGAGCGATTCTATCCGGTTCGTTTGCCAAAAAAAACATGAACGAAAGTTACAGTTCCGGCTAAGGTTGAAATTTGGAGATCTGAGAGCGATTTCAACAAAGCTCCAATTCGATCGGAGTCATGTTGCGTTCTTTCCAAGACGGCAGGAGGGGTCGGAAACGATGCGTATTGTTTCCGGCTTTCAGGCAAAAAAAAGTTTTCCAAAATCGCGCAAGAGGGTGCCGAGTTATGCCGTCTTGGAAAGAACGCAACATGACTCCGATCGAATTGGAGCTTTGTTGAAATCGCTCCCAAATCTCCAAATTCCAACCTTAGCCGGAACTGTAACTTTCTTTCATGTTTTTTTTGGCAAACGAACCGGATAGAATCGCTCCGGACCGGCTTTGCGTCATACCATAAGTGAAGGTTTACTTGTGAGGCAAGTATGACTGCCAATGAGGAGCGACAGTGTTTCCGATCAAGCCTATCCAGGTATCGTCGGTTCCCGGTGGACGACAGAACTGACCGAAGCAATACCGCTCGACGTCACAATCACCGAACGAGGCATCAGCTGCAACTGGCGGCCGGAGATTATGTGCATTACATCAGCGGAGCGACGGAAGTTTCAGAATGTGGTCGCTCGTGTGCATCGACGCATGCGCGAGACATCACACCCGATCCCGCATCTTTCGCCAGTGCACAGCACTGTGTCCTGCGCGTCCAATCCCTTCGGGTTAACGGAGCTACCGCGGATATTCCTCCTTGGTGGCGATCCAAGCCGAACGAAGGAACCAAGGAGTAAACTGGGAATCCGGATCAATATCTCCGAGAAGGTCCAGCCAAAGTCTTCCGATCTTGAGCTGCTATTCTGCGGTGATTCCACAAGGGATGTCATCAACCAACATCGCTAGGGGTCGACCAGTGGCGTATATAGGGGGGGGCCCAGGGGGCCATGCCCCCCCCCCCCCCCCAAATTTCCTGACGATGACACATGGAACCAGAAGACTCACACCATAGACACAGAGTTGCAGTCTAGTTTTATCACGAGCTTGCATCCATAGGTCATCTTATTCTACCGAGTTGGCAACTGAAGACTGCCATCCTCAACTAATCACTCTCAGGTTTGATTGGCTTGCGCGTTTCTCCAGCATTTTCCACAGAATCCATGAATTTGAAGCTCTGGCCTCTTGACCAGACGGCATTTTTGCCTCTGTGGTGCATCTGGCGATGAATCATTGCTTGACGTCCGAACGCATTCACTTATCAGCTGGCTCAGCGACAAAACACTGCCGCGAGAGAGGGAGAGATTTGGAGAGGCAGCAGACTTCGTTGGACAGAGAAGACCCGAGAGTGACAGCTAGACTTCAACTTTTCAACTGTGCGTAAACTGGTTTTGTCAAAATAAGTGCTCGTAATCGAAGTAAACATGAAGAAACAGCAGGCGGTGTTGACGTCTTTTTTCCGGAAAAGGCAACTCGATTCTTCCACGGCTCGCGAAGAAACAAGTGACGTTCAGAGCGAGCCAGACGGTCTTGATTCATGCAGTGATGCCCTTCCATCTCAATGAATAGTCAGAATGATCCGAAGAGACCCGAACCAGTCATCCAAGCCATGGATATTGGTAATTTTGTGGGCTCCTCCGAGGTGCTTACACATGAGGAAAAATACGACGCTTTGGTGAACACTCGGACACCCGATGAAACCTACCAGTTTCCCAAAGTAGTCCAAGGTGGACGAGCGAGATGTTTCCAGCTCAAATACCTTAGATCTTGGAGCTGGCTTGCTTACAATGAAGTTGGAGAGAGAGGTGCCTATTGCAAAGTCTGTATCCTTTTCGCAAAAAGCTCTTCTGGCCGCGGAGGATGCCGTTCATTACAAGTGCTTGTGTCGTTTCCGCTGAGCCGCTACAAAAAAGCAATCGAGACCTTCACGCAGCATGAGAAAGCTCAATACCACTTGGATGCAGCCGTGGATGCCGAAAATTTTGTCAAATGGTTTAACGACAGGGTTGGAAATGACATCAGAAACCTGGCCGACACTGGGAGGGAGAAACAGGTGCTTGATAACAGGAAAAAGCTGACTTCCGTCATCAAAACCGTCGTATTCTGCGGGAGGCAAGGCTTGGCTCTCCGAGGTCACAGAGACGACAGGGACCCGAGCATCGAACCGACACAAAATGACGGAAACTTCCGAGCCCTATTGAGGTTCCGTGTTGACGCGGGTGACACTGATTTGCGAGATCATTTAAAAGGTGCTGGCGCTAAGGCCAAGTATACCAGTCCCTTGATTCAGAATCAGATCATTGACGTTATCGGCCAAATTCTCAGAAAGAAAATATCTGAAGAAGTTTCGAGATCTGGGTTTTTCTCGGTTCTGGCGGACGAGACGCGAGAAGCTGGCAAGACCGATCAATTCACTATTTGTCTTCGTAACGTTACTTCGAGGGAAAATCAGAAAGTCATTGTAGAAAACTTCCTGATGTTCTGCGAAGTCTCCGACAGGACCGGCGAAGGGCTTGCTCACCTTATCCTCAAAACACTCACAGCCCAAGGAATCGATGTCAGTAAGATGCGAGGTCAGGAATACGATGGATGCAGCACCATGAGCGGAGAGTATAAGGGAGTCCAAACACGAATCAAGGCTACGGTACCAGAAGCGCTGTATTTCCACCGTGCAAGCCATTGTCTAAACCTCGCCATGGTGCATTCGTCTCAGATTCCTACGATCGGGAAAACTGTTGGTACTATTGCGAACGTTTCATCTTTCATTTCGAATAGCCCGTCTCGGATCACCATACTGGAGAACCAGATTCAGCTTCATTGCAGTGGGGTCACTGCTCATCGACTGAAGCCGCTGTGTGCGACGAGGTGGGTTGAAAGCCACAAGGCTTTCATAACCTTCAAGGAG
Source organism: Neoseiulus californicus (assembly GCA_028455905.1). Classification (NCBI taxonomy): domain Eukaryota; kingdom Metazoa; phylum Arthropoda; class Arachnida; order Mesostigmata; family Phytoseiidae; genus Neoseiulus; species Neoseiulus californicus. The sequence continues at coordinate 666,401 of JAMQGS010000011.1, forward strand.
CTCATCGTACCAATCGTTGATGCCCTTGGAGAGATTTCCCAAACGAGGAAGGACGGCAGTGTTCGCGCCCATGAGCTCCAGTCTTCGATCACCAGCTGAGGATTCGTCACGGCTCTAGTCGTCATCGAGAGTTTCTCGTCCCTCATGCTCCCTCTGTCTGTAGCTCTGCAATCACCTGAGCTCGATGTACTGAGCGCTCTCGAGAACGTTGGGAGCGTTGACGCTGTTTTGCGACAGCGGAGGGGAAGCGCAGACGTCGAGTTTGCGGAGCTTTTTCGAGAGGTGAACGCAATTTGCTCCGATGTCAAGATCGACGTGAAACTTCCGAGACTCTGCCGAGTTCAAAATCACGGAGAGAATCATAGTTATGAGAACCCTGAAGAATATTTCAGAGTTACAATGTACATTCCGTACTTGGATCGGCTTATTGAAGAGCTGGATGGTTTCTTTGAAGATAGCCGGAGGGAAGCTTTGAGAATCCAACATCTGGTACCGCGTTTCATTGAAAACAGCGATTTCGACCACATAAAGCCCGTCTTGGAGTTCTACAGGGGCGATCTCAACTGCAGTATGAGCGCCATAAAAGCTGAATACGAACGTTGGAAACTGAAGTGGCTCGGAAGTCCGGTCGACGAAAGGCCACGAAGCGGGATAGAAGCACTCAAGCAGTGTTCCGAAGAGTACTATCCGAAGATTTCGGCTTTGCTCCAGATATTCGCGACTCTGCCGGTGACAATTTCAGCTGCCGAGCGCACATTCAGCGTTTTGAAGCGTTCTTCGATCAACCATGGGGGAAGAAAGACTCAACGGTCTCACGGCTATGAAAATTCACAGAGAGGTCCCCGTCGCTGTTGAGGAAATTGTTGACCTCTTCGCTTCCGAATCGAGAAAATTCGATTTCGTCCTCTAAAGCAAGCACAGCCGAATTCTTTTCAGTCCTATTTGTGTTAATCTCATTAAAATTGTCCTCCATCCTCACAAAGAGATCACCAAGCTGTTAGTTCGATGAGGGCATAAGTTTAGACGGTTATGCATGTCCTCCCTGCAAGACTCATCTTTACAGTCAAAGCTCGTTGCAACTAATACCGATACAACGAACTCCCGTTACAGCGAACCGATTTCCTGGTCCCGCGAGGTTCGTTGTAACGAGCGCTCCCTGTATCGACATCTTCTGGCCCCCCCAAAAAAAAATCCTGAATACGCCCCTGGGGTCGACATCTTCCTATCCGCGACCAGAGACCTACAGAGGACCCAAACGCTTAAATCATTACAAGAATCATGGCGCACTGATTGTAAGACCGCGCATTGCGCCCGGTTCACGAGCAACCTCGCGCAGCGCATGCCGAGGAATGTGTGTCCGGATCAGTTGATCCCAACGTCATCGGTAGCTGCTTCCACTCAGGGCGTTGAGCTCGAGCTGAACCTATTGGCCGGTGAAGTTATCTTCCTATCCGCGACCAGAGACCTACAGAGGACCCAAACGCTTAAATCATTACAAGAATCATGGCGCACTGATTGTAAGACCGCGCATTGCGCCCGGTTCACGAGCAACCTCGCGCAGCGCATGCCGAGGAATGTGTGTCCGGATCAGTTGATCCCAACGTCATCGGTAGCTGCTTCCACTCAGGGCGTTGAGCTCGAGCTGAACCTATTGGCCGGTGAAGTTAAAACCTCAACCGTTTATTATGGCGATTTGGTCAACTTACCACTTACTACTTACCTCTGCAATGGAGATCAAGAGTCAACAGAAAAAAGCCATGTTTACGCAAGACGGTTATGTGTACCATTTCGACCGCATGTCATCTGATGGAGTCACCAATTTCTGGAGATGTGCCGCGAGGGGATTGTGTCGAGCACGCATTCATACCGTGAATGACGTGGTTGTGAGTGAAATGCATGAACATACGCACGATGCGGACCCAGCCGCAGTTCAAGCTCGGTAGGCTGTAGCGAAAATTCGTGAGAGAGCGGGCCAAACATCTGGAAACCCCTCTGAGGTGATTCGTGAAGCACTGCATTCGTTTGATGATTGTGTCCTCGGCGTTCTCCCAGGGATGCCATCGTTGCAAAAGACCGTTCAGTATGCGAGGAAGCAAACACACGAATTACCTCCTCCACCGGTGTCTCTTTCCGAGTTGACGATACCTGATGAGTACCGATTTTACACGCTCTCCGAAGGTCACACGGAAAATTTCCTCTTGGAAGATACCGAACCTGGTGAAGACCGCATACTAATATTCGGATGACAGAGGAACGTGGAATACCTCCGGATCAGTTCGACGTGGTATGTTGACGGAACGTTCGACTCCGCACCTGCGTTATTCAAACAAGTATACGTCGTGTTATGTGAGCAGTACGGGAAGGTCCGCCCAATGCTCTATGCGCTCCTACCGGACAAGAAGCAAGAAACGTACGTTCGCCTCCTCGAAAACATCAAATCCATGGACAGCGCCATTTCGCCAAAACTGATCCACTGCGATTTCGAAATGGCCACCTTGAATGAACTCCGTATTGTGTTTCCCGAAGCGAACCTCGGAGGCTGCTTTTTCCACTTGGCGGGGAACATGAGGAAGCAAGTGGCTGACAAGGGCTTGAATTCGATCTACAGGAACCGACCGCGGTTTGCATGCATGGCTCGGATGGTTATCGCACTGGCTTTTGTACCACCGCACGACATCGAATATGCCTTCCAAAGCTTAGCCGATGCTGTCCCCGAGGAGCTCCATCCTATACTACATTGGTTTGAAGATACATATATTGGTCGCCCAAAGCGCAACGGCGCTCGTTTTCCGGCGCGGTTCCCGATCTCGCTTTGGAGCGTGTACGAGAGAACTCTGCAAGAACAGTCGCGAACAACTAATCACGCAGAAGCAGCTAATAGACGCCTTCAGCTAGAAATCGGAGAGTCGCATCCAAATGTATTTCGATTCATCGATTCCTTGAGGACCAACCAGAAGAGCCGTGACGCTTTTCTGGAGTCACTCATAGCAGGTCATACGCCACGCGGGAGATCCGATTCATATCGAAGATTCGAACAACAATGGTTGAATATCGTTCGAGGCTACAATAGTGATGAAATTTTAGATTACCTACGAGGTATCACTAATGCTTATCTGGCGAAGAAGAAGTGAGAATTTTACTCTGTTGTGAATACAGTCATCCCTCGTCTATCGCGGTTTGATGGTTCCAGACCCGACCGCGATAAACGAATTTCCGCAAAGTAGGATTCCCCATCGCCGAACCGCGCTATTTCGCTGTTTTCGCTCAATGAGTCCGTTTGAAACTCTGTGAGAACGACATCGAGGTACATAGACTCCCCTTCCGAGGCTCTACAGCTACCAAGAGTGTAGTGATTGCATCGATGATTGATTGGAGGAACTTCGCGGCTTAGCCTAGCTGACTGAAATCGAGAAGAGACGAGATTTCTTGACCAATGACGCGACGGGGTCGGATATTCGTCCTCCGCGGCCCTCCTTCGACGCTGCCGTCCTCTGGGGGCGGCTCGAGTGGGTAGAAGAGGATCGCGATGCTCAGAAAGGCAAAACTCCATGAAGAATGGAACTCGAAAAACCGCGATACAGCGAGGTCGCGAAAGACGAGGGCGCGATAGACGAGGGATGACTGTAAACACCCAGCTCCCTGTTATCTGTATGGCTCATTGATCACTAGAGCTCGTGCTTTCATGCACTGAAAAACCCCGATATATGCATGAAAATATGCGGTGAAAATAACCGAAATATGCAAAATTATGCACCATTATATTTATCCCTAAAATGGATATCTACGAGAAGGATTGCCTATCCAACTCATAGAATTCAGAAGATGATGATTTGAAGAGTTTTCAGTCGAAGCCCGTTATAAGGAACCTCGCGGGACCGGCAAAGCCTGTCTGCTGCAACGAAGGTTCATTCTAGCGGGGGTCTCTGAACATCGCACTCTAAGGCGGACTGGCCAAATGGGGATTATTTGCTGAGTCGTTCCATTGAAAATTCCTGTATCCGGTATTCGTAGTAACGAGCTTCCACTGTATCAACAACTCCCCCGCATAGCAGCAAGTAGATCATTTGCTCGGAACTCTCTGTACATGCGCAGAGGTTTCTGGTTCAAAATGATGTAGAGTTCGTCGGAAGTTTCTCAGAGCTAGAGAGAATCTCTCAAAATCAACCCAATAAGAACCAACTGCCTACGATTTCCATGCCGATCGACCTTGTTCTGTTTTGGAAACCCTTCTACAAACTTCTCGCGTGGATCCTCATTTCGAATTCTCTTCCTCATTTCGAAACTGAGCCTTGGCGTCCCTCGCAAAGCCGATTGCAAGTAAGCGATGCGATGCACGACGCGAGGAATTTCTCGAGATTATGGACGTTGGCAGACGAGATTGGGGCATTCTCATCACTCGGCCTCACGATTTATGCAGTATTGTGCGCCAACCCTCACTTTATGCAATTTGATCACTGGAGTACCTATACATGCATTTTTATGCATTTTACGCAACTTGCATGAACCCACGAGCTCTATTGATCGCCATTGAAGAGGAATGTATATCTTGCCCAGCACTAATGTTCCGCGAACTGAGGGGTTACCAGCGAATTCCGCAAAATTTCAATGTACATCCGAACATTCCACTTCAGACCTAGCTCTCGAGCGCTAGATGAGTGCGAGAGAACGGAAGCTCGCGCGAATATGAGTCGGAACGATGGCTGGATTCCAATGACAAAGATACTAAGCGCGTGATTTCCGCGGCAATTTCTCCCTGCGGAATCTCCTAATATACGGGCTCCCTCAGAGCACAGGTCTCGGAGAATCTGTCAGGCGCGGGACTATCAGAAGATATCTCACAATCAGTTGTCGAGGCGGGGGCGGATACCAGAGTGTGCATAACTTCTCTGACGAAATGATCATGGGAGTTTCACAGAGCGTAAATCGATTGTGAAGTGTTCGATGCAGAAAAGCCTCGGTCTCACTAGTCCCGTGGGTGGATAGACGGGCATGCCGTTCGATTGGAAGGAATACGGTGTGTGTTTTGTGTTCGGAGTATCACCTCCTATCATCCACGGTGAGCGCGTTGGAACTTATCCCACTCATCGATGAACATTCAATCGATGGAATCGAGTCGGGTTTCTCCGTCGGCGTCGCGTCGTTGGGTATGGGACTAGCTACTGAAGCAGGTTTGCGGGTAATCGTTCCCACTCTTTTTCTTTATCTGATCGAGCACGACCTCCTCCCATCGCCTCACGTAGGTTGGTTCTGGAGTGGGGGGGGCTCGAGTCATGTCCCGCAGTCCGATCCCACGAAGTGATTCGAGAGGACAAATCTTGCTCATTGATTCCTGGTACGATAGATATATTGGTCGAAGTTTTGTTGGATGAATAGCCCTGTTCAAGTTTCGGCTCTGATCTCCAGGGACCCCTAGGGGTGCGCGCATATTTATGGAACATGTGAAAATGGACCTTTTTAAGTTTTTTCCGCTATTATCGCCGCAGACGTGGAAGTTGGAGACGTGGAAGCGCAAAATTATGGAACTGAGTGTGTCGAGCATGGCGAAACCTTTCCAAAATTCCAATAGTATGGCGGCCCCTCTATGGGAGGGGCGTTTCTGAAACTCAATCGCTCCGTGAGGAGCCCGTCTCTTAGAAAGGCCCCAGCGCTGGAGACTGCTTTTTTATTGGAGAGCTTACGGTAACTATTTTAGGAGACGTGCGTCCCGACAGACGACAGCCGTCGCGATGGCACAGCCGCAAGCACGTCTTCTCGTAATTCGCAAAACGACAGCCGCACAACAACAACTCCTGCCACAGCTCCCGAACTTCCCCGCGGCCGCGAATAACCCAAGAATCTCCCGTCGAACACCCGTTGCGCTTCCGACGATGATAAGCTTCCTGCACCCTATCGACTATCGCCTCAACTTGACGTAGTATCACCTCTGGCTCAGCACTGCTGCAGCACTCTAGCACTTGCTGGCGAGAATGAGTTCAGCTCCGACTTTGAACTTGGCTCCCGGTTCAGATAAGAGCTGCGTTGGATGGAAGGATAGCGTCCTCCTCTGACAATGAGCCATGGCTCCAGGTGGGTCAGCCAGCTTGGGAGTAGCCCCTGGGTCCTGAAAAGTCAGAGCTCGCTTGCTATCTCTTATATCCCGCTTGTATTTTAAAAGGAGAATATATGTATCCGATTTGCAAGCAGCGAGACCCACCATGTCAGAGAAAGCCTCAATTCACCTCCTGAAGCCATGAAAGGCGGGGTCCTTTCTTCTTCCCACGCTTTCGGCGTTGAAAGTGCCAGTAGAATTCTCCCTACAATGATTCCGGATATTTCGGGAGCGATCGTGATCTCCGCTCCTCATAGGTATCCCTGGTTATGATTGCTGCTTCATTTTCAAACTCGGAAATGCTGCTCTTCCCATCAGCAATCGTCTATTCTTCACCTTGAGTATTCCACTCGGAGCTGCGAGTCTAGCGCTGCTGATTGCCAATCGAGATCTTCTATTAAGCCTCTACCATCGCCTCAAGGGGAAGTTCAGGCTCTTCCGGTCAATCTCGAGGCCGTGGGGTGAGTTGACAATTCCGAAGGTGGGATCGATAATGACGTTGCATGATTTCGCCGGAGCACTTCGGAAGCTCTGGAACGAATGCAGATTCTCGATGAGTCTCGCCGATGCAATCGTGACGCAGCTAATGGTACACACGAGCAGCACCGCGGCACGTAAGAAGCTCATGAATAGTAAAGAAACCGAGAAGTTTGAAGACACCTTGATCGAGGCTCCCCAAGCGGAAATGGTCATCAAGGAGGCGACGGAATTCGGGCAGTTGGGCGGGCAGGCCGCAAGCGTGAACTGGGTGAACCAAACTCACAACCATCGATTGGATTCCCAACCACTAAATAGGGGGATGGTAGTTAAGGCAAGAGTAGGCAGTGATGGAATCAGGTTCCTAGCAGACACAGGGGCAGCGGTTTCGACTTTGGATGTGAATGATGCCGATATTGATGGGTCGAGGTTGCAGGAGGCTGTGTTTGCACGTTTGGCGCGGTGACCGACGCTCGATCGCTGCTAGGCAGAGATGCTTAGAGGAAGCTTTGAGCGGAGATCCGAGGATGGTTTCTCGGCCAGATTTGGGCAATTCGAAGGGTCCGAAAATCGGGTAAAGATACCGAGGCCGTTTCGTAGACTTTCTGACGTAAGGTACGTCGCGGAATGTATCCAAAAATCGTTGGGCCCGGCATAGGGCGTGGAGCACGTTTGTGGTCGCTGGTTAATGCAATGGTATGGATCAGTGTCGGATGCACACGGCGAGTCAGAGCTCGGAATGGTAGATGTATTCGGGTTGTTGGTGAAAAGAATACGTGCCTTCGTCGTAGATCTTTCTCTCGGTGGCACTTGATGCCATTTATGTTGTTTGTCCACTCATACTAAATCGAGCGAAGTCAGAAATACGAGGCAAATCGCAATAAAGGATGATGGGGTCAGTTTGGGTCGGAAGCTCGGAAGCACGAATCTTGGCATTTCACTTGACTAAGTATTGACTGGTTCCCGTTACTGTGACTTTCGGTAAGAATCAATGGCTAGCGCCCGGTAAGACGTACTTTCCGTAAAAAGAGGAGAGGATGCCGATCCGTGCAGCGGGAAAAATCGGGGCCGTTCCGGTCGGAGACCGGAGACTTTCAGACGTAAGTTAAGTCGCATCCAAAGCTCGTGGGGTCCTGCTCAACGTGTAGAATTATGTTTGTCGTCGATGGTGAATGCAATGGTGTGGATCGCAGTGTCGGATCCGAACGAGAAAGTCAACGGAACGAGACGAATCGCAACCGAGGGAGATGCACAATACGAAAGCTAACGATGCAGTGCAGTGGGGCCGGCGCACAGGAGAAGCCATTGCGGTGCGGCGTAGCCCAGCTGCATTGACTTCTCTAGATGCCTCTTGGCTCTGACTATCATCTAGCATCGGTTTCGGTACTTGCACTGGGGGTTCAGGAATTTCTAAAGCCAGAAAACCCCTATTCCAACCCGATTTTCTCATCACGAAGCTGCGCAGCCCGGCTGCAGGGATGTCCTCCAGTGCAGCCTGACCTAGACCTAGACTATCACGTAGTATTGGTCTCCTCATTTTCATCGAGATTCCGAGCCTTTCTCGGACCGGAAAACACAACCTCAAGAGAAGCCTTCATGAATTTCAATCGGAATCATTTCTTCCTCGCGATGAGTAGGATCATCCCTTTCGCCAAATTCATATGAAGCTCACGGACTCATTACGGCACACAGCAGAGACTCACCATCATCCACTAGCGTGGCCCGGGGGGGGGGAGGGGCGAGGGGGCCAGAGCCTAAGGATGGCGGCATTGTACGGCGTTACGAGGAGCAAAATGTCGATCGAGGTGAAAAATTTCTTCGACCTCGATCCGGCATCGTTCAAATCGGCGATCGATGCTATCATCTGCAGCCCACCATGGGGTGCTCCGGCGTACCTCGCCGCCGAGGTCTACGACCTGAGCGCAATGAATCCGCGATACGATGGGATTCTCGAGCATAGCGCCAGGTTCACGAGCAACCTCGCGCTCCTCATGCCGAGGAATGTGTTTCCGGATCAGTTGGTCCCAACGTCATCGGTAGCTGCTTCCACTGAGGGCGTTGAGCTCGAGCTGAATCTATTACCTGGTTAAATAGGTTAAAACCTCAACCGTTTATTATGGAGATCTGGTCATTAAGTGTAAATGAATAACCTAACCTCGCGTACGCGATTCACAGTGGCGGCGCCAGCCTTCTTTTTTTGGGACGCTTGAGCCCCCGCCGAAGCATCGTGCGGAGGGGGGGGGGGGCAGGGTTAGGAAGAGAAGAAGGACAGACCAGAGTATCCACACCCGTGTTAGAGAGACGAGAATTCAATCGCTCATATGTCTATCGTCAGACCAGGATTGAAACCGACCGGAACGCATGTCGCATATCATTTGATCATAACTTTTCCACAAGGCGAAAGACACTTCGCGATCTTCTTTTTTTGCAACCGCATCGACGACCTGTCCTGGATGGTTGCTAAGGTTATCCGTGAGGTCCTTCTCAATTGACAACACAGCCAGAGCATACAGCCTTTCGTCCTTCGATGTGATTCAAACTCATGATTTGATCCTCCCCAATACACTGAAGCTCCTCGCACATGAAGCACTCGTGACCGGATTGGTTGACACCATCCTGGAGACCTTGATGAGATCATTGAATCCGAACTCCATCGGATTCCAAACATTCAAGCGCAGTATCGAGGTTTTTGTCCCGCAGAAGGTTTTTAGCTGACACGCTGGGTGTTCTAGACTCCGATACGAGAACTTCTGGCACACGACTAAAAATTTTCTAACAAGAAGTTGCCGGAATTGAGGACGCTAAGCTTCCCAGTTTTCTCAATTCGGGAAGCTTGAGCTTCCCAAGCTTCCCGCTGGCGCCGCTACTGGCGATTCAGCTGGGAAGATGAGAGGGGATGAGCAAATAGATTAGTATCGAACATGAACGATCGATGTATCGGGAAGAATCGAGTGCCTTCGTGAAGATCAACCCGTTACGGGTCGACGGAGGTGATGCGCTCGCTGTTCTGAAGGCGATCAAGATGATTAGCACAGCAAAATACCTTAGCACGATTACACTCCAAAAACTCTGTTCAAATGGCGAGCAAGATGATTAGCATGATCGGGACCCGAGAGCAAGAATAATCATTCCGAGAGCAGTAACCGCAGAAGTCTGTGGCTAGCGATCCCCAGAGGCTCTAATTATGCCATCAAAGCTCCTCGAACCCCCTCTGTTTGTAGAATCCATCTCTCTCGTGGTGTAGCCTCAACTCCCCTCGCTGGAGGATCTCCAAAAACTTCGCGAGCCCGCAGAATTTTGACTTCAATTCCGAAGTATCGGGAGACTGAGCAGGTCGTGTTCAATTGTGAGTAAGTGTGTGTTGGTGCGCAGCCACAGCCGAAGTCAGACTGATCGACTCTGGTCTCTTCAGATTGTGATCCAGAGACTTTTCTCAACACGTGCGTCATCGAGTTGTGCAAGCATTCTGAGCTCTCCTTTGCGCTGTGGTCGAAGGCGTGTCGTACCCCTCGTAGTCCGTACATTGTAGCAAGACCCGCGGACAAACCCGTGACAAACCCGCGGAGAAGTGACCAGGCCAGCGTGCAAAGTTCAAGCTCAGCCGACTCAGCATCAGAGCAATACAGCCAAACCCTCCGAAATGCCGGTCATAGTGAGCCAAGACCAGCCCCTCAAACGTATCTCACAATTCGGGGCGCATGAACCAGCAGAGGTGGGTGAGCCAGCATCATCGGCTCAGAATCGGCCGGTTGAGAATCGTCCGCGATGCAATGTCGATGCGGCCCGACCCCTGAACAGACCCAGGGTGCTCCTTCCCCAACACCAGAAACCCATCCGGCCGCACGATAGGGTCAACAGACCGAGACAAGAGGTGAAGAAAGATCCAGTGGGCCACCATCGTCCGGCGGAAAATCTTATGCGCTGCGAGGTCCGTGAAGGCGGACCACTTGATATGCCCGTGATCGTATTCCACAACCAGCCGCTCGAGCCTTCTCCACGTCAGAGGGTACCCGGGCCAGGACAAGTGACCCGGCCAGTTCCGACGATCGAGATCCGTGAAGGGGGACCACTTGATATGCCCGTCATCGTGACCCACGATCCGCCGCTCCAGCCTCTTCCGCGTCAGGGGGTACCCAGGCCAGAAAAATTTACCAGGCCACTTCAAACGATCGAGATCCGTGAAGGCGGACCACTCGACATGCCCGTCATTGTGACCAACAACCAGGCGCTCCAGCCTCTTCCTCGTCAGAGGGTACCCAGGTCAGGTCAAGTTACGCGGCCACTCCAAACGATCGAGATCCGTGAAGGCGGCCCACTTGATATGCCCGTCATTGTTACTCACAACCAGCCGCTCCAGCCTCTTCCACGTCCGAGGGTACCCAGGCCAAGACAAGTGACCCAGCCACTCCAAACGATCGAGATCCGTGAAGGCGGACCACTTGATATGCCCGTCATTGTTACCCACAACCAGCCGCTCCAGCCCCTTCCACGTCAGAGGGTACCCAGGTCAGGTCAAGTGACGCGGCCACTTCGAACGATCGAGATCAGTGAAGGCGGACCACTCGACATGCCCGTCATTGTGACTAACAACCAGCCACTCCAGCCTCCTCCGCGTCAGGGGGTACCCAGGCCAAGACAAGTGACCCAGCCACTCCAGACGATCGAGATCCGTGAAGGCGGGCCACTCGACATGCCCGTCATTGTGACTAACAACCAGCCGTGCCAGCCTCTTCCACGTCAGAGGGTACCCAGGCCAGGCCAAGTGACGCGGCCAATTCAAACGATCGAGATCCGTGAAGGCGGGCCACTCGACATGCCCGTCATTGTGACTAACAACCAGCCACTCCAGCCTCCTCCGCGTCAGGGGGTACCCGGGCCAAGACAAGTGACCCGGCCACTCCAAACGATCGAGATCCGTGAAGGCGGGCCACTCGACATGCCCGTCATTGTGACCCACAACCAGCCGTGCCAGCCTCCTCCACGCCAGGAAGTACCCAGGCAAGGACAAGTGACCCGGCCAGTTCCAGCGAGCCAATCTCGACCTGCCAAATCTAACCCGCGATGCGGATTGGATGAAATGAGACAGGTGGACAGGCCAGGGTCGTTGCCCCAAAAACAACCCTCGTTCCCTCGAGGGACTAACGGACAGAGACGCGTGCTCGGACCTGCGTCAGCCAGCCAGGCACGGCCGGTCAAACCTCAACCTACCCCTTCCGGGACGAGCGAGACGGGAGCACGCAATGCCAATCTCGGCAAGCGGGTCATGAATCAACCAGACAAGAGGCCGGCGAAGCGCAAGCAGTACGGACCGGCGGGCCTTGAGCTCTTCACACTCGGCGCAGGCGGATTGAAGCGGCCAGCGGAAGCGACCCTCAGAACTCCCAAACGACACGAGTCAAACCGATGAATCGAGAGAGCACACGACCTGCTTCGATCCTCGTGAAGGCGAATGATGGAACGAGAGAAAACGTTTTGATCGTTGAGCTGCTGTTGGCCTGTGGGATCAGATTCGAGTAGGGATACCATGGGCACTATATCTCGGCTCCCTTCAGTTCACCAAAGGGATGATATGGACAGGGCCGGATCTAGGATTTTGCCGCCCTGAGGCTAAAGAAAAATTGCCGCCCCCATTTTTCAAAAAAAAAGACATCGAGGCGAGAATAAGGAGATAGGTAGATGATGAGTTCGCTCATTGAAATCAGCAAATCATACTCAGAGTATATCGAGTTTTAATATTGGAGTGCACTTTCGATCGAATACCCAAATTCGTACGCTGAAAAATGAGGTTTATGGGCTCCCGTGGGTTTTTTGAATCTTGGTCGAAACATTCATCACAGAACGCTTGTATCACAGCCTCCTCTGGGACCGAATTAGAGATTTCGGCCTCGATATTCAGTATCGCGAGATCGTTGAGTCTTCCTTCGAGCATGCTAGAACGCAGGAAGGTCCGCAGTAAAATATTCTTTGCTATATGAGGCGATGGAATCGCGGTTCACTCTGTATTCTCGATTTTTAATGGCATCATAGCCTCGATAATTTGCCGCCCCTGAAAATTTGCCGCCTGAGGCTATAGCCTACTAAGCCTACGGGTAGATCCGGCCCTGGATATGGATGAAATGTTTCTGTGAATTGCGCTCCTGAGCCTTATTGAATGCATTGTAATAAATGGAAAGACTGCTGAGAAGTACTATTTGATTATGATATTTGGGCTCGATTGAGGTTGGGAGGGGACAAGACTCCGTTAAGGGCATCGCTCATTCCTCGCAGATGCCGAGGGAATGGCTCAAGCATTGTCGGGGTCTTGCCCAGATTCCATGGACTCCGTATCCGCGAACCCGGCTCGGAGGATTTCGGGACCCGGCAACAACGCCTGTGTCAAATCCCATCCGGCGCGGCTTCCATCATAGACTCTGCCACGGGAGTGAATTCACCACGCGGGTTGTGAGTTCACTCTTTTCCTGACAAGTGCCACACCCGATCTGGCAGATGATGCCAGAATTATGGATCCAACGATATCGGTGTGGTAATTGTTTCGGAACTTCTCGGGGCAACAAGATTCCATCGATGGGGAGAAGCAATGGTTCCAAATATCCACCGAAACCGCCGGATCTGCCCAAGTTGGATCTCCTCAGAGAGCGAATGGTCTTCCCACGGATTCCTTTGATGAGAATCCAGTGATTGCGTCATATTGGTTGCTACGGAATCCCGAAATTTCGATTTTCTGTTCCTATGACCACTCACAGATGCCAATATCTTCTTCTTCTTCTTAACATATAAAACTGAATGTGCGTCTGTTCCACTGTGGTCCAGTTGGTGTGCACCCGCTATCCCGAAAACCCGGTATCCCGAACGGTGAAACGAAGGGTGTCGGTATGGAGGTTGGATTTTTTTTCAATATTGGCTATCAGGGATCGCGGGTATTTAGGATAACGTGTTCCGAGATACCGGTTCTCGGGATATTGGGGTTCAGGGGCCCTTCGTTTCGCCGTTCGGGATACCGGGTTTTCGGGATAGCGGGCTGTAACCGTCCAGTTTCATAGACTCCGAAAGTATTCATTCGGTAATTTTTTGAACTTCTGGGAGGTGTGGGGGGCATGTCAAAGGTAGTTCTCGGATGTGTTCCATGCTTACCGAACGTGGGTTTCGTGCGTAATACGGAAAGTTTCTGTTATTGGGGTTCTTCGTTATCGTCGGTTAGTTGGAGGGATCGGTTGAGTGGAACATGGAACTTCGTTGTCGAGACATCGATAAAATGGGTCATCAGGGACGGGATTTTCGACTTCGACAACGAAGTCCACCTGGCGCATCGGTAACCCGAGTAATGCCTCCGAAACGAGCGTCAATAGGAAGGACTACTCCCGGTGCGAAAAGGATGAGGAAGGCAAAGAGACTTGTGAGTGGGTCAGGTCGAGAACCTACAACTCCCGAGGTGCCGTTAGAGTCCCAAGATCGACGGCAAGGAACGGTCGAGGTACGGGAACTTTTTCCGTGACGTGACTAGAGGTCCGAGGGATGTGATGGTAATGCGGAGACGGAAAACGGATCGTCTTCCGGAGAATGGTTGAAAGGCTCACGACTCTTGTAGTTACAGGATCGACCGGGAGGTACCGCGTCGGTGGAGTCCAAGGGTACATTGTTGGATCTACTCTACGGAATGGCAAAAACGGGGTTTGCCACACGTACACGTCCTGATATGGTTGATGGAAAAAATTAAACCGGACCAGGTGGACGATATCATTTCGGCGGAACTGCCCGATATGGATTCCGATCCGGATCTATTCGAGGTCGTGATACATGGACCCTGTGGAACAATTAACAACACATCTCCATGTATGAAAGATGGAAGATGTACGGAACGATATCCAAGGAGTTTACATGTCGACACTGTTACCGGAAATGACGGATATCCTTTGTATCGGCGTAGATCAGTTGATGACGGGGGTAAATCCTTCATACTCAAGGTTCGAGACAACTACATAGATGCCGATAACCGGTGGGTCGTACCTTATTCGCCTTTACTTTCAAAAACGTTTAAAGCGCATATTAATGTCGAATATTGTCATTCGGTTAAATCTATCAAATATATTTGTAAGTACGTGACAAAGGTGAGCGACATAGCCGTTTTCGGGTTGACCAATGCTTCGATCGGAATTGTTGAGATTGAACGATACCAATTGGGCACTTACATCAGCAGTAATGAAGCCGTTTGGCGAATATTCTCATTTGCTATCCACGAGCGACACCCTACGGTCGTTCATCTGGCTGTTCATCTGGAGAACGGACAGAGGGTGTATTTCACCACGGAAAGTCTACAAGAAAGAGTGCAAGTTCCACCCCAAACAACTCTGACGGCGTATTTTTCGTTGTGTGCGACCAATGAATTCGCGAGGTCGCTTCTTTACTCCGAAGTTCCAAAATATTACACTTGGAACTCCACGGGCAAGAAATTCCAACGACGGGAACAGGGGAAACCGGTTCAAGGACATCCGGACTTGTACTCCACAGACGCATTGGGTCGTGTGTACACAGTTCATCCGAACAATCACGAGTGTTTTTATCTTCGTCTGTTATTGATCAACGTTAGAGGACCAAGATCTTTTCAAGAGTTGAGGACCGTTCGAGGGGAGATCTGTGATACGTATCGGGAAGCCTGTCGAAAATTGAATCTTCTCGAAGATGATGCACAGTGGGACATGACCTTGTGTGACGCATCGAATACATCCCACCCACGTCAAATACGGGCGTTATTCGCCATAATTTTAACAACTTGTTCCCCGTCCAATCCTGGTGACCTTTCGAAAAAGCATAAAGATTCTTTGAGTGAGGAAATTTTGTATAATCTGCGGGTGACCCGTCAAGATCCGACGATACCATTCAGACCAGATGTTTACAATGAAGCACCAATTCTGATCGAGGACATCTGTTTGGGAATCGTGAACAAAAGTCTCCCAATTTAACGTCGAAAATCTTCGTCGATTCGTGGACACGAGTCTGCCGTCGTTGGTCTCGGCACAACGAGTCATCTTTGACACCCTATTAGATTCAGTTTCACTTCAAAAAGGTGGATTCTTCTTCATCGATTCGCCGGGAGGGACGGGTAAAACGTTCCTCATTTCGCTTATTCTAGCGACCATCCGATCGCGTGGAAAAATTGCTCTAGCTATTGCATCGTCAGGAATTGCGGCAGCGCTCTTGGATGGTGGTCGTACGGCGCATTCTGCACTCAGGTTACCCCTCAATCTGGAAACGATTGAGACACCAACTTGTAACATCAAGAAGAGATCTGGAATGGGGACAGTTCTCTGTTCCTGTGAGATAATCATCTGGGACGAATGTACGATGGCGCATAAGAAAGCCCTCGAAGCATTGGACCGTACGTTGAAGGATTTAAGAAACGATAATCGACTATTTGGAGGAACTCTCATCCTACTCTCAGGTGATTTCCGACAAACTCCACCGGTCGTAACCCGTGGGACTCCCGCCGACGAGCTCAATGCATGTCTGAAATCTTCGGTGTTATGTCGTCACGTGAAAAAATTGACCCTGAGGACGAACATGCGCGTGCAGTCACAGAATGGTACGGAAACAGACGTTTTCGTCAAACAATTGTTGGATGTTGGAAACGGTAAGATGCCAGTGGATAGAATTACACAACGTATCAAACTACCGCGGAACTTCTGCACGTTGGTAGAGAGTAGGGTGGATTTGATTCAGAAAGTTTTCCCGGATATTGATCGAAATCATAGAAATCATCAGTGGATACGGGAACGTGCGATCCTGGCGGCCAAAAACGCAGACGTCAATACCATCAATTGCGGAATCCAGGACGGGATTCCAGGTGATTTGGTAACATTTAAGTCGATCAATACCATGGTTAGTCCGGATGAGTTTGTGGATTACCCTTCCGAGTTTTTGAATTCTTTGGAATTACCCGGGTTACCACCCCATGAACTTTCTTTAAAGATCGGGCTACCAGTGATTCTTCTTCGAAGTATCAATCCCCCGCGACTTTGTAACGGTACCAGACTCGCGGTGAAGGCTTTAATGAACAACCTTATTGAGGCCACGATCTTGAATGGTCAATACGCAGGAGAGCATGTACTGTTGCCGAGAATTCCCATGATTCCAATGAATATGCCATCCGAATTCAAACGATTACAATTTCCCATACGGCTTGCATTTGCCATGACGATCAACAAAGCACAGGGTCAGTCTTTACAGGTGTGTGGAATCGACTTGGAAGAACCATGTTTTTCACACGGTCAACTGTATGTGGCATGTTCACGTGTTGGAAAACCTTCCGCATTGTTCGTGTACGCTCCCGACGGAGAGACGAAGAATATTGTTCACCAAAAAGCGCTTGAGTAATTCAATGAAGTGATTTCAATCTACTAAGTCCCTACCGGTTCTGAAATAATAAACTTAAACGACTTGATCAAAACGAATAGACTACTCCATCGACAGCCGTAAATTGAACCGGGAGTGAAACACGTTCCAACTCAGGATTCTCCCGAGGACAAGGACGACCCGATGGACCCGTTCGCTCCACGACGGCAGTTTGAAGTGCGGTTCGGTCCCGCTCGCGCTCCGCCGCGAAAAAGGACCGGGGGACCGACGTAAGACCTACCAAACGCGATGGATTAGATCCGGACGTGGTGTTCCTGATATTGACTACAACCAATTGTATAGAAAAGCAGACGAATAAGTAGAGGTACTATATATCGTCAGTTGTTTACTGGGTTACTGGGACGACCGTTACGAGATCTAATTCGTGGTACACTTGGGAGGGGCCTTCCTTGGTCCACCAGGCTTTTAACTGGCGACCTTCCTCGGATTGATCTGCCGTTCTCTATCGGCGGGTCTGAATCCACCCCATGACTCTTTGGTCCCGGTCATTCTGGTCCCAGTCAGTTTAATTCCGGTGATTCTGGTCCCAGAGATTTCAACCCCGGGACTCTCGGTTTCAAATATTTGAACCTGGGACATCTCGGTCCCGGACATTTGAACACGGGACATTTCGCCAGAGACGTTTTGGTGTCGAGGATCTCGATCCCGGACATCTTGGCCCCGGAGATTTGACAAACAACAGTGGCGTGTCCAGGATTTTCCGCGAAGAAGGGGGGGGGTGGGGGGCACCTCGATGTCATGGAGTGACAATTCGACTTCGGACTCAGAGGTACCGGACTGTATGGGATCACTCGATATCGCCCCCCCCCCCTTCATCATACAGGGGACTGCACGAAAATCACGCTCAGATATCACAATGAAATAACGAAAAACTATTATTCTTCAATGTTTCGTTATCTACAGATTCACACTATGTCCGCACACAATTCCGATATCATCATCGAGCAGATACCAAATATCTACATAAAATGACCGTCTTCAGGACCGTAACGTAGACACCAAGACCCCCTGATCGGATATCGGTATTCTTATCCGAGTCCCAGTCCTATATAAACCAACTCTGACCACACACTTATGTCTGGTTTTTGAAACTTCAAGAACGAAATTTCGGATCCCTCGAGAAACCATATTGATACTGAAAAACCAAACTCACCCAGAAAGTTAATGGCTTCCGAACTCGTCCAGCCCCATACATCCCATCAACGATCGGCGGGTAGGTCTTTGGACAACGTTCTTCTTACAGACAGTAGCACCATAATCAGATACCACCTCTCTATCATGACGGTTTCTACATGATCCATCACAGACCCCTGAAGAAATCATCTCGTGGCCCGAGACGTTTCTTGAACAGTCTATCCATGAGTTCGGTCGGAGGAGTGATACTCGGGAGAGTGATGGCGAAGAGTCCACTACGTCCCTGGCAGAACGAGAAGGGAGACTCCGGAGATTTGTTCACGTTCGTCTTAAGAGACGAGACGGGTGAAGCAAAGGTGGTTGTAGGTCTGCCAAACACCACATCAATCTTTGAACGAATCCAACCCGGAAAAACGTACCAAATAATGATCAGAGCTGTGCGCCGTGGGGTTTTTCGACAGCGGCGGCGGCGGGCGTAAAAAGTCATGGTGGCGGCGTTCGCTGCGGCGCGCCATGGCGTGGTGCCGCCGCCCTCTCATCGCACTGAGAGGGCTGGACGAGCTTCGCGTCCTTCTCATGGGGTCTTGGAGCTGTCCATCTGATCCCCGCGTGTCTGTTACACTCGCTTCTATAGCCATATTCTTCGTCATACGAGCAACTCATCGTCTACTTCACTCGACAATCGGTTCACGATTATACGATGTTGTCGGCGTAGTCGATGCATTTTGCAGTCAATGAGCACCTTTATGAAGTACCTCTCGACAGGACAACGAATTCTGTCACCGGATGTTTTCAACCACCTCTTCAGCTTGGTTATTCTCACGAAAATCCCATCCAGCGTGCTGCAGTCATCCGCACGACTAATCGCTCGAATTTGAATACTAATTCGAACTGCAATCCTCGATCTGAATCGCACCATGTGTTATTCCTGTAATAATTGAAATCAGATAGGATTTTCACATAATCATGCTCCACAAATCTGAAAATAATACGTACCTCTCGTTGCAGTTTCACGAAGTCTTGCAAGAACGATTTGCCTTTTGAGGGAAGTGATGAGCACACTCTGCCAAACCACTAACTAATGCATATATTCTGAGAGAATCAACCGCAGACGACATCTAAAGTTTCAAGCGAACGTGCACCAAACATCCACGTTAAAAAAACCTCCTCAAACAAAACCATCATATGCCTTCTTCGTTTATTTTATATGACTGCATAAACGCCAGATATTCTATTTCACGCAGAGGACAATCTGATTATTAGCTCGTGCGTACCGTCATCAGCGCAGCGAAGCTCAGCTTCGAATATATTTTCGTTGATGAACAATTCGGACTGGGCTTCGTTTCGTAACGCCTTCTCCATTTTTTTTTGTACTTTACTCCGATACAAAATATTCATTTGCAAGGTAAACTACAGTTGATTGAGTGTTTTCATCGTCCGTTGCCTCACCCTACGCCGGGTAGGCCATCCCTCGAAGGCAGTGAGCCGATCACTGCCGCCGCATTTCCCCGTTGAACCTCGAGGGCCATACGCTGAAGCAGAAACTCGGTGGCCCGGCTGTCGCCTGTTTCCGTTTGGATTCTCTGACCCAGGTCCCTGAGAAATTTAACCGTCAGCTCTCCAAAAACTCCCATGGTCTCGACCGCCACGGGCTGCACGACATAACGACTCTCTAAGTCCTGGTACTTCTCGAGCTTCTTTCTCTCAGCAAGCTGAGCAACCTCGCCCGCCGAGCGACTCGCAAGGCCGCGGTGAGAGGGAGCCAGGGTGTCCCACACGGTCGCGTCCCACACGAGAGACCTTCCGGATCTCCAAGGAGAAAGTGTCTGGCCATCAGGGCCGACGCGTGCGATAGACCTATTGGCTCCAACTCATTCGCGATTTTCGCCGAGTTAAGAGCACATGAAAGCAGTTTGTTGAGTGCACGATGTCTCGGATGACGGCCCGCACTTCGGAGGCAACTCAACCCGTGTTCACCCGTCGCGGCGACCCAACCGGAGACCGACGGCGATGCGGAGTGAGTTGTTGTCCAGCATCGTGCCGATGGGAGGGGAGGGTATTGCGTGGAGCCATTTGCCACTACTGGCGTGAAACGCCGCGTTCAGTCTCGCCTTGTCGAGTGTTCCCCGGTTGCTTTGAGCCAGCTCGGCGCGTCGTACGGTTGTGACGATGTTAACCAGTGATGCCTGGGAAATCTCTTCGGGAATGCTGTTCCATTTCTCGTTGAATCTTTGGGTTAAACTTTCAATTCGGCTTCCAAGGTGAGCGGCAACGGCGTTCGGTGACAGCGAAGCTGCAAGCGATCTGAATTGAGTCAGCGAACCGAGATGAGCGCTGATCGAAAGGTCACAAATGGATCGTATTCCCAGTCCTCCAGCGGTAATTGGCAGAGATGCCTGCTTCCACGAGTCACCCGACAGGTCCAGGTTGAGCACCCTACTCACGCAGAGCCGGAGTTTTCCGTCGATGAGGCTGAGGAGATCGCCGTGTGAGTCGGAATCTGCGCAACGCAGCAGATACAGGAGCCGTGGGGCGGAGAGGCTACAGCGGATGAGGAACAGGGCAGGATGGGCGTCCAAAGTTTGAAGTCTTGAGCACCAGAGATCAACGAGCGTCATTTTCCTCGAAAGCACTCCCCTCATCGAGTCGCGATTCAGAGGCGCACCCAGGAGCTCCAACTCGTCGTCAGCCATGAGCCGGGCATTCGGGAGTTTGAGCCGCAAGGCATGGAGATGTTCTGTCCGGAGCCCCGGATGATCTGAGAGAACGATGAGTTCGCATTTAACGTCGTTGAGCTCGAGGCCTGACACTCTGGCGAAGTCTTTCACTCTTTGGATGTCGGCGAGTACCGATTCGGCGTGGCCGCCGAGTGTACCGTCATCCAGGAACCAAGGCCTGAACTCAGATTGAAGGGTTGACGAGAGCCGATGGAGGGCAATGCAGAAAAGGGCTGGGCCGCACGGATCGCCCTGCTGAACTCCATTCCGCGAGAGGAGAACCTCATCCTCCCAAAAAAGCTTAGAAGGGGACCTGTACGCCTGGTGTATCATAGGATATAGGGCGGGGAAGTCGGCTTGAACAGCGCTGAGAATCAGGTCCCTTCGGAGGGAGTTAAATGCATTGGCGAAGTCGAGCTTCACGAGGATCTTATCTGAGTTACGGTTGACTTCGATACACAAGAAAAGCCGGTACACAAGAAAAACTCTAAGAGCGATCCGCAAAACTACCGACCCGTGAGCCAATGCTCAATATCCTGCCTTCTCATGGAAAGCATTGTCGCGGAAGAAATCACCAAGTTTCTTACCGTACATGGCCTCACTGACCCGAACCAACACGGCTTCACTCGCGGCCGCTCAACTGCGACGCAGCTCCTCGACATCTCCAACTTTTTGGCGTCGTGTAAAAACCGCAAAACTGCCGTTCATTGCGTGTATTTTGACTTCTCGCAAGCGTTTGACAAGCTGAATCACCGCCTCCTTCTGGCAAAGATGAAATCTCTCGGCCTCGGCCCCCGCATTCTCTCGTGGTGTCGAGCCTACCTTCAAGACCGTAAGTTTCGCGTGCTTGTCGGTGATGCCCAGTCGGAGTGGGGAGGCTGCACATCAGGTGCACCCCAGGGGGCAAAAATTTCGCCCCTGTTATTCTCAATCTCTGTCCTGGACCTCCGACAGCTTCTACCCGGTCTTGACATTCTTTATAAAGTTTACGCGGACGATCTGAAAATCTACTGTGAACACGATCCCGCCAATCAAACCTATGACGCACGATCGTCTCTCCAGGTTGCCATCAACAGGGTGGCAGAGTGGGCCGACAGGAACGAGATGACAATTTCGATTCCCAAGTGTGCCGTTATTAAATCATCACCCGATCCCACCATCTATTATCTCAACGGCTCGCCGATCTCTGAGGTCCAGTCTTACAAGGACCTAGGTGTCTATTGGGACAGCGACTTGAAATTCCGCTCCCATGTAGTGGAAATCGCGAAATCCTCAGCCAGACTAAGCCACCTCATCCTCCGTGCCTTCATTGTTGAGAACCTGCAGCTCTATATCCATCTCTACAACTGTCTGATTGTTCCGAGGCTCACTTATTGCAGTGAAGTCTGGCGACCGATCTACAACAAGGACGCCGCCCTTCTGGAAAAAATACCGCGCAATTTCAAGAAACGCGTGGCCCGTCGCTGCCGTGTCGACTCATCCACGTTCCATCTGCCGACAGTCTCTGAGCTGCACCTCAAAACGGACATCAGTGCCTTCTTCCGCCGCTCGCAGTCAAATGATTACAGCCGTTTCTTTACAATCCGCTCAACCAACTCACGCGCCGGCTTCCAAATTTCACCCGTCTCACTTGCGCAGACCTTTCTCATTGACCGTACCTTTGCATGGAGAATGTGTAGAACTGCGCGGGAAGAGGAATCTACATGTAAATACCTAAAAGCCCTTTGCAATAAAGGAGAATAATATCATATCAATATCATGAAGCTGGACGCCGCGTGAACGGCAGCTTCGCATCCCCCATCGACCCCGAAACCTAGCTGGGTTGGTGCAACCAGATCTCGAATGGAATCCCTATTCTTACGGATCGCCACCTTGCTCGCCAGGCGCCGAAGAGTGTTGCCAACCGCAATCGGCCTGATACCGCCGTCCTTCTTAGACAACGCCAGCAGGTTTGCTCCGTAGAATGTGTCCAAAGCGAAGTCCGGCAGCCTGCCATTGACGACCATTGTACAGAACCTTGCCAAAGACTCGACGAGAGGACAAGAGGTGCCGTCTTTCTGAATTAGATCTTTGAGGTGGCAAGGGCGAATTCCATCGGGTCCACCACTGGAGCTGCTGGGGAAACTTCTGACTGCAGCTCGGATTTCCAATTCAGAAATCCTAACTTCGTCTACTATGGCGACTGGACGCGGCGGGCGAGGCAAGGACGCAGGAGATGGCATATCAGGATGCTTGTTTTCCAGAATGCGCTTGGTTTCGTGTCCAGGCGGCGCCGTGACGTCAGAGGAGAGCAAAGTGCGGGCGGCCGCGGAAACGTCCCCCTGAGCAAGCCTGTGTTGGACTAAACGCGGTGTAGAGTACTGGCGCGATGACCTGGAAGTAGTTGAAGGAGGGTGGGGCGACTGATGCGGGAGGATTCTCTCCCTACGAAACTTGTTGAGATTACCACGGATGAGGGACGTGAGGGTTCTGTTGCGAACCTTATCGGTGGGGATGGTGAGCACTACTGAGGAGAAACTGAACAATGCAGACCACGCAAGCAGATCATTCGATGTGCACACGGTGTTGATGATTTCAGTGAGTTCCGCAGCGACTGTTGCTCTTACAGCCCGCGGTATGATTGAGACCAGCTTGGAGTTTCTTCGGTGAAGATTGATGCGCTTTATGAGCGAGTCCAGTGACTCGGGCGGTGGGGCGGAACTGGGAGCAGCGGTTGAGTTCATGAGATTCGGGGAGGGAGAGGCATCCTGGGTCGATGCCTGCTGACTAGAAGTACCCTGGGTAGACGAAGGAGAATCCGGTCTCGAGTGCATGCGGCCTGCATGCACTCTGAGACCGCGAGGTGATTGTGTCACGAAGGAGCATAACGAGCAACGAAAAGTTGAAACAGAAGTAGGTGGGAGTGAGGGATCGTTTGTTGGGTTCGTGGCAGACATCTAACGTGGCGGAGGTTTACCACCCGTGGCAGATTTGAAGCTCTCCTGGACCACCGATCTGATGTCCAGGGCTGGGGCCGCCTGAGAGGGACCGAACGTTGGTCGCAGCATCGTTACAATCTGTTCAACCATTTTTGGGAGCATCTTCGTGAAAGTGCTTTCGATCGTTTCGATCAATTTAGAAACAATCGCTGTGATATGTTCCGAAATCTGCAGCGTGACAGTCTGGAGCACGCGTTCGGTGATAGTTGCAGTCAGAGCCTCAACGTCGATGTCGATTGATGGCATCGGTGGGGCTTGGGGAGCGGCTGCAGAGTCCCCGGGACGGGTTCGGTCTTGTGAAGTCACTTGTTTGACCACCTTAATGCCGTCCTGAACAACTCCCGCGTAAGTGCGACCATTTCGGAATTCTGAGTGCGCTCTGATGCCAGGCACCGGCTGGAGGAGGGGAACAGGCGCTGCGGGAGTAGTACTCTTCAAAGAGCGTCTCCAAGAGTCCAAAATCCTCAATCGGACGGGGCAGGACCCGTAGCGGGCCGTATGAGGTCCACCGCAGTTGACACAGAGCGCCGGTTTGCTGCACACGTTCGACATATGACCAAGTTCAGTACAACGGCGGCAAGAATCTTCGGTCTTTTCGCAGAATTTGGAAGTGTGTCCAAAGCGATTACAGCGAAAGCACTGGAGGGGCTCATGGTAAGCAACGACCGCATGGTTGGTGACTCCGATGCAAACTTGTTCGGGAATGGGCGCGTCTCTGGCGAACGTGAGAATGACTCGATCGGTTTTCACCATGGCGTCCAAACGTGGGTCTCTAGCCTTGACGCGGGAGGCTTCGGTAACTCCTAAAGCTTTCAGAGATTCCACGATCTGCTCCTCAGATATCGTCCGGTGGACTCCAAAGACAGAGCCCTTAGAGATAATGCGAGGCTGAGGGATGCGGGCAACGACTGGAACGCCGGCGAGACTATCAATTGCGGACAGAGAAGCAAGGTCTTCGTCGGAATCGACCTCAACTATGAGCTCCCCATTTTTGGACATGCGAGGTTCTCTAACCTCCCCCTTCATGATCCTAGCTGCAGCCATGGAAAGCGCCGTGAAGTTCTTGATATCTCCGGAGAATATAACCGCTTTGTTCCGTCGTTTCAAGTTGAGATGCCGCCTACTCTGAATTTGAAATTCACCACCTCCGTCCTCCTCACCGCCGAGTGATCCGTCGTCGGTGCCGGCGCCTCTCGCACAGGCTGTCTGCTTCGTTGGAGGTTGCGCTGTAGTGCCGCCTTTGTCATCAAAGAACGAATCCGATGTCGTAGAAAGCCCTCTCTTCGCCTTGTTAACCGTGGTACAATCCATCGCGTTCACGTCACCATCGTCGGCCGCCGGCAATGGCGCCGGCTGCTCCTCCTCTTCCATCCCTCTACTGGAGAGGAGCGGCTGGGTTCACAGTTTTAGAAAACCGGGTTTCACGGCAAGAAGTAGGGTGCACGAAAATATATGCAGACTCTAATGATCTGGAGGGGTGACCGAGCTAACTGTCACCCGCAGTCAAAAAAACTGCACTGTTGGCACGAAGAAAACAGGTATTTCGAGGAGCTCTCGTGAAAAGCGTGTGCTCCACACGAGAATCAAAAAAAAATATTATTTTTTTTTTCTTCCACATTTTTTTCAGACCAAGCTGCTACCGCAAGTACGGTAGAAGGCGACATGCCGCCGCAGAGCTCGAAGGCGCCCGAGCACAACGGTGAGTTTCTCGAAAGTTGTCCTCATTTCTTGTGAATTTCATGCTAAGGCTCTGAGCCAGACATTCAGATATCATGTTCGGATATCATATTCTTCCACATTTTTTCAGACCAAGCTGCTACCGCAAGTACGGTAGAAGGCGATATGCCGCCGCAAAGCTCGAAGGCGCCCGAGCACAACGGTGAGTTTCTCGAAAGTTGTCCTCATTTCTTGTGAATTTCATGCTAAGGCTCTGAGCGAGACATTCAGATATCATGTTCGGATATCATATTCTTCCACATTTTTTTCAGACCAAGCTGCTACCGCAAGTACGGTAGAAGGCGATATGCCGCCGCAAAGCTCGAAGGCGCCCGAGCACAACGGTGAGTTTCTCGAAAGTTGTCCTCATTTCTTGTGAATTTCATGCTAAGGCTCTGAGCCAGACATTCAGATATCATGTTCGGATATCATATTCTTCCACATTTTTTCAGACCAAGCTGCTACCGCAAGTACGGTAGAAGGCGATATGCCGCCGCAAAGCTCGAAGGCGCTCGAGCACAACGGTGAGTTTCTCGAAAGTTGTCCTCATTTCTTGTGAATTTCATGCTAAGGCTCTGAGCCAGACATTCAGATATCATGTTCGGATATCATATTCTTCCACATTTTTTCCAGACCAAGCTGCTACCGCAAGTACGGTAGAAGGCGACATGCCGCCGCAAAGCTCGAAGGCGCCCGAGCACAACGGTGAGTTTCTCGAAAGTTGTCCTCATTTCTTGTGAATTTCATGCTAAGGCTCTGAGCCAGACAATCAGCTATCATGTTCGGATATCATATTCTTCAACATTTTTTTCAGCTTTGGAGCGTTATACGGCAGCCAGCCAAAGGATAATAAGACTCCTAGCGGTGGACCCCGCACTCTGCCGCGTAGACCATGCCACGGAAGTAGAAACCTTATTCAACAAACTCCGCGGAGCGACAGATCTTCCAGAGTTCGAAAAGATACCGTGTAGAATCGAAACGGCACTGGCGGGAAAGGCCCCAAGATTGATCACAAACATTGCGACTTGGGAAGGTGACGTGGAGGAGGAGTCGGTAGTAGATATTATGCGTCCTGTCATGTGGCGCATATATTGTGATGCTTTAAAACGGCTGGAAACGAATCCAGCCACCGCTTCACACGGGGCAACACTGCAAACAACTCTCAACAAGCTTAGGAGTGAAATGTGGGAGAACCAAGAGGGTCTCGTATTCGCCTTCCTAGCGACCACGCGACCGTCGGGTTTGAGCACGTTGCGAAACGTAAGGCAAGACGGGGAAACGTACAGCCAGATCTGCCTCTTCTGCACCAAGAAACTGAGGGAGTTCAAAAAGAATAAAGGGGTGATAAAGGGTATAGATCAGGCCCTTAAAAAGGGCCTCGATCATTTTGAGTTTCAGCACAAAAAAACATTCGCATCGTTCAAGATGAAGTGTCCATCTTATCATAATAAGTTCCTCTTAATAGCGTTCTCTGATATGATATTATCGGAAACCCCAAATGTTGACCAATGGGCGGAAGCTGTTATAATTGCCAATACCAAGTGGTAAAGGGAACTGATGCACTAATAATTGATAACAATATTCATGATTATGAATAAATATAATCCTCATGCAA
Organism: Neoseiulus californicus; assembly: GCA_028455905.1. NCBI lineage: Eukaryota > Metazoa > Arthropoda > Arachnida > Mesostigmata > Phytoseiidae > Neoseiulus > Neoseiulus californicus. The sequence goes on from JAMQGS010000011.1 coordinate 693,533, forward strand.
TAACCTAACTCCCACATATTTGATTCTCCTCGTGGTCGCCGTCCGTGCATACGTCTGTATCGTTGTACCCGCCGCTGATTTAGTTCCTGCCATCGTTGATGATTTCGCAGTCGCTGCTGCCGCCGTTGTTGTAACTGAAACTGCTGTTGCTGCTGCTGCTGCTGTTGCTGCTGCTGCTGCTGCTGCTCATCCACAGGAATATCATTCCGAAGGTGGGACCGATAATGACGTTGCATGATTTCGTCGGAGCACTTCGGAAGCTCGGGAACGAATGCAGATTCTCGATGAGTCTCGCCGATGCAATCGTGACGCAGCTAACGGTACTCACGAGCAGCACCGCAGCACGTAAGAAGCTCATGAATAGTGAAGAAACCGAGAAGTTCGAAGACACCTTGATCGAGGCTTCCCAAGCGGAAAGGGTCATCAAGGAGGCGACAGAATTCGGGCAGTCGGGCGGGCAGGCCGCAAGCGTGAACTGGGTGAACCAAACTCACAACCATCGATTGGATTCCCAACCACTAAATAGGGAGATGGTAGTTAAGGCAAGAGTAGGCAGTGATGGAATCAGGTTCCTAGCAGACACAGGGGCAGCGGTGTCGACTTTGGATGTGAATGATGCCGATATTGATGTGTCGAGGCTGCAGGAAGCTGTGTTTGCACGTTTGGCGCGGTGACCGACGCTCGATCGCCGCTAGGCAGAGATTCTTTGAGGAAGCTTTGAGCGGAGAACCGAGGATGGTTTCTCGGCCAGATTAGGCCAATTCGAAGGGTCCGAAAATCGGGTAAAAAAACCGGGGCCGTTTCGGTCAGAGACCGTAGACTTTCTGACGTAAGGTACGTCGCGAAATGTATCCAAAAATCGTTGGGCCTCGCATAGGGCGTGGAGCACGTTTGTGGTCGCTGGTTAATGCAATGGTATGGATCAGTGTCGGATGCACACGGCGAGTCAGAGCTCGGAATGGTAGATTTATTCGGGTTGTTGGTAAAAAGAATACGTGCCTCCGTCGTAGATCATGATGCCTCTTTCTCTCGGTGGCACTCAATGCCATTTATGTTGTTTGTCCACTCATACTAACTCGAGCGAAGTCAGAAATACGAGGCAAATCGCAATAAAGGAATAGAAGAGAACGGAGCGCGTTCGCTCCAAATTATTATAGAAGGAATGAGAAATCGGAAGTTTGACTGTAAGGTACGGAACACAGTTGGAAAGCTGGGGTCAGTTTGGGTCGGAAGCTCGGAAGCACAAATCTTGGCATTTCACTTGACTGAGTATTGACTGGCTTCCGTTACTGTGACTTTCGGTAAGAATCAATGGCTAGCGCCCGGTAAGACGTACTTTTCGTAAAAAGAGGAGAGGATGCCGATCCGTGCAGCGGGAAAAATCGGGGCCGTTCCGGTCGGAGACCGGAGACTTTCAGACGTGAGGTACGTCGCACAGTGGGCCGGCAGCGGCAAAAAATATACATAGCGTTCTGCCTGAACCCTACGGCGAATTTTTGCCGCCACTGGCCCACTGTGCGTCGCATCCAAAGCTCGTGGGGTCCTGCTCAACGTGTAGAATTATGTTTGTCGTCGATGGGGAATGCAATGGTGTGGATCGCAGTGTCGGATCCAAACGAGGAAGTCAACAGAACGAGACGGATCGCAACCGAGGAAGATGCACAATACGAAAGCCAACGATGCAGTGCAGTGGGGCCGGCGCACAGGAGAAGCCATTGCGGTGCGGCGTAGCCCAGCTGCATTGACTTCTCTAGATGCCTCTTGGCTCTGACCATCATCTGGTATCGGTTTTGGTACTTGCACTGGGGGTTCCGGAATTTCCAAAGCCAGAAAACCCCTATTTCAACCCGATTTTCTCATCACGGAGCTGCGCAGCCTGGCTGCAGGGACGTCCTCCAGTGCAGCCTGACCTAGACTATGACGTAGTATTGGTCTTCTCATCGAGATTCCGAGCCTTTCTCGGATCGGAAAACCCAACCTCGGAAGCAGCCGTCATGAATTTCAATCGGAATCATTTCTTTCTCGCGATGAGTAGGATCATCGCCAAGTGCATCTGAAGCTCACGAACTCATTACGGCACACAGCAGAGACTCACCATCATCCACTAACGTGGCCGGGGGGGGGGGGGGCGAGGGGGCCATGGCCTGGAGATGGCGGCATTCAACGGAGTTACGAGGAGCGAAATGTCGTTCAAGGTGAAAAATTTCTTCGACCTCGATCCGGCATCGTAATCAAATCGGCGATCGATGCTATCATCTGCAGCCCACCATGGGGTGGTCCGGCGTACCTCGCCGCCGAGGTCTACGACCTGAGCGCAATGAATCCGCGATACGATGGGATTCTCGAGCATAGCGCCAGGTTCACGAGCAACCTCGCGCTCCTCATGCCGAGGAATGTGTGTCCGGATCAATTGGTCCCAACGTCCTCAGCAGCTGCTTCCACTGAGGGCGTTGAGCTCGAGCTGAATCTGTTAGCTGGTTAAATAGGTTAAAACCTCAACCGTTTATTATGGAGATCTGGTCAATAAGTGTTAATAAATAACCTAACCTCGCGTACGCGATTCAGCTGGGAAGATGAGAGGGGATGAGCAAATAGATAAGTATTGAACATAAACGATCGATGTATCGGGAAGAATCGAGTGCCTTCGTGAAAATCAACCCGTTACGGGTCGACGGAGGTGATGCGCTCGCTGTTCTGAAGGCGATCAAGATGATTAGCACAGCAAAATACCGTAGCACGATTACACTCCAAAAACTCTGTTCAAATGGCGAGCAAGATGATTAGCATGATCGGGACCCGAGAGCAAGAATAATCATTCCGAGAGCAGTAACCGCAGAAGTCTGTGGCTCGCGATCCCCAGAGGCTCTAATTATGCCATCAAAGCCCCTCGAACCCCCTCTGTTTGTAGAATCAATCTCTCTCGTGGTGTAGCCTCAACTCCCCTCGCTGGAGGATCTCCAAAGAGCCCGCAGAGTTTTGACTTCAATTCCGAAGTATCGGGAGACTGAGCAGGTCGTGTTCAATTGTGAGTAAAGGTGTGTTGGTGCGCAGCCACAGTCGAAGTCAGACTGATCGACTCTGGTCTCTTCAGATTGTGATCCAGAGACTTTTCTCAACACGTGCGTCATCGAGTTGTGCAAGCATTCTGAGCTCTCCTTTGCGCTGTGGTCGAAGGCGTGTCGTACCCCTCGGAGTCCGTACATTGTAGCAACACCCGTGGACAAACCCGTGACAAACCCGCGGAGAAGTGACCAGGCCAGCGTCCAAAGTTCAAGCTCAGCCGACTCAGCGTCAGAGCAATACAGCCAAAACCTCCGAAATGCCGGTCATAGTGACCCAAGACCGGCCCCTCAAACGTATCTCACATTTCGGGGCGCATGAACCAGCAGAGGTGGGTGAGCCAGCATCATCGGCTCAGAATCGGCCGGCTGGGAATTCTCCGCGATGCGATGTCGATGCGGCCCGACCACTGAACAGACCCAGGGTGCTCCTTCCCCAACACCAGAAACCCATCCGGCCGCATGATAGGGTCAACAGACCCAGACAAGAGGTGAAGAAAGATCCAGTGGGCCACCATCGTCCGGCGGAGAATCTTATGCGCTGCGAGGTCCGTGAAGGCGGACCACTTGACATGCCCGTGATCGTGTTCCACAACCAGCCGCTCCAGCCTCCTCCACATCAGGGAGTACCCAGGCAAGGACAAGTGACCCGGCCAGTTCAAACGATCGAGATCCGTGAAGGCGGACCACTCGACATGCCCGTGATCGTGACCCACGATCCGCCGCTCCAGCCTCTTCCGCGTCAGGGGGTACCCAGGCCAGAAAAATTTACCAGGCCACTTCAAACGATCGAGATCCGTGAAGGCGGACCACTCGACATGCCCGTCATTGTGACCAACAACCAGCCACTCCAGCCTCTTCCGCGTCAGGGGGTACCCAGGCCAAGACAAGTGACGCGGCCACTTCAAACGATCGAGATCCGTGAAGGCGGGCCACTCGACATGCCCGTCATTGTGACCAACAACCAGCCGCCCCGACCTCTTCCACGTCAGAGGGTACCCAGGCCAGGCCAAGTGACGCGGCCAGTTCAAACGATCGAGATCCGTGAAGGCGGACCACTTGACATGCCCGTCATTGTGACCCACAACCAGCCACTCCAGCCTCCTCCGCGTCAGGGGGTACCCAGGCCAGGACAAGTGACCCGGCCACACCAAACTATCGAGATCCGTGAAGGCGGGCCACTCGACATGCCCGTCATTGTGACCAACAACCAGCCGCCCCGACCTCTTCCACGTCAGAGGGTACCCAGGCCAGGCCAAGTGACGCGGCCAGTTCAAACGATCGAGATCCGTGAAGGCGGACCACTTGACATGCCCGTCATTGTGACCCACAACCAGCCACTCCAGCCTCCTCCGCGTCAGGGGGTACCCAGGCCAGGACAAGTGACCCGGCAACTCCAAACGATCGAGATCCGTGAAGGCGGGCCACTCGACATGCCCGTCATTGTGACCCACAACCAGCCGTGCCAGCCTCCTCCACGCCAGGAAGTACCCAGGCCAGGAAGAGTGACCCGGCCACTTCAAACGATCGAGATCCGTGAAGGCGGACCACTTGACATGCCCGTCATTGTGACCCACAACCAGCCGTGCCAGCCTCCTCCACGCCAGGAAGTACCCAGGCCAGGACAAGTGACCCGGCCAGTTCCAGCGAGCCAATCTCGACCTGCCAAATCTAACCCGCGATGCGGATTGGATGAAATGAGACAGGTGGACAGGCCAGGGTCGTTGCCCCAAAAACAACCCTCGTTCCCTCGAGGGACTAACGGACAGAGAGGCGTGCTCGAACCTGCGTCAGCCAGCCAGGCACGGCCGGTCAAACCTCAACCTACCCCTTCCGGGACGAGCGAGACGGGAGCACGCAATGCCAATCTCGGCAAGCGGGTCATGATACAACCAGACAAGAGGCCGGCGAAGCGCAAGCAGTACGAACCGGCGGGCCTTGAGCTCTTCACACTCGGCGCAGGCGGATTGAAGCGGCCAGCGGAAGCGACCCTTAGAACTCACAAACGACAGGAGTCAAACCGATGAACCGAGAGAGCACACGACCTGCTTCGATCCTCGTGAAGGCGAATGATGGAACGAGAGAAAACGTTTTGATCGTGGAGCTGCTGTTGGCCTAATGGATCAGATTCGAGTAGGGATACCATGGGCACTATATCTCGGCTCCCTTCAGTCGACCAAAGTGATGATATGACTGAAATGTTTCTGTGAATTGCGCTCCTGAGCCTTATTGAATGCATTGTAATAAATGGAAAGACTGCTGAGAAGTACTATTTGATTATGATATTTGGGCTCGATTGAGGGAGGGAGGGGACAAGACTCCGTTAAGGGCATCGCTCATTCCTCGCAGATGCCGAGGGAATGGCTCAAGCATTGTCGGGGTCTTGCCCAGATTCCATGGACTCCGTATCCACGAACCCGGCTCGGAGGATTTCGGGACTCGGCAACGACGCCTGTGTCAGATCCCATCCGGCGCGGCTTCCATCATAGACTCTGCTACGGGAGTGAATTCACCACGCGGGTTGTGAGTTCACTCACTTCCTGACAACTGCCACACCCGATCTGGCAGATGATGCCAGAATTATGGATCCAACGATATCGGTGTGGTAATTGTTTCGGAACTTCTCGGGGCAACAAGATTCCATCGATGGGGAGAAGCAATGGTTACAAATATCCACCGAAACCGCCGGATCTGCCCGAGTTGGATCTCCTCAGAGAGCGAACGGTCCTCCTACGGATTCCTTTGATGAGAATCCAGTGATTGTGTCATATTGGTTGCTACGGGATCCCGAAATTTCGATTTTCCGTTCCTATGACCACTCACAGATGCCAATATCACGCCTTAAAAATTCCCACCGCCTTTCCGCGCACACCGACTCTTTCGGACTCAGACAGGGCACAGCAGACGACGCTGACCGGTTGTCAGCAGTCGACATCAGATATGTGCAACAGTACAACTCCAGGGACCGATGCCACCGGACGGTCAAGTGCAAGCATAGCTTGCATATCTGAGCAAACTGAGATCCGAACCGGAAGACGGCGGCAGCTGGTGCATTCTACCCTTGAGTGTCATTCTTTCGGGGTTTCAGGCAACTGGGTTTGTGACACGTGCGACGTATGAAGCTGCAATTTTTTGCTGTTGGATGCTTTTCGTGAATGGTTCATTCAGTGGTGATTCACCTGCAGGATAATATTTTTGTGTCTATGAGTGTTTTCTCTTTGTTCCTACGCTCGGATAGCGTAGGAACTTCTCGCACTTTTGGTACTTTTTGAGATGCCATCTGAATCTCGTTCGTCTTCATACCCGGTCAAACTGGATGCACCTTCTGCCATCGTCTCGAGTGCGATGCTGAGGAGTTCCCAGAAAGCATTCCTCTGCTGGCAACAACGCGACGGAGTTTGAAGATGCTGTTGGTAGCCCTTCGCTCCCAGGGCTTCGTCGGTTCCCGGTGGACGACAGAACTGACCGAAGCAATACCGTTCGGCGTCACAATCACCGAACGAGGCATCAGCTGCAACTGGCGGCCGGAGATTACGTGCATTACATCAGCGGAGCGACGGAAATTTCAGAATGTGGTCGCGCGTGTGCATCAACGCATGCGTGAGACATCACACCCGATTTCGCATCTTCCGCCAGTGCACAGCACTGTATACTACGCGTCCGATCCCTTAGGGTTCGCGGAGCTACCGCGGATATTCCTCCTTGGCGGCGATCTCAGCCGAACGAAGGAACCAAGCAGTAAACCGGGAATCCGAATCAATATCTCCGAAAAGGTCCAGCCAAAGTGTTCCGATCTTGAGCTACTACTCTGCGGTGATTCCACAAGGGATGTCATCAACCAACATCGCTAGGCGTCGACATCTTCCGATCCGCGACCGGAGACCTACAGAGGACCCAAACGCTTAAATCATTACAAGAATCATGGCGCACTGATTGTAGGACCGCGCATTGCGCCCGGTTCACGAGCAACCTCGCGCTCCTCATGCCGAGGAATGTGTCTCCGGATCAGTTGGTCCCAACATCCTTGGTGGCTTCTTCCACTCAGGGCGTTGAGCTCGAGCTGAACCTATTGGCCGGTGAGGTTAAAACCTCAACCGTTTATTATGGAGATTTGGTCAATAAGTGTGAATAAATGATTTTCTTCCTGTATTCTCGAAATTCGTCATTGTAGCTCGTTGGGATACTTCTAACTCCGAATCTAAGTACCCTCAACATCGGATATTCTTGAGTCGAAGCCGGTTTCGACGCAGCGTTTCGAAGAAAATCGACGGATGGAGCGTGAGTGTGAGCCGGGTTACAGGACTTGGGTGGGAATTCACCAAGTTCAGGATGATTGATTGATCGATCGGTTCATAAACAGTTCCTCATCCTTATACATTCCAAGTCATACGCGAAGAAACCCCTTTCGCCGGGGCGAGGCCTCTCAGCTGATAATTATCAGTTCGGTTGCTTGAGAATCCTGGTCGAGCTCACTCTCTAGTGTGACCACTCATCGATGCAAGTCTGCAGGTCGCGAGTCTCCCGACCGTCTTCGAGACACGGGACTATCACCTTCATAGCATAGCATAACCCTCCACGACCCTCGGACGTCCCTTATCGTCGGGCCTGCGATTGCGCGCGCACCTCGGCAGCTGGCCACCTGTGTCGGACAACGCAACCCGTGATCCAATGATCGTCTCCGTAGCGTGGAAGGTGATACCTGCGCGGTTGAGAGATCCAGCATGAACTTCCTTGATCCACAGCTGCGTCGAAGGTGAAGCAGGGCTCCGCTTGAGGGGCCCTTCGCCATCCGGCCACGTCAGGTCCGTGTAACAATCGAGGCGGGGACCGGTCGACCGCGTCAGGGCGGTACAACCCGTTTGGTCGCGGAACGTTTGGCCGCCGGGATCGCTTGGCCGCCGGGACCCTTCGGGCGTCGCCTCGTTGTGGGTCGAGTTGAAGAGTGCCATGAGTTATCGGCAGCTATTGCAGCAACGCTGTCATTGCTGCGTTTGCGCCCGCTGACCATCAGCCTCTCCAAGTTTTGATTAGTACATGTGGATTGTAATTTATTTTGTCAAATCATCTTGATCGTCTTACGTCGTAATATTACACAAAGTTTTCATGTTCTCCTCCATTTTCAATCAGGTCTGGCCCTGGAGCAGACTGAGAATCCGCTGAACCGCTGTCGAAGCCCTCATCCGAAAGTTTTCCTGCAGCCCACGCAAATAGTCGAGAATGGGATCCTGCCCGGAGTTCTGGACGATAGTGGGGATCCTCCGGTCCGCTTCGATGTATTTGCACCTCTCCCTCGGAGGACTGAGGCGGGCGACGTAAAGCGAGTACGCCACGTCTCTTCCATGCTGTAATTTTCGCGAACCATCGATGAAATTCCAAAGGGTTGGATGATCAACACCGAATTCGCCTTGTGGGCGACGCACAGTGGGCCCACGGCGGACATGCATCTGTTTTTCGCATTTTCGAGCTTGATTCATTCTATTTTGAACTTGTAGTATAGAAAGAGGTCACAGAACACGAAATCAAAAGATTTCATCGTTCAGAACGGGATTTTATCCTTTCGAAACGGGATTTCACCGCGTTTTTCGACGAATTTCCGCATTCAAAACTCGAAACCCGAGGCGCCCAGAGGCGCGCAGCCTCCAGGTGAGTCTCCCAGGCTAACTTGACTCAAACGTGGGGCCGGAACTGATATTTGAGTTGTTGTAGCTTGCGGAAGTTGAATTCTGTGTTTGTTGACCCTGCAATCGACTCAGAATTAAATAATCCACATCATTCGATGCACTTCCCCGAGCTGTGACCCGCCAGCTCGTGGGTGAACTCACGCTTCAGGTGGAAAATGAAAAGAGTCTGTTCAATCGACCAAGAATTGAATAATCCCCTTCAGTTTCACACAACATATTCATCTGGCGAGTAGATTTCTACGGAGTTTAACCTAGTCTGAAACATCACTCTCCGTCGATATGAACAAGCACTTCAACTCGTCATCGATCGGGTACTTGAACTACTCTTCGGAGCCTTCCTGAACATGTTGATGTAGGGATCTGAGAATGCGAGCATACTGTGAACCACATCCTCATTGATGGCTGCGCGCGATATTCTTCGAGCGCGATGCAGTCGATTATCGCGGTAGATCTCGTTCCGGGCCTCCTGGGCTTCCTCGCCCAAGGAGCCGATGGGGAAAGACCAGGCTGCCGCGACGATCGAGGGACCATGTACAAGAACTTTATGCACCGTGTTTGACATGGGGTACCACGGGTATTTCTCGACATATAGGTCGGCCGTTTCTCTACAATACAGGTCGAACTTCCCGACTTGCAGCTGCTGATTTCAATTTATCGCATTTAGGATCGTTCGGAAACAGCGAATCAGCGTCTCATCGAGCTTTGTTATTTCGGCTGTGACAGTGGCGTCAGCGAAGAGCCTTCTCGATGTATTCCCATCATTAGATGTTCCTCTGCCCTGTTGTACCATGTCAACGTTCAACCCGAGGGACTCTCTGAACTTTGACCGAATTTCCGTCTTCGCCAGAGCCCTCAAAGTCTTCAATTGGTCTCCGGCTGCATGCCATTGTTTGAATTCCAAATTGTATGAAATGTGAAGCAGGAGCTCCATCGTCTTGATTCGCGCGTGTAATGGGGACATGGAGATGTGTTTCGACGGAGGGGGCTTCGCTCTCACAAGGGAATGGCACGAGCGGGGGTGGCGTTCGGGGTCGAGACAAAGCTAGTCGGGTGGTTTCCTATCGACTTTTTAAGAGATCTGTCGTCAAAAGTTGCGAAATACTCGTGGTTTTCGAGAAAAATTGATTTTTCAATTTCTCCTCCAACATGGGGCATATGGCTTAAACATGGAGCCTATGGGAGCCAAAAAATTTTTCCGAAAAAAACGAAATTTCAGAAAACTGGGAGCAGTTGAGGGACGATGATGGGTCGCGTAGGCAAGATTTCGTCAAAATCGGAAACAAAAATTTTCAGCCCATAGAACCCCATGTTAATTTTTCCGTAAGGGGACCCCCTTACGCGAAAAAAATGCCGTTTTTTTTTTGGTTCCCGATTTTTGCGAAACTTCGCCTACCCCCCCCATAATCGACCCTCCGGATCACGATTCTGATGTCAAAAATGATCGGGGAGATGTCCTTCGAGTGGCTGTTGTGGAGCTCCCATGTTAAAAACCTCGAAGAAACGAGGCATTTTTCTCCAAAAACAAGAGGGTAAGAGGAACCCGATATACCGGAACAATCACCTCTAGACCTGATGTCCTCAATCAGCCACCCGTTCCTCGACTGCTCCCACTTTTCTGGAATTTCGGTTTTTTCGGGAAAAAATTTCGGCTCCCATAGGCGCCATGTTTAAGCCATATACCCCACGATGGAGGAAAAATTGAAAAATCAATTTTTCTCGAAAACCACGAGTATTTCGCAACTTTTGACGACAGATTTCTTAAAAAGTCGATAGGAAACTACCCGACTAGCTATGTCTCGACCCCGAATGCCACCCCCCGCTCGTGCCGTTCCCTTGTCAGATACATCAATTCTAGGTTGTTCATTTCGCTCGGCTTCGCGTTACATATAGAGCAAGTAGCCATGGAAAGCGTGTTATTCATCGTTTGTAAGACTTTCCCGTCTATCATAGAGCACGTCATGAGGAACTTTATGTTGAAAAAATTGCCTCTGATTGACACAGCACTGTCATTCAGATTGGATATTTCTCTTTGGACTCGCTCGATTTCAGTTCTTATCACTGAAGGAGTTTCTTTCGTCAACTCAAATCTCATAGGACGACAAAACCGCGTTGACGAATGTGTGGGATTCTCCCAAAAAACAACTTCGCTATTCCGGGCATGGAGCTTGAGTGGTACCAAAGAGGTCATGAAAATACTTGAATCTGAGGTTGTGGGGTCCGAGAACGACTGTTTATATTCGCTGTGCCCAGACGACCCGTCACAGCCCCATTTCGACACCAGGATCACTTCACGATCCATTCTCTCCAAGGTTTCCTCCGTTTGAGACATGAGAAGCCTCTGCGCGGTGTGCTCCAAAAGGTTTTGCAGGGGGATGACGCAGTGTTTCTCTGAAATCTCTACACCCTCCGGGTAGCAGCCCTTTTTTGCGTCTCTGATACGATTATAGACTGGATAGATATCCCGTCAAGCTCTTTGGTAGCTGCCCGCAAAGTCTCGTACTGGGTTTTAGAAAGCGATAGCTCCAAGAGAAGCGCGAGGGCTCTCTCCGGAGTGAATTTGCGAGGCGTGAAGGATCGTCTCAACAGTTCAGGTTCGATCTCGCTCTGAATTTTCCTGATCTTCCGCCGTTGAGTACGCTCACAGCATTCGCTGAATCGTTTCTTAGGCACACCGCGGGTACTTCCTGGTAAGAAGCAACTCTCTTGAGATTCTCCTGTAGCATGTTCGGTGTTGAGATTCGGATCGTGATTCTCACCGTAGTTTTCCCCCAGCTCCGCAAAGCAAGGTTCCACTACATCCACATCAGGGATCCACTCGGCTGCCAACTGTTTCTCCAACCAAGATGAGAGTTCCTCCTCTGGTCCTTTCAATCTACGGCGGATTTGGGATTTCTTTCGCTTGAGACGAGGGAAGAAGGTTTTCCTAAGGAAAAGCCTGATTTCATCCCACTTCTGATTCGGTATAGACTGATGTGATTCTCGAAGGGCTGACAAACACGAATCCAAGTTTCCTGTCTCAGTCCCGTTTTGTGGCGCCAAAGCAGCCAGTGTTCGGAATGGAATTTCCACTCTCTCCATGGTCTGTCGGCGGTCATTGAACATAATTGGTAACTCCCTGCATTTTATTAGCGATTCCATCGGATGTCAATTCGATAAGCCATCACTATACCTCTTCGTCACTTCCATAGTGAACTCAACTCACCGTTCAAATTCGTTGGAGTTGAAAAGTTTGCACAATTGACTGACTGTTCGCTTGTCGGGAATTCCACGCAGTTCAGATGGATGCGAGACTGTCGAAGTTTGACTGCAGTGCCAAGATGCGAGAGTCACAATACATTGACCCCACAGATTCCCAAGATTACTGAACACTGCACATTTTTGACATTTGACTTTGTGTGACATCCTCGATGCGGGACTCAGCTCTCCGATGCATTGCGCGAAAACCGCCGGACACTCTTGGAATATATCACGCTCAGTCATCAATGAGGATGTGGTAACAATATGATCGCACTCTCAGATCCCTTCATCAACACATACGGAAAAGCTCCGAAATGTTGTTCGGATTCCCCGATCAATGACGGGTTCAGGGATAATACTTGCTCAAATCATCGGAGAGTCTTTGATCAATACTTCGTAAGAAGAGCGTTACTTCAGGCTTACATTCACCCACGAGCTGGCGGGTCACAGCTCAGGGAAGTGCATCGAATGATGTGGATTATTTAATTCTGAGTCGATTGCAGGGTCAACAAACACAGAATTCAACTTCCGCAAGCTACAACAACTCAAATATCAGTTCCGGCCCCACGTTTGAGTCAAGTTAGCCTGGGAGACTCACCTGGAGGCTGCGCGCCTCTCGGCGCCTCGGTTTTCGAGGTTTAAATGCGGAAATTCGTCGAAAAACGAGGTGAAATCCCGTTTTGAAAGGATAAAATCCCGTTTTGAACGATGAAATCTTTTGATTTCGTGTTCTGTGACCTCTTTCTATACTACAAGTTCAAAATAGAATGAGTCAAGCTCGAAAATGCGAAAAACAGATGCATGTCCGCCGTGGGCCCACTGTGCGACGGTGCCTCCCCATCAAGAGTTTTTTGATGACTGATCACATCGAAATCGGGAATCGAAGGTCAGCACGAACAACTCCTCCCCTTTTCACCAATCTGAGGCGTCCAACGTAGTTGTACTCGAAGTAGTTCAAGAGACTCATGAGTTCTCCCGGCAATTTTTTTTTTTTGATACAACGCTTTATCTGTACATAAAGGTAACATATGGGAGGTTACACAAGAAACGGTCGCGACACTCGCCAGCTGAAAAGCGAGTTAACCTTGTCGTTCTTCGCTCGGGATTTCGGGCGAAGTGCTCCATTTGCTCTGGTGATCGACACTGTTTTGTCGAAGGGATGATCACATTTTCCGATCTTTCTTCAGCCTGGGATTCCAGACCGGGGCGCGATAAGACAAAATCGGTTAAACATAGATTCGGAAAAGGCTAAGGTACAAATCAACATCTCTTACAACGAAAGAACGCAGGATGAAATTGCACATTCGGGCGGCCTTGTTGGCGGCCTTACGAGTTCGTTCGCTGTAGCTGAAATCTGGGGTCATGATGACACCCAGTTCTCTTGCTCGTTTCGTGGATTGAAGTTTTAATCTATCGATGAAATATGGCCTTTCCGTGTTTTTTCTTTCATAGTGCATTATGACGCACTTTTCAACTGATAGTTTGAGGTCAAGTGACTTCGTCCACTGACTGAATGCTGTTACTGCATCCTGTAGACGTTCGTGTTCTCGGTCGTCGTTAACTCGCGCATAGATTTTTGTGTCGTCAGCGTACACTCTGTAATATACGTGATTTTCGGGAACATTCTTGATTGAGTCCGTAAACAAAACGTACGCCAAACAGCCTAGTATGGTTCCCTGAGGACAGCCTGACGTTATCTTTGCGGCACTCGAGAGGGCACCGTTTACTGATACCTTGAAACTTCTGTTCGTCAGGAATGCCTCGATCCAGCGAGACAATTTTTCTCCCACTCCAAGAGAGGGTAGACACTCAAGGAGCTTCTTGTGAGTTGCGAGTTCGAAGGCCGATTTTAAGTCGAACATTATAACATCAAAACATTCGCCGTCATTTACCATTTTGGACAAGTCGTGCTGGTATTTCGAGAGTTGGATGCAACAAGACCGTCCTTTACGATATGCATATTGTTCATCGCACAGCAGATTCTGTGCAATCGCATTCGACATGATGGCTTCAGATACAACGCTTTCGAACAACTTACAGACGGAGCTTGTGAGAGAGACATTGCGCTTGTTTGACATCTTTGCCTTGTCTCCTTTTTTGTGGATCGGAACTACAATGGCCTCCCGAAACACATTGGGTAGGTCGCCATCACTAAGCGATCGTTCAAAAACAAGTGAGAGCGGTGTACATATTTCATGGGGTGCTGATTCGCCAAACGCTACTTCGAGATGATCGGGCGGGACGGAAGCCAGTGCTGGCACCATTCGCGCACTCAAGGCGAACCAGGGCGCCTCGTTGTTGTTTGTCAAGACCTGCAGGTCCGCTAGTTTCTTCTCCATGTTCTTCACCAGGTGGAAGAAGCATCCATCCAGCTCAGCGTCAGGAAAACAAGCTCTAAACGCGTTCATCAGGCCCAGCTCGAAGTCGAGCGAAATTTTGTTTGGATTGAAGTGCGGCCATGCATCCAGGAGAACCCAAAGCATTTTGGGATGAGTGTCCTGACTCTCATTTGGAAGAAGTGCGTAGCAGACTGGTACAGTGAACCCCCGTTTTACGCGGTTTCCAGATCCGCGTAAAGCGAATTTTTCCGCGTAAAACGGGGGATGCCCAAAAATGCGAGATTATTATTGTATTGAATTATCGACTTCGAAAGTCGACCGAAAGGGTTACAGAAACTCTCCGAGCGCGAGCGTTGAACATTCGATATGCAGAGGATCGAATTCTCCGAGACATTCGTGGCTTCTAGTAGAATCCTGAGGCTGCAGAACGCATCACAGGTTCACACTGTCGTTGTTCGGAGGCCAGTTCACTGTAGTGAAAAAGCAGTTCCGGAATGTCGCCAAGGAAAAGGTCGAAAGCCGAGAGAGTTTCGGGTCAGCCAAGACGGGCTCGACAGAGACGCACGATCACGTTCACCGAAAAGTTACAAATCCTGGATATGCTAGACGAAGGCAAGAAGCAAGCTGCTGTAGCGCGTGAACTGTCGCTTAGTGAATCCACCATACGAACAATCGCCAACAATGCTACTAACATCAGAGCTGCAGCGAAGATATCTTTAGGCAGGGAAGTTAATCGAGCACGGACCAGCCGCAACGAAGCAGTGCTTCGGACAGAGTCGGCTCTGGTAGCATGGATTCACGAATGTCAAGCGAAAGCCATCCCGCTCGATACCAATATCATCCAGGAGAAAGCCAAGCAGCTTTACGATGAGGTTATAGCGACGACTCCATCTCAGTCTCAGTTCATCTGCAGCCCAGGCTTCAAAGCTAGCAAAGGCTGGTTCGATCGCTTCAGAAAGAGGTACGTGAACAGCGCGAGACGCTGAGCGACTCTCATTGAATTCCTAGGCTGTCGGTATGAAACCGGGCTTTTTTCACTGAAAACGATCGATTCTCAAAAAATACGGCAGGAAGTACGCACCGTCGTTGGTGATCGGCCTCTTTTCGATTGTTTTCCATCCCATTCCCACAGGCACTCTTTGAGGAACGTGAGCCTACATGGTGAAGCCGCGTCTGCCGACAGCACTCTCGCCGAGGATTATGTCCGTCACCGATTCCCGCAGATTCTCAGCGAAGGTTGCTTTGCCCCCGAACAGGTGTTCAACATGGACGAGACTGGGCTATTTTGGAAGAAATTGCCATCCCGTACATACGCTCTGGACGAGCCAAGCGAAATCCGAGGAATGAAGCTTTTGAAAGATCGCCTCACTCTTGTCTTGTGTGGCAACGCGGACGGGTTATTGCTTAAGCCGTCTGTGATCTACAGATCGGGAAATCCGAGAGCTTTAAGAAACAAGAACAAGAGGCTCCTCCCCGTTCACTGGATGCACAACGCGAGAGCGTGGATGACGAGAGAGCTGACAGCTGAGTGGTTTTACGATAGCTTCATCCCCCAGGTTGAGCTCTACCTCGCGAGGAAAGGACTTGCATTCAAAGTTCTGCTGCTTCTAGACAATGCGAGTGGTCACAGCAGAGATATTTCTTACGAGGGAGTCCGGGTAGAATTCTTACCGCCTAATACGACGTCGCTGATCCAACCAATGGATCAGGGCGTCATAAGGGCGCTCAAAGCGCTCTACATGAGGAGTTCGTTGAAGACCCTGGTCAGAAGCATGGACGCCGATGAGAACTTCTCCCTCCAAGAACACTGGAGACGCTACAATATCGCAACGTGCCTGAGTAATCTACAAGCTGCTCTCGATGACATGAAACAGAGCACAGTGAGAGCATCCTGGAAGAATTTATGGCCGGCAATCGTTCAAAGCTCTGACAATTCCGATCGTCAAGACCTCTTCGATACTGCTGTACAACACATCGTCAAATTGGGGAGCCATATCGAAGGAGTGGACTTCTACCATCTTTCTCGCGAAGACGTGCAAAATGTCTTAGAGTCAGATTCATCGGAGTTTGACCAAGAAGAAGAACGGGAAGATCAATCAGAGAGCGACGGCGATGGAGACGGAGAAGTGCCACCAGAGACTGGTCTGACCGACGAGCGCCTCCTCCAGCTGATCAGAACCGTGGGGGACATGCAAAACAAAGTGGAATCGTGGGATCCCCATATGATTAGAGCTTTACGGTTCCGGAAAGTTCTTGATGAAGCCATTGAGCCCTTCAAGAGCCTTCTAAGAGACGCCGATCTTCTGTGAGCGCAATGTATCAGAGCAATTCCAAGTTGAGTCGTGAGCAAATTCATGATTTTTTTCACAATCGGTCTCTCTGTAGTAGGAGATATTTCATCATTCGATTCCGTCATCCTTACTTGAAATAAACTTACTCGGAAAAGCTTCGAGAAACAGCTTGGAATTGACGAATTCACGTAAAACTAATTGAGTATGTACAACGAATCCGCGTGAACATAATCCGCGTCGAGCGAACCCCGCGAGAAAATACGCGTTCAACGAGTCCGCGTTAATCGAACCGCGTAAAACGAATTTTCGTAGGACGAACCGCGCAGAACGAACCGCGTAATACGGGCCGCGTAAAACGAACCGCGTAAAACGAATCCGCGTAGAACGAACCGCGTAAAACGAACCGCGTAAAACGGGGGTTCACTGTATCACAAAACCAGAAGGCTCTGCGAGCACGGAGAAAACATGTTGGAAATGTTTGAAGGCAAAAAGACCGAAAGTTCCGTCGACGTAGATTTCATCGACGTGACCGATCCAGGCGCCCGTGGACTTCCTTCCGAATATCAGGATTCTGAGATTCCTTCCGAGGATTCGTACGTGGAGTAGCTCTCAGGGATAACGATTGAACGGCGGTGAGAGGGCACCGCGGGAGCACTCGTACAGGCCTTGCGAACTCGGTTGATCGGTTTTCGTCGAGCGCGGTCGGAAGGAAATTCCATTTGTACGGCTTCTGTAGCTCTCGCCTGAGTGTGATTTATGATTTGTAGGGGAGTTTCCTGAGTTTCCGCCGCTAGGCGTTTCAACCCGGTGCGCTTGTGCGCGACTTCGACACAGGCTGCAGCCGATGGATCACTGTGAGATCCAGATATATTGACTTCGCCCGTGGAGATGACCCGATGCGCTCGAACCTTACATGTTCTCCTGCATTGGCAACGCCAGAATTCCGTACGTCAAATACGTATTGGCGACCCTCATGACACAATTCATCCCGTCCTCAATTCATTTGCCTCTCTTCGATTTGACCATAGATAAGGATTGAGAAATTTTGAACTTGTTGACGAAATTTTCACAACGAGATCAGAATGACGTTCAGCAACTTGTTTGTTTTCTCTGATCGAATAGATAGCGAGCGTTCTTTCCTTCGCTTGAGTCGGCAAGACGTCGCTTGTTTGCGCAAGTTTTATGCGTGCGCCTGCACTGTAAGCACGTGCAAGCAAACCGGACGAGGCAGGATCAAATTGTTCCAAGACCGTCCCGCGGCCAAGCGATCGCGGCGGCCAAACGTCACGCGACTAAACGGCCGGGCCAAACGGGCTGCTCCGCGTCAGGGGCATTGCGGGTGGCGACATCGGCGCCAGGGGCCGCTTCCGGGTCCCTTCGCAATTCGCGACCTGAAGAAACTGAATCCCCAACATCTCTCACAGCTCTCACAGTGCGCCAAATTGACAGGCATCACGAGGCGCGCGATTCGACAGCAGGACCGCACCAGCCGGCCGCATCTAGTCTATCCATAAATCGCTCATCTCTTGATTCATATATAAAGGTTGTTCATTCACATTTTCATGTCGGTGCCTATCTAATCTGAAAGTACTCAAGTGACCACGGACGACTCACTCTGCGGGCGAGCCTTGTAACTGTCTGAGAGACCCTACTCCTGCACAATTCCCTGCATGATACTTATCACATGGTAGGAAACAGAATTTACACTCACAACCCTCATTCGCGTCGTGGTAATACGAATATCTACAAACTGTATGATGAAAGCCATGTATGGAAAGTCTAGTGATCAGATGACGGTTTTTCATCTTTGCGGCCTTCCACGTGTCTATCTGCATTGCCGTTGTGCTGAAGAATCGCGCGTCCACCTCGGCTTTGCTTCCGTTTGTGATCTCTCTGGGATGTGGTGAACGCCGGGGTTTTACTGAGCCTCAGCGTTCCTGTGCCTCCTCGACAAGGGTCGGTCCCTGTGTCAGGAGGTATACCAGTCTGTTCTTTGAAGATGCGTGCACGCCTAGTACCTGCTTCAGAGAACTTGTTTTCGCGGTATCGAGGAGTCGGAGGTCCTCTACGGTCAGCTTCACCCAGGGGCGAACCGAGCCCGAGTGCCGCCCGGTGCGGACGGAAATTTTTCCGCCCTCACAAATGCGATTTTCCGCATTTTCGCACGCTGGATCATCAATTTTCTCCCTATCTCTCCCTCCGAACTTGTTATTTGGTCGTAAGAACATATCATTGGAATTCATTGGAATCATATCAGTGGCGATTGAGAGAATCGCTTCCAAGGGAAAATTCCGGAAGTCGGAGCGGAGTGGATTCGATCCGATTATTGTTTCCTGGGTATCGCTCGCCGCGCGAGAAATTTTTTGAAGTTGATTTGATTCTATGGAGCGCGGACGAGATGCGCCTGAATAGATATGTATCAACCCAACAGCCTAACCAGGGCCTCACAAACGCCGCCCCATCACCTGTGCCGCCCGGTGCGGGCCGCACCCCCCGCCCCCCCCTTGGTACGCCTCTGGCTTCACCCATACCAGTTCCAGTCCGTAGGTCGCTACTGGGGCCAATTTGAGGGAGAATAGCTTCGTCGCCCGGCTGATGGATAACTGCCTTGGGTTGGCTACGGTTGCCATCGCTATCGTCGTTTCCCTTACGCGCTCCGCCACGTGTTTCCTGAAGGACGACCCTGTTGTCGTCAATGTAATTTCTAGGTACGTGAACGAGTTTACGTATGTGATGCTCTGCCCATCGAGTCGCAGGGCGTCCCTCGTGGCTAGTCCTTCCTCCTCTTCTGAGCTTGACAGCCTCCGTTTCCGCCTTGTTAATCTCCAGCCCGATCTCCCTCACGTATTCCGAGAGCGTCACCAAAGACTGCTGCAGGTGGAATCGGGAAGGGCTCAGCAGAACAAGGGCGTCGGCGTATTGTATTGTTTCGACGAATCCGTGCCTGCTGGAGATTCGGAACGGAAGATCCTCCACCAAGATTGAAAACAGGATTGGACTCAAGTTGTCTCCTTGAGCCTAACATATCGTCTGGGTGATCCCGCTTCTCGTGACCACACCGTCGTCTACGCTGATGTGGTTGCTCTGAAGGATGGCTCGCAGCAGATTGAGCATGCGGGGTGGTACGCCCGCATGGACCAGCCGCTCCAGTACGATTGTTCTCGACCCCATGTCGAAGGCTGATCGAAAATCCACAAACACCGCGTACAAGGCGTTCCGTGGTCTGCTGAACTGCTTCTGAATCTCGTCAAGTAGGATACGATTGGGTACTCCTGCGTTTGGCGACCGCACGGGTTTTGGTGGCGACTTGAGACCGCGAAATGTAGCCGGCACGGTAAGCGAGGCAGCACACGCAGCAGGGAAAGGGCGGTGGCATCGGCGCGTAGGTTTGAAAGGCAGCAACAGCCGAGCCAACATGAGTCCCCTAGCCACGGTCTCTTGCGGTTGCTTATCATCGACCCCCGAGCGAAGCGAGGGACACTAGCTAGCAGGCGCGAGGGGCCAGGAGCCTGCTAGCTAGTGTCCCTCGCTTCGCTCGGGGGTCGATGATAAGCAACCGCAAGAGACCGTGGCTGAAGGACCCAGGCCGCACGGCCAATGGCCGCCGGCGCGAGCATTCAAATATTTCCAGCGGGATTAGGGCTTTGGAGTAGGCTTAAGGGATGGTGAACAACGAGTCGAGAAGTGCCGACAGACGCCGTCCATTGTCAACAACGCACATGGCTTTGTTGACAATGGACGGCGCGGCCGCTGCTTAGCTGCCGCGCTCTCCACCGCCGCGCAGCGTTCTGAGAATCCGCCATTTTGGCGAGTATTCCTGTGCGGTCGCCAAACGCAGGAGTACCCATGTCGCATGCCCTCCTTGTCGAATGGGATCTGGCCTCTCCTGACGCACTCGTTGAAGAGTGCTGTCAGATGCGAGATGAGCAGAGCCGTCTGCTTGAGTTGCTCATTGAAGGTTTCATCCTGCCCGCAACTTTTCCCGTCGGGGAGGCTGGCGACTGCATGATGGACTTCGGCTACGGTGAAATCCGCGTCGAGCTGTTCACGCCAGAAGTGAGTCATCTCAGGCCATACGCTGTCCACCGTGACAAGGCCGTACGGGCCGGTGTTCCTGGCTGCGATGACTTCACGAATGTGTCTGTGTAGTTCGTCTCGCGGCGCAGGGCAGGATTTTCTCGGAGGCCGGGAGTGGTGAAGCCTACGATGGCCCCCTCGCCCCACCCCCCCTGGCTACGCTACTGCTGAGGGGTCACTGACCCGAGAGGTCACTTGTTTCAGGTATCAAGGCTCCAGAGACCCAACGACCCCCTAGGACAGTGGTTTTCAAAGTGGGTTCCATGGAACCCTTTGGTTCCATGGCGAGTTTTCAGTGTTCCCCGGCCATATTTCTTGTGGAACCCCGGGGTTCCGCCATGTGCTGTGGCTCCAGTGGAGACCGGCTGATTAGTCGCGTATCAAGTCAATTGACATATTCGCGCAAGATGTTCGAGCAGCGGATGTCACTGGAAGCGCACATTCACGTTTCACTCATTCATATCTATTGTTTTTTGATAGCGACAATCGATAGATGAAGATGAGAAAAACCTGGACTTGCACTTAATCTGAGTTTGGGGTTCCGCGAAGGGTTCCGCGGATACGATAGGGTTCCGCGAAGGGTTCCGCGGATACTATGGGGTTCCGCGAAGGGTTCCGCGGATACGATGAGTTGGGAGCGGGGTTCCACGAAAAAAAAAGTTTGGGAACCACTGCCCTAGGATGACTGACCCGAAGGCGCACGAGACAGGGAGTGTGACCCTAGGGGATCACTGACCCTATGGTTCGTAAACTGAAGAGGTCACTGGCCTCAGAGATCACTGGCCCCAAGGCGCAGTGACCGGGGCGTCACTGATCCTAAGGATTCCCTAGGGTCACTGACCCTAAGGATTCCCTAGGGTCACTGATCCTCGAAGTCAAGGCCCAAGGGCCAGTGGACCCCCGGGCCTCCATGTCTCTGGTCCTCTGGGACCCTGACGAGGGATGTCAGCCACATGTCCGAGCCCGATTTGCCCCAACTTGTGGGATCTTGTAGCCCCACGTGAGAATAGAAAAACGTCATACATAACTTTCCCCGTTTTTTGTTTTCACAGAATAACAGCATCGTCAAAGTTCAAATTTTGACATGGGCGTCCATGGGGATTTTGAAGACGACGAAGGAAGGAAGACGAACAGTTTCTACGGCTTCGCATCAATGGAAATGGTATTTCATATAGAAACAACTACAGCAGAGTACATTCTTGCGGCGTTGCGCAGTCACCATCGACTTCGAAGAGCAGTTCAGACATGGTCGGGAACGGGACCTCGGGCACCGGGAAACCGCCCAAGCGCCAAGTACATGACCAGAAGGGTCGGAACTCCAAGCTTTCGAACTTTATTATATATCAGTAAATGCATACGCAAAATATCATCGAGCTGATCGACACGGAAGTTGAAGAGCAAGCAATGTTCGGTGATTCTCTTCGCGAAGTCCTTCCAGAGCCGAAAACAATACAAATCCAAGGGCTGAACGAAACCCGTTGAGCCTTCGGGGAAGATTTTCACCGTAACTTCCTTGTTCGGAATAGCATAGAGCTCCTGATCCCTATGCCCCCCCCCCCCCAAGAGTCGATCGAGTATACAGTGAAACCTGTCTAATGGGACCACCTTCGGTGACTCTGAAAAGTGGTCCGATAACTCGGGTGGTCCCATTAGGCAGGTCGAATACTATGGGACTCTATGGCCTCGGCGCTCGGCGAATATGGTCCGATAACTCAGGTGGTCTCCTTACAGAGGTGGTCCTTACCTCAGGTTTCACTGTATCTCACTTTCAACGAACAAGGAACCGCGCGGCACGTAGCAGACAGCCGTGTAGAAGTTTAAAAACAACAAATGCTGCAGTCGCAGCGTGGCGCTATTTTCGAATCCAGAGCCCGTCCGGAGGTCATATAAACCCTCTTCAAGAATTCCCAGAGTCTTAACAGCGCACAGTGGGGTATTTTGGCCCGGGGTGATCAAAAATATTTCCCGGTCTAGAAGTGTGGATATTCCTTTCGTGCTGGGTACTACGAGTCTCTCCAAGGATTTTGTACGAATTGGAATTTCCAGAATCGTGATTTTTTAATTTTTTTTCAATTTTTCCGTTTTACCGATTTCTGAAAATTGCAAATTATTGATGAAAATCGAGCCAGGTATGGCTGATGTGGAAGCTGCTATGTCGGAAAGATGTCCGCTATAAGCTCCCGTTCGATGCCCCCTGCATCGTTCGCAAAAAATGCCGTTTTCGGAAACCGGCCACAACATGGGAGTCTATGGGCGGACATGAAATCTGCCTGTAGAATCGAAACGGGGCAACATCGGATGGGGTCGTCCATGGGGTTAATGTAGGCCTGTCACCCAGCTACAAGATGCGACGCGCGCGGAATCTGTAGAAATCCGCATAAGCGAAATATCGCAGAAACAAGAAAATAGCCAATTCATCGGGGCTGCGATGGAGTGCTGCCTCCCGATTGGATTCCCAGTTGACGCGCGCTCATAGCTGTGAAAGGAAGTCTCTCAAAATCCGTTATCACACAAGTCAAACGAGATCCACGTAAACATCCTGGGCGAGCCAGAGCGTGATTGTTCCCAGATGTCGCCGATCATCATCAATGAAAGACATGATAGCTGGATGCATAATTCAGATTGACTCGCTGCTTTTCTTGAGGAATAAAGTTTCGACAGTTGTGATAAAAATGTGATGAGAAAAACATTAAGAGTAACACGACGCCAGAGCGCGCAACAAGCTGTCTGATTAATTCTCAGAGTCATTCTCTGAATTTTGCTCGAAATAGTACGACGCTTCCATACTATAGGGATTTCGTTCGACGGATTCGCGGTCGGGCCTCAGAGACGACAACAAGGGGTCTGAGGTGAGCAAAAGACGATCCATGACGTCTTTGTTACAGGCAATGCGTGAGCATTTCCGCGAGAAGTGCATTCGATACTGGCGAAAGTATTTGTTCCTGTGCTCCGCTGCCTCTTCTGAAAACATTCCGATGGGTAACCGAGCATTCTCCATGATCATCGCTCCGTGTATGAGACCCTTATGTAAGGTGGGGGACATGGGATACCACCTATAGTTCCTAACGTATTGTTCCGCCGTTGCATTGCACAGAACAGAAAATTTCCCTAAATCGATTCGCTGCGAGCTGGTCAATAGTTCTAATATGAGCCTTAAATTCATCAGGAGATCTAAGTCGACCGCGGTTATGTCGGAAACTATTTTAACATTGTCGAAGAAGCGGCGCGACGTGTTGCCGTCATTGGTATTCCCAAAGCCGGCTTTTGGAGAATCCACGAGAAGACCCAAAGTTCTCCGAAATTCATCCTGTATACGTTTTTTCGTTGCTCTCACGCTTTCCTTTTCGGCCTTGGATCTTGCTTGCCGTTTCCCTATTGGAATCTTATAGGACAGCGCGAGTATGAAGTCGAGGAATCTGATTCGTGCGTGGAGAACGGAGAGTCCGTATTGCGGGGTTTCGGGATCTACAGGTCGAGTGACCATTCTCCCGAGGTCATTAAAATCTTTCGATGTTGCCTTACAGATGTAACATCTCAGTGAAGATGTGGTACCGGTTAGGCTGTTGCAAACCTTTCCATCAATCATCGTTAATTCCATGATGTGACTGACATACATGTTGCCGCCAGACAGAGGAACCTCGCTCAATCTCAATCGATTGATCTGCTCCTTGACGATGTTGATTTCTTCAATCGTGACCTCCTTGGTTTCTCTTACAAAGCGGAAACGGATCGGTCTGCAGAATCTCGGACTCGATGGCGTGAGATTGCGCCAAAGCACCTTTTCCCGGCCTTCCGAATTTGTGACTAGTAAAAGAGGAACGAGAGTGCATTGAAAGACATGATCATCGGATCCTTCAGAACTCTGAGATTTCTGCTTGAACTGTGCCTGATTCGAGCCATCTCCACCCCACTTAGGGTTGAGCTTCGTGTTCCGCTTCTCGAGAACCGCCAGTTCGAATAGAGAGTCTCCCAGAAAGTTTCCGAGACGGCATACTGTCAGGTCCAGTAATGCTTGCAAGTCTACTGATACAGAATCCTCAGTCACCGTGTATGCCCCTGGTGGGGGATAACACAGCTGTTTGCCTTTCTGCACTGTCGTATAACAGGGCAATCCTCCGGGGGCTGCTTTATACATGACGTTATACTGTTTCCTGGTGAAATTCCCCTCAACCAAGATCGCGAGGGTTCCGGTCAAGCTTTTCTGACGAAAGTTTTCTGTACCAAGACTTTCGTTGCATTGGATATCCAAGCTGTCAGACGAAGACTCCTCCGGCGCGGTTCGGTCGCGTGGAGTTCCAGGGACGGACCTCTCGGTCTCGCGCGCTCTTCTGCGTTGCGTTGACCTCGAGCACAACTCGAACGGTTTCGCCGGTCGTCCTCGGCTTACTTGCGGGAAGACTGGAAATTCGTAGGTCGCCGAGAGCCATCTTTCATGGGACTCAACAAAACGGTCCATGTGATAGCCAATGGCGACGAGTTTCTTCTTAAACTCTGACTTTAAACGTCCCAGGTTTCTTTGATTTTTGGAAGCGCGCTAGGCGGGGAGGTTGTCACATCTGCGATGTGAGCGACCAATGACCCGAACTTGTTCTCCAGGCGCTTAGGCCCGGTTTGCTGGATGATGGCAACTAGCTCCCGCCTAGTAAGGCGAATGGTGCATTCTGCTAGGAATAGAAACAACCTGGGATGAGTGTGATAACTCCCATTTGTTCTTCGCAAAAAATGGCGTGCGTCAGAGGAATACAGGGGCCCCCGTTCAGCGTGAATGGGAGGAAACGCGTTGTACGTTCCCCGTACAAAATCTCAGTTTAGTGACGGGAATACTTTATTCATCTCTCAATCACCGATCACTTGCTAGAGTTAATAATTCGTAATTCCAAAGTCCCTCATCCCAAGACTCGGCTCCAGTTTGAATCACGACAGAGACCAATCGGCCAACCAGAGGGAATCGGGAGATCTACGCGACGTCTCAGTCAGCAAATGTTTACAAAGCAAGTTTCTGGAGAGTGCCGCATATGTGCTGTGACAGCTTCGCTGCACGTTCATATAGGAAAGGTCGGCTGTGTTTGTGCGAGCGCCACGCTGCCGATTGTCGAGGAACACTCAACTTCCGAGTGACCTCTCTTCGAATATAGGAATCTGTTCTTTGAACGGAAGCTGAACGTTACAATTGGCTCAGTTTTGAGTTGAACGGCGACGAATGTGTCCAGGTAGATCCCATCGATCCGGTTCTGACTCTATTGACATCCCTTATGACACTTGTCCGCCAATAAATCGACAGCGTTGAGCGGGGACCGCCTGTACATCTCCGGTGTGAAACATGAGCAAAAGAAGGCAACGCACCGTTTCTCTCCATGCCGTTAGATTCCACAAAGGGGTTGTTATGATCGAACATGCGGAACGCTTGGCATGTTGGAGACAGCGAAACACCGGTGCGAGCACTTCGGACAGTATCAAAACGCATCAGCGCTTGACGGGCTGGCCATTTTCTTGTTTCTGCGATATTTCGCTTATGCGGATTTCTACAGATTCCGCGGGCGTCGCATCTTGTAGCTGGGTGACAGGCCTTCATTCGTCCCATGGACGACCCCATCCGATGTCGCCCCGTTTCGATTCTACAGGCAGATTTCATGTCCGCCCATAGACTCCCATGTTGTGGCCGGTTTTCGAAAACGGCATTTTATGCGAACGATGCAGGGGACATCGAACGGGAGCTTATAGCGGACATCTTTCCGACATAGCAGCTTCCACATCAGCAATACCTGGCTCGATTTTCGTCAATAATTTGCAATTTTCAGAAATCGGTAAAACGGAAAAATCGAAAAAAAAATAAAAAATCACGATTCTGGAAATTCCAACTCGTACAAAATCCTTGGAGAGACTCGTAGTACCCAGCACAAAAGGAATATCCACACTTCTAGACCGGGAAATATTTTTGATCACCCCGGGCCAAAATACCCCACTGTGCAGCGGTCAAACAAAATCTTGAAAAAAGTCCCTGTTGGAAGTTTTGGGCACTAACACAGTCGGATGCGTGTACTCTCAAATGTCCGAGTCGTAGCTACTGAGGGAACCAGAATAAAAAAAATATGGTTTCTCCACCAAGGGTTGCAGCCAGAGTGTTTCTTTATTCGAAATACTGTGCTTATATAGTCTAGGGTCAGGGGTCAGTGAACACTGGGAGAGTTCGGAGGAACAGGTTCACGATGAACTATGCTGAAGTTCACTCAACTTGGACTGGAAATAATTGCATTCACAGTGTTGTCTGACCGAAAGTTGAGACACCCCATGACCGCTGTCCAGACTTGATACAGAAGTGTGCGGCGATGAACTACAATAGAATCCCAACATGCTCCACCTAGTTCGAGCCGTCTCAATTTCTGATTGATGAGGATCCATATTAAGTGCGCGCTTCTATGATGCACATCCGCATCTTTCCGGAACGTTCATGGTTGAACATGTAAACGAGAACGGTACCTACGCGATGTTAGATCACTCGCCTCTGTCGGGTTGTCTCGCCGTCTTGTGACCTTGATGACCGATAGTTCAAAAAAAATCTTCCCAGGGTGAGACTTGCTAACCAATGAGAGAGTTCCGGCGGTCTATTTTCACACCGCTGTCGTCGGAAAGGAGATCTACCCTCCGAAACCGTTTCGCCCCTATGAGCTCCGATTCCAAGGGAAGCTTTCCCTCCGTTGTCACAATGCAAAATCCGCCGGCCTCGCATGCCGATCGATTGATTCAAGTGGAAACTGGGATTCTTGCCGACGCGCATCACCCCATAGCGATAGCGGAAGTCCAAATGGGTCTACGTTTGAAAGTCGCCCTCACTACGGGTACCCTGCTTGCGATTGCATCGTTTGTCACATCGTCCGTGTTGCAGGGTGAGAATCTCATTCAATCCAGACAAATTTTGGCTGCCTCCTCTGCATACTATCCTAATTTTAAATCATCGTTCGATCCTTGTTAGTGTTGCAGGATCGTGCGAACCCCGAGATTGCCGATCTGATGAGGGTTTTGTCAGCTCACCCGGCTTTGAAGACACAGCCAAATGGAGCTTTCGGAGTGCCAGCGTTCAAAGTCTGGTAGCGCACCCATCCGCATGAAGACGGCAAACCGTTTTATGATTTGGGCCTCGAAAAATGGAAAGACATCGAATCCGACAGTGACGAGGGACTCTTGAAACAAGAACATCGAAGGTCAGCGTCGACTGCAGCTCCCGTTGTGGGGGAGGCTTCCAAGAATGTCACCTCCAACGAGGACTCCCCTTCCACGCTTGCGATGAAACTTTCAAAGGCTGTCACGCGGCTCCGCCGCATTCAGGAAGAGCGACTTGACCTCCGCGACCCTAGGGCGTTCTACAAATATGCAAACAAGCGCCTCCGTCCCAGGACTGGTGTTGCGCCCCTCCTCCAGGGCGACGATCTGATAACTGACGATGGCGCAAAAGCCGACTTGCTAAAGGACTACTTCCAATCAATATACCTCCCTCCCCTCGAGTCCCTGCCGTCACTGCAGCGGCAAACACTCACCGTGATAAACGACGTAGCATTCGACGAAATTACGGTTGCTGCCAGACTACGCGCCCTCAAGCCCAAGCTGTCCACGACTCCGGACGGATTACCCCCGATTGTCTTCCAGCGACTGGCCAACGAGCTCGCCGCACCGTTGACACTTATCTTCACCCGCTCATTTGAAGATGCCTCCCTGCCTCGCGACTTCAAGAGCTCTCTGGTCACGCCGGTATTCAAAAAGGGCTCCCGCCAACTGACTTCCAATCACAGACCGGTGGGCCAGACATCCATCGCCTGCCTGGTTATGGAAGGACTTATTGGCGATTGCATCCAATCACATCTTGACTCCCAAAAGCTCACAGACCGCTTCCAACACGGATTCGCGAGGAAACGGTCTACCGCCACCCAATTGCTTGAAGTGTCGCAATTCCTCACACTCTCAAGGAACAAGAACATTCCAGTCCACATGGTCTACTTCGACTTTTCGAGGGCCTTCGATTGTATGGATTTCGGGCTGTTACTGAGAAAGCTTTCAGCACTCGGCATTGGCTCCAGAATTTTAAACTGGCTAAACTCCTACTTAACTGACCGCAAGTTCCAAGTGGCAGTTGAAGGCACCAGATCTCAAGAAGGCTTTATTTCCTCGGGTGTCGTCCAAGGAACTAAAATTGGTCCGCTCCTATTCTCTTGCTACGTTCAGGATCTTTCGATCCTCCTCCGTGACTCCCCAGTGCAATACCGGCTGTTTGCCGATGACCTAAAGATTTTCACCCAAGTGAGGAGCGAAACTGACGCCATCGCTCTACAGGGAGCCATAAACTTGGTAGCAGCATGGGCGTCCAGCAACAACCTCGCGATCGCCACGCACAAATGCTCGGTTCTCAGAACGTCAGGCGCCGGTCAATCCTATACGCTCAATGGCATCCCCATTCCTGACGTTGCCTCATGTAAAGATCTCGGCGTCACATTTGACAAAGATCTCCGGTTCAGGTCCCACATTTCGGAGGCCGCTCTGTCGGCAGGACGGATTTGCAATCTCATCCTAAGGACGTTTGTCGTAAAGAAACAAGACTTCTATCTGTCTCTCTTAAATTCACTCGTCAAATCCCGTCTGGTTTACTGTAGCGAAATATGGCGACCGTTTTACAGTAAAGACGAGAAGCTTCTCCAAGCGGTCCTTAATCGTTTCGCTCGCCGCGTTGCCTTCCGATGCAAGATCCCCCGTCACACGCTACCCACGCCTTCGATTCGAGAATGGCATCAGGAAGTCGACGATCGAGTCTTCAGACGAATTCTATGCGATGAAACTTTCACTGACTTCTTTGTAACGCGGCAGTCTCCCACAAGACGGGAGGTTTCTATTTTTCCTCTTGAACAAGCGAGGAACTTCGTTGTCGATCACGCTTACGCGTGGCGCATGTCTCGAAGAGTCCGTGACACGCCAGCCCTCCACGCGACTTTATTATGTAAAATAACCCCCCCCCTGTAATTGCTAGCGCAATAAAGGAGACGTACAAATGAAAAATGAAATGAATGAATGTGTCTGCCACTGAGACACCGAAAGTCGTCAAGCGGCCCGGGGCAGTGTCATCGACTTTCAGTATTACGGTTGTAACATCCTGTCGAAGCAATGGGTTTGTTCTCACCGTTCGAAAAACTTCTGCGTGTTTTTCAGGTTGGCCGTCCCCGATGCTGAGCGCATCTACGTTATTTCCAAGCTTGTATCCCCAGAACCTGAGACGACACAAGAGAAACGCGGTATTTTTCCGCTAGGCCACCGGGGTGAACAACTCGCCAAAATGGCGTGTTGTTGGTTCGTCAACATAGGTGAGGCAGGCGGAGAGGAGAAGGGGAGAGGGCCTTTGACGTTATCTCCGACGCTCAGAATAAGCCGTCCCTGCTAGTTGAAGCAACACTTTCTGACCCACCTTAGCTCCCCCGCACCGCTAGCGAGTGCCCCTCGCTACGCTCGGGGGTCATTTGATTGCATCGAGCCACCAAACCTTTGCTAAGGGGCTCGCGCTGGCCCTCCGATCTCTTAAGGATTCAAACAGTCGCGCCGGTCGCCGCGGCGGCTGCCTCGCTGCTCGTGCCAGCGCTCTGCCTGTGCCGGCGCAGTTTCGCGGTGTCAACTCGCCCAAAACAAAGCCCCGGGAGCCTATCGGAATACAACCCAATAAAGTGCGCAGAACAACCTAGCACTATCTACGGTGTAGTTGTTGTGTTGTCTGTCCCGACCATCCGACTCTGTCTTCAGTTACTTGTGTTCCAGCTCCCCTCAACGAGAACGTCAAGTCCAAAACTGTAGGTGAAGGTTTCCTGTCATCGTCTCCCGCTCATCTCCGATTGAGCTCTGATCCTTATCAGACGTTATCAGCACGACGGTAAGACGCTGATAGAAGACTCTCACCTCAACTGTAAACTCCTCTAACAATCAGTGAACTCATTCAGTGACTCTCGTGTTTACATTCGTGACTCAAGTGAAGACCAGCTATGGGCCATCCATCAGGAAGCACCATCGTTCTCGCAGCGAACGATGAAGGAACCGCGAAGATCAAATTCGAGAAAGCTCTCGTACTCGATGAAAATGGAAAGAATTTCCTCCAATGGAAAACTCTCGTACCCGGCTACATGCAGAGTGAACCATATGCATGGGAGGTGATACGCCCCATCAACCCCATCAAGCCAGACTCAGATAACGAAGAGGACAGGAAACACTACGAGATCGGCAACAGGAATGCCAGGACGGTATTCTTTTCCATCATTCATCCGAATATCATATTTTCTCTGTTCTACACCGACTCCGATGTCGTATCAGCAGTCGACATCTGGAAAACTGTAAAAGAACGTTTTCAAAACGAGGCCGGACTATTCCGAGAGCAAGCCATTGCGACCTGGATAGCTTTCGATTTCTCTCCCTCGAGAACGGTTGAACAGAATTTCGAGATCTATACCAAAGTCGTGAGCAATCTAACGGAGAGTAAGGCAGAACTTCCAGGAACAGCGATTAGTTCCAGGCTGCTCACATCTCTACCCGACGATTGGAGTACTATTATCCAAATTCTTCTTGAAGGTTATCAACTGTTCTCTGATAGGGTGAGTCACTGCTAGATTGTATTCTCGAATAGTCTCCTCGCATGTTCCTCCTTCTTATGATTCTAGTTAAGAGAACTGAGAGCAAGGCCATCATGATGACCACGACGACAGTCAATATCCAGGGCTGTAGCGAGCCGAGTTCTCTGGGTGTTGGCGGTAGCGGCTCATGCGTGGTAGATGTTGTCCGGCCGTCGTCGTTGTGGTCGTTAGGTGGAGACGCTCGAAGTCATCCCAAATACTCTCTCCACCAATGGCTTCTTTCAGAGGGAGGGGAGGTTACGGACGCGGAGCTTGCGCGCAAGAGGAATGTCAAGAGGAACACCCCAGAATGTCACAGTATCTCGTTCTCTCAGCGTTGGATGAGTTTTATAAGCTGTATAAGTTAGCATACGTTCTTCCGGAGCATGCTGTCGACCGTTACAGAGGAGGGCGGAGAAGCCGAACGCCACAGCAGTAGCGGTCTAGCGGTTGGACACGGCTCTAGCCTTGAGGAGCTCCATTGATCCGTCTAGCGTAGAAGACGAATCTTCGTGATGATGATTCATGCTGTCTTGCGCGATGCCAAGTTTTGGGAAAATAAACCGCGCCCCGTACATAAAAATATGAGAATTCAGCCGAACCCGACACACCGGAGAATTTATCGCTCCAATATCAACCTTTATATGATGAACTGCTGACTGATTACTGAATGAAACTGTCTTGTCTGAGCTGACTGATTGCTGAATGAGACTGTTTCGTCCGACGTAGATAAATCGTTATGAAGACTCATGCGCTTCAGATTAGAGTAGAATCCCGTTATAACGGACTCCAAGGAACCAGCGAAAAGAGTCCCTTATATCCGCGTTCCGTTATATCCGAGTCACCCCTGGAGACCCCCCACGGTGGTTTCGATTCACCTTGGATGATTCGACGGGAGATTCCGGGCTTCCGGTCCTGAATGTGAGGTCAGACGGAAGTTCAAAACAAGCACAGGGCTGGAAACCGCTGAAGGGTCCTGGCTTCGATTGGCCCACTAAGATACCTCCAAGCCTCCCTAGCTCTGATCCCGATGTTGAGCAGTGATCTTCCTTGGAGCTCGGCAGAATGATGCTTCATGCAATACTTTGAAGGTGAATTCCCTCTAAAATCATGTCGGAGTCGAAATTTGTTGTCCTTTATATCCGAGTTTGTGAGATTATGGTCCCTTATAACCGAGTTGCGTAACATGGGAGTTCTCCGGCCGTGACCGAGCGATCAGTCCGTTATAAAGTTATAACCGAGTGCCCAGTGGCGTAGCCAGCCTATTCTTCTCACGAGGCTGGAAAATATCTCGCTCCGGCGTTGACTTGATTCTAACCTAAGAAATGTTCCAAGATTGAGTTTCGTGACTGGTGAAGCGCCGTGAGTCTTCGGAGTCTACGACCTTATTTCTCTTTTGACGGGGAAACGTCCTTAAAATCGGATCGGGGGGTCGATCGATGGGAGGATGTCACGAAAAATGGTCATGATTCGCGGGTATATCTTCTCGAAACCCGGACTCATAACCGAATTCGGCACGTATTATTGATGTATAGTCCAAGCGAAAAACAGTCACGGATCATACACGTTTATTTTTAATGGCTCTTAACATGTCGAGCGTGATCTTGCTTACTCAGCAGTTTAGCCCATCTCTGGCTCAATTTCGTCATCGTTTGAGTCAGGCGTCTCCACAATGTGACGACTCTCTTGGGCAGATCGCTCGGTGGCGATGACAGACTTGAAAGCAGCCGCAACATGGGTAGCCGAGCGCGCTTGAACCCATGCATGTATCAGAGACAGCTGCGTATGTTCGAGAAGTCGCTGAACATAGTCTTGAGACGCGAAACGGTACCAAACCTCCATGCCTCTCGGCCCTTGCGCAATACATACCGCGCATAGCATGAGTGCAGCTCCTTTCTTAACCTCCAGATCAGAGAGGTAATGCAGCGTCCCTGGAGAAATGATGCGAGTGGTGTAGACCTGTATCTCCTCTCCCGCCCTCCTAGCTTTCCCAAGGGTTTTTGACAACTTCTCAAGGGCGATTGATGCTTCTACAATCGGTCGAAGATTGTAGATCGTGTTGCTCGGATCGCGCATTACGTCCCCAAAGACTGCCTTCATCTCCAGATACCTCCGATGAAGCGCCATATACGGGTTACAGATCGGTCGTGTTATCCCGTAAGAGCACATTGGTGCGAAGACCACATGGAGGTTGGAGGATGCGATGAAGTTTGCAGCAGCACATGCCGCTTTCGCCTGCACCGCAGTCATTAGAAACTTGTCCAGAAAGGCAAGATTCATCCACGTTTCGAGTCTGGCGTCGATCCCTGCCAACTTCATACAGGTTTGGATGCATCGAGCCTGCTGATTCTCTCTGGATTTTTCTCCTCTCGCGCAGTAGCCGGCGAGAAGTGAAGCGAGAGCCAACGTGAACCTTTCGAAGTTCGGAGTAGCGGCAAGCGCATCCACAGCTGGATCTCCGTATGTTGCCGGGTCTTTGGTCGGGACGACAGACACATGGGATCGTCCAATGTGTGCTACGAGATTTGTCTCTTCGGGCTCAAATTGGACGGACTGATTCTTCGCTTCCGGGTCTCCCCGTACCCTCCGGTTGACCTTGAGGTGCCACAGGTATGAGATCGCCTGATTCACACACGAAACGTCTTTGGCTTGGATCATCATCAACAGCCTCCGCCCTGGATCACCAGCGATCGGACCACTGATCGTATAGTGTTCCTGGAGGTACATGTCGAGGATAAACTCCTGAGGAGCGATGTGGTCCGGGATTTCAAGGCCCTTGTGAAAGTCATCTTCTGCGAGATGCTTCAAAGAGTTCTCCTTGAATTTTGCGAGAGCGACCTTCTCTTTTTCGATCTCTTTGGTCAGACGTTTGCTGTCTATCATCTCACGAATAGACGACATCTCTGCGGAACCGCTCGACTGGTCGACGGTGCAACTTTCCTCTCGTAACAAACCTGAAGGTCGCTCCCGCTGCCCAGAACCACACCGGATGTGGTTTACGGGACCGCGTCAACAGTATTTCGGACACGTTTTCCGGACCCCTATAATTACTAGAAAATCAGTCGTACTTCGTTGTCAACAGAGATCGAGTAGGATTGAGATGATCCGAGAGTTGGTAACGAAAATCGTTCAATTGTCTGG
Source organism: Neoseiulus californicus (assembly GCA_028455905.1). NCBI lineage: Eukaryota > Metazoa > Arthropoda > Arachnida > Mesostigmata > Phytoseiidae > Neoseiulus > Neoseiulus californicus. The sequence goes on from JAMQGS010000011.1 coordinate 727,986, forward strand.
ACACACCTCAGTACCACGGTGAAACCGGTCGCCTGGAACGCGAAACGGCGACTGGCGAGGGCAGAAGCAAGAGAGAATCCTAGCTCACGAGCGAGAACGGGCTGAGACCCTTCTGCGACGTCGCCGCCGGTGTGAGACCGTTCTCGCTGTTTCAGAGGGAAGCTCTCACTATACAAGCTGTACAATGTGCTGTTGAAATTGTTGAAAGCCTCATTGACATCACTAGAGCTGACCACAGATGGCCAGTCCGTCCCGGATAGCCGCTTGAGGAATTCCTCGTAACTCCGAGCGTCGAAAGAACGGCGCGGGAGAACGGGACCCTCGGTCGGAGAGACCGACAAAGCAGCTTTGTTACCCGTCAATGAGATGCCAACTGGGTAATGATCGGAAAAGATCGTTTCAACCACGAAAGACTTGACCTGAATGAACCGCTCACAATTTGCGATGGCGACATGATCAAGGCAGGAGCCGGAATCCTGAGCATCGCTTCTCAGATTAGGTCTAGTGACCAAATCAACAACCTGGACGATGCCCCTGCCTGAGAGGAAAGAGCAGTATTCAAGGCAATGATGCTCCCTCCTCCGGAGATCAATGTTCATGTCGCCCATTAGGATAACAGGTAGGTCAGTGTTCGTGGGAATACTGCAGTCGAGGAGGTCAATTAGAGTTTGGAAGTACTCCCTACTTCGGGAGTAAGCTCCAATGACAAAGCCCTCGAAGCCGGGACGGCGGATTTTGATACGAACGACCTGCACGCACCCGTCGTCACTGCACCAGGAGTCGGACGACTCAATGTGCAGTGCGGTGTGTGCATAGATGGCTACCCCTCCACCACCACCACCAGGCCTGGAAGACTGAAAGCAGTTATAATGAGGAATGCCGTAGTTGTCTGCATCGTGGGCGCTGAACCAGGTCTCGCTTACCGCTGCTACGTCGAAGTGAACGTCACCACTCTCCAGGATAAGCTTGAGCTCTTCGTATTGAGATATTCTTCTGAGATCGCGTGCATTCACGTGCAAGGCTCTGAGACTAGAAAATCCGTTTGCCATATCATCTAAACGTATGTAATCCGTATATTGTGCTATATTATCATCAGAATCGTTGGCAAGATCACCGGGTGTGAGAGTTCGGGTGTATTGAAGATCGCACATGGAAAATCGAGTTAGGAAGACAAACCACCGGAGCCAGAGAGGCTCCTTAGCGCTACCATCAGTGGTCCTAGGGATGAGATGAACTGAGTCAAGCATCTTGAGGCCTCTGGACAAACAACGTTGAGAAGCCTCACAATGGGCTGAATCAGCCCATTCATGTCGTTCGAGATCTTCTTGGCGACCACCTTCTTCGCCCTCTTCTTCGGAATGGTCTTCTTAACTAGTCTCCGCTTGGAGTTTGCTGCGATGCGTTTCAGGACAGTCGGTTTTGGTATCGAAGTCGGACCGGGGAGGTTGACTCTGACTTCCCCGCCTCCAGGTGTATCCACCACGAACGTTCTTTCAGCTGCTGCTGCAGCCACTGTCGCGTATGTTCGCATGGATCTCTCTGCCGTCGCTGTTGTTTCTTCGGTGTCTTTTTCCTGTTCACTGGCGGCTGTCTCCGTACCGGACTCTGTTTCGATTGAGGCCTCGGGATGGGTTGCTTTTAGTTGCTGTACCAAGCTGTTCTCCATCCACACTTTGCGCTTTTCGATTTCGCAGGCTCTCAACGGGCAACTCGGGGAAGCTGACGGATGAGGGCCCTTGCAATTCACGCATTTCGCAGCGTTCTTGCATTCAGATATCCGGTGGGATGGCGAGCCGCATCTTTTAGATGCCATGCTGTTTCTGCAGGACACGGCGATTGAACGATTGAACTAGAAGACGATATGGAGGTCGATTCCCGACGGAGAGCTCCCGTTGATCACTATGAAAAACAAAAAATTATCAGAACTCCTGACCGTAACCACGAAACGGAGGATATCCAATCACACCATGATTTTGGAAGTTGAACCACTCTGGGGCATCACGTGTGCTGACAACACTGCCAAAAAAAAAGGACGTCGTCACGTCGTGGATCATACGAGGCAAGACATATATCATAGAGGTATAAAGTTGCAGAATCTGTAATGCGGTGGATCTAGGGAACGATTCGCGGAATCCGCGATTCTTCAGAGGAAATTCAGCGCGAATTGCCCAACGAAATCTCGCGACAAAATCCTAGCCCTCGGCATGATCTTTGACAGCTTGTAGGTCATTGAAAACCTGACATGCGTCGTACTTTTCATCCTCGATTTCTTGGCGCAACTCCTGATCTTCCTCCGTCCTGCTGATGATACAGTCAACTCCCCGTAATACAGAATCGCCATGACGGAGTCTGAGTTCTGAGTCACGGGGTGGCAATAGTAACTGGATCTCTGACTTCCTGCGTGACCGTACGTTCCGAGTCAAGGTGCATAATGGGCTATCCGAAGTCGGCAGGCCGACCACCGGTTGCCCACAAGGCACCGTCCTTGGTAGCACGCTCTTCTGTTTCTTCATTGACCAGGTCAAGTTCATTCTGGAGGGACGTGTGGATTACTACATTTACGCAGACGATCTTAAGATCGTGAAAGCTCTCAACGCGCGTGAAGACTCAGCTGCCATCCAGCAGGTGCTTGACGACCTCTACTCTTGGGCTTCAAATATGGGACTACTGCTCTCGATCCCAAAGTGTCATGTTCTTCGGCTTGGATCTGACGCTCCTGACCCAAGCTATCGACTCGGTGCGCAGACCCTGAATGTAACTAAGACGGTTCGGGACCTTGGCGTCCTCCTCGACTGTGATCTCCGCTTCACTCAGCACGTGGACAACGTTGTTCTGCGCTGTGCAAGAACTGCCTCATGGATTCTGAGAGCGTCCACGATCAATGATGTTGCCGTTTACCTCCGCCTCTACGAATCTCATGTAATGTCGATTCTTCTATATGGTAGTGTCATCTGGTCTCCCGCGAGGAAAGCCGACTTGGCCAAGCTCGAGAGACTGCAGAAATCCTTCATCCGACGCGTCGAGTTCCGCTGTCGTCTTGAAAGGGGATCCCTCCCTGCTGTCGTTCCCCCGATCTGTGTACGCCTGCGAATAACTGATCTGAAATATCCACGTTCCTGCATCAAGAGAGTCGCACCCTTCGATGATCTCTTCAATTTCTGCCACAACAACCTGCGGAGAGGCTACTCTCTTGCTCCCAAATTTCCCTGTCGAACTAGACGTGTCGGGGATCTCTTTCCTTGGCGAATCTGCGGTGTCCTGAACTCCGAGCCCTAAAATATGCCTACTATATCTGTACAAATGTAACTTCCATAGACATACTTATCTGTGCTGCTATCTATACCATGTTATCCTCCTTGAAACAAGGAGACGAGTCCCCCATAATAAATGGAGTGTTCACAGTAATAGTTAACTCCCCATGGACGGCACCCCATAACTCAGAATCAGTTCTGAGTAACCGGAATTTTCGAGTGACTGTTTTTGCCGTCGTCCTTCGCGCTTGTGAACAGCTTCGAAGAGGGTGACGAAACTGTGGTTTCGTTTCACTACTGTTGGAGGCCACGGTGGTGAAACGCAGCGTCGTCCTAGGCTCGGAACTCCGACCACGTGATGATGATGTCGGAGAACCGCTGTTGAACGAGAACGGCTGACCGTGGCGAAGTGAACAGATGGGTTGTTCGAAAACGCTCGGCCGTCCTTTTGGGTGCGGGACGGGGCACAGCACTCGGGGACTTCACACGGACGAAAATACGCGGAGCATTTGTTGAGTCAGCGTGTTGAAGCGCCAGCGAGTGTTCTTAGGCTTCTGACACCAAAGCATCGCTGATGAAATGTCAGCTGACGGTCGCTCACTTTTACCGAGCATCGACCGAAGCTATGCTTCTTGATAACTTATCACCGTTTCCGCATATCCATTGTTAAACTAGCTATGCATATTGTCAGAGGCACTGAAGCGTGAAGTAGCTATAGCTCATGAATTTCGTCAGGGATAACCTAGGCAAACCTCAGTGTCCAGAAGTTTCATTTCGCCTTGCACTGTCCTTCCTAACTCTAGTATATAAGACTGGACTCCGGAGGTGGCTTGAAGGAACACACTGCTTGGCCGCGGAAACCTGCTCCGGTGAGAGCGCTTCATTTTCTTTCCGGGACGGAAAAAGTTCAGGAACCGATGATCTAAGGAATGGAGTGGAGTTTACTTCGAATGGAGCATACGTCATTCCGTCCGTATTGCGTAGCCGTTAAACGAAACACGGGACGGGTCCAGTCCATGAAAAATGTGGCTCTCCGAGTTCTAGTCATCTAGAAACCTATCCCAATATGTTTGGGATCAATCTGCAGACTTGACTTTTGTCCCCCTATCTCGGCGTTTTGGCCCACTGTGCGACGTTCCGACGTTTCCCCGCCCTCTCCTTGGTTAGTGTGTTTGACACTAACCCTTCGAATTTTTTTTTGCATCGATACGATTTCGAGTTGTGATTCTTATGACTTTTGAACCTCGATTCCCCATCGCTCAGCGGTGCCGTCGGGAAAATAATGTTCTGCGCGGATCAAAGGAGCCAAAGTCATAAGTTGCGCGACACTCAATTCTCATCAAGGTTCAACGTTGTTTGAAAAGACTTCAGGAACCTCCACAGGAGATCGATTGTCGCTAAAAGAAGAGGATGCATCATTCATGGCTCCATCGAATTCTCTTGAATGGATTTATTATTTTTGTGTACTCAATGTTTTACTATTGACAAGCGTGGTCTCTCAGTAACCAACGCCTGTATGGTATCGTTACTCATCTCGCAATTGTGAACGTGGAGCAGGCAAAGCTCCGAATGGTGGTTTCGCACAGCCTCGAGTACTCGATCCGTGAGGTGTTTACAGCCGCTCAAAATCAGTGTTTTGAGACGTGGTAAGCATCGGACAGCTGGTATAACGCCCTCGTCGGTGATCAGTTCGCAATCGGAAAGATTGAGGTGCTCCAATCAAACTGATCAGAGTTTCGTCGTCTAACCAATAACATTTCCTTACGCTGAGCGATTTCAAACCGAGAGAGCCTATGCCTACGCGGAAGAATGGTTCTGGGATCCTGGCAGCGTATGAGATATCCAAAACACGTAAGTTCTTCGAATGTTGGAATTCACAGCCTCTCCCTTCTCCTGACGTGATGGTCGCTTCGAGGTTTAGAGTTTCAAGCCTCATGAAACTGTTGAAAATGATCTTAAAGGCTTCAGAGTTAAGTTTCGGGCAGACGTGCAGCTCCAGGATGCGGAGATCTCTAAGTAATGCAAGTTCGCGCAATATTTCAATGTTTAAATCCGTTTTACCCAGATTAAGGTGCTGCAATGCCGTCAATGCCTTGAGGCTGCTCAAAGTGTTGATGCGAATATTTTGACAGCTGCATAGATTGAGATGTCGTAGTTTCTTGAGTTTTACAACCAGCCTGAGGCTTCGACTTGAGATCACTTCGCAGAGACCGAGGTCAAGATGTTTCAAGTCAGGAGTCTTTGTGAGGATGCACTCCAGGTTATCATCATTGGTCTGAAGAGTTTCATGGAGGGATCTATCATTTCTCATTCACGATTCTCGTGGACGCCAACCTCAGCGGAGTAATGGGGCAGTTTTGTTTCGGTGCTAAGAATGTCCGGGACGGCCAGGAGTCCTGGACAGATCTTTCGGAAGGACTCGCGGCAAGTATGGAGGCTCTCGCGACCGTCGGTCGATCGATTCAGATGCCTGGTAAATCTTCAGGAAGAAGGTGTTAAAAGCAAACACTCTCGGCAAGCGATTACTTAACCGGTTCCGAGTGACAATGAGGCTCAGATACACATTAACAATCACATCGTTGAGTCTATGTCAGATGAACAACTCCCAAGATGGCGGCTGATGTAAACATGAGAGAGAGAGGGTGCCAGAATGAACGCTGTGATGTCGAGAGGTTTGAGAGAGGGCGTCGGCAGCCCCAGATCTGAGTGGGGAGCTGCTTAGTGTTTTTGAGGCATTGGAGAGAGCTTTTGGATTCAGTTGGTTTGAATTACTGTTCACGATGGAATTAGTTCTTTACTTTTGTGATCTTAAAATTGGTCATGTTTAGAGTGGATGCTGGGAAAAGTATCGATGACGTGGAACCAAAGACAGGAAGAATCCGTTAATCCACGTTTCTGCTGATCCTAGAACCATGCGGATCGGCACAAAAGCGAGATTAAGGAGCCATCCACACTTTTCCCATATCTGTTACCATTCTACAGTAGTTCAGTTGGTAGTCATGGAGCGGTGGCGGAGTAAGCGTGGTCTCCAAAGAGGTGTTGAGTTCCGCTCATGTCATATTCATGGTCATGTTGAAGACTCTGCAGCGTAATCCACTGGTCCTCATCAGACGGAACGCTACCGTTAAAAGTTTCATCGTCTTCTGTCAGTCCATGACGCAGGGCAGCTGGGGAATGATAATCAGAACGAAATTCAAGCATCAGATGTGCCAAACGGAGTTCAATGTCAGACGGAGAATGAGCTCACTAACTATCGGGTCCTAAATATATGTTCCCCACCTCCACCAGCTCTGTATTTCACTCTATTGATGAGCTCCCGGGGAGTTGTAATCCCCTGTTCGAGCCTGTCCCACGCCTGCTCGATTTTTTCATTATTCAGGACGGTGCTGCGAGATGGTCGTGCGATGATGATTTCTACCCCTCTGCCTTTCATACGGAAGTTGATAATGGTGTCTTGAGCGATAGCGCAGATGACCGCTGAGGAGAGCATGGAATCAAAGCTTAACATAAGCATACTCCCAGAATGAACATGTCATCGATGATCTGCGTCCATGACACCTACAAATCAGCTTCCAGGGCGGTCCGTGGCATTCGAGTCTACGTCGCAGCTACGCATTGCTACTTTCGACTGCGTCGTTCGTGCGGCAGAGAGCCCGGTACAATGAGAGCTCCCTCGCGCCGAAAGTCCCCAGCCAGTACGATCGCAAGAAGTCTATGAAGGGCTGAAACTGCAAAGTCTGCATGAGATTCCGAGTCCAGGCTGCAGAAGAATCAGTCCCGCCGATTCCGGCGCTCAGGCTGGCGACGGCTCCGCCGTTCGCTGTCTGTGGAGTGGATTACGCGGGTCCGATTCCATATCGCCTTCTTCAGGGAGAACTGAGCAAAGGATGGATCTTGCTGTTTGTCTGTGCAGCCACGCGAGCCTTACACTTACAGCTCGGTCCGGACATGTCAACGTACGAATTTCTGCTTGCATTGAGGAAGTTTCTAAGCAGATATAGCGGAACCACGAGAATCATCTTAGACAATGGGCTCTCGTTTGTGAGAGCAGCGAAAGACTTGAAAATTCTGTACGACCACGTCAGGTCACCAGAGGTTCAGAACCACTTAACCGCGAGCGAAATTCATTGGCAATTCATCGTACCACGAGCCCCATGCCAAGGTGGTTGGTGGGAACGCATGGTGCAGTGTGTCAAAAGGCCTCTAAGGAAGATTTTAGGTAGAGGCGCTCTACGTTTCAGAGAACTCGAGACCGTTCTGGCAGAGATAGAGTCGATAGTGAACCAACGTCCGCTCACATCAGTTCAGCTCGATACTAACGAAATCAGCGCGCTCTGTCCACCAGACTTGCTTTACGGACACAGAGCAAAGCCTGGTCTGCCGGAGACTAGACTGAAACCAAGTAGTAGAGAAGCAACGGATTCGATCGTGTTTTCGGAACGTTGGAAACTTCAACAGTCAGTCTTGCGGGCTTTCCAGAAGCGATTTCGAGAAGAGTATCTGGGCTACTTGCGTTCGGCTCACGTCCGTCCACAGTCGGAGCGAAGACCGCTCAAAGTTGGCGACATCTGCTTGCTGAAAGATCCCGATCCCTCCAGAGCTCGGTGGCCTCTCTGCCGAGTCCTCAGTCTTTCCGGCGGGGAGAGGACGGATCTCAGGAAGCGATCCTGTATGATCAAACTAGCTACGGGACAGGTCTACAAACGGCCGATACAACTGCTATTTCCGCTAGAAGCCTAAACAATACCTAAAGAATAAGATCCCTAAAATAGCGGCTGCAAATTTCTCAAAGGCTACCTAAAAAAGGAATAAAAAGGCAGAAGTACTCAAACAAAACAAATGATTTATTTAAGCAAAAAAATATATAATCAGTATATACAATTCAAACGAACGGCGAAAAGTAGCGGCTCCTGCCGAGCCCCATCTCAAAAGCGTTTGTTTGGCAAGCAACCTCCGCGGTTGCTGGCCTGGCGGATCGCCCGGGCTGGGGCGGGTCCTCGGCGACGGGGGCCGGGACGGGAACGGGGGCTGGTTGGCCGGCAGTCGCTTCCTCGGCACGGCGCTGCTCCATGTATCGCAGTACCCGCTCTTGTAGGAGCGCGTCGACTATCATAGGAAGCCGATTCACGGTTCCGCTTCGCCGTGCCTCCCGGGCTGCACGGGCGAAGGGGGCTCGCTGCGGGAAGGTCATATGGTCCCACACGTATCTTGCCGCGATACGTAGCCTCGCATACGCGGCGCCATGGAACACGGGCGAGCGTTCCAAACAAAGCACGAAAAATCCCAGGGGTGAATCGCTATACGGGCGCATCTTCGGTGGGAGGTTCAACGTTGGACGAACAACGAATGATCTCCAAATTCTCAACGGCTTCGATCGCGGTTTCGTTTTGGGAAAGGAGAAAGTCGGAAAAACGTGCGCGAAAGTCGCTGGTTGGTTGAGTTGGAAACGTCGAGCACATCCCGTGTCGGGTTCCAGACCCGAAACAAAGAAATTGAATACGCGAAACGTCTCGAATGCACCTCGCGCTTTAGCTAGCCAACGGAAATTCTCAAGTTCAATAAGATCCGAGTGAAATGGGAAGATATGAATGTCCAGTGTACATGAGAATTTCGCGGAAGTGTAGCGCACTCACAGAGTGCTGATTCGGCACGACCCCAGCTCGAGTGATAACACAGCCCGACAAAAAAGAAAAAAGTCATGACACAGAGAAGGTGAGATCAGTTTCGGGGTATTTCGAGGTCGTAGATTCCGAATCTGGTCACAGAAATGCTCTAACTAATCGTATAAGCGAGTAATCCCGATTTTCGTGTTTTATTATTGATTGAATTTTCTTTCTCCGCTCTACGACGAGCTGGATGCATGAAAATTTTATGGTAAGTAGACCATTGAGGGAACTATCTTTGGTGAAATTTTCGTGGAGTTCGGTGCACTGGTCTCCGAGATATAGGTCATCAAAGTTCAATTCCGACGGAAAAATGACGGAAACCCGGCTCTTCTGCGGCTGATAGCAGGAAAACTATACCCCGTATAGCCGATTCCCTTGGGTGTCTCGTAGTTCTCGAAATTATGAACATTTTGAGACAGAGTTGAGCACGATCGGACCAGCCGTTCACTTTCTATCGGCAAAAAACCGAAGCCCATCGGCGAAAAACAGCCCGAAAAGGGCTGACAAGGGAAGTTGTGGAATTGTACATCGCCGATTCGAACCAGATGGGTTGGGATTTGTAGGTCTACTTGAGACTTGAGAAATCGCCCATGGAACATATTCCCCTTTTTGCGCCGTTCACGAGATAGAGCGCCTCGAAAATCGGAAATTTTAACATGGGCTCCTATGGGAGTCTATCGGGCCCATGAGAGCCAAGCTCCCGTAAGTTCTGGAAATAGCTGCGAAAGCTCTACAACATCCCGGGAAAGAAAGTCATGGTGAAAGTCTTCCCAGAAGGCTCAACGAGTATCGTTCAGCCTCTGGATCTCTATTGTTTTCGACTCTGGAACGATATTGCGATGAGACAAACTGAACATTGCTTCATATTCAACTTCCGCGTGGATCAAAGGAATGACATTCTACGCATGCATTCGTTGATCCACAGTCAATTCCAGAGTCCGCAGTTCCGACCTCATTGGCCACGTGCTTGGCGGCTCGGCGGATTCGACGCTCCCGCAGTGCCGTTTTCGACCATGTCCGAACTACTTTTCGAATTCGACAGTGATTGCTAGAGTCCGTACAATCATGCAAAATGAGACCAGGAAATATTCATGCAAATATGCAAGAAAACTGGCCAAAATATGCACCGAAAAATCGATTTTATGCACGTATATGTTGATACATGCGAAGGATTGTATGACTGTTACACAGTTAGACGACATTAATTCTCAAATTTTCGAGAGTGAAATTTTGTCGACGATCGTTCAGGTTATGTTTCGAACCGGAGAAGGTCCATCGACTTCGACGGATGTCATTGGAGCAAATCCGGAGTGAGCGACCTCCAATGGTCCGGAGCTGCGCCCCGTCTCTTGAACTGAACCAGTGAAATTCTCGATGATATATGCATATTCGAACAGAATATCCAGAATCATGCATTTTTATGCATTTTGCATGAACATACGCACTCTAGTGATTGCGAGACGCCAACGCGTATTCGAGCAGCATCTATCCGATGCGCGCACTGCCAGAGAATCCCGTGTTCCGAAGATTTCTATATCAAATATCATTATCATTGTCTTTGATTCAATGATGTGAATCCTGACAGTTTGTTTTTTCTTGTTTCTCTTCGGTGGCGCCACCGTGGGGAGCGAGCTCTTCAAAAGCGCGTGCCGGTGCACAGGCCGGCGCCAGGGTACATAGAAACCTTCGAGAGCTATTTCCAGAATTTTCCGGAACTTACGGGAGCTTGGCTCTCATGAGCCCGATAGGCTCCCATAGAAGCCCATGTTAAAATTTTAGATTTTCAAGGCGCTCTATCTCGCGAACGGCGCAAAAAGGGGAATATGTTCCATGGACCGGTTTTTTAAGTCTCAAGTAGACCTACAAATCCCATCCTATCTGGTTCGAATCGGCGATGCACAATTCTGGAATTTCCCTTGTGAGTTATGAGCGATCAAAGTCAGATTTTAGACTGAAAACGACGGAAAACTCCTTCTTCTTCCGCTTCTGACGGGGAAATCCAAGCTTGAAACCCTCCCTACTCGGAACTTGTAGGGAATTACGCCACTGACACTTTAAGACCAGGTTGCGCTCGATCGGATGACTCGTTCGGTTTTTGTTTGCCGAACGAAGAGAATTTGAAAAGTACTCCATCACACCTAAAACTTGGAACTCGTGATTTTCGGCTTTCCGAACTCCCCGGTCTCGGCCAACTTGCGCGGATATTAACAACAACAAAGAGAAGCGGCGGTTAGACATTTTTGTCTGTTAAGCACGCTTGTTTCTAGCGCGGAAAGTGTAACGGTCGCTCCTCTTTTCTATGTAGGTTGAAAAGTGTAATGGTCGCTCCCAGGTCTACGGACTCGTTCTGCTACACATGTACTGTTAGGATTTTGATAGGTTCAGTTTCATCGCGAACTAGTCCTAAGAGCCTTATTGAAATACACGCAGAGTTCATATACTGGTCGGTCATGGCCGAGGGAAGGTTGCATCAGACACTTCCCAACCCCTAACCCTGGAATACAACGAACAGTGAAGAATTCAATTCGCGTCACACCAGAAACTGACCATCGGGTGCTGGATAGAAAACGCCATTGCCATAAACTAGAGGATCACCAGAAACTCCGAATAACTCAACGACAAAATCCGCACTATGAGCCTGTGATGGTGGAATTCTCATTGAGTCGTTCTTTACAGAGGCTCAAATCCGGGCACGCCAGCAGGGAGCAGGGCAGCGGAGGCAGCTCGCAATCTTTGAATACCCATTGACTGAAAATCCTCCTGCTTTTGTACGAAAACATTCAGGGGAACAGGGAGTACAATCCACGGGACAATGATCGGGGATCACTCAAAGACTCAAATAAATCAAACTTCTCATGTTTTATGAAGCTATTTCAATGATTGATTGATTAATTTATTGGTTCGTCAACCATCATGATTAGAGTGCGTATGTTCATGCAAAATGCATAAGATGCATAATTTTGGATATTCTGTTCAAATATGCATAGAATGGGGTTCGGAGCATGAATTTGCATGAATCGAGCGTCAAATGTGGCTCAAAATTGCATCAAATGGGCTTCAGAGCATATATTTGCATGAATTCATTGAGAATTTCACTAGCTCAGTTCAAGAGATGGGGCGCAGCTCCGTACCATTGGAGGTCGCTGTATTTGGATTTGCTCCAATGACATCCGTCGAAGTCGATGGACTTTCTCCTGTTCGACATATACGTGGAACGATCGTCGATAAAATTTCATTCTCGGAAATTTGAGAATCAATTTCGTCTAAACGTTTGACAGTCATACAATCCTTCGCATGTGTCAACATAAGCGTGCATAACATCGATTTTTTAGTGCATATTTTAACCACTTTCCTTGCATACTTGCACGCATATTTCCTGCTTTTATTTTGCATGAAGGTACGCACTCTAATCATAATATGTACATGTTTCCATGTATTTTGGATACCCCTTACAGGCACAGTATGACTGTTGGTTATTCGTTGGATCCTGGGATTCGAGTGACCTCCCCATGCGTTTCGCGCTCCCATATCTCAAGAATTCGTTTCATACGGTCTACAGTCCTTCTCTCCGAGTCTTCGTGTTGACAGCTTTCTTTCCGAATCTCGATGTCCTCGTGTAGCTGTCGTTGGTACTCTATGATGGCGTGTTCCAACCGATAGCTGCTGCGTGATAGTTGGTGTGGAATGAAAACACATGGGTTTCACCAGTAGCCTATCCAGCTAGAAGCTAACGATGCTATAGCTTCGTCGGACTCGAAATTTTCGAAGCTAGCTTCGTCCATTCCCGAGTCCACCAACGCCGTTTTCAGCGTGGAGCTCACAGATATCAACCGTTATAATATGATATGATCGTTATCATTTCAATATTACGTGTCTACTGAGTGTTGAATATTATAATGGGCCCTGAGAAACCATCATGAAGCAAGAGCTTCGTGAAGGTAGAGATGAAGAGAGAGGGTTTTAGTTTCGTCGATAAAAAATCCTGGCTACGCCACTGGGTTTCACCTAATCTGTTCAGGCGGGCCAGCCTCGAACGCGATTTCCCCGCTGGCTTCTATTTGACGGCAAATAACGAGATTGTTTTGAACATGGCGGCTTCACCGCTCCGCGGCGGGAGAATGCGTGACAAGAACGAGAGTCGAGACTGTGGGAATCTGTTAGCGGACCGAAGTGGATCGAGTGTATTTGACGGAGAAGAGAGCGGATTGCCAGAACGAGAATGTGCGAAACGCGAATAAGAGGGAAATGGAGGAGGAAGCCAGCAACGGCGAGTGGAAGTTAGAGTCAGGAAGAAGAATAGCACGAGGAGAGAGTCAGAGGTGGAGTGAGAAGCGAGTGATAATGAACTAGCCGTAATCCCGAGGGTCGAACGAACTACACGTGTAATCACTCTTCATCCAGGCCCCCCAGCTCGTTACATTAGCAGCGGTGGGATAGAACAGAGTGACCGGTAAGTGCATCCAGACTAGGAAGAAAGTGGGGAGAAAAATGTCGTCGGAAGAGAAGACGCTAGAGATGTTTGCCATCATGATGAAGACTCTGACTGAGTTTGATGACTTCGAAAATTGAAGGAGGGAACTCAAAATTGGGAGAACAGCCACAAACCGAAAGAAGAGAACGACTGGTGGACACCGCTGCAGAGCTGCAGACATTCTCAGGTGGGAATTCCATTGCGTGTGCGGAAGAGTGGTTGCAAGATGTAAAACAGGCAAGAAAGACGGAAAAGTGGTCACACGATTAGGCGCGAAGGGTGCTGTTTGCGAAGATGGTTGCACCGGCAAAATGGTGGCAGAGGGATGATGAGAGTGAATTTGAAACGTTTGACGAGTGGCTAAAAGGGTTCCAGACAGCCTATTTCCCAAAAAGAGAGTGGGCAGAATTGACTCAAGAATTTCTGGGGACATCAATGAAGAGAGGGGAAAGCTTAGAGGCGTTCGTGGGGCGGAAGGAGAATTCGGCAATCAAATTGAATGTGGGAATGGACGATATTATGGGACGAGTGATTGACGGGCTTCTCCCGGAATATTCTCTCATGGTGCACATACTCAAAACCAGATATCATCGAGACACCTCCGAACTGCTCAAGGACATCGAGGATACGACGGAGGCCGAGGGAAAGCAGCGAAACCGAGGGGGACCGACAGGGTTCGGAATCCCGAGCCGAGCTGAAGGAGGGATGATTTCTTGCAAGTCTAACCGGCCTCGACATCGGCAAAACTTTTGTCCGGAAAGGAACCGAGCCCCGGCCAGCTGGGGGCCGTCAGAAGGAAATCACGGAGCGTCAGGGGCAGTGAGTTATTCAAAAATTTGCCGTCCCTGGGCTAGTTCTACAACGCCGCCCCTTTTCCGACTTTCAGCCTGTGGGACTTTCAGCCTTCTGGAGCCGTTCTGGAGAAATGATGATGTTCTCTCTGCTATCTCCTTCAGAGCTTTCGACTTGAGTCGATTTCCGGAAGCGTATAGGGAACACTGAGCTGCGAACATGACCTTTTCCGGTTCCACTGAGACCAGATGACTCAACTTCGCTTTCTTAGAGTCAGAACTTGAATCCTGGAAGGGTTTCGTGGGTCGGCCCACCTGTGTAGAACGTTACTCTTACATCACTCGGAGCGGGATGCAGTGATCTTTATATAGCCGAGCAGCACTGGTTTTGAGGAAATCAGATCTCTCACGCGAGCGCCGCGAATATCTAGCGCCGATTTTGTCACAACGCCTCCTGATTTCTTGTTTAAAGTCGGAATAACCTGAGCCTTCCCGAGCCCCTTCTCAGCCAGCAAGGCCATCATAATGGATTCTGTATCCGATAATGGAAAGCAGCGATCCAATGATCGAAAAAATGCCGGAGACAAACTTGAACCGAGATGCCTACAACAGACCCATGTGCGCGAATTTCCGGAAGATTATGCAAGTTGTCCCCGAACGGGGAAGGCTCGAGGTACTTCCATCCAAAAATCAAAATGGGGAACCACTGGGAAACTATTCTTCGAGGGCCGTGACTGAGGCTGATTTTGCAAGATTAGAAGGAAGCTTTCGCCCATCGAACAGAAATATTAAAAACTCTCCAGAGGTCCGTAAAATGAGTTCACTTTGATCATATGGGAACGTTCTAACTCAATATCACATTTTTGTTCCATTGTCATAAGTTCTCTCACGAATTCTTTTTGAACGCAGCACTAATTGTGAGTATTGTTGGCGCGGTAATCGCAGCGGCGGTTTTTGCGCCTTTCCACGTGCTCTTTGCGTGGAAAGAAAAATCAACTTCCCAGCCTTCAGGTATCCGCGAACACCTTCGCCGGTCAAGGGAAACAAGATCCGACATGACCTTTTCCCACCTAAGACGCTGCCCACTGTGAGGCGTATCGCCCGCGTCTTGAACGGGGACCGTGTGCATCTCCCTACGGTACCTCACCGGAGTTTGGCCCCTTCCGACCCTGCACACCTTGTCGTTCTCGATAGCCGCACCTGAGGGGAAAAGTAAAAGTTAGTGCAAATGTCGGGATTCGCCGCGTTTTAGTAGGATGAAGCCGCGTTCGAGTAGGATGAAGCAATCACTGGCTTGTGCACACACGCACAGCGGTTTATTTTCTCTCGTACAAGTTATCTTCGACTCTTTCGTTAGCCTCGTACCTGGAGGGCCGGATTTCCCATTCGGCTGCGGCGGCAGATTTTTGACGGGCGACCGATTTCTTCCCGTCGTCATCCCCTCCTCCCGACCCCCGCAAGAAGCTTTCGAATCTATGATGCGACGGTGCGAGTAGCGGTATCCGGCAGGCCATAGCCTGAGAGATCGACTTGAACGTTCGCCCGTAGAGATTGGAAACCATTGGGGCCATGCCGGCGGGATAGCCGGCAACAGGGATTGAACCCGCAGCATCCCGGACGGGAAAGCTTCACATGTGGCTATGCGAACATGCTCTTGCGGCGCACCCTGCTTAGACCACTCGACTGTCTCGTCGGTGTGGTATTTTCGAGCGGTGCGCCGTAAGCTCTCTGTCCGACAGCGGCAACTCCCCTCATATCCCCTCATATGAAACTTCTAACAGCAACAAGGAGACTGTCCCGGAATGCGGAATGCAGATTCGAGCGTGGGCTCAGTTGGTCCGAAGGTTCGATGGTCTTCGTGTTCTGCCGTTCCATGGACACTCCGCCTCGAGATGATAGAACCACTCACGTATTAGTTTTACTCGATGTTTTCGTCTGCCTCGGGAACTCCCTCGAAGACAGTCCACGGATATTTGCATCTGGTTGTTGTATTCTTCTTGACAACCTCTCGGATTGTGGTGAGGAAATGACAGGCTGTATTCCGAGCCACCCTTAGGCGGTAAAATTCTAAATCCAGCTCTGGGTACGTGGGTCGCTTTCCCATATGTTGTGACGTTCTCTTAATCAACTTCGATCCCCTTACACTCAGATTACACTCATTAATGCCTTTCTGCCCACGGAGAACGTCTGCGGTAAATGCGGTCGCAAGTTTTCCAGAGAATCAAGGCCTCACTTATTTCACACCGAAGAGCCCCGTCATCGATTGATGGTACTTCGACAACCCCCGCTCGTCGCGGTTTTCCGACAAAATCAACGCCGTCCCCATCTCCACACCCCACCACACTCAGATTCGTCATTCTAACTAAGCTCCACATCCATATTCATCTTGTAGAGCAACTGGATTCTGTAGAGGACTTTTCGTATAAAGGACTTTTCGTATAGAGAACTTTTCGTACAAAGGACTTTTCGTATAAAGGACTTTTCCTATAGAGGACTTTTCGTATAAAGAACTTTTCGTATAAAGGACTTTTCGTATAAAGAACTTTTCGTATAAAGGACTTTTCGTATAAAGGACTTTTCGTGTAAAGGACTTTTCGTATAAAGAACTTTTCGTCTCTAAAGGACTTTTCGTATGATTTATACCGAATTGAGCGGAAACTCGATTTGAGCGCGGCCCGATCTGAGCGCGGCACCGATTTGAGCGGAGACTCGATCTGAGCGAAAGCCCGATTCGAGCGGGGGTCCGATTAGAGCGAACGCCCGAACTGCGCGAAGGTCCGATTCGAGCGATGGTCCGATTTCAGCGTCTGAGCCGACGTGCGCTGTGGCGCTGTGACCACTGATCGCGTGGGCTCCGCCATCAATGGCTTCCTGTGTCCTGTATTTCAGACAAGCGATAGCCCGTGCCGCTCGCTACGCTCGCGGATGACTTCGATTGCACCTGCATAGTGTGAAGAGCCCAAAGGACGGCTTCAAATACTGTAGATCTTTCCTCAAATCAAACGTTCGGGAAGCTGCCTGAACGAATATTACCCATGAAAATGGAACGCGTTCTTTTCGTAGTGCTCAGAGCTCCTTCAACATCAATTCTATGTATCCTGTTGGTGTTCATGCTGTTGGTGGTTCGTACCACAGCGGCTTCTCCTTCCACCAACTTGCGCTGAGATCGGGCCTGCGCTGAAATCGCTCTCTCGCTCAAATTGGTGTCCCGCTCAAGTCGGTCCTCCGCCCGAATCGGGTTTCCGCTCAAATCGGGCATCCGCTCAAATCGGGCTTCCGCTCAAATCGGGCCGTCGCTCAAATTTCTATCCGCTCAAATCGCCTGAAACGTTTCGTATAGGGTTCTTCATTCAAAAAGTCCTTTATACGAAAAGTCCTTTATACGAAAAGTTCTTTATACGAAAAGTCCTTTAAACGAAAAGTCCTTTATACGAAAAGTTCTTTATACGAAAAGTCCTTTATACGAAAAGTTCTTTATACGAAAAGTCCTTTATACGAAAAGTTCTGTATACGAAAAGTCCTTTATAGGAAAAGTTCTGTATACGAAAAGTCCTTTATAGGAAAAGTCCTTTATACGAAAAGTCCTTCATAGGAAAAGTTCTTTATACGATCGACACTTTTCCGGAAAACAGGGTTCGTTATACGCGAGACTTTAGGGTATTTTCATCTTTTGGGATCCGAAAAATCCCAATTAAGCGGAGTAAGAACCCGATTAACCGGAGCGTTTTCTATTGAAATATTCGGGAATCCCGCTTTTGGCCCCAATAAGCGGTCGCCCCGATTATCCGGAGCCCCAACTAAGCGGAGTCGACTGTATAGGAAGTTCGCGATACGCGTGGGACTTCTTACAGAGGGACAGACATACGTGAAGTTCGTCATGCATGAGGTTCTCCATTCGGAAAGTTCGTCATAATTGAGTCGCACCACATGTGTTACATCGGCGTGTGGTCATCATATAATAATATTGTTGGGCAGAGGACCTCTCTGAGACAACTCTGTGGGAATGTTCAGCTCCCCGTCTTGCTCTCCACACTGCATAACCTCACTGAGTCATCTGATGGTCCCCAGGGTGACTCAGACTATAATCTATTTTATCATTCACCCAGCTGTGTGGGAGACGGGGTTCGGGACAGAACCCCGGATCCGTCCTATCCCGACTTGACAGGCTCCCCGTGCCTGTCACATATATCTTGTACGAAAGCGGGGTGCTACCCCGCTTTCTCATTTCTTTGCAGCCTCGTGTGCACCATTAACTGGTGACTCACTCAGATAGGTAGGCGGGGACTATGGTCCCCTCTTTCGTACTTAAGGGAGAGCTTTTCTCAATAAACTTCACTGTGGTGAAAACCTCTGAACCCGACGCATCTCCGTGTTTTCTCTGACTCGTCCCGCCGACTCGCTAGTGGAAACACCACCTTCCAGCTCCTCGAACCAGTCCGACTCAACACGTTATCAGCAACTTGATTGCACGACGACGTCCAGCGACTACGCGTTCTCCTGCGTCTAGGGTGAGCTGTCTCTAGTTCTTCTAAACTAGTTTCGCGGCTCAGTGCTGCAGTGTCAGGTCTCTCTCATTCTCGGCTAATGACAAGTGCTCCAGAGACAACCGGTTCGCCTGATCTAAGCGATTACGAACTCCTTGGCTCTCCAACGCACGACCTGATGGCCCAGGTCGGCGACGCAAGCATGTCTGGTACTAAACCTACTCCGGTGTGCAGTGTCACTCTCGCATACGATGGTAGGAACTATTTGGCGTGGAGCTCCCTAGTAACGGTCGTTCTCCAAAATAACGGTGACGCCTACAAGGTCGTCCTCGGGGAGATCAAAATGACGGACCCCAAATACGACGTCCCGAACGCTCTCGCCAAAACGATAATTCTGAACTCCATTTCCCCGACTCTCATTGCGACTTACTCCAGCATTGTCACCGCTGATCTCTCCGCACGTGACATTTGGCTCAGTTTGACCAATCGCTTTGCTCAAACGGACGGCATTGCCAGAGATATAGCTCTTGGTAAATTTTACTCCTTCCGCTATAATCCTGCAAAATCCGCCTCCAAAAATATCGATAGTTTCCAACAAGTGATGCAGCGCATCTCTCTTGCGGGTGCTCGGGTTGAGGAGAAAAGTGCGTGCCAACGACTCCTCCAGTCTATGCCCTCTTCATGGGAAAACTTGCGCCTATTCTGGAGCATCAAAAACGAAACTGATCAAACCTTACCCAATCTCTATACACTTCTACGCGGTGAAGCAGCACGCCGTGAAAACTCCCCACAAACGACCCTTCAGCCATGTTCTCACGCCTCTCCCTGAACTCTCTCCCGAATCGCCCCCGGTCCACTAACAATCGTCAACATTACAATAATCGTCGTTCCAACACTAACTCACGTCCCCCACGATACAACGCCAACAACCGCTCGTATCAGAATTATCGTACTTCAAACGCTTCTAACAACAACTTTGTGCGACCCAACTACTCGAACACCTCTCGCAATCAGAACAACGCTACCGCACCTCGTCGTTCTGCACCGCCAGCTGCTCCTCAGATGAGCTCCACTAACTCGTGGCGCTTCAATCGCTCCAACCCCCCTCCTTCTGACTCTCGCGCACCCCGCTCACGACCTCAGCCGCCCCAACGCCGTTCCTCGCGACCATCAGCCTATGTGGCTGATCTCGTCGATCCCTTTGGGTCCGACATCGAAGCCCATATCGCAACTGCTACTAATGACATCTGCGACTACACCGTCTGGCTCATCGATTCAGGTGCGACTCACCACATGTCAAGGGAACTCTCATACTTCCGCGCTTATTATGAATTCCCCTGTCCGCGCCAAGTAAAAGTAGGCGGTCAGGAGCGTCTTCAAGCGTATGGAGAAGGCGATATTTTCCTCGCCGTCCCCACCTCCAACGGTGAAATAGTACTCGACCTTAAACACGTACTGTACGTACCTGACATCCGTCGTAACCTCCTTTCAATGGCTGAATTGATGACCGACAATTGGACCATAACTGCCTCTAAGGCCGTCCTCTCCCTGAACCGAGGTCTAGCTAACCTCAAGGTCCACGTCGATGACGGCCTTTTCGCCCTCCGAGCATCCGCTGTGACAGTTCCCTATGCCGCCGAATGCTTGCTAACAACGTCACGTAACATTACCCTGCAGGGTGCCCATGAAACACTAGCCCATTTAAACAAACGGCTGGTGCGCGGATTTCTTACTCGAGAGGGGGTCGCATTCAAACCAGACAATACGACCTGCACTGCATGCATCAGAGGAAAGATGAATCGGGCCTCGTACCACTCTAGACCCTCATCTACTACGCCACAGTCACTTGGGTACATTTGCACTGACCTATGCGGTCCATTTCCCACTCAAGGCCTCAGGGGCGAACGATATTTTATGAACCTCCATGATCAATACTCTAGATTCAACAAACTTTTCCTTCTCAAAACCAAAGACCAAGCACCCACGATGATCTAGCAATTCCTCACATGGTTTCACACCCAAACGGGCACTAATGTCAAACAACTCCTCTGCGACCACGGTCTCGAGTTCAATAATACTCGTGTAAAAGAGGCCCTTGCCAGCATTGGTGCAGAGCTGGCCATGAGCCATGTTGCGTGCTCTCCAATGAACGGCAAAGCCGAACGAAACAACCAAGCTATAACCAAATTGGCTCGTACGCTACTCATCGACTCAAAACTCCCGCGGTACCTTTGGCCTGAGGCCTGCCGCACCGCGGTTCACCTCTTAAATATAGTAGTGTAGCGACCAGAGTTGTCTCTGGTCAGCAGATAGCTTGGCGCGCGGAAGGTAACGTGCATGTGGCCAAGAAGAGATGGACTGACGCTGCACGAGAGTGGCGGCGGCAGTCAAGAGAAAAGTGTGAATGAGATAGTAGTAGAGAGAGAGTGGCAGTGCCGTGATCGCGTAAGATCGGCGGACTGCATATGAATGACTGAGTGAATAAAAGGGTGATACTAGTGCACTACCGGTGAACTCCCTCCTGCATGTGCATCCGCATGAAGAGAATCAACTCTGCCCCCGATCGAGCCTGTTACAATTAGCAGCGGTGGGATACACGTGCAGTGGTAGCGGACAGGTAGTGACCAACTAGTACGAGTGGTGGCCAAGACTCAGGATCAAGAGGAGAAAGGATCATGGAGGCGATGGCAGCGGAGCTTGAGAGGCTCAAGGAGGAGAACGAGCGACTCCGAAAAGGACGAGACGGAGATGACCAGCGGGAACCGCGACGAGTGGAGGAAACGCGGCCCGTGAAGGTGCAAGATACATCAAAGTCACTGAGGGACTTCGCAGGCGGCACGATAGCCGAGGCAACCGAATGGCTAACGGATCTCAAACTGGCACGAAAGGCGGGTAAGTGGCCATGGGAATTCACTGAGTCTGTAGTGTTCAATAAGATGGTTGGCCCGGCAAAGTTTTGGCACCACGAATACGGAATGGTAGCAGATAGTTTCGAGAGCTGGGTTTCAGCGTTCGAAGAAGCGTATACCCCGGTAGAACAGAGGACAGATTTAATGATAGAGTTGCTAGGAATGAAACAGAAAAGAGGCGAAGATGTAGAACTCTACGTGCGCCGCAAGGAAGCCATAGCTATTAAGCTAGGATTGGCGAAGGCGGAAGCAAAAAAGCAGATACTCACGGGATTGCTCCCGGAGTACATGTTCATGATTCATGTCATGAAGGGAAGGGATCATAAAACGACTTCAGACTTGATTAGAGATATTAAGGAAACTTTCGAGTTGGAGAGGAGTGTTGGCAAACGAGCGATTCCGCCGCCGGAACGCAAGGGCACGCGCCACGAGGCAGGCGTGGTTTGCTACATCTGTCGGAAGGAAGGTCACAAGCAAGCTAGATGCCCAGAAAGGAGAACAGGACAAACTCCAGGGAGATACGCGAATCAGTCCTCTGGACCGTCATACATGCGACCAGCGACGGGATTCAATGCGTACGGCCGTGGTTCGGCAGGAACGTCAGGAGACTTCCGACGGCAATCGCCGAGCAGTGGCGGAGAGCGGCTTGGCGGAACGGGACAAGCTGGTGGACCGCGAGAGTCGCCATTGCGAGCATCGTCATCCGGCGCGGCGGCAACGTCCGGTGCAACGGGCAGACCCGGCACGCTCACGTGCACGAAGTGCAAACTTCGCGGACATGCTGCGGCGGATTGTAGACGAGTGAGACAATTCGAAGCATCAGATGACGACGAGCTTGTTGACGACACAGAGTTGGAGATACGTCAGATTAAGGATGAACTCTCGGGAGAAGACGAGGTTCAGAGAGAAAAGGGAGTTAAGGAAGTGAAGATCAACGGAAGGAGTTGGTGTGCAAGAGTGGACACTGAGGCGGAAGTGAGCGTGATCTCACAGGAGGCGGCCGCGGCACTGAACTTGGAACTGAATCCGAGTCCGGTCCGGCGGATTCGCGGCATTGGCAATGGTTCGTGTGCTCCAGTTGGCCAGGCGGAAACGCGGCTAGAGATAGATGGATTGGAACTGGAGAAGGTTAAGCTGACAGTGTTGCCGAGCGGAAATATGGAAAAGGAGGAGATCCTGCTCGGAAAAGATTTGTTGGACAACGATGGGTTGGTGACGGTCTACCACGAAGGTCAGGCATGGGTGCTGGAGAATCGAGCATTCGACGAGATATCGAAACTGTTGCCAACCGGAGAGAAAGTGAAGCTCAGACTGAAGAGTAAGGTCACCATGGAGCCTAGGACCGTGGCATTCGTGAGAGCGGCTCCAGACGACCCGAGAGAAGGACTGTTCATGGTGGAAGACTCGAGCGAGTTCGGGGCGGTCTGTGAGTGGCACGCCGGAGAGTTGATCGTTCCCTTGGTTAACCGAGGAAGAACTCCTCTCGTGTTGGACGAGGGCACGGTGGTGGCCCGAGGTCGAGCGCTGAGCGATGGAGAACTCTTCACGTTGGCTAGGAAGGCGGACACAGCAACAGTCGCGCAGGTGGAGGTCGAAGAGCCAACAGCGAGAGAGCCGATCAAGGAGAAACAGATCAATGTCGGACCGAAGACACCCAGATGCTACAGAGAAGCGTTGCTGCAGATCATCAACAAGTACCGTGAAGTTGTAGCCACGTCGATGACCGAACTGGGACGGACGACATGGACAGAGTTCGACATAGACGAAGTCCAAGGTAGTCAGCCGGTCCGAAGCAAACCATACCGACTGTCGGCGAAAGAGAGAGAGGCGCTTCGAGACATTCTGGATCAGATGAAAAGAGCCGGAATGATCGAACCTTCTCAGTCGGCATATGCGAGTCCAGTACTACTGGTGAAAAAGGCGGATGGCGGCTGGCGTATGGTGATTGATTATCGCAAACTGAACGCGCAAACAGTGAAAATAAATTATCCGTTACCCTTGATAGACGATATTCTTGATGAGATTGGAGGAAAGAACATGTATTCAACGTTTGATTTGGCGTGGGGGTATTTTCAGATACCGATGACCAGGAGAGCGGCCGAGAAGGCGGCATTCATCACTGCAGATGGATTCTTTCAGCCGAAAGTGCTCATGATGGGGTTGAGCAACGCGCCAGCAAAGTTTCAGGAATTAATGATGAAAGTGAAGAATTTGGTTGGTTCGCAACAAACGTTTCCGTTCTTGGACGATCTGATTACGGCGTCGGATCGGTACCAAGAGCATTTGGAAAAGATTGAGGAGATACTGAAGGCGTTGCGAGAAGCGGGGCTCACTATTCGATTGGAGAAATGCAAGTTCTTCATGGATACGGTGCAGTTCCTCGGATTCCGGATTTCGAAAGACGGTGTGCGGCCCGGCACGAAGAAGTTGGGTGCGATACAGGAGTTTCCGGAACCGAAAGACATACACGACGTGCGACGATTCCTTGGGTTGACGTCCTTTTTCAGGCGGTTTATCCAGGACTATGCGACGATTGCCAGTCCGATCTCAAGTCTTTTGAAGAAAGACGCGGTATTCCGTTGGGATGAGAAGACCCGAGAGGCATTCCAAAAGCTGAAGGCGGCCTTGGTGGGAGCGTCGTTGAGCCGATTCGAGCCAGGCAGGCCCACGGAATTGCATACCGATGCATCGCTGGTCGGACTAGGAGCAATATTGTTGCAGGAATCGGAGGGAAGATGGAGAATGGTGTATGCTGTCAGCCGAAAGTTGTCGGCGGCCGAAAAGAATTACCATTCAACGAAATTGGAGCAACTAGCAGTCGTGTGGAGCATGGAACGTTTTCGACATTATCTCTATGGTCAGCATTTCACGGTGGTTTCCGATTGCAATGCTGTGGCGGCACTTCGAGCAAAAGGAGGTTCACCACAGACGAGTAGATGGTTCAATAGAATTTCGGAGTTCGACTTCGAGGTCAAGCACAGACCAGGAACATCTATGAGTCATGTTGATGCCTTGAGTAGAGATCCATACGAGGAACCTCAAGAGAAAGCTGAGGAGAAGTGGCCGACGGACATTGATGAAAAAGAGGTGCGAATGATCCGAACAGAGGAGGAGCAGTATCGCACAGTGCAAGCAGCGGACCCAGACATACGACAACGGATGGAAATATTGAAGAAAAAAGAGGAGGATCGAGATTCTCGTGAGAAGAATCTGGTATCGGAGTTCTGTGCGGTTGAAGGAGTACTCTACAAAATTGAAGAAGGGAAGAAACTATTCGTAGTCCCGAAAACGTTGCGGAAATACATGCTGGTTTTGTATCACGACAAAGCTGGGCATTTCGGGGCGGCAAAGACGATGGAGCTAATGAGAAGACGCTATTGGTTTCCGAAAATGAGAGATTTCACGAAGCGGCATCTGTGGGCATGTTTGGAGTGTATCTGTAACAAGGAGAAGAGCGGCAAGACTGAGGGATTGACAAACGTGATCAGAGCGGAAAGCAAACCTTTCGAGAAGGTATTCATCGATCATCTTGGTCCGTTAGTGAAATCGAACAGGAAAGAGCATATTCTGGCACTGGTGGACGGGCTCACAAAGTTCGTAGTGCTAGAGGCGGTTCCGAACACGAGCTCAAGAGAAGCCATCAAGTTCATGGAGAAGTTTTTCACGATGTACGGAAAGCCGGCGAGGCTTGTTTCGGACCATGGCACAGCATTCACGTCGAAGGATTTCGAGAAATTTTTGAGCGAGAACGGAGTCAATCATATTCTGACCAGTGTTCAGCATGCCAGGTCGAATGGACAGGTGGAACGAATGAATAAAGAGATAGCGAGATTATTGCGAACTCTATGTCTGAAGGAAGACCACAGCGATTGGACGAGGTGGCTTCCGGAGGTGCAAATGTGGTTGAATCGAACAGAGTCTCAAAGTCTGGGGAAATCCCCATTTGAAGTGTTACATGGATATCTACCAAGAATAAATAATCATGAACAGGTTGTCGATGATGTGCAAACTAAAAATTGGGTTCCGGCGGCCGAAGTTCAGAGTCAGATTAGGGAGAATCTCGAAAAGAGTCAGGATAGATTCAAGTTCTACAGCGATTTGAGAAAAAGAGTTCATGTCAGGTTCTCGTTAGGTGACGTGGTTTTCGTTAAGCGGTTGCCAATTCATACCGGGTTGCCAACGAAGTTGCAACGCAAGTATCGTGGTCCCATGGTCATTAACCGTATTCTGCCGAATGATTCGTATGGCCTAGTAGAACTCGGTGAAAAGAATTACGCTTGTACTGCTCACAGTTCACAGTTAAAGCGATATCGGCCGCACGAGGCAGAAAGCGAAGATGAAGCGGACGACGACGGAGAAATTCAACCCATGGAAGTGGATGAGACAGCCGTTGGAGGAAGCGAAACAACTCCACGCATCACGGGAAGTTTCCGAGAACCGAACAACGACTCGACATCGTCAACAGAAGGAGCGGCGACGGGATCGAATGACACATCGACCGCATCAACGGAACAAAACGACAGCTATGTATCGACTCAAGAGAGTTTAACGCCGAGAGTAGATCTGAATTCGGCTATATTAGAATCACCAGAGGTGGATAGAACCGAACCAGTTAGGAGGCAACTGCCAATTAGGAAGGCTAGATTTCAGTACAAGTATCCGAAGTAGTAGTGTTGAGGACAACAGTTGGTAGCGTGCGGCGAGCGGTAGGTAGGAATCGAACGAAAGCAGAGAAGAAATACGAGCCGAATAGAAACAAAAGCGAGATGCATGTTAGAGAACGTGGAACGTCAAGTGGCTGCGAACGAAACATCGAGGCTGGAGAGAGTACGAGAACAACGCCAATGTTCGAAAATTCGACGGAAGGAGATCCAGTTGGAAGCTTCCTTTGAAAGTGAACAGACGACTAAGAAGATGCAACGCCAGGAGTGTGCCGATTGTAGGGATAACCGACATAGTACGGGTAGTCCCTTGTGCATGGCAAGAAACGCAACCTGCAATGCGTGCGGTGCGAGTGGTCATCTGGTAGCCAACTGCCCAGGCGGTGGCGAGCGGCTTTGTTTCCGGTGTCGTCAGTACGGACACTTGCAGAGAAATTGCCAAGCAGCGCACGTGGTGAGACCATCGAGAGAAGTGGCGGCCGAGGTGGAAGTTGTTCCGACTGATCATGAAGTGGCGGCCGAGGTGGAAAATGTTCCGACTGATCATGAAGTGGCGGCCGGAGCGGAGGAAGATCCGATTCGCGCGGAGGAAGCGACGGTGACCGACGAGATTGGAACGGGCACGACGGAGGCGGCCGAAGGGTTCTACGAGGCTCTCCAGTGTCGGGCCTGTCTGGGACTTGCAATTCCACCGTTACGGCAATGCAGAAATGGACACCTCACGTGTGAAGAATGTCGAGGCAAAATTCGAGTGTGCCCAGTTTGCAGAATCTCACTGGAGGAAAATTCCTCGCGAGTGCTGATGGTCGAGAAATTGGTGGAGGATCTGCTGTTCAGGTGTGAATTCGAAGATGGTGGCTGTACTGTACGCACCCGACTGGCGGACCGGCGGAGGCACGAACTACAGTGTATCGCTCGAATGTGGCCGTGTCCCCTACGAGAGATGCAGTGCGGCTGGCGCGGAAATCAGCAAGAGGTCGGAGGACATCTGGAACGGATTCACGCAGCTCGACAGGTGGCGGACGGAAAAGTGATCGGACTGGAAGTGGGCCGATTCGAGGTCGAACCTGCTCTCGGAATCTGGTATTGGCGGATCGAGATGCGAGTGTTCCTGGTGACGGTGACTCGCGGAGTGCTACCGGGTGGTGTAGTGATGGTCGTGAGGCTCGTTGGTGACGACCAGGAGGCGAGACAGTGGCGGGCGAGAATCATCCTTGGCGGCGGCGATCAGGAGCTGCAACTGAGCTGCCCAGTACTGAGCATCGAAACGGACGTGGTTCATCAAATGGAGGCAGGTCAAGGATTGGCGGTCCGCATGGCGACGCTGGACTTAATGGCGGCGGACCGAAAAGTGGAACTCCGAGTAATTGTAAATCGTCACGCCTAAATCCAATATACATTCCCTGGTGCGATACAAGGAAATAAAATATGAATGTAGTAGTTGTAGAACGCAAACGCTCGCTCGCGAATTATTATTTAGTTAGGCATAGGCAGGCTAGATCAGTTTGTTCAGTTTAGTTAGGAGATAACTGCCAGGAGTCAGTGTAGGTAGCATGGTCGAATGTAGCGACCAGAGTTGTCTCTGGTCAGCAGATAGCTTGGCGCGCGGAAGGTAACGTGCATGTGGCCAAGAAGAGATGGACTGACGCTGCACGAGAGTGGCGGCGGCAGTCAAGAGAAAAGTGTGAATGAGATAGTAGTAGAGAGAGAGTGGCAGTGCCGTGATCGCGTAAGATCGGCGGACTGCATATGAATGACTGAGTGAATAAAAGGGTGATACTAGTGCACTACCGGTGAACTCCCTCCTGCATGTGCATCCGCATGAAGAGAATCAACTCTGCCCCCGATCGAGCCTGTTACAGTAGGTACTTCCAAAGTCCCGAACAAATCTCCTTACGAATTACTCTACGGTGTGAAACAAAAAATCACTCATCTACGCCCCTTTGGCTCTCCATGCTACCTCTATAACGAGGGCCAAACAACCGACAAATTACAAGCTCGCGGCTCTCCCGCGTTCCTTGTCGGCTACCCCGACAGAATGGACGGTTTTGTAGTCTTTCTACCAAAACCGACTCCACACACTGTCGAATCCAAAGACGTCAGGTTCTTGGGGAAGGCGCTAGAAAGCGCACCGCCCGTCCCCGGCACGGGAACTGCCGATGAGGCCACCATTACTCTGGACGAGCGTGATCCCT
This sequence comes from Neoseiulus californicus, assembly GCA_028455905.1. Lineage (NCBI taxonomy): Eukaryota > Metazoa > Arthropoda > Arachnida > Mesostigmata > Phytoseiidae > Neoseiulus > Neoseiulus californicus. The sequence continues at coordinate 756,414 of JAMQGS010000011.1, forward strand.
TCGTACAAATTAATCACGAAGAAAACCTCTCTCCTGACGAGGAGCATCCTCAGCGCAGTGAATATGACTCCGCTGACAGCAATGAAACGACTCACGAACCTTCTCTACCCCCATTGGAGCCAAAGAACCTTAGGCGTCGTTCAACTCTACGAAAGCCTGCGCGCTTCACCACTGAAGCAAACGCTGCTCAAACAGCACCCACCGCCGATTCCGACCCAAAGACACTGGCTCAAGCTATTTCAGCGCCGGACTCACATATGTGGCAAAAGGCTATGCAAGAAGAGCTCGATCAGATAGAAGCTCACCAGGTGTGGACACTTGTCCCGCCTCCTGCAAAAACCACAATACTCCCCACAAAATGGATTTTTCGAAAAAGGCCACTGCCGATAATAATCTCGAGCGCTACAAAGCTCGCCTGGTGGTCGGCGGCCACCGCCAAGTAGAGGGCCAACATTGCCATGAAATCTTTGCCCCAGTGGCCCGCATGGAAACCCTCAGAACCCTGCTTGCAATTACCGCTTCGCGACATCTAAATATCAAGCAGTTCGACATCACCACGGCCTTCCTGTATGGTGATCTCGACGATGTTCTGTATGTCCGACAGCCACCTGGCTGGTCCGACAACAGTGACAGAGTCTGCCGACTCCAGCGCTCCCTATACGGCATCAAACAGGCCCCGCGACAATTTTATCGCAAACTCGCCGGCCAACTTACAAACTTAAAATTTTGCCAAAGTCAAGCCGATAATTGCTTGTTTTACCAACATGGTACAGATGGCACCTTCAAGGCAATTCTCATCTACGTTGACGACGGTTTAGTCGTCTCCACTTGTCAGCAAACGCTGAAAACCACCCTTGAGAATCTGGGAAACATATTCACACTAAAAGTCTCAGACTTAACCTACTTTCTCGGAATGAATGTACTAATCGATACCGATCATAACATCTGGATCAACCAATACAAATACATCCGATCAATACTCCAGCGATTCCAAATGGACAACTGCAAACCCTCCGAGGTACCTGCAGACGCCAGCCTTTACGACTTAGCACCTAACACCGAACGCCGCCGCGTCGAGCGACCATACCGAAATCTCATCGGTGCTCTGCTCTATGCGGCTATCTGCACCCGTCCTGACATAGCATTTGCCGTGGGATACCTTTCTCGGTTTCTCGAAACATACACCGAACAGCATTGGACAGCCGCACTCAAAATTCTGCGCTATTTGCAGGCGACCTCAAACCTGTCCATTTGCTACTCGGGACACTCGCACTTGGAACAATCACTGCGCTACGTCGCTGACGCCGATTGGTCCGCGGATAAAACCACGCGAAAATCCGTAACCGGCACAATAGCTTTTCTGTCAGACGGCCCAATTCTGTGGTCCTCACAGCAACAACGTTCGGTGACCTTGTCCAGTACCGAATCTGAATTTTGGAGTCTAACGGAGTGTACCAAATCCGCTTTGTGGCTCCGAACTCTTCTCGACGAACTCCACATCTCAATTCATCCCGTTGTCTTTGGCGACAACGCAGGAGCTCTTTCTCTCGTCGAAAACAACCAAAATCACAAACGCTCCAAGCACTTTGCGGTGCGCTTGGCCTTTCTGCGTGAACTCTACGAACGTCACGCGGTTAGTTTCCGCCACGTGTCTAGCTCATTAAACGAGGCTGACGGGCTCACCAAACCTCAACCAAAATCCGTGCTTCAGGCCCATCGCGTACTCTTGCATTTAAAACCATGGCCCCAACCACAGCGATACTCTGCCTCGCCGCGCTCTTAGTCGACTCCACTCACTCTACCCTCCCCAACTACTACCGATACGAGACGGACTGCGATTCTGACTGCATCCAGCTTAACATAAGCTGCACTATCTCGCCGCTCAAAACAGGTTTTCTGAAAATGTGCACGCGCTCCGCATCCGCCTGCTATTCAGAATCCTCCCCAACCACTTGTTGTCTCCGCCCGCTCTCTCCGCCAGTCGGAGGTCAAGAGTCTTGGTTGTCATATCGCGCGAAATACTATCCAAACATCCCCGCAGTCCTCCCCGATTCGACATTCCTACATTGGATCTTGGCCGGCGCTGGCGCTCTGCTTACATTGGCAGTATTTTTGGCTGTCACAGTGCTCTGCATGCTATGTGAAACGCGAAAAGGCTATCGACCTTTCGCTAATCCGTCGCCGGCTCCGGGCATTGACAATCCTTATTTGCCCACGACCGAACTGATTCAGTCGGCCTAAGCCATCTCCAATTGCAACCCATACCGCCGGCATGTTTCACTTAATTTACGGCTTCGCATGCACAGCAATAAAACTCACGTTATTTTTTTTTCTCTTTCCGCCCTCATTAGGCCCGCAACCCACCTTCCCCCGCACCTTCTAGCAGAACACGACGCCTCCTTCCAACATGCCCCGTACCAAGCCATACTGGAATTATGTTCTAGAACTACAAAGCCTCTACAACGTTGACCGGGAGCCTGCTGAGGCGGCGGCCGAAATCATATGGCCCACATTTGACGAGGTAGATCGCTTCTACTACCGAAACCTTGGCTCCGACACACAAGTCCCGGCTGCACTAGCAAAACGAGCCGAATCTCGCCGTCAGCAGGCCAATAATGCCACATTTGGCACCTCCTACTATACTGAGCAACTACTAGTTAAATATGAGACTCTCACTAGAAAATATAACACACTCCAAACACACTTCAATGACCATCGAAACGCTGCTCAAGACAACAAAGCCCTCACATTAAAAGACGAAACAATAGCAACCCTGCAAAAAGAACTGGAAACTGAGCGTCATTACCACGACGTCACTCGACGCCAGGCCTCCACCGTGTGGTTCTCAGACATGGGACTCAAAACACAACTCCATGACAAAGAAGACCTCTGTCAGGCCTACATGACCAAACTCCACTCTTGCACTCAGACAATAAACTCGCTGCGTGCTGAATTGAATGACCAAGCTACGGCACTCCAAAATCTACTCTCCAAACCACCGGAAATCCCACCTGGATCCTCAGACATCATAAACCTACGCCGAAATCTGGCTCAATCGGTGAGAGAAAACTCCGACCTACAGGATCAACTAAAAAAGATGAAAGCAGAACAAGAACGCCTTCAACGTAACAACAAAGAACTCTGCCTAACCAACGATAGAGAATACAAAACACGAGTGGAGCACGTAAAAAAGATTGTTGACCTCCAACATCAACTGCAAACCGCGCAACTATCCATACAACGCCTAGAGCGGCCATCAGACCGCTCGTCTCCCGCACAATCATGCGACTGGCCGAGCGACTAAAACCACCCAGACAACTGTCATCAAAAACCATAGTAGATCCAAAAACGAACTTCTCTTTATTACCGATTATACTTTAACTCATGTGATTCATAAGTAGCTTAAAAAGAAGGCCCTAACAACGGCCTACATATGATTATGATATGCTCTCAATATGAATATATTCAACTTTGACAACACGATGTGAACATCGCTCACAAACTACTGAACCAAATGAGGATCAACACTCGGATCCCTCAAAGAACAAAGGCTCGGCCACCTGCCTACTTGCACAAATCGCTGCCCTCGAAAAACGGCTCACTCACACTTCTTCATAGATTTGGAAATCTTGACAAACGGCCATCGGCACGGCTGCGCCGCCTACAGGTCTTACAATGACGACATCCGGTTTCTCCACTCGATCGAGTCGTAACACGATGCATACTCGGCCAAGACGATTGTAACAGACCACTCGGGTCACCAATTTCCGACATGCATACTCTTGAAGCCCCAGCGTCTTCAACTGGATAGACTCCGTCACGCTCACTTCTTCTTTTGCGGACAGGATCTCGGACCCCTGATCCTTCTTTCCCCAGGCTTTCTTCAGATGACTTTCGGCCGAAAACACCACGCGGGTGGACGTCTCAACGGCTCCATGTCCGGCGCCCTTGCCAATTGATGACCCAACGCCTAGCATCAGACCTAGAATCAATTAATTCACCATGTTAACGCCACGCAGCGAATTTTCTCAAATTAAGTGATAATTGATAACAAAAAGCGTCAACACCAAACTCACCCGCAATCCCTCCGAGAAGGATCAACACGACTGCGACTCCACTCAAACACAAACAGATCTTCATCTTCAGACTGCGGCCCCGTGGGCCGCGCGTCCCAGCTCGACCACTTTCCACCATGTTGGACAACCAACTGCCAAATGAAAGACTGACACGTCTGTGTTCCCGATCACGTCTCAGCTCTCTAAAGGGAAAGGCTGGCGACGAGGCTCTCTCAGTCGGATTGCTTTCTACATCACGGGAGCCGCAATCCCTACGAAGATTCGATAGTCGCCAGGTTCGTTCCGCGGCGTCAACGGCAGGACTGCCGTTTTCCACATCCGCTTCCACGGCCACACTCCAAAAAGCACCCATAATCTCCAAAAGGGAATCCTCCCGTTCCGAAGCCGAAATCGGGAATCGAGACGCCTCCAAAACTTCACAACCTCCGGATCTGCGAACAACACTGGAAACACGCCGACGGAGTACACGGTCCTGAGAGCCACTGGACAAATTCTCGCTGACAACTCTCTGCACAGACCGACCAGATCGTAACTGCATCACGAACAATTCAACCGCACGGCGGTCTGACTCAAGGCGATGCACGACGTACCAACCACCACGATTCAACCTCCAACATGCCATCCCTCTCTCACCAAGAACCAAGCAGAAAAACAACAATTTCAACAATCAATTCGGCAAATGAAACATATCCTCCGTGAGAGGGGGGAACACAGGCAAACCTGGACTAACACAGAGATATGATTTGGATAACGGTTATCAACAGAAAATCCTAATTTTCCAATCACTTCTTCCACCTCGTGCCGGTCACGTGCGCATCACTCTCCCTCACTCTCACGCTCACAGTCATGTTTCGCCTCCAAAACTTTTTTTAACGGAGGATTCCGTTTTATGGCTCGCTCAGAGCTGGACCGGAACCAATTCGCGAACGGATGTGGGCGTGGCCAGTGGGTGCTTCATTGGCGCTGAGTATGTTCCACCAGCTCTTTTTCCAGCGCTTCTTTCTGTTGTTTTCGTGGTGTGGTGGTGCGAATTGCGTGTTGAGTGACGTGAGCCGTTGGGTGAGTGAGTTCTGGCCAATGCTTTCGCAGTAAGCGCGGCAGCCGCGCCTTCCGTGGGAGAGTGGGCGAGAGCGTGCGGTGTTGCGTTGGATGCTGCTGCCGGCTCGGTGTCGTTGTGCGCTGCGGTTGACGCTTGACATGTTTGGGCAGACCTGCGATTCGTTCACCGTGTGGTTCTGGCGGGTTCTGGCGGGTTCTGGCGGCGTGGTTTCTGGCGGTGTCGATGGTTTGTGAACTCCGAGGGGTTTTGAATTCCGGTTTTTAGACCATTGTAGATGTCTTTTCATCGAGTTCAGAAGAGTAGTTAACATGTGACGTGGTTCTACGCTCTCGGTGGCAGTTTTGCCAGCTAGAAGATAGAAGAGACATGCGGGCTGTTGGGGGTCGAGTTATGAGGAAAGATTGTCGCGAAGGGCTTGTTTCGTCGAGTGACGCTGCTGGTGTGTTCCGAATCATTTTTATGTTCACGTTTCTTGAATTTACCATCGGAGTTGAGCGGAGAAGTAGTTCAAGAAGGTCGAGGACAGAGTTTTCTGATGTTGTGTTTTGAGAAGGTTTCGTCGTTGACGTTCTTTGTTGGTGGTGTTCTTTTTTCTCAGGTGTTGCGGGTTGTTGTTTTTCAAGACTGAAGTGTGTGTCGTGAGCAGGACGCATGCCGAATTGAGCGGACGTGCCATTTGCGCGGAGTCCGAATTGAGCGAAAGGCCGATTTCAGCGGAGAGCCGATCTTAGCGGAGAGCCGATTTTAGCGAAGGGCCGAATACAGCGGAGTGACGATTTGCGCGGAACACCCATTTGCGCGAGGGGGACGATTTGAGCGTTCCTACCCGCTGCCTCAACTGACAGAAAGAGCCACAAGCTGCGGCGACGGTACTGAGCGGTGCTAAGCACGCTTTTGCTCTCCAGGCCTCACTGAAGCCGTGCCGCTCGCTACGCTCACGGAGAGTCTTGACTTCGCTTGCCCGCGACGCCAAGTGCTCAGGAGAAGAATCAATTGAGCAAACATTCCGTCAATTCCAAACGGAACTCGTGGTCGGCTCGGCTTTGCAGTTCACTAGTAGTCTAGTAGGCAAGCAGTTAGGATCAATCAGCAGTTGCATGCATAGCGATCACGAAATTGCGAGCGAGTTAGGTTGAATCAGTCGGACTTCAGGAGCTACTCACGTCGTGCTCGTCATTTCTCGTCAAAATTCGAGCGGGGCATCCTTTCACGACGCAACGCCAAGCCACGGAGCCTTTCGACTCATAATCCTTCCGAAACAGGTAGTTTCCAACTACCAACAAAGGCCGGTTACGACTAGGCTTTGCACGCGGGTTTTTTGTGGGTTTGATTGAAAGCTGCGTCATGCACGCTGGTTCGATTCAAGCAATATCGCTTGGGTCGCATCGTGTAGCCACCCTTCGGGGCTGCGTGAAACCCACCCTATTTTCCCCTGTGTCATGGAATCGCAAGACTCTGACAAGTAAACGTTCTCTCCTTAGAATCGGGGATGACGGCATACGATATACCATTCGAAAGGTCTTATCATGTGTGATCACCGTGTGACATATTAGCGTCAGGCGGGGACGCGTTCACGAGTCATGGGCTATGAAGTTAGCATTGGACCCTATGGAATTCTGTTCTGGGTGGATCTATCTCATCAACTGATGCTCGGAATGGATTGAGACTATGAGATTGGCGTTCCGAGGCAAGTGATCACAAGTCACACGGTGAGTACACATGATAAGACCTTTCGAATGGTATATCGTATGCTGTCATCCCCGATTCTAAGGAGGGAACGTTTACTTGTAAGGCACTAGGCACCTAGGACCGCAATTATTGCGGGTTTCAGGAGAAATCTTGATCCAGAATTTTGCGAGTTCATGGTGGGAGGAAAAGTAGGGTGGGTTTCACGCAGCGACGAAGGGTGGCTACAGGATGCGCTCCAAGCGATATCGCTTGAATCGAACCAGCGTGCATGACGCAGCTTTCAATCAAACCCGCAAAAAACTCGCGTGCAAAGCCTAGTTACGACTCGAATTCACGAACTTGAGCACCATCATTCCCAGCACTCAAACCCACGTGCCGAGCCTATCGCTAATGGAAATTCATTCTTCCGGCGGAAGAGAAAAAAGTTTACTGGTTCCCTAGGTACCACAGCGGTGTCACCGCCACATCTCGCTCGCTGAAATCGGTATCCGCTCTGATCGGGCTCTCGCTGAAATCGGGCATCCGCTGCAATCGGCCCTCCGCTGAAATCGGCCCTCCGCTCAAATTGGTCTTCCGCTCAAATTGGTCTTTCGCTCAAATGTCGCCTTCGCTCAAATTTGTCTCCGCTCTAACAGGATGCTGCGGTGAGCAGAGCTGTGCGCCGTGGACTTTTTCGCGGCGGCGGCGGCGCACGCGAAAAGAGGCGGCGCGCCGCAGCGAGAGCCCGCCGCCCTCCGTGGTGCCGCACAAGCTGTGGTTTGAGGAGGAAATATCCTTTGGGGTCAAGTCCTGCCATTGTCGCCGGTGAGAATGGAAACAACGGAAATTCGTGGACGGGAGAGCCTTTCTGAATAAAAACGTCAATGGGACTCGAATTGAGTTTTACCGAATCAGATTCACCGTTTCTCGGGTCATTCTTGACATCTGTGCATCTGGCACTGAGATCTCAGGATTCTGCCAAGATTGTTTGCGCCCAGGGTGCTGTTGCGCCCAGGCCGAGATTTTTTCCCGCGCCCATTCTTCGAAGATTCGTGGCATCACCTCTTTCTTCGGCAGATTAACGGGCTCACACAGCGCCTAAGCCGGTAGCGGAGAGCAAGGAGGAAGCAGCGGGCAATGTGAGTCGTGCTGACGGTGTGTACCCGGTATCCCGAAAACCCGGTATCCCGAAAGGTGAAAAGAAGGGCGTCGGTATGGAGGTTGGATTTTTCTTTTAATACTGTCCATCAGGGATCGCGGGTATTCAGGATAACGTGTTCCGAGATACCGGATTTCGGGATGGCGGGGTTCTGGGGCCCTTCATTTCGCCGTTCGGGATACCGGGTTTTCGGGATAGCGGGCTGTAACCGTGCTGACTCTTAAAACAAACGAGATCTCGACAAATCAGCAGAGGCACCATTCCGGAATGGCGGAAATACTCGCCAGATAGGATGGCGCGCCGCCGAGATCACGCGCGGCGACGGAGCGCCGGCGCGCTGCTGAAGAATCGCGGCGACCGGCGGCGGGCTTCGGGGGGACGGCGACGCGGCGCGGCACACACCTCTGGTCGTGAGCCATGTCGTGGCATTAGCGGAGTGTCGCGAGTTAGCAGAGGCTTGTCTCGGTGTTCCGGCGGCCGTAGATTCCCACCCAGTTCAGACGTAGAAAAACTTTATGGTTTCAGTGGCAGAGCTCGATGGCACTGGGTTGTGTGGGCAAGTTGTTGAAGGATTCATGGGAGCGGCAATATTCTCGTGGAGTGTGTGTTCTTTGAGTTCGTTGTGATCCGCCAATAAGTTTCAGCGTGTTTGATTGACGGGATGGCTGAGTGACGTGGATGGGATGACCAGTTTATGAAAATCTGCATAGAAATTGTTTTGAACCAGTAGTTAATGAGGTTTCATGATCGATTCGCTAAACTAAATGCTGTTCATTTGATGATGCCGCCGTAATTTCGTTAGAGTTCCTTATTTGCATTGTCTTGCTTTTTATATTATTTGGATACGTTGGGCTCAGGTATTTTTTTCAGCTTTCGTTGTGTGGGATTTATGAGATTTGTTAGAACTTTCCCGCTCGAATAAACCCTGTCTTCTGAGTGACAGCTGATCGAAACTTCGCTTTGCTCATTTGTTCGATTTTTGTAGGTTTTGCTTTCTTCAGTTCCGAATCGAGGAGGTCAAACTAGATTTTTTCCGAGTTTCTTGTCGACTTGCGGTTTTACTTGACGATGAGTACTTTGCGCGCAGACGCTCACATTGGTTAACAACGGAATCCTCCGTTCTCGATTTCACTGTGTGAAACCGTGTGATTTTTTTGGTCTTCTTCTTCTGGTCGGCTAGAGCCAAACGAGATCAATCACTCAGTTCACCTGACAAGGGCTCCATATTACTCAATCAGGACGACGACTCTTCACATTCACGGGGGGTGTTGGGCAGAGGACCTCTCTGAGACAACTCTGTGGGAATGTTCAGCTCCCCGTCTTGCTCTCCACACTGCATAACCTCACTGAGTCATCTGATGGTCCCCAGGGTGACTCAGACTATAATCTATTTTATCATTCACCCAGCTGTGTGGGAGACGGGGTTCGGGACAGAACCCCGGATCCGTCCTATCCCGACTTGACAGGCTCCCCGTGCCTGTCACATATATCTTGTACGAAAGCGGGGTGCTACCCCGCTTTCTCATTTCTTTGCAGCCTCGTGTGCACCATTAACTGGTGACTCACTCAGATAGGTAGGCGGGGACTATGGTCCCCTCTTTCGTACTTAAGGGAGAGCTTTTCTCAATAAACTTCACTGTGGTGAAAACCTCTGAACCCGACGCATCTCCGTGTTTTCTCTGACTCGTCCCGCCGACTCGCTAGTGGAAACACCACCTTCCAGCTCCTCGAACCAGTCCGACTCAACAAATATATATACCCTAAAGTCTTGCGTATAAGGAACTTATTGTATAGAGAACTTTTCCTATAAAGCACTTTTCGTATAGAGAACTTTTCCTATAGAGGACTTTTCTTATAGAGAACTTTTCGTATAAAGGACTTTTCGTATGAAGGACTTTTCGTCTAAGGAACTTTTCCTAAAAAGGACTTTTCGTATAGGGAACTTTTCGTATAAAGGACTTTTCGCATAAAGGACTTTTCGTATGAAGGACTCTTCGTCCCTCATACTGGTTCTTCATAGGAAAAGTCCTTTATACGAAAAGTCCTTTATACGATAAGTCCTTTATACGAAAACTTCTTCATACGAAAAGTCCTTTATACGAAAAGTTCTCTTTACGAAAAGTCCTTTATACGAAAAGTTCCTTATACGAAAAGTCCTTCATAGGAAAAGTGCCTTATACGAAAAGTCCTTCATGGGAAAAGTTCTCTATACGAAAAGTCCTCTATACGAAAAGTCCTCTATACGAAAAGTCCTCTATACGAAAAGTCCTTTATACGAAAAGTTCTTTATACGATCTACACTTTTCCGGAAAACCGGGTTCGTTATACGCAAGACTTAAGGGTAATAATATCCTCTTTATTTTTCATAAAGGGGGGTTGCGGAAAGGTTGCGTCAATGGCCGACTTTGACAATTTCCCCGGCATTCGCCGTAAGTAGGAGATGGGAACCATGGAAACCATCTCCGAGGAAGTCGGCCGGGATTCGAACCAACGATCTGCCGCTCGCGAAACGTCAACATGGCTATGCAAATCTGCACATGACATGCAGACCGCCTAGACCACTCGGCTATCGCGTCGGTTATCGCGAAGATCGGATGCTATGACCTGGGGCGGATAACCTAAGAACACAGTCGAAACCAGTGGACATGAGCCGGTTCTGTGTCGTGCTCGAAGAAATGTCCCGAAAATCTCCATCCGGAATTTTAACGGAGAACTCCGTTTATAGGCGCGTTGGCCACGGGACGGAAGTGGCTGTTGTTGCAGTCGTTTTCACCCTCTCCGTGTGAGTGTGCGCTAGCAGTTCGCGCTGTGCTGCTGCCGTCGCGACGGCAGCTCGCTCCATGCGGCGCAGCCAAAAGCGAATGGCGCCTTCTAGTGAAGAGACATGCAATCTCGTTGGTCCGTGTTTTCGCTGACAATGAGTTGGTCCACGACGTCGCCGAAAGTCAATGCTTTGCCTCTGATCCCTCTGCTGTCTGTAGCGTCCATCGTGATGTAGGCTCGTCCATTACCGTGAAGCGGCAGCCTGCAGCTGCTGTACCCTGCTGCAACTGACGTTGTTACGCTTGAGGGTCTGCCGCAAGCGCAAACCCTCCTCGATAGTTGACTTCGAACACTCCAGTCTCTCTCTTCCTTGGAGGGAGTCCGCAAGCGATGAATTCTTCTGCCGAATTTTTCTCTGTTCGTGGGTTGGTTGGCTGGTTCGAGGGCTGCGTCTCTTGTGCTGCTTCCCCTTTCAATGGAACATTCTGTCGATTCAAGCGGCACCCGCAGCTGCTCGTCCTTCGGGTTTTTGACGTAGGACTACGTCTAATGAATTGCTTCTAAGGGAGCATCCATCGACAATTTTAGAGAGGGCTCTCACTCTCGCCTGCAACGGAAGTTTACATTGAGACCAGCCGGCGGCTTTCTGCTGTCGACGTTAACACCTACATACAGTGTTCCCTCGCGTATTCGCGGTTCCTTATTCGCGGAATTCGCTGATTCGCGGTTTTTGAAATTCGTTTTGAAATATACATATATCCTATGAGTTGTCTATAAATGGTTTATGATTGATGGAATTGCTGTGTTCAAAGCCAATCAGGTTTTGGCTGGTCTTTGCCCTTCTTGTCGACCACTTTTCGTGTCGCTATGCATCGCGAACACTAAGTTGAGGATTCATCTTCTCTCTTCGTTCAGTTTTCCTCGGTTTTAACTTCGGAAAACGAATGGCATGATCCGTTCAAAAGACAGAAGTTTTGTCTCCTAGATATTTGATCATAGCCGATACTGTCTCGTTACCGATCCATGGCAACACCGGATTCCTGCCGTTGAGGGCCGAAAAAATAATTTACGCCGCGCTGTGATGCTCTCAAGTGGAGCAGCACACAGGGGGCGCCACAGGCCTTCCGCTCTCTGGCAGGGGCGTACCGAGCTTTTTTTCTTGGGGGGGGCCAAAGTGATGATGATCATGAATGAGTGTCGATTCTCGGATTTGATCTACGTTAGGTCTGAATCGTTGCATAGGCTTTGAAATCGTTGCAAAATATATGGTAAGTCATGAGTCAAAGCTTCCGTCATTCTCCACAAGCGAGAGCGTAGTGCTCAATTTACTGGCATGCACAATATGAGCTCAAGGCGAAAACTTATTCCTCTAACTTCAGAGAATAAGGTTCAGCCTTCGGGAATTTGCGGCGAGCAGGTCTACGACCTCCGCTTCATCGATCGGGAAATCCCGGTGGATCTTCATGGCGGTGAGACCATTGAGTCTTTCTTCTTTCATGGTGCTTCTAATGTATGTCTTAAGTAACTTGAGCACGCTGAAAGTGCGTTCGGGAGTCGCAGTGGTCACCGGGAGTGTCGCAAATATGTGGAGCAGCCTAGAGATCTTCGGATAATCTTGCTCGGGACATTGATTCAGCGCTTCCAACGCGCTTCCCGGTCGTTCGTCTCTCGGAAGTTTCACCCACTTCAATTTCCATCGCTCGTATTCCCCTTTGAGAGTGCTTCGACTACAGTTAAGATCGTTTTTGTAGAAGTCTATGAGATGTTCCAGGCTGCTGAAGTCGGTCCCCTCGATGAATCTCGGCACTAGGTGTTGAATCTTTAGAGCCTCTTTTCTACAATCCTCGAAAAGACGAGCCATCTCTTCAATAAGATGATCCAGATATTGAACATATAGCGCTACTCTGAAATATTCTTCAGTCGACTGGGAGGGGTGGTTCTCTCGATTTCTCTGGCTGCGGCACAATCGTGGCAATCGCACTTCGATGTCTAGTTTGGAACATATTGCGCTCACTTCACCGAAGATTTCTGCGAACTCTGTCTCAGCATTTCTCCTCCGTTGCTGCAAGACCGCTACCATACTATCGACGGTCTCAAGCGAACTGAGTATATCGAGCTCGGGGCATTGGAGCTTTACTGAAAGGGGGAGTACGAGCGACGAGAAGCTCTCTAAGACGAACAAGGCTACAACAAATTCGCACTTGCACATCGCCGAAAGCAACTCCCCAGCGCGTTCACTTGCATCCCTGCGGTCAGTCGATATTTCTTCCAGAGCGCCTACAATGGGTACAAACATCTCCTTGAAGGTTATGAAAGCTTTGTGGCTTTCGACCCATCTCGTCGCACACAACGGCTTCAGACGATGAGCTCCAGAAGTGTCGCCGTGATGCTTTATCTGGTTTTCGAGGCTGGCGATGCGGATGGATGAATTCGAGATGAAGGAACACACGTTTGCAACCGTGCCGACAGTGTTCCTCATCATCACATTCTGCGATGAGTGAGCCATGGCAAGGTTGAGACAATGGCTGGCGCAGTGCAAATACAGCGCCTGAGGTACTACGCTCTTAATCTGAGCCTGAACCCCCTTGAATTCTCCACTCATCGCACTACAGCCATCGTAGCCTTGTCCTCTCATCTTCGAAATGTCGATGCCCTCGGCCGTGAGTTCATCCAGAATGAGTTTCGCTAGACCACTGCCCGTTCTGTCGGATACTTCGCAGAACATCAGGAAGTTCTCGACAACAACTTTATGATTGTTCCTTGAAGTGACATAGCGGAGACAGATGGTGAACTGATCGCTCCTGCTCGTATCTCGTGTCTCGTCAGCAAGCACAGAAAAACAACCGGATTCGGACACCTCTGCCACAATTTTCTTTCGGAAAATTTTCCCAATGCAGTTGATAATTTCATTCTGAATCTTCGGGCTGATGTACGTCGCGTTCTGACCTGCATGGAGGAGATGGTCTCGTAAAACAGAGTCGCCTGCGTCCACTCGAAATCTCAACAGGGCTCTGAAGTTTCCGTCATTTTGTGCGGGCTTTTCTGACGGATTCCCGTCCTCCCTGTGGCCTTTCAGTGCCAAGCCTTGTTCCCCACAAAGGATCACGGTTTTGACAATCGAAAAGAGCTTCTCCCGATTCTCCATGACCTGCTTCTTCCTGCCCGCGTCAGCGATGTTCCTGACATCCCGTGTAGCTCTTTGCTCGAACCACTTTATGAAGTTCTCCGCATCGACGCTCGCATCGATGTGATGTTTAGCTTGCTCGTGCCCTCTAAAAGTTTCAACTGCCTTCTTGTACTTATTCAGAGGGGAAGAAATAAGAATACCAAGCACTCGGCAACCCCCATGAATAGAAACGGTTTTAGCGAATAGCACGCAGATTTTGCAAAACGCACCACCGTCCCCTACCTCGCTGTAAGCCAGCCACTTCCACGCCTTAAGGTAGTGAGCTTGGAAACGTCTCGCTCTTCCACCCTGAAGAACATCAGGGAATTTGTAGTTTTCATCGGGCGTCCAAGTGGAGACCAGAGCCTCATATTTCTGATCGTCGCTGAGGGGTCTGCCGGGGCCTACGAACTTGCCTATGTCCGTAGCTTGGAACACTGATTTGAATCTCTTCGGAGCTGACTGGATCTCAGGATCTATCTCCTGATTACTTCCTGATTGTGGATTGAGAGAGATATCAATTGGCTCAAGTTCGCCTGCTACGGGATTACCAGGAGTGCCAACCGTATCATACGGGCTCTGCGCTAGATCGGAATTTTGAGCCCCCGGCGGAACTCGAGCTGCTGTGTCGTCCACCGTTGTCTTCCGGAAAAAGGACGTCAAAGCGCGTTGATGCTTTCCCATTTTCCTGATGATATTCGCCACAGAGACAGGAGAACGAGTCACGGAAACTTCGTCGGGCAAGTTGCTCTGACAAGCAGCTGGACTGCCTACGATCAGCTGGACGGTGCAAGTCTATTCTCCGTTTTCTCACCCCTGCCCTCCCTCTCGTTGTTATGTTGTACGACACGTTGGCGTCGAGCGTGCCTCGTTTGATGATCGTTCCGCACTCCGTACACAATTCAGTCTCCAAAAATTCGTTCCGGTGACATTGTGAAAGCTCTTCTTTGAAGCGGTGAGGATGTCCGACCACGACGGTGCTATCTGAAATCTTGGGGGGGGCCATGGCCCCCTGGGCCCCCCCCTCGGTACGCTACTGCTCTCTGGTAGTTAACGAAGTTATGTCGATTAGCTCTGGACGCAATTGGCGCTTCTCTCGACGATTTGTTGGCACTGTCCAAAATGTCTCCGAAACGGTCACTACCCCCACCTTCTTCGAGCGATCAGACAAAACGGAAGAAGGCATGTCTGACCATTCATCAAAAAGTCAATCTCCTGGATATGCTAACTGCGGGTAAGAAAGTCGCGGAGGTAGCAAGACTCTATAAAATCAACGAATCAACCGTTCGATCTATCCGCAAGAAAGAGCCTTCAATCCGCGCAGCGGCGAGCATATCCTTCAACAGAAACGCAAAATGTGCAGTGACGCCCCGTAATGAAAACATACTCAAGACTGAAGCTGCGCTAGTGCAGTGGATCAGCGCCAGGCGAGCGCAAGCGATTCCGCTCGATACACCAATCCTTCAAGAAAAAGCCAAGCAGCTGTACAAAGAGTTCACATCGGCAGAGGAGACTGCGGGAGCCTCGGCGGTGCCTAATTTCGTTGCCAGCAATGGATGGTTTGCAAAATTCTGCAAGAGATACCAGTTGACAAGTGCTCTCCTCCACGGTGAAGCAGCTTCCGCGGACCAGCCCTCTGCGGAAAAATACGTTACAACTGTGTTTCCTGAAATTCTTGCGGAAGGCCGATACAGATTGGAGCAAGTCTTCAACATGGACGAAACCGGACTCCTGTGGAAGAGGCTACCGTCCCGTACGTTTCTCTTTAAGGAGAGCGCACAGAAGGCAGGTTTGAAAACCTACAAGGACCGACTAACTCTGGTGATGTGTGGGAACGCCGCAGGTTTCCTATTGAAGCCAGCGCTCATCTATAAGTCAAAAAATCCAAGGGCGCTGAAGAACAAAAACAAAAACTGTCTGCCGGTCTACTGGATGCACCAGAAGAAGAGCTGGATTACGAAACAGTTGACATCGGATTGGTTCAAGGGTAGTTTCGTCCCTCAAGTCAAGACATACCTTGAAGAGAAAGGCCTCGAGTTCAAGGTACTCCTCCTCATGGACAACGCGGGTGGGCACCCAGACGACTTGACTCACGAGGGTGTGAGAATCGAGTATCTTCCTCCGAATACGACGTCTCTGATCCAACCAATGGATCAAGGGGTTATTCGAGCCTTCAAGGCGCTCTACGTTCGAAGCTTCATGAAGCATCTTGTCAACAAGATGGATAGCAACGAAGATTTCTCGCTCAATGAATATTGGAAGAGTTTTACGATTGCGAGTTGCCTGGATAATATTCACGGGGCCATGGAGGCAATGAAATCAGAAACAGTCAAATCAAGCTGGAAGCATCTCTGGCCACAATCTGTTGAGGCCTCAAACGACTCCTCAGCAGAAAACGTGCTCGACATCGCGATCAGCGACACACTCCATTACGCTCATCAGCTTGAAGGCGAAGGATTCGAGGACATGAATCGCGATGACGTCCAGGAACTTCTGAACATTGATCCTCTCATGCTATCTGAGGAAGATCTGCTGAAGGGTGCGGAGGATGCAACGGAGAATGACCAAGATGTAGGAGACGAACAGGAGGATTCCGATAGTGAGATCGAGGCTGGACTGTCTTTGGAGCGCCTCGCTCAGGTGACGAGGCTCGTTAGGGAGGCACAGGCAAAGATGTTGGAGTGGGATCCGAACATGGATCGTGCGCTCCGATTCCAATGTGCACTGGATTCGGCTATTGGCCCGTACAAGACCCTACTGAGTCAGATGAAGAAGGAGCGCAGCCAGCTCCCAATCACCATGTTCATCGATCGCACCTCGAGGGTCCGGTGCACGACCGACATACCATCACGTCAAGAAGAACCCGAGATTGTGATATCAGACGATGACGAGGCGATCCTCTCCGAGGAGGACTAAAGTCACGTCATCCTGCTTGCTATCGTATTATTTATCCGTCATAACCTCTGATTCCCTCGATTCTTGTGCAATAAATATTCTTTGCATTCGTTCTTCGCACCAATTCTCATTCTTTCTCGATTAAAAAAACGGAATAGTCCCAAACAACGCACATTGAATTGAAGAAAATTCCTCAAAATTCGAAGCAGATATGATCCGATGATTACCTAATGATCACAGGGTGTATTCCGACAAAAATACTGGTCCGCGGGAAAAAAATTCATTATTCGCGGAAACACGCTATTCGCGGTCGGGCTCGGAACCAATTAACCGCGAATAACGAGGGAACACTGTATACTCGCCGGAGGGCGCTCCATCGCCCGCAGCATCCATGCTAACAGCTCTTCTCCCGTGAGGGCGCTGCCATCGCCGCTTCGGACGGCGGCGTCTGCTCCGAACGCCCTGAGCGCGAGCAAGCGCGACTGCTGGGCCGAAATCGATGCTGCGTATTGCCACCTTTGGCAACCACCCGTCTTACAGTCCTTTGTCACTACTGGAAGCACTTCAACTTCAACGTGAACGTTCAAAACACGAAATGAGCACTTGAGCCGACAATTACCTCAGCATCGTTACCTTGAAACCGGCCAACTCTCTCGAATCGTTTTCCAAGGTGCTCACTCTCAGTGACGCTTCCCAGATAACCGGCACAGTTCTTCGCTCAACGAACCACGACTAGAGCCATCGATTCATAGAACAAAGCGAATACTCGATAACGCTCACGCTGCGCGACAATCTTTCAGCTTCTCTCGTGACTCGTGAACGTTTCCATGTCAGCGTAGGTAGATGTGTCCAACAGGCAACAGCTACTGGTGAATTCATGAATATATGTTACTCAACCACAATGTCCTTCGCGAACTCATTTTTGACCACTCTTGAGAACATAGATTCATTCCGTCCGACTTCCAAGCTTCCTGCTCGCCCTCTCTTCTGTATGCCTCAGTGATTCGGAGACTGTGGTTACCGCGCAAGGTGTCTCCTGTCGACGGATTTCAAACGAGTTTCGTTAAACGGGTCCCCGTTCGGTGCGATTTGGAGGCGGCTGTTCCGGTCCGTCCAAAACTTGCGGCTCTGGATTCTAGCCCCGTGGACTTCGACTCCCCATCTTGAATCTACGTGTGTAGAATCCATGAATTTCTCAGAAAGGGCTTCAATACATTATAACAACTGTGACCTCGTTTTCAATCACTTGTTTAATGCGTCCTACAGACAAATCTCTGGCTTACGCTGGAGAACATGCTCGGTTGAAATCAACCACCTCAACGTTCCCTGAAAATTCCTTGGACATTCGTCTATTCGGACATCAGCGATGGTTGAAATTCAACCTGACGACGTAGTCCTACGGAATACACGATTCAGTCACTGACTGAATCACTGAAGTTTTTTTCTCCTTTTCTTGACTTGCCAGCCGGGAGCAAGCTCGGCAGCCTCGGGAGAAGTCAGAGAGCTGAACGGAAAGCCAGCTCGGGAGCGAGGGAGACAGGCTGCGAGGTGACATCCGTTTTCTCGAAAAAATCATTCGCTTCAATTCTTGATTTTATTGTCAAGCTCTGCTCAGCTCGCGCCTTCTCCGCTTTTACCACACTTCACAGGACAGGGTTATCGAGCGAACGAGCTCGGATTCCGGACCTCGAGACCTTCGGGAATAATTCCTTATTCCCCCGTTCAGCGAGGATTCCAAGCGGAACTCCCATTTAGGTCGAGTTCCATTCGAGAACGACTTCTGCGACGTCCAAGTCAACGATGGCAAGACGCAATTCGTAGGAGAGTGGTGGCGGCGACGTTTCCGTTCATTCGTGCCTTCTTTGGATGGATGAATATAGGCGGGATAAGTCGAGATTCCGGAATATCGCTTGCTTCCAGCAGCCTTCGAGCCCCCAGGTGAAAGTTTTACGCGATTTATTTCGTGGAAATCCCACACCAGTTTCGGAAGGAAGAATCGGGGGGGGGGGGGGGGGGGGAGAAAAGCGAGCCAGAAGATGAAGTCACTGAAGAAGCGATGCAAAGGATACCCTGACGCGGACGGAGAGTAAAACAATCGATGGTCGCTGTGCTTGTCCAACGCTTTCTCTCCGTGCCGGTTGGATCTTTCGACGGCAAGGAAGGAACGACGCAAGACCGACTTGAGAAAATGCAGACGTCGACTTTCAGGGACGACAGGATTTATATTCGCCACTTTCCCTTCCAGCGGACACCGAGTTTCTTGCTTAGGTTCCGCTTGCGGCATACTGCTCGTTTCGACTGATCTGACAACTGATCTGATCCCGGTTCCCGCAGTCTGTACGGTTTGGGGTTTTTGCTTGCTGCAGTGTGATGATTGAGTATTGATTCCTGTGAATCCGGGAAACCGCGCTGCTTCCAGGTGAAGAGGAGACATGGCTCCATAAGAACATGCTGGAAGCGTCCGAGAGCCGGGTGGTCGGCATTCATCCTTAACTGCACTCTCTATCGATCCTATGCCCGATGAAGTCAAAGTCCATTGTGTGGGGAATCGAGCCCATCTGGTAGGTTTGTCGCATGCGTTTCTGGGAGTTGAGGAGATCTGATATCCAGTGGATGTTCCGAGAACAACGTCGACAACATATCTCTCAAGCCAGAAAATACGAAAAAGATAATCGGCGCGAATAAGTCGGATGAATTGGTGGGTCGTCAGTGGCTCGATATTTGCGATAGCGAGCATACAAATATGTGGCGAACGCAGGCAGGCCGTGGACAGAGAACTTCTCTCCCAATAGGGGAATCACATGCAGGTACTCGGTGCGAGAATGTGATGTCGATTTTCGGGAAATTCCGTTTGGAACATCAAGAGAAAACGTATAATTTCGTTTAAAAAAATCGTATAACCGATCGCGCCCTTCAGAGAGTTCTGCCAAGGCGTAAAACAAGAATTCGAATCTTCTGTGACATAACTCAGGTCGAGAGAAACCATCGCAAGGTATGCACGAGCTTTTTACACGGCGGCATAGGAATCGTCAACAGTACAAACTTCTGGTAATACACTCATATTTATTGTCGTGACTGGTGTAATAACAAATGAGGAGGGATAGATGGGAGACGGTTCGAAAGCGATCTCGAAAGCCGCCAACGGAAGCTATGCGTATCTGAAAATCGTGGTGAGAATTTCAAATTGTGAGTTATCACGGGGACAGGTGTGACCGAATAAGATCTGGACTTTTACTATGTGAAACTGAACTCACCATCTCAAGCATTCTTGTGAGTTTCTCCCAGTTGGGGAGCCTTATTCGATTCGAACGTCCACGACAGATACCGGACGGTCCCTGGATTGAGAATTGAAGGTCTCAGAGCACTGGAGCAGATGGATCGACGAGGCCAGAAATTGTGATTTGATTCCCTCGAATAACAAAATTATGGCTGCATTTGCTGGATTTTAACCACTCGCATTTCGTTGGTTTTGAGATAAACATTTCCAATCGGAAATGACTTCGTCGAGTTCATCGTGTTCGTTGTCCTTGGATGGGACTCACCAGCAGGTACTCGTCCAGGGGTAATTGAATCATTCGGCTCCTTCGTTTTGCTAGCGCAAGTTAGAGGTGAGATTGAAGCGACCTGTCGAATCGACACGTTTCAACTGCACGAGCCACACAGAGCGAATGACTGCTGTGACTTGTCCAACGCTGAGAGTGAATGTTTTGAGGACGTGATTGGTCGGTGACGTCGAATTGTGTTACATCCAAGACACGAACAGTGCACTTGTTCGACACCAGAGAAATCGCGGTCACATGTAACTCATGACAAGAACGAGAACAAAGCTGACTCAGTCAGATAGAAAAAGGACCCGCTGTAGATTGATTGAATTGAGTTTATCGATCTTGAAAAATGAAATTTGAATTTCAAGAGTGCTCGCATTTAGCACTGGGGAGAATGATAAAATGTGCTTTCATGCGTTCACTCTATTTCGCACTAATTGCAATCTATTCACAAAACAGTTACTTTGTTTTCAACTCGAGTTATTGTTTAAAGCGGAAAATCTTTGTCTTCGGAGCCGCTCAGAAATCGTTTCAGTGCGACTTTGATTGCCCTCTGGGAGATCGTGAAAGAGGGTCGCGGTGACGAGATTGTCCATTGCAAAGCTCACTTGAATGAAATTCGTTCTTCCAAAGCAGCCTTCATGCTGGTGATTTTGGATGACATCCTCGACAAAGCCGATTCTCTGTCTGAATGCCCCGATCCTAAAAGCTCATCCTTGTGAGAGCCGGAGGAATCTCATGAGCAACGATCCCAAACTTGCATGATATGAGCTCCAGCGACAGCCTCGATCGGTTCTGGGGAATGACCGAAACGATTGTACGAGTCGAATCAGCTTCTCGTTCACCAATCCAGAGCTGCCATGAATATGTTGAAGGAGAACACTTCGAAACGCTCAACGCTCCTCTAGTGTACTTGCTGCCTCTGGCAGCGGGCTTAGACCAAACGATAACATATATCCAGTTCGTGCTCTCTTTCCCCCATCATGCGAAGCTTCAGCGCGCTCAATCGAATAAAGACGTTTCTGCGGACCACAATGAACGATCAACGACTGTTGAGTTTGGCATTGCTGTCAATCGAAAGTCAGCTAGCGGACGACGTGTATCGAAATCCAGAGAAATTTATCGAAGTATTCGCCGTGGGAAACCATAGGGGTGCGGGCCAATCTCAGCGCAGGCCGATTTCAGCGCAGGGTCGATTTCAGCGCAGGGACAATTTCAGCGCAGGGACGATCTCAGCGCGGGGCCGATTTCAGCGCAGAGCCGATCTCAGCGCAGGCCCAATGTCAGCGCAGAGCCGATCTCAGCGCAAGGCCGATTTCAGCGCGAAGCGCCGTCGTATCCAAGCACCACAGCCAAGCATGCGGTACCATAGCTTCATGTGTTTTCGGTGTTGAAATCCTTCGGAGGATCGTTGGCGAGTGCCCCTCGCTACGCTCGGGGAGTTTTCTGATCCCTCCGGCCCCGTCAAAGTCTCAACGAGCCACTGACATACTTACCGAGGGAGTTCAAGACTCCTGTCTCGAAGCAGTCATTCACATCGAACGGTTGCATTTCGTATCACACCGTTTGTGTGAGACGCCCTCTGTGCGCTGAAATCGGCCCTGCGCTGAAATGGGCCCTGCGCTGAGATCGGCTCCGCGCTGAAATCGGCCCCGCGCTGAAGTCGGCCCAGCGCTGCAATCGGCTCTGCGCTGAAATCGGCTCTGCGCTGTAATCGGCTCTGCGCTGAAATTGCCCTGCGCTGAAATCGGCCTCCACGAACCATAGGAGGCTGTCTCTCCTTTGAAGGCCCTGAGTCGCAACAAACTCGCACTGATCGGGCATTCATTGACATGTTTTCTTTACATCACTGCTAAGCAGAGAGAACCCTTTTTTTTTGCTCTGAAAATTCAAGCGCACCAGGAAAAAATTCCTGGCGAGTCCGCGTGCAGCAATCCAAACAGAAACAGTACGCTAATCAGCGGAGAGCGGCGAAGGTTATTGAGTTTCCACCGGGATGCTGGGTTCGAATGCGAAAGCCCACGGCTGCAAAAGGCCACTGGAGGCTCAGTATACCCATACAAGTCAAACGTCGCGTCGGAATCGACACCTACGAGCTCGAAGACGGAAACTGGTGGCATCGGAACAGGTTAGCGGCTAGTTACGCACCGGTGCATGAGCCAGAGCTACATCGCAGCGATCACAGACCCCCATCAATGGAACTCGAGAGTAGCACTCAAGAGTTATGGTCCGACTCAGAAGACGATTCGGAACCAGAAGAGAGAGCCACAGACGAGTATGCGGGAAGGGAGAGTGGAAACGAAGTCCGAAATCAGCCGGCAGGAGGGGGCCAAGGCGACTTGTCTATGCGGTCCCTACAAGAGTCGTTGATGGAATTGGCGGAAAAGCTAACGAAACCGAGCAGGGGTGTTGGACTCCCGATTCGGAGTCTAAACTAAGGAGGAATTCGTAACATCCGACTCGGAATAGAGTGAGCCAGTAGAGCGCTTCAGAAGGGTGCATACAAGAACCTACAGAGCTCGCTTCACACCCAACCTCGAATCGACGTGTCAAAACTGTGGCGTCTATGAGGAAACGGTCGAACATGTCCTACACGAATGCGGGGATAGATATATTGAAGATGTCGAAATGGACGAGATGCTCGGTTTTAGTGACGATCCGAACCCCGCCGCCCTGAAGAGTACGATGAGGCTTTTGGAAAACTGGGAAAGAACTCAAGATCCGTGGTGAAACCACCTCTGAACAAAAGAGCACCTTAATCATGTAATAAAAACAATTGAGTGGGATCAATAAATACAATATACCACCATCTACCAACCAATATGGGTCCGAAAAACTCTGATCCCGTTCTTCGTTGACTGCGTCGGCGCGGTCTCTCACAGCCTGACGAGCAATACGTCGAGCTTCACGGGCTTCACAAAACTGTCCAGAGTTGGACCAACGGATGATGCAGGCTAATCCAGCTAACGGACACCGAAAGAACCCTCCACATTGATCGCCCGATGGTTTCGAATTTTTCCCTTCTCCCCGGACTCTCATCTCTAGACCAGCTCGATGCCTCATTGGAGCGCAGCTCCGTTCCCGCGGCCTCAGCGCAGGGGGAGAGAAGTAACAGCCCGTTAGACGTCTGGGACAGCGCTGAGCTCATGCGGCAGAAAGAGAAGCAGCAAACATGACATGCGACACCGGACAACACAGGCATGTGTCGCGTGCAGAGTCGAAGATATTCGATGCCCCGAACATTGCCACCGCAACTATGCTCAATCCCAAACCGCATCAGGCGAATCAAACACAAAAACAAAATTATAAATCCATAAGCATCTTGAAAAGTTTAATTTCTAGAATGCGGCAGAGAGGAAGAGACTCTCGAACATGTAATCCTAGAATGCGAGAAACCTGCGGATGCGGAGGGCATGATAAGAAAAAGGATTGGACTACACGAAGACTCCACCCCGAAGATGATTCTCCACACGAAGCGAATGCTGGAAGAGTGGGAGAACAACAGCACCGAAAAAGGAGCGCAAGAAAGAATGCCGCATGGACCAGCTGAGACATCGCCCCTTATTTAGGGTATCTTATCATGTTGAAGATGTGAATACGATAAGATAATGGTCAATAAATATCAATCAATCAATCAGATATGCAGGAGTTTCCACGATCAGGGGGAGTGTTGAGACAGAAACCCCGAACAAATATTACGTCTAGCAAATAGATTTTCGAAACTCAAGAATCAGAGCGGGTGATCGATGTGTGCTCATGTGTGAATCTCCTTATGATCGCACCGCCGGATCGGGGGCGCATGGCGCCAGTCTACGTAAACACAATGAGCACCCATCGACCACAGCTCGACCCAAACGGTTGCTCTAGGTAGACACAATACCCTTTCCGTAGATTCTCTTTATAAACCCTGTTCAGACATTCAATAAAACTGCTGTTCACTGTTCATTCAGTACTCTCTTGTGTCCTGCCGAAACCCGTGCCTGCTTCGTGCCTAAGCAGTAGCTAGAGCTTGTCCTGAGCAAGTGAGCATTTGGGATCTCTGATTCCGACCTCAACAATCTTAAAGGCTTCAGAGTTAAGTTTCGGGCAAACGTGCAGCTCCAGGATGCGGAGATCTCGAGGTAATGCAAGTTCGCGCAATATTTCAATGTTTAAATCCGTTTTACCCAGATTAAGGTGCTGCAATGCCGTCAATGCCTTGAGGCTGCTCAAAGTCTTGATGCGAATATTCTGACAGCTGCATAGATTGAGATGTCGTAGTTTCTTGAGTTTTACAACCAGCCTGAGGCTTCGACTTGAGATCACTTCGCAGAGACCGAGGTCGAGATGTTCCAAGTCAGGAGTCTGTGTTAGGATGCACTGCAGGTTATCATCATTGGTCTGAAGGGTTTCATGGAGGGACATATCATTTCTCATTCACGATTCACGTCGACGCCAACCTCAGCGGAGTAATCGGGCAATTTTGTTTCGGTGCTAAGAATGTCCGGGACGGCCAGTAGTCCTGGGCAGATCTTTCGGAAGACATCCAGGACTCGCGGCAAGTATGGAGGCTCTCGCGACCGTCGGTCGATCGATTCAGATGCCTGGTAAATCTTCAAGAAGAAGGTGTTCAAAGCAAACACTCTCGGCAAGCGATCACTCAACCGGCCCCGAGGGTGATCGGTCATCTCCTCGAAACAAAATGGCCGCCCGGAAACTTTTCCGGATGTGGAGAGGGCGACGTGGTTGCCGACAGATGCGCCCGGCGTGTGGTGGGAAGCTCGGTTGGCGGGTTGGATTTTCCAACTCGGGCGGGTAGCGCACAGGGCTTACGTCTTGACGTTTTGTGATGCAAGTCGGCGGCCGTGCACTGACAGAGTACCCAGATGTACCCAGATCCGCGCCGCCAGATTGGCGGGCGAATCGGCGAGTCTATGTCAGATGAACAACTCCCAAGATGGCGGCTGATGTAAACATGAGAGAGAGGGCTCCAGAATGAACGCTGTGATGTCGGGAGGTTTGGGAGAGGGCGACGGCAGCCCCTGATCTGAGTGAGGAGCTGCTTAGGGTTTTTGAGGCATTGGAGAGAGCTTCTGGATTCAGTTGGTTTGAATTACTGTTCACGATGGAATTAGTTCTTTACTTTTGTGATCTTAAAATTAGTCATGTTTAGAGTGGATGCTGGGAAAAGTATCGATGACGTGGAACCAAAGACACAAAGACAGGAAGAATCCGTTAATCCACGTTTCTGCTGATCCTAGAACCATGCGGATCGGCACAAAAGCGAGATTAGGAGCCATCCACACTTTCCCCATATCTGTTAAGATTTTACAGTAGTTCAGTTGGTAGTCATGGAGCGGTGGCGGAGTAAGCGTGGTCTCCAAAGAGGTGTTGAGTTCCGCTCATGTCATATTCATGGTCATGTTGAAGACTCTGAAGCGTAATCCACTGGTCCACATCAGACGGAACGCTACCGTTAAAAGTTTCATCGTCTTCTGGCAGTCCATGACGCAGGGCAGCTGGGGAATGATAATCAGAACGAAATTCAAGCATCAGATGTGCCAAACGGAGTTCAATGTCAGACGGAGAATGAGCTCACTAACTATCGGGTCCTAAATATATGTTCCCCACCTCCACCAGCTCTGTATTTCACTCTATTGATGAGCTCCTGGGGAGTTGTAATCCCTGTTCGAGCCTGTCCCACGCCTGCTCGATTTTTTGGCGGGAAAACGCCTTCAAATCCATCAGGGAGGGGGCGGGCCGAAGAAAGCGCGATGTACTCGATGGACGTCGAGAAGAGGCGATCCGTAAGCACAAAAATGGGGTAAAGCTGAGGGAAGCGTCTTTCTCAGCATAATAGGCTAGTTGCCACGGTTACGTCTGCCGCTAATGGAACACAACGCCGGAAAACCCGTAAGAATTCGCGCTTAGTTGTCATGAGGTCAAAAGGGCACGGGCAAGACAGTGTGTTCTATTGGAGAAAACGAAGGGTGCTAACAATATTTGCTGGAGATCGAGGAGTAATACATAAGATAGTTTACACGGCTGACTGAGACGGCTACTAGTCGGGTCCAAGACGAGTGAGGCGAAACGACAGAGAAAAGCAAGAGAAGAAGAAACTGAGGAACAACGCGCGAGGAGACTCTCCACTGTTTCGCAGACAATAAACTCCTCGATGTTGTCATCGCGTTTTCCCGCTCCCCTCCCCACGGAAGTGCACGTGTGCACTTCCGAGAATCAATTTTCATTATTCAGGACGGTGCTGCGAGATGGTCGTGAGTTGATGATTTCTACCCCTCTGCCTTTTATACGGAAGTTGATTATGGTGTCTTGAGCGATGGCGCAGATGACCGCTGAGGAGAGCATGGAATCAAAGCTTAACATAAGCATACTCCCAGAATAAACATGTCATCGATAATCTGCGTCCATGACACCTACAAATCAGCTTCCAGGGCGGTCCGTGGCATTCGAGTCTACGTCGCAGCTGTGCATTGCTACTTTCGACTGCGTTGTTCGTGCGGCAGAGAGCCCGGTACAATGAGAGCTCCCTCGCGCCGATAGTCCCCAGCCAGTACGATCGGAAGTAGTCTATGAAGGGCTGAAACTGCAAAGTCTGCATGAGATTCCGAATCCAGGCTGCAGAAGAATCGGTCCCGCCGATTCCGGCGTTCAGGCTGGCGACGGCTCCGCCGTTCGCTGTCTGTGGAGTGGATTACGCGGGTCCGATTCCATATCGCCTTCTTCAGGGAGAACTGAGCAAAGGATAGATCTTGCTGTTTGTCTGTGCAGCCACGCGAGCCTTACACTTACAGCTCGTTCCGGACATGTCAACGTACGAATTTCTGCTTGCATTGAGGAAGTTTCTAAGCAGATATAGCGGAACCACGAGAATCATCTTAGACAATGGGCTCTCGTTTGTGAGAGCAGCGAAAGACTTGAAAATTCTGTACGACCACGTCAGGTCACCAGAGGTTCAGAACCACTTAACCGCGAGCGAAATTCATTGGGGATTTATCGTAGCACGAGCCCCATGGCAAGGCGGTTGGTGGGAACGCATGGTGCAGTGTGTCAAAAGGCATCTAAGGAAGATTTTAGGTAGAGGCGCTCTACGTTTCAGAGAACTCGAGACCGTTCTGGCAGAGATAGAGTCGATAGTGAACCAACGTCCGCTCACATCAGTTCAGCTCGATACTAACGAAATCAGCGCGCTCTGTCCAGCAGACTTGCTTTACGGACACAGAGCAAAGCCTGGTCTGCCGGAGACTAGACTGAAACCAAGTAGTAGAGGAGCAACGGATTCGATCGTGTTTTCGGAACGTTGGAAACTTCAACAGTCAGTCTTGCGGGCTTTCCAGAAGCGATTTCGAGAAGAGTATCTGGGCTACTTGCGTTCGGCTCACGTCCGTCCACAGTCGGAGTGAATACCGCTCAAAGTCGGCGACATCTGCTTGCTGAAAGATCCCGATCCCTCCAGAGCTCGGTGGCCTCTCTGCCGAGTCCTCAGTCTTTCCGGCGGGGAGAGGACGGATCTCAGGAAGCGATCCTGTATGATCAAACTAGCTACGGGACAGGTCTACAAACGGCCGATACAACTGCTATTTCCGCTAGAAGCCTAAACAATACCTAAAGAATAAGATCCCTAAAATAGCGGCTGCAAATTTCTCAAAGGCTACCTAAAAAAGGAACAAAAAGGCAGAAGTACTCAGACAAAACAAATGATTTATTTAAGCAAAAAAATATATAATAAGTACAGTCGAACCCGCTTATAAGAGAACCGGATATAAGAGAAAACCGGATATAAGAGACCGATCCAGATTCCCCGATTTTTTTTCCATAGAGCTCCATGTTAAAATCCCCGCTTATAAGAAACGGATATAAGAGAAAACCGGATAAAAGAGACTTTTTTCAGATCCCGGCTCCATAGGATCCCATGTTATAAGAACCGTTTATGAGAGACACCTGCCTAAGAGACGATTTCAGTCACTAAGTTTCTTGGCACATTGTGATACAGATCGTAAAAAACGAGAAGTCGTTTTGAAAATGACGGTCTTTTCATAGAATGAAGATGTATGCAACCGAATTTCTTGCGAATCCGATGTTTTGATCTGTTTTCGAGCTTAGAAATCATTCACCGGATATAGGAGAAAACCGGATATAAGAGACTATTACCGATTCCCCGAGGAGTCTCTTATAAGCGGGTTCGACTGTATATACACTTCAAACGAACGGCGAAAAGTAGCGGCTCCTGCCAAGCCCCATCTCAAGAGCGTTTGTTTGGCAAGCAACCTCCGCGGTTGCTGGCCTGGCGGATCGCCCGGGTTGGGGCGGGTCCTCGGCGACGGGGGCCGGGACGGGAACGGGGGCTGGTTGGCCGGCAGTCGCTTCCTCGGCACGGCGCTGCTCCATGTATCGCAGCACCCGCTCTTGTAGGAGCGCGTCGACTATCATAGGAAGCCGATTCACGGTTCCGCTTCGCCGTGCCTCCCGGGCTGCACGGGCGAAGGGGGCTCGCTGCGGGAAGCTCATATGGCCCCACACGTATCTTGCCGCGATACGTAGCCTCGCATACGCGGCGCCATGGAACATGGGCGAGCGTTCCAAACAAAGCACGAAAAATCCCAGGGGTGAATCACTATACGGGCGATACGAATGATCTCTAAATTCTCGACGGCTTCGATCTCGGTTTCGTTTTGGGAAAGGAGAAAGTCGGAAAAATGTGCGCGAAAGTCGCTGGTTGGTTGAGTTGGAAACGTCGAGCACATCCCGTGTCGGGTTCCAGACCCGAAACAAAGAAATTGAATACGCGAAACGTCTCGAATGCACCTCGCGCACTAGCTAGCCAACGGAAATTCTCAAGTTCAATAAGATCCGAGTGAAATGGGAAGATATGAATGTCCAGTGTACATGAGAATTTCGCGGGGAGTGTGGCGCACTCACAGAGTGCTGATTCGGCACAACCCCAGCTCGAGTGATAACACAACCCGACAAAAAAGAAAAAAGTCATGACACAGAGAAGGTGAGATCAGTTTCGGGGTATTTCGAGGTCGTAGATTCCGAATCTGTCACAGAAATGCTCTATCTAATCGTTTAAGCGAGTAATTCCGATTTTCGTGATTTTCGTGTTTTATTATTGATTGAATTTTCTTTCTCCGCTCTACGACGAGCTGGATGCATGAAAATTTTATGGTAAGTAGACCATTGAGGGAACTATCGGAATTTTTGTGGAGTTCGGTGCGCTGGTCGCCGAGATATAGGTCATCAAAGTTCAATTTCGACGGAAAAATGACGGAAACCCGGCTCTTCTCCGGCTGATAGCAGGAAAACTATACCCCGTACAGCCGATTCCCTTGGGTGTCTCATAATTTCGAGAACTACGAGACACCCAGGGGAATCGGCTGTACGAGGTATAGTTTTCCTGCTATCAGCCGGAGAAGAGCCGGGTTTCCGTCATTTTTCCGTCGAAATTGAACTTTGATGACCTATATCTCGGGGACCAGCGCACCGAACTTCACGGAAATTTCACCAGAGATAGTTCCCCTAGAGGTCTACTTACCATAAAATTTTCATGCATCTAGCTCGTCGTAGAGCGGAGAAAGAAAATCCAACCAATAATGAAACACGAAAATCACGAAAATCGAAATTACTCGCTTATACGATCAGATAGAGCATTTCTGCGACCAGATTCGGAATCTACGACCTCGATATACCCCGAAACTGATCTCACCTTCTCTGTGTCATTTTTGCTGTCGGGCAGTGTAATATATGAATGAAGAGAGATATATTGAATGAGAATAAAAGAGTCCTCGGAGGCTTCGTCGTGCACGTCTCCGCTTGCAGGTCCCACTGCGCCGTCTGCGCGGTCGCGGTGGGACGCCAGTCAATGGCATCAGTGTTTCACGGCGCTTGAAAGATAGCGCATCGAAGCGAGACAAACCACGACGGGCCGACCCGAGGGAATCCCAGACTCCAAACCAGACTTTTCATTCCCCAGGCGTTCAGTCCAAACAGTGGTTCACAATTCTGATTAAAAGGCACTGCTCTCTTAGCTGGGCATGCTCTACTTGGCGGGCACCTCGAGGGGAATCGAAATGATCGACGGGCATGTTCTTCTTCCCGTGCACCCTCAGAGCCTCTCCTTGCCATCTCAAGGGCTCCCGGCGACAGCCACGCATCACCTAGCCGCCCAACGGAAAGCGAGGGGAATGAACGGGAATGAAAGAGCGAAAGTGAGGAAGGTGTTTGCGCAGCAGGGGCGTAGCCAGGATTTCTTCTTGGGTGGGGGGGGGGGGGGGCGAGGGGCGTTTGCATGCGGACAGTGAGAGAACGCTGGAAGTGTGGGTAGAGTGTATGTCTCGCTGTTCTGCTCACATGTCAGCTACTACTCGGAGTGGAGAACTAGCTCGGGCTCATTCTGAAAACAAAATATGTCCATTTCTCTCGATTCTCAGATCTCGACTGATTTCGGCTCAGTTACGTAGACGCTCGAGGCGCAACATTGTGATTGACCACTGGCTCTCGAACACCGTTCAATGCTATCGCAGCAACCACTCCCGGTCTCTCGAAACAAGGGTTCCGATTGCTTCTTTTGCGGGGCGTCGTACGCGCACGCTGGCCGAGTCGACATGGCGATGTCTCGGAGAGTCACCGGGAACGTCGTCCAAGACCTCCAGCACGATAGGAAACGGCATGTGGAGCCCAAGTGGGCAGACACTGCCGTAGAGAGCACTCTCTCAATGAGCCCAGCTTATAGCGGAAGCTCCCTCCGCTCGTCGGAACCTGCAGTTTCTGAAGTGCAGCTACAGTGCGGTTCTTGCGGTTCTGAATCGCGGTTCGGGGTTGATGCACAGCCTACTCGGAGAAGTAGCGACGAGGCTTCTCATGCTTGCTCTCAGATGATGGAAACCGTGGCTCATACCGGCCTCTCTCTCTGATCTTATAAAGATCGTGGGAGGACTGAGTACTGAGTACCCCTTGCCAGGAACAAGCCCTTCAGGAACAAACTCCCAGAAGTCAATGGCGTCATTCTTATGCCACCCTT
Organism: Neoseiulus californicus; assembly: GCA_028455905.1. Classification (NCBI taxonomy): domain Eukaryota; kingdom Metazoa; phylum Arthropoda; class Arachnida; order Mesostigmata; family Phytoseiidae; genus Neoseiulus; species Neoseiulus californicus. The sequence continues at coordinate 787,763 of JAMQGS010000011.1, forward strand.
CTGTAGCGGTCTCACAATTAGTGCACCGTGATTCTTGTGATGATTCAACCGTTTGGGTCATCTGTAGTCTCAGACATGGGCTCCCGTAGTACGGAGTACGGCCCGTACGGTACGGCTGGATCGGTACGGCGGTACGGAAGTACGGATGGTACGGAATGGTACGGAGTACGGCGGTACGGAAGTACGGATGGTACGGAAGTACGGATGGTACGGAAGTACGGATGGTACGGAAGTACGGATGGTACGGATGGTACGGAAGTACGGATGGTACGGAATGGTATTTAATTAATATCTGGCCCAGACATCAATAGAGGCTTCCGGTACCGCGCTATATCATTTCCTAATGTTCCGTACCATGTCGTACCGTTCCGTACCGTGCCGTACCATCCGTACTCCCGCACCGCCGTACTCCGTACCGCCGTACCAATCCAGTACGGAGTACGGGCCGTACTCCGTACTACGGGAGCCCATGTCTGGTAGGTCTCCGGTCGCGAATGGGAAGACTTTGACTCCTAGCGATGTTGGTCGATGGTATCCCTCCTGGAATTACCGCAGAGGAGGAGCTCGAGATTGAAACTCCTTGGCTGGACCCTGTCAGGGATATTGATTCGGATTCCCGGTTCACTCCTTGTTCTTAGTTCAGCTGAGATCGCCACCAAGGAGGGATATCCGCGGTAGCTCCGTGAACCCGGAGGGATTGGACGCGCAGGATACAGTGCTTTGCGATGGCGGGAAATGCGGAATCGGGTGTGATGTCTCGCGCATGCGTCGATGCACACGCGCGACCACATTCTGAAACTTCCGTCGCTCCGCTGATGTACAGTCATCCCTCGTCTATCGCGACCTCGCTGTATCGCGGTTTTTCGGATTCCATTTTTTTCGGAGTTTTCCCTTTCCGAGCACCGCGATCCTCCGCTACTCGAGCCGCCTCCAGAGGACGGCAGCATCAATGGAGGACCGCGGAGAACGAATCTCCGACCCCATCGCGTCGTTGGTCAAGAAATGTAGTCTCTCCTCGATTTCATTCAGCTACGCTGAGCCGCGAAGTTCCTCCAATCGATCATCGATGCAATCACTAGACCCTTGGTAGCTGTAGATCCGCGGAAAGGGAGTCTATATGTACCTCGATGTCGTTCTCACAGAGTTTCAAACGGACTCATGAAGCGAAAACAGCGAAATAGCGCGGTTCGGAGATGCGGAATCCTACTTCGCGGAAATTCGTTTATCGCGGTCGGGTCTGGAACCATCAAACCGACTGTAATGCACGTAATCTCCGGCCGCCAGTTGCAGCTTATGCCTCGATCAGTGATTGTGACGCCGAGCGGTATTGCATCGGTCAGTTTCGCCATCCACCGGGACGCGACGATACTCGGATAGGCAAGCTCGGAAACACCTCCGCTCCTCATTGTCAGTCATACTTCCCTCAGATGAAGGCATGCATGAAACACCCGAGTTGACTGTGGGATGCAAATTGTCCGACCCCAAAACAGCTTCATCTATCCCCGAAAGTATGGTCAGATCGACCCCGGACACTTCTCCACAGGTTCCGGAAATTATGATCAGAGCGGCCACGGAATCACCCCTTAGACTCGAAACAGGATGGTCTGACTGGCCTCGAAATACCCCCGTAGACTCCCAATAGTATGGTCTGACCGACCCCGAACCGCCTCAGTGGGTTCCGAAAAATATGATCAGAACAATCCCCGGATCACCTCCATAGGCTCTAGGAACTGTGATAAGACCGGCCCGGAGTCGCCTCCAAGGGTTATACGGGGTCCGATCGGGCTTGCCCTGGAATATCCCCCATGGGCTTGAGAAAGTTCCATTGGATCGAATCCGGAATCGTCCCTCAGGTCTCAAAAGGTATGATCATGGAGGCCCCAGATACGCCTCATCGACTCAAAAAAGTATGATATGACCGATCTCGAAATCCCCGCCCTGTAAACCCATGGAATCCAAGAACATGGTGAACCCGACCCCGAAATCACCTTCATGTACTCTGAAAACTATGATCCGACCGACCCCGGAATCACCCCTGAAAGTTTGGAAAAGTATGGATCAGACCTGAATCACTCCTATAGGTATCAAAGAATATGATCAGAGAGGCCCAGAGACTCTCTCCTCATGGACTCAAAAAGTTCTTATCTGACCGACGCCGAAAAACTCCCATAATACCGAATGTATGATCGAACCCACCCCAGAATCGCCTCCATAAGTTTGGAAAGGTATGATCGGACCTCACCCCGGAATCATTTCCATAGCTTCCTAAGAGAATGATCGAACAGGCCTGGAGACTCTCTCCCCGACTCCGAAAAACCCCCATGATTCCCGGAAGTATGATTAGAGCGACTTCGGAATTACCTTCATGAACCCTGAAAAGGGTAATCAGACCTGCCCCGGAATCGACTCCGCAGGTTCCAAAATCCGCAAGTGATCCATGGAAGCGGTGACCTCTGAAGCCAGTGACCTCATCAGCCTACGAACCATAGGGTTAGTGATCCCTAGGGTGATACTCCCTGTTCCGTGCGCCTCCGGGCCAGTCATCCCAGGGGCCGGTGGGTCTCTGAACACGTGATCCCTGAGATCAGTGACCCCTCAGTGAGTTATAAAGGACGGTTGGCGCGTCATTCGATGAATGCATCTGATTGGAGCAGTTCATCATGGTAGTCACCGCGGATACCGTTCCCGAGACGAGGACCTCTGACGAGGTCGAGCGATCAAGGGTTCGCTATTTGCCCGAGGTGGCGAAGGGTCGATCCAACAGCCCGCATCAAGCACGTAGTTCCTGCGCCGCACAAATCTCGCTCTCTCCATTGGGAATTATCTCGAATGGAAGCAGGTCCTAGAGTCTCATGCTGTGTATTCGGTCACTCTGGAAGGTTTCCTGACGCAACCGCCTCCGCCGAGGATGGAAGAGATCGTCTTCAGCTGTGAGAGTTGTTGCGGATTCGGTTTGTTTAGGTGGCGAATTGCGAGAGGATACCCAAGCAGCCCCTGGAGCCGATATCGCCACCCGCGATTTCCCTGATGCGGTCGACCGGACCCCGCCTCGATTGTTGCACGGACCTGACGCGGCCGAACGGCGAAGGGCCCCTCAACCGGATCCCTGCCGCCGACGTTGCCGCCCGTGACGCCCCTGACGCGGCCGCCGCGATCGCTGCACAGACCTGACGCGGCCGGATGGCAAAGGCCCCTCAATTTCGCTTCTCTATCTCGATCAGCCCTCAGCTGGCATCTGAGTGTGCCGGGGGTGCCGCGATATTTTAGAAAGACGGTCTGAGCTATACTATGGAGGTAATAGTCCCGCTTCCGGAGGACGGTCGGACGACTCACGGCCTGTAGACTTGCATCGACGAGAGGTCAAACTAGAAGCTGAGCTTAGCCGGGATCGACAAACAGCCGAACTGATAATCAGCTAACGATAAGGGGACTCGCACCGGCGGAAGGGGTGTCTTCGCGTATGACTTGGAATGTATGAGGATGAGGAACTGTTGATGAACCAATCGATCAATCAATCATCCTGAACTTGGAGAATCCCTCCCAAGTCCCGTACCCCGCCTCACACTCCATTCGTCGATTTTCTCCCAAACGCTGCGTAGACACGCGCTTCATTTGGAAGTATCCGGTCTGAAACTGCTAGTAAATGGGGCCTCCACTAGCTCAGCCCCCATGTTAGAATCTCTGGAAGTTAAATTCGAAGACCGGAGCACAATCACTGGAATAGAATCATGGTAGACTAGGGAACCACTGGGAAGAACGACACGTTGGATGACTGACTTGGCATAGTGACGGTGTGTCACTAGTTCAGCAGCAAGTTTTATTGAAGAGGCGACTCGCCTTATATACTCGTCTTCTCGGCGACGCTAGCTCTGATCGTAATTTGAATTCTGGTAATGACTAACCATGAAAGGGAAACATTGTAACCAGTTGGGTTCAACGTTCTGTTAGAGAACGAGTTTGGCTTGACGGCCTATTGGATACATGCCAATTAACTCTTCTAGTCTTGAATAACAGAGTGATGGGTTTTTCTGGTAGAGCGTCTCCTAGTCCGAAATATCACTTATCTATACTCGTTCTGCACTACGAGCCTGCGATGGTGGAATTCTCATCATACTCCTCCTCACCAGAACAAGGGGAGAAGTGCAGATTTCACAGGAGATTTGAACTGCCCAACAAGTTTTCTTCGTTGTTTCTTCTGGTTTCAAATGTGGGCAGAAAAAGTTAACCTGAACACGTCTCCGATGTTTTTCAATCAATCCCTGTTGTCGGGAGCAAGAGTTATTGGGAATGAGACTTCATAACCTTCTGTTACTGTATCTGATGAATGTTCTTGTAGTCTGAAACGACGTTGATTGTTGATGGAGGCTGCAAACTAAGATACACGTAGATTCTTATCTACTGCCTGAGCTTGGAACATTGCTCAAATTACCGAGGTATCTTACCTATGTTGTTTGCATTTGGGTTTTCTCCCTCCATGTCCTAGTTTACAGATACAGAACTCATTCTTCGGCTTTATAACATCCTGCCGAACAGCTTGAAGTAACCACTCTCAATGGCGGTACATAAACGTTAGAATTTCAAAGACTTTCGATTGTCTGACATCTTCAATCATTGGTCAGTATCTAGGACAATCGACTCTCATTCTCCTCTTCATATTTCTTGCTCCTCCTTTCTTCGGAGACTCGTTCGACATGACATGCTCTTAAACCACCTGATCTTTCGTGGGAACATGAATGACAAACCTTTTTCGCAATGGAAATTTCTCGAGTACCGCACATGATTAGCGGCAAGAAACGGGGAATCTTTGATGCTTGGGAATCTGATTCATCAGATCTATCTAGTTCTTGCCACTGGTCAGACTCAAGGCTCACTGCGAGCCATTCGTCCTTCCGAGGTGCGACTTTAACTGCTCGATCTCTTGAACAGAATGGTTCCTGTTTTCGAATCATCACAGTCGAGCTCAGACGCATAATACGCATGGTTTACGCGATGGCTGGTCATGGCAGAGCTCCAGACGTATGAGCGGTCGGAATGACCGCAGAGTGATAATAATTCAATCGCAGTGTTTAAGGAAGATATAATTCCGAGCCACGAATCGCAATCCTGATTCTACGATGGAATCGGATTTCGGGAGACTGACCAAACGTGGAGAGTTTTTCATCCTCATGCTGGCAACCCAACTCGTCCCATCCCCTTTGAGTCTTTCCATTGCAATTTCCTATTTGCATGAACCGAGAAGAATCGAAACTCCGAAGATGAAACAATCATCTTTTCTCAACCTTTGATGCTATTATACGAGTTCATTGTTGTGGGAAAGCAATCCCGGACAACTGACTCTCATTAGCCTAGTCTGCTCAAGCTATTCCAAAAAACTGCGGAGCGACACCAGATAGGCACGTGTAACTCGAGTTACCTATCCGGGTACAAAGGGAGATTCCGAAGGAGTTGACAGAAAGATCATTTCTTCGGTTCCGCAGGGTGCGTACTTAATCTCGGATAAACTGAAGGACTCTGCGAGCTTTAACTGTGGGCTGCGCGGTTCCGCAAGCTCCTTTGGCTTGACTGTCAAAAGGAATTGCTGCCTTAGTCATTTCGAATCCGGTTTCGGATCTTGTTATTCTAGCTCACAACGCAAAAGCCACGAATTTCATGAACAAGTAAATCAGGAGCGTATTTCGATCTGAAGTCTCAACCCACAGCCAACGGCGTGCACTCCGTGTGAGCTGTCAAAGAGGTCAAACTTTACTTCAGATATCTCTGCTCAACTGAGAGGATATTATCGCAACCTTCTATCGCGATATTACTTGTTTGGCTTCAGTGAGTCACAGTTCCGAGAGACACCCACATTCAAAAGGCACATACTCCTCCTGAGTCAGAAATCTGTCAATTCTCAAATTCAGGGGAGTGCCTAACATTTCCTACTTCATCGTTCAGTCTCTGCTTCATGACGTTCGGTTGCCCGGTATTTTTCGCAGGTTTGGATTCTGCACATGGCAACTCTTTAAAACTCAATCGGATCCAGATTTCCGAATGCGACATTGGCTTCGAGTTTTATTCTGACTCTGAACGTCAGTTACTCACAACGTCTCTACCTGAGCAGATAGACTATGGCTTGCCTAGGAACATAGGGCAGCCAGAATTGAAGTGGAATCCTTTACGATGATACGACTGACTCATTTGGTGCTAGAGACTGCACCGGGGGAAATGAACTCATGAGTCGTCATCATCGACAACTGCGGCTACAAAAACGCTGATCAATCAAGATCTCACAATCAGATACAGCTTCCAAAGTTCAGACGCATCTTCTCAGTCCATCCGGAACAAAAACGCCAGGAGACCGTGAACTGAGATGGCGAGATGGAGTTCAGCACAATGATCACAAAACTATCAATTTACATCACCCCACGACCATCAAGATTTTTCGTGACCGTCCAAACAAGGACGCAACGCTGACTTGTCCTATCGGACTGCTCATGAGAGCCTACTGCTCCATCTTGGACATTTTACTGTGGCGGCGCGGTGATCATCTTAGAATTCTGTTTTGTGCTAACTCGAATGTGAAAAACTTCGCCCGATCTCCTCCTTTCTTCTACGGTCATAACTGGCATCGGATGACGTACTGACTTTGGAGTCCTGGGTAGCAATCTCAATGCTGAACCCCTATGTAGCATTCCACGCAGTTTGGAGCATTGGTTGGGACGTAATCTTCACGGACGGACGCCTTCCAGCATAACCCGAGAACACAATTGGAAGCGTACTTATTGCGCCGGAGATATTACGTCACCCACATCTAGAAAAGCCCAGAGAGTTTTATCCACGGTGGGAGTTGTTGAAAGCAATATCAATTCGATAACCTAATCAACACACTGTTACTCGATGCGATGTACTGTGAATGTACCTCCTTAAGAACGCATAGAGCGTAGAGGTTCAGTCTTCACAGAGAAATCGATTGAACGTACGGCATCGATGACGAGAGCTGCCAATGAACTTGGCGGGAATGCTTGGATGTCTGCTCCGCATCGATTGGCGGTTCGCAGTCCGAATTCCTCCTGGCAGCTGAAAAACAGTTGTTGGGTTCGGTTCTAGTTCATCAGGAACTCCCCTCTGCATACCTCGATGGCGCAGCACTGCTTCTTATTTACCGTGGAGCAGCTCCATTCACATCTGGGATTTCTTGGACATTATTCCATCTCAAAAACAAGAGAACATTGCCTCCGTTAACAATTCGGGCAAACTCTTACAGAACTCACTTTCTCGGCTTTCGAAATCAATCCCAAGAGGGAGATCGCCATCAGAAGCGATTTGATTGAGATGTCATCTAAGGAGGAAGGTGTTCGACCCTTGAGCTGATGCTTCTCAACGAGAAACTCATTTGCGGGGAATCAACTTGACTAACACTCCTTACTGTCCATTTTCACCGCTAGCAGAGTCTAACTGGATGTTTCGTTAGAATGAACTCTCTCAGCCAGCGATAAAACAGTGATCGTAGGGATCCAACGGAGCTGTGGCCTATAATGAAGGACCGAGGACTTGTACCCCAGCTTTCAATGCTGGATAATATGGGTACGATGCTCCTCCTCTGGCTCTGATCAGTTCAACTCGTAGTGAACTATCTGTCATCAGATCCGATCACACATGCGGCACGATCGCCGCGACCCTTTCGCAGGGGCTGTTTTCAAACGAGAGCTCGGTTTCAATTAACCAAGAGCTTCCATCGTTGGAGTTCGTCGTACATCTTTCAGATTGTCCCAAAACACAAACGGGAACTGAACAAGAAAGACGGACACATGCCTAAGACGAGGCTGGACCATGGCTGCAACCCTAACTTCGCCACGAGAGTTCTCTGTAACTCAATCGCTGAGGTCGATCATCACTTCGTGAGGTGGCCGCCTTGACCTGAATTGGCGGAAGGGTGTACTGAAAACATTCCGAACGAATGTGCAGCGGCCTCGGAACCCACAAACGGATTCTCTGAACTTCAGTCATACAAATGACTTCCAGGCATTATTTCGACTGGTCGGCCATTTCAATACTCGGGTTGTATATTGGCACGGACCATCGACACTATCAGCTTCTTGACACATATCACCTGTGCTAGAAAAGACATGCGAAGCTGAATTCTTATTGAAGAGTATCAAGAGCACCACTTCTTCTTCACCCTCGCCGACCCCTGATGGTTGTAGTTGTACGGCGGGTTGGCTGACGTCAGCTGGCGTTTGTTTCGCGACGTCAGTTGGTGATTCTTCAGTGACATCTTCTTCTGGGTCCTTTTTGGACCATCTCACATCCCTACTGCCGGCAATCATTGGATTGCTCGTTCATGCGACACTACGAGATATCATTTCATATTTAGACGGGCGTACATGATGACTATGTGCCTTGTCTAATCACTGCCTTAAGAAATTGCTCCTAATACGATCTGGCTATATCATGAAGAACTTGCTGGGTGAGGAAACTTTCTACTGGCCTTGAAGAAATAAGCAAATGGCCTGGAGCCTTTATGGGCTCTTGAAGAACACAATGCTGAATCCACTCGGGGTGTGAAATGCACTTATTATCTCGAAAACTAGGATCTCAACAGCAGACTGCTGATGAGAGTGATGGTAACTCTACTTGAACTTTGCTTTCTACCCTTCACCAAATGAGGTGGGTCTGCCATGGCAGGAGAAAGGCGCTTCTGACTATACTTTTGAGTAGTGCTGAAGCTCATGTCTTCTGAAGACTTGTTCAAGAATTTCTAATTTCTGAAGCTAGTTGTGGATTTAGCATTCATCGATTCCTCAGCAGAAAACAAATCAAAGTTGAACTATCTGAGCCTTCTTCATGACAACCGATCGTGAGACTACATCTAACATGATCTACTTAGTACCAACTTGATGAAACTCCTCTCGAGTTTCCATGTAGTCGAGGCAGAATTGAGGAGGCTCGCTCCTCCATGTTCCCGTGGTTGTTGTTGCTGTTTGTAGGCGATGATGACGTCCGGTCGGCCACCGGCTGGTCCGTTGACTGCAGTTTCGGTTGCCGCCGCGTTTTCTGGAGGTGACGTCAGATGTCTCAAGTGCTGGTCCGATGAGCGCTGCTTCCATTTTCTGGTTGATTTCAGCGGTTGACTATTCTCGCACTCGCACGCGGTGTTGCTGACTCTTCTTGTAGCGATCTTGCGATCCGCTCACATGATGAAACTTCTTCCGAGGATCCTCTTTTCTTCTTGAGCGCATGGGTTCTGCTGACTGCGCTATGACCTGGTCCTTGATCATCTCGAAGATACACTCGGTTCTCCTCACATATCATCTCCATTGCTTGACACAGTACCTCGATTGCAAGCGGAAATGTCACATACAGTGGCCAGGGGTCCCGTCTTTCCGCGATCCGTTGTGGAGCTTCGGTAATGTCTCGTTGCTTGCTCGGGATCCTTCCTTTGCCTCAGCCTCGTTATCAAGCGCGGATTCAGTCAATATGATAATCGATCTGGCAAAAGGGAAATGCTTCTCGCACGGAGGATCGGTGCATGAGTATCGTTCAGCACTTGTCAGCTGAAATCAATTCTGTGAAGAATTATCTGCAATCTTTTCGAGCGGTACGGTCACAAGGACAGCGGGTTCTCTTTCAACGCTGTTCCTACATTGACGGGTTCTCTTCGGTCCAATCAGCCCTATCGAAAACTGGCACGTGCTGGGAGTCTGCGGAAACTCCTAGGGCTCAAGTCTTGCTCACAACAACGAATTGACCTGCAGGGTTTATTCTGAATCTACCTGGAGAACGTAGATCTGGCAAAGACTTTCACTTGACCGGCGGACGTAGCACTTCGTTTGGCATCAGCCGATTCTCGGTGTTTCAGTATCGGCACAAACGACACGGTGTTCTTTCCAAGCTGTCGTAAAGCACGTTCCGGAGTCAAATCTTCGATTGAGCCATCTCAACAGACAGTCTGTTCAGCGTTGAAACTAGTAATGCTCAGAAACTAGTATGACTGCTTACTTTGGACTTTGCGCGCGTCTGTTGAGAGCACAGGATGTCGAAGATTCATTGGTCGTTTAGTACATAGTAAACGGATTCCATCCACGAATACCAGAACACCGTAACTCGACTTTATCGGAGTTCCCTCCTCCGAAAGGCTCTTCCGCTTTGCTTGCGGAAACCTCACTAAACATTGACCACGGCTTTACAGCTTCACAGGCGCCTCCTTCCACAGTTAACTGCTACACGTCCTTTCTCCTTCCTCGAGTCGGAGATTTCATTTTCCCTGGACTTCGGTGCCTCGAGCTTCGTGGTATCTACTGCTGTGTCGTCTTCACTTTTTCACTTCGGTCCTTGTGACCGCTGTCATCCTGTAGATACCACCGATGGCGAGCTGTCTCACTAAAGATGATAAACAAGCGAATCACACGACTTCATCTGGGGTTCGCTCCTCGCTTGTTCTCAACTGGACACAGGAGAACACAACATGAGGCGAGAGCATAGTCAAACTTGGAGGCTCGAAGTATCACTTCGACGTCAACTCAGATGAGGGTACACGGCGGTTGACGGGCACTCGAATGTTGACCTCAGTCCGGTCGGTACGTAGAACACGTCGGTTGACAAGCATCCAGACTGAAGGGGATTCACCGTATACACGTCTGAGAATCAGTAAAACCTTGACTCGACCTGTATCGTTAGATTGCGGGAGTCGTCGGCCATCCTGGTTCTCATAGAAGACTTGACTCGACCTGTATCGTTAGATAGCGGGAGTCGTTGGTTATCTGAGTTCTTAGTAGAAGACTTGACTCGACCTGTATCGTTAGATGGCGGTAGTCATCGGCTATCCACAAAGAACAGAGACATGAACCGATTTTCGGTGAATGATGCTGGAGATAACATTCAGTGCGGAACGATCGTCGAGATCGTTGTCGCCTCCTCTTCTCGTTTGACTCCGGCTCGTTGTTGAGTGAATCACTTTGTGATTTTACGTTTTTCACAATTACTCACACGAGCAACCCAGTTTGTGGATTGTGGATCGCTGTCCCAGCTCGTTGAATCCTTCGATCTTCTTCTGGCACCACGACGCTTGTGTATGGCGGCTCTGTTGAGCCAGCGTCGCGCGCTCCCGGCCGGAGCGCTTTGCTGATCGTTGGGCATTCCTGAATGCCTTGCAGTGGGCTTCACGGATTCCTTTCCAGGACTGGTCTTACTGAGATTCCAAAAGACGAAGGTTTCAGAGGTCCTCGTGCTGATAACGTTTGCTAGTAAATGGGGCCTCCACTAGCTCAGCCCCCATGTTAGAATCTCTGGAAGTTAAATTCGAAGACCGGAGCACAATCACTGGAATAGAATCATGGTAGACTAGGGAACCACTGGGAAGAACGACACGTTGGATGACTGACTTGGCATAGTGACGGTGTGTCACTAGTTCAGCAGCAAGTTTTATTGAAGAGGCGACTCGCCTTATATACTCGTCTTCTCGGCGACGCTAGCTCTGATCGTAATTTGAATTCTGGTAATGACTAACCATGAAAGGGAAACATTGTAACCAGTTGGGTTCAACGTTCTGTTAGAGAACGAGTTTGGCTTGACGGCCTATTGGATACATGCCAATTAACTCTTCTAGTCTTGAATAACAGAGTGATGGGTTTTTCTGGTAGAGCGTCTCCTAGTCCGAAATATCACTTATCTATACTCGTTCTGCACTACGAGCCTGCGATGGTGGAATTCTCATCAGAAACCAGGTGCTGTCAATATGGAGGCTGCTTCTATTCTGAGTGAAAATAATCTCAATAATTGAATTGTACTTCTCAACAATCTTTCCGTTTATTACAATGCACTGAATAGGGCTCAGGAGCGCAATTCACAGAAACATATTTTGGCTCGACTGAAGGGAGCCGAGATCTACTGTCCATGATCTCCCTGCTCATATCTGATCTAACAGGCCAACAGCAGCTCCACGATCAAAACGTTTTCTCTCGTTCCATCATTCGCCATCACGAGGATCGAAGCAGGTCGTGTGCTCTCTCGATTCATCGGTTTGACTCGGGTCGTTTGGGAGTTCTAAGGGTCGCTTCCGCTGGCCGCTTGAGTCCACTTGCGCCAAGTGTGAAGAGTTCAAGGCACGCCGGGTCGTACTGCCTTCGCTTCGCCGGCCTCTTCGCTGGTTGATTCATGACACGCTTGCCGAGATTGGCATTGCGTGCTCCCGTCTCGCTCGTCTCGGAAGGGGTAGGTTGAGGTTTGACCGGCCGTGCCTGGCTGGCTGACGCAGGTCCGAGCACGCGTCTCTGTCCGTTAGTCCCTTGAGGGAACGAGGGCTGTTTTTGGGGCAACGATCCTGGCCTGTCCCCCTGTCTCATTTCATCCAACCCGCGTCGTGGGTTAGATTGGCTTGCTGGAACTGGCCGGGTCACTTGTCCTGGCCTGGGTACATCCTGGCGTGGAGGAGGCTGGCGCGGCTTGTTGTTGGTCACGATAACGGGCATATCGAGTGGTCCGCCTTCACGGATCTCGATCGTCTGAACTGGCCGGGTCACTTGTCCTGGCCTGGGTACCCCCTGACGTGGAAGAGGCTGGCACGGCTTGTTGTTGGTCACGATAACGGGCATACCGAGTGGTCCGCCTTCACGGATCTCGATCGTCTGAACTGGCCGGGTCACTTGTCCTGGCCTGGGTACCCCCTGACGTGGAAGAGGCTGGCACGGCTGGTTGTGGGTCACAATCACAGGCATATCAAGTGGTCCGCCTTCACGGATCTCGATCGTTGGAGCTAGCCGGGTCACTTGTCCTTGCCGGGGTCCTCCCTGATGTGGAGAAGGCTGGAGCGGCTGGTTGTGACTCACAATCACGGGCATGTCAAGGGGTCCGCCTTCACGGATCTCGATCGTCTGAACTGGCCGGGTCACTTGTCCTGGCCTGGGTACCCCCTGACGTGGAAGAGGCTGGCACGGCTGTTCGTGGGTCACAATCACGGGCATATCAAGTGGTCCGCCTTCACGGATCTCGATCGTCTGAACTGGCCGGGTCACTTGTCCTGGCCTGGGTACCCCTTGACGTGGAAGAGGCTGGCACGGCTGTTCGTGGAACACGATCACGGGCATATCAAGTGGTCCGCCTTCACGGACCTCGCAGCGCATAAGATCTTCCGCCGGACGATGGTGGGCCACTGCATCTTTCTTCACCTGTTGTCTCGGTCTGTTGACCCTGTCATGCGGCCGGATGGGCTTCTGGTGTTGCGGAAGGATCGCCGCTCTGTCAATGAGTCGGGCCGCATCGCCATCGTGTCGCGAAGGATTCTGAACCGGCCGATTCTGAGCCGATGACGCTGGCTTAGCCACTTCTGCTGGTTTCCGCGCCCCGAAATGTGAGATGCGTCGGCGGGGCTGATCTTGGGTCACTATGACGGGCATATCGAAGGGTTCGGCTGTATTGCTCTCACGCTGAGTCGGCTGAGCCTGAACTTTGGGCGCTGACCTGATCACTTCTCCTGGCTTACGCGCTGCGTAATGAGAGATTCGTTGGCGCGGCTGGTCATGGTCCACTATGACCGGGATGTCGACAGGTCCGGGTGAAGTACTTTCGTCCCGAGATTGATGCTGAGTCGGCCGGTCCTGACCTTTGAACGCTGGTTCGACCTGTTCTCCTGGTTTACGCGCTCCGAGAGCTGTGATGCGTCGGGGCGGCTGGTCTTGGGTCTCGTTAACGGGGATGCCAGAGAGTTCGGCTGAATTGATTTCGTGCCGCGGGTGATGCTGAGTCGGCCGATCCTGTCCCTGTTTCACTTGTCTTTCGACTGGTTCCGGTCCTTCGGTTCCGTGGCGTTCTCGATGAAGAGTCTGGACGGTCACGGGCTTGTCCAGGGGTCTCGCTCCATGGTCTCCTTGAATTGGGCGAGACTGATTTTTCAACCAGCTCTCGAGCTTACCCCTACTCTGGAGATCGCGAACCAAAAAAGCGCCAATGGACCACGAGTAGTCCTTGTGGTTCGGGTCCGTGATGAGCCAAGATTCGTTGAAAGGAGCCATACTTCAGAGCGAATACAGCCTGGGACAATGGATGGACTCGGAGAGGTATGACACGCCTTCAATCACAGCGCACAAGAGAGCTCAGAATGCTTCCACAGCTCGATAACGAACGTTTTGAGTAGAGTCACAATCTGACGAGACCAGAGTCGATCAGTCCGACTTTGATTGTGGCTGCGCACCAACACACTCAGAATTGAACACGACCTGCTCAGTCTCCCGATACTTCGGAAATGAAGTCGAAGTCTTGGCGAAGTCTTCGGAGATAATCCTCCGGCAAGGAGAGTGGGGGCTCCACCAAGAGAGAGATTGATTCTACAAACAGAGGGGGTTCGAAGTGCTCTGATGGCATAATTAGAGCCTCTGGGGCATCCGGAGCCACAGACTTCTGCGGTTACTACTCCCTGAATGATGATTCTTGCTTTCGGGTTCCGATCATGCTAATCATCTTGCTCGCCATTAGAACAGAGTTTTTGGAGTGTCATCGAGCTAAGGTGTTTTGCTGTACAAATCATCTTGCTCGCCATTAGAATAGCGAGCGAATCACCTCCGTCGACCCGTAACGCGTTGATCTTCACGAAGATGGTCGATTCCTTCCGATACATTAATCGTTGATGTTGAATACTAGTCACTTTGTTCATTCCCTCTCATCTTCCCAGCTATATCGTGTAGGCGAGGTGACCGATACCGACATCCCACCGATAGAGACATCGAAAACGCGGCTCAAGGACCTCCCATCTCTTCAGGCACAAGAAATGGTGAACATTGCAGCCTTAGTCTACAACACGGAGAGGGCTGCTAGCGTCGTCTCGTAGGCTACGATACCGTGAAGCCTCAATGTCAAACGGTGATGTTGCTGGACGACATGTTGAGGATGGTTTTGCTAACTAAATAGGGCCCCCACGTGGGCAAGCTGGAGGGAGAAGAAGGTAAGGCCGTGATATTACAACACATGCAAACTCAGCAGTGCCAGAACCGAAGGACCCTCGCCACGACAGATTACTCCATCATTCAAAAAAAAATGCTCTCATCGGAGATCCAGACAGGGGGGCTTCTATTTTAGAGGGGGCTCCTATTTCAGAGGAGCTTCATCTATTTCTATCTATTTCAAACTTTGCCAGAGAGGGGCCTATATTCCAGAGATATATTCCAGATTTACGGTAACTCCGTAATTCAAAAAAAAATACCCTCATCCAGACAGAGTTCCTTTAACAGAGTTGCGGTCGAGTCAAGGTTCTCTACAGAAGCTTGAAGAACTCAAATGCATATTGAACCAACCCACCGATGGATAATTCCGCAGAATAAATTCGTCCCCAACGACGACCCTCTCTCATTTCGATTCCCCTGTTCGTCCCGGTGACAGATTTTGTCACCGTCACCATGGAGAATTTCCCCATCTCCACTTCCCGACAGTCCAAACCGGATTCTCAAGCTACCGTGTCGATACACTGTTCTCGTTCCTCTCTTCGACACTGAATCTCATTCGAATCAGACTGATACACACCTTATTTGGGGTGCGAACCAATCTGGCGCAGGCGTCAATTTGGCGCAGACCCTAACCTGGCGCACTCGTCAACCTGGCGCAGGCGTCAATTTGGCGCACGCGTCAATCTGGCGCGCGCTTTAGGTTAGGCTAGTTTGGGTTGGGTTGGGATTTGGTTAGGTTTGGTTGATGGGGGTCTTCTGAACTTGCGCCAGATTGACGAATGCGCCGAATTGACGCCTGCGCCAGGTTGGGGTCTGCGCCAAATTGACGCCTGCGCCAGATTTGACCTTACTCCCTTATTTGACGGTTTAAATCCGTTGAAAACACTTTTCGATAGAGGAGACATGAAAACTCAAAACTGAACTCCCATCTTCTCACAGAACGATCACAACTATCAGAAATGACCTTAGTAGAAGGTCCGGGACCGGACTCTTTCTCACGCTCAAATATTCCTGGCATCCTTATTTCAATCGCTAGTAATCTCGAGGCTACGTTGATTCAGAGTTAAGATAATCCCAAAAAGCTACAATGATGAATTTCGAAAATACAGGTAGAAAATCATTTATTCACACTTATTGACCAGATCTCCATAATAAACGGTTGAGGTTTTAACCTTACCGGCTAACACGTTCAGCTCGAGCTCAACGCCCGCAGGGGAAGCAGCTACCTTGGACGTTGGGACCAACTGATCCGGACACACATTCCTCGGCATGAGGAGCGCGAGGTTGCTCGTAAACCGGGCGCAATGCTCGAGGATCCTATCGTATCGCGGATTCATTGCGCTCAGGTCGTAGACCTCGGTGGCGAGGTACGCCGGACCACCCCATGGTGGGCTGCAGATGATCGCATCGATCGGCGATTTGAACGATGCCGGATCAAGGTCGAAGAAGTTTTTTACCTTGAACGACATTTTGCTCCTCGTAACGCCGTACAATGCCGCCATCTTCATGGCGCAACTCACCTCGGATTCGTCGATATCGCTCGCGAACACATGCGCCACTTCTTCCATAAGGGCGGCTTGGACGATGTTCCCGCCGGCCCCACAGAATGGGTCGAGAACTCTGATTTTCCTGCCAAGTTTCCGACTGAGGGAAACCACGCGGCGGGCGATGTGCTTGGCGATTTCCTCCGGGCAGATCGAGAACCACGCCTGGCGGCTCAACGGGATGCTCTCATTGAAGCGGGAGATAAGGCGGAATCTCTGCGCGTAGTATTTACCGTTCACCTCCCCTCCTTGAGTCCGGGCGCCACGCCGCGCAGATGAGCACTTCAACGACCGAGCGGTGTCTTCGCAGTCCGCCGAGTAGGATCGACTCTCCACTAGAGCGCCGCTCTCAGTGCTCGCTCGGCGAACCACTCGGGACATCTCTGACCCTCGGGATCCACACACGAAGGAGGAGTATCCTACAGCGAAGCTCCCGTGGTGTCCTTGGTGGCGCGACTCGTACTTGAGGACGTGCGCCGTATATCGGGCTTCCCCTATGGAAACTTCGTAATGGCCAACCTGCCCGGCGCGCACCAGGAATGTCCCGCGGGATGACAGTACCGGGAAAACCGGTTCGGATATGAATCCTTGATCCCTTAGAGTGCATAGTACCGGGATCGGCTCACTGGCGTCCTTCAGAGCGATGTGCAGCACAAACGGAAGATTTGCCCGCGGTGCCGGATAGCAAATGGGCTCGGAAGCCCACAGACACTCGGAATCACCTGGTCCACTCAAGGTTCGTACTTCGCGTCTGGCACGGTTTTCCGAAGATTCGGCGAATCTGCGGCAGCTGGCAATGGAAGGCATGGTGCTTAGAGATGAGGTTGAGAGGCTTCTCGAGAGGCACAATCGCGACAGCGGATGAAGGTGTGTTGAAGGACTGAGACGAGGATCGTAGTTTTATCGGCGAGCATGGGGCGAGAAGGTACGCTTTGGGGAGAGCGGACGCACCCTCTTCGCTCGGTTGGACGTCGAACTCAATCGAGCTGAGATGAGTGACTCGCCAACCGCAGTGTAATCAAACACCACCAGATGCCTTAGGGGCCTCGATCGTTAATTTAGCCTCGATTACCGTATTCACTCTAATTAGCGGGAATTCTCTAATGAACGGGTACTCTCCAATGAGCGGGCACCTTCTGAAGCATTCGAACGAATAAACGGGCACTCTCCAATCAACGGGAACGCTTCCTGTGATGCACAGAGTATGTACGCTTGGGAGCAGAAGCCTGTCGCGCTTTCCCTACAACGCCAGAATGTGTAATGTATGTAACACACATAGTGAAATGAGTCATGTGAGTTCCGCGCTGTCAGGGCTCCGCATCGGTCTCCCACGTTGTCATTCTTTCCAGAATCGGTTTCAACGCATGGAATAACTCCTCTTTCCAGAGGTAACTCTGATCAAACTTGGATCGCTGAGTTGGGAGCACGTTTCGGGGCATTTGGAAAAGTCAACGGGCACTCTCTTACTAGCGGGCACGTCGTCCGGATATTGAAAAACTTTACGGGCATGCCCGCTGATTAGAGTGAATACGGTATTTTATTTTGCCACTTTGTAGTGATACTTCGGTCAACAAACTCATTTGTGGACCGGGGTTGCCATTTTTCGAATTCTCCACAAATATCTAGATCGGGTCTTTCCCTGTTCAAGAGCACGAAGGGCCTGCGTTTGAAACCGTCGGATCTTGCGGTTAACATCACGGTGATTCGAGCTTCCTCATGCCCGGCTGTCAAAACGGGACCCTGTCTGGCGCTTTTTTCGCAAACGGTCACACTACACGTCGCATAAGGCCAGCCCGTACGGAAGAGGATTTGCCGGCGCCTCATAGCGACTCCAGCAGAAAAGGTTGTACCGAAATTCTCGATGGGGGCGGATGAACTGCACACCGTCCGCTGTGAGGAACCTGACCAGTCTCCGGCCAGCGCCCTCTTGCGGAAGACTCTCCCCCCATGACTATCCGTTGCAGGCTTCATTCCGGAGATCGCGCGCAGGTTGCCGATAGCGAACCCCCTCAATATTTTGTCGGCACTCTGATCCCCTTGGTTTCTGCTTTCAAAAGTCGAATCCACGTTCCGCTCTCTTCGATTGTTCCCTTGGTCCGTCTGAATGTGTCATCCGACATATTGATTGTGGATCACGTTCAGTCTTGGGTCAGTCTGATCACCTGTGAATAGGCTTTCCAAATATCCGCAAATTTTCGGATCCGCGGATCCTCGGATCCGGGGATCCTGAAATCCGGATCCGCGGATAATATCCGCAAGAGATTCTCTGATCTATTTTGGGTGTGTTGGCTCACGGTTTCATATTATTCCATAAGATGGGATCATTCTATCTTATTCCATATTCCATCGTATGATCTTTGGGAATAGTTATCGCATGAATGGCTTCCTTCGAGCCGTCGGAGCTTTCAACTTATTCTCATCAACTCATCATCGTTAAGCTGACTGCAGCGAGCTGATGGGGGATCATTCAGTGAGAGAATTCCTCCACCCTATTGCTTTGCGGAGCATAAATATACTGTCCCCTGTTTGCGGTTCGACTTCAACTCGGTTCAGGCGCGGGATGCTGAAATGCCTCTCGGGCTGCACTAACGTTGGTGGAATCGTTCCTAAAACCTCGCGGCACAACTTTAAAATGCGACCCTGGCTCCGCGCCACTCTGAAAAGATGTACTCTACACGCAATTCTTCATGCTTGCAACTTCTCAAGTTCGATGGGGAACCTGGAGGTTCGGCAAAAAGTGTATCCCATGATGCCAGGGCTGTGCCAAATAACCCTGAGAATGAGAACTCAAGGAAAATGCATGCTGTATCTACTGAGAGGAAGCACAAACATGCACGAAAAAAGTTATCTCATGCTCATCCCAAGTAACGTTTTCAAACGGATCGCTCGCGGATCCGGATCCCCCAAAAAATCTCGGATCCGGCGGATCCAGATCCGTAGATATCGTGCGGATCTTGCGCAGGGCCGTTTCTGAGTCTCTCGGCGCCCCCGGCAAGGATTTCCTGAGGCGCCCCTCAGCCGCTCTCCCCCCTCCCCCGCGCTATGTGGAGACTCGCAATCATTGAAAACGCGGAGACTCTCACATCAGTAGTATTTCGAGCCGGAAATAGACTCAGAACAATCTTAGCCGTTTCGACACAGGACTGTGTCATAGCGCTCGATGTAGGGAGTAACACTGCGAAAAATGGGCCAATTTCGGCCCTCCTCAGAAAGCCTCTAAAACGATTCTCACGAAGTGAAAACGCAGAGTCCAATGTTCGCACAAGGTCGTCGTTATGCGTTGTGAGGTAACATGTCTTTCCTCAGTAATTGAACCGTGTTGATTGAGTCTGGGACGTAACACGGAATTTTGAAGAAATAGTGAGCCAAAAGGACGAAAACCATGGGCCGCGTTCGAACGAAAGCACCGTAGCTCCAGAAGCGCGAGACTTAAGCTCTCACCATGTTTGGGACCTAGGATATGGTGAAGAGCATGTCGGATGTGCACGGATGAACCCGTAATTTCAGTTCCGATGTTTAGTCTTCCCCGCTGTTTGAGCGGTCTGGCATCGCTTGAATCAATCAGACCACGATAGAAAACAACGGTGTCTTATTGCTGTTTCGTAGTGAAGGGGCTATGACTGGGAAACGCAAAATTTTGCGAACTTGTCCATCAAAGTATCGTCGGCCTTTGGATGATGACGGGAAGACCGACGCGACGTAACGCTGCGAAGCGCGAGACATACCAAGCACGGCGAATGCTGCCACCTGGAGTTGAGGTTTCCCAGAATGACCGAGTTAACCACATTCTGTCTACCAGGTTTGCTTATTCTTACTCTCCTTGTCTGACACAGTCCTGTGTCCTTCGCTTCGGGACCCTAGGGGGTCCCGCAACGCCTGTTTTTATCGGCGCCATGCAATCGAAACGTCTTTCCCGTTGCGGCATGAAATGAATTATCATCCCTTTGTCAAGAATTGATGCATCTCGGAGTCCGGCGGAGCGGATCAGATCGTAGATCTTTGGTTCGTTGTATCAAGCGACGCCACGGCCGCGCAGGCCGCTCGAAAGACTCGGTGTCGGGCGGCGCCCACCGGAAGAGGGCGAGGCGCAAGCATTTTTCGGAATTCGATCGCTAACAACGGGTCAGAAAAATGAATTCCGGCGTAAACGTTGGAAAACGCCATCTCTTGCGGCTTAGAAACTCTCAAAAAATGAGTCGAGGCCTCAACCAGGAGTTCGCTCGCAGGGGCGCTCGGTCACAAGTCAATGGCTGCCTGAGAAGGCGCCCCCGGCCCCTCGGCGCCCCCGGCGACCGCACCCCTCGTCCCCCCCCTAAAAACGGCACTGATCTTGCGGATCCAGATCCGCTGGAAAGCCTACCTGTGAACAAGCAGTTCGGGTTCAACCTTCATCGAGCAGAAAGTTTGAGAATACTATCGGATCCTACAAAAAAAATCCAATGCTGTAGAATAACGACAATCGACTTCTTTTTTAATCAACTTCGTTCAACAAGGGTGTAAGAGCAAACGGGCCCGGGATTTTAGGGAGAGAAGAACCACTCAGGTAACTGAGTTTCTTTGAATTGATGAATGAATCAACCTTGATTTATTTACATGGAACCGCCTGTCACGCACAGCACAAAAGCTGTCGGTTGCTCTTGATCACACAAAGAAAAGACGTTTTCTGAAATGAAGTCCGTCGGTGCGGAGTCCGAACCGCCTTTCCTGAGTTTGCTGTCAGCTAGACGCTCGATGGCGACTTCCGCTGACCAGCGGTGGAACGTGTGTGCTCTCTGCTCTCGGGAGCGACATCTCCCTCTGGCTCTCGGTAGAATAGAAAAGCGTAATCAGACGCCCCCGAAAGCGAGAACGGAATGCCGATGCAGACTCCACGACGCGGTGTTCATTTGTAAGGGATTGAATTGATTGGCGACATCCTGCGCGTTGAAGCCACCGAAAATTGCAAGAAATAAATAAACTTTCTCCGCAGAAAACTTTCCGCTCCCGACTTCATCCTTCTCGTTTTCGAGGCATGAATCTTTTCCGAATGGGTCTCACTAGAATCGTCCCTGAATCACCTCTAGTTGTGACATTGCGCAACGCCGCCTTGGCTGAGAAACGATGTCAATGAACTCTGCTAGGATTTCTCAACAAGAAGAGGAGAAGAGAAAGCGACGATACAGTCACGCATGGAAATGACTCGAAGGGTCTCGGCGACGTGGAAGAAGCACCCACAGAAGAAGAAACGAACAGTGAGGATCCAGCAACATTTGATGTAGTCAACGACATCGGAAATTTCATGTCGAATGGTAAGCGGCCGGACGACGAGACGCTCTATCAATTGCTCACCAATCATTGGACAGCTCCAGGAGGCTACGTATTCCCTTTCTCATTGTACGTCAAGAGCGGAAAAACCGAATTCAGATACCCCAGACAGGAGCATCTGCGTAAATTTCCTCGGGCTGTTCTCTCAGCAAAAGATCAAGGGCTATACAGTCTCTATCGTCCATTTTCCGCATCGGAAGTTGTTGGGCCTAGAAGAATCCAACTAGATAAACCAGTAGGAAAGCCTGTGACGAAGCTCGCGAAACTCCTCGGCCACCTCCGGATATTGTCGAAAACTATTCCTACGGCTTAGCCACTCTCCACGCTTGGATACGACTCTTCGAGTCCCTCCTTCAATTGTCGTACAGACTCACGCTACGGAAAAAGACTATCACGTCAGATGCGGACAGAGCCGTCATATCAGCCAGGAAAGAAGCCATCCAAGCGGGGTTCAGGACTGAGCTCGGACTTCTGGTCGACATCCCTCAACAGGCAACGGGCAGCTCTAACGACGGCGACACGACTCGAAAGTTCTTTGAACAAGCAGCCATTACTGTCCGCATAACCGAGATAAACGAAACGGTTAACATACGCTTTCGAGTGATTCTTCAAACTCTCTCGTCAAAATTCGACACCGATGCGGACAAGTTCGAGAGGTACGCCTCGGATACCAAAACTCTTCTGACAGCGCTCTATCCATGGTATGACATGACCCCGACTGTCCACAAGGTGCTCGAGTACGGAGCTCAGGTGATCAGATATCACGCGGTACCGCTCGGCATGCTAACAGAAGAGTCGCAGGAGGCTAGGCACAAGGAATTCCGTCTATTCTGCCTGAAGAACACTAGAAAAAACTCGAGAATCAACACGGTCGGAGATCTTCTCGCCATGCTCCTTGTAACCTCCGATCCCTGTGTAGCTGGTCTGCGAGAGCCCGTGAAACGCACGAACCGGAAGCTGGATCCTGACGTGGCCGCCTTGCTGCGGGAGACGCCTTCGCCGAGAACCGAGCAGTCTACATCAAGTGGAGCATCTTCAGCCGAAGATTCAGATCTCGAAACCCCTGAGGATAAGGGCAGCAGCTCCGACGAAAGCTTGCAATCATCTTGAATCATCCGAAATTAAGACTGTCAATCACATAAATCATTTGTTCAATTTCAAACGCTTCACCCAGCAGACTTTTTCGCGTTTCCAGCATCCCAA
The DNA here is from genome assembly GCA_028455905.1 of Neoseiulus californicus. Taxonomy (NCBI): domain Eukaryota; kingdom Metazoa; phylum Arthropoda; class Arachnida; order Mesostigmata; family Phytoseiidae; genus Neoseiulus; species Neoseiulus californicus. Next base: position 810,723 of record JAMQGS010000011.1, read on the forward strand.
ATCCTTCTCCCCCCTCAAATCCTCTTCCAGTTGATCATTCAAGCTTCGAATTCGTTCTTTATCTTCCTGCCCACAAAAATATCCGAAAACGATCGAGAAATTTATTTTTTCTACCTAAAAAGCGCTTTTGGCCCACTGCGCGCAGATGCGGGAGGTACCTCCTTTCCCCCGTTCTGCTTGATCCAGATGGGACCAAGATTATCTATGCCCGTGGCTTTAAATGGCGCTTTCTCATCTACTCCGAATGCCGGGAGGGGCGGAACTGGAAGCGAGGCCTATCTCTATCCAGCTGTTGATGAGACGGCATTGCATTCGAAATCGTCGCAAATCGCCGACACAACATCACGAAAACGCCATAATTTGAACGCCTGAGATGAGCGTCCGCGAACGGTAGTCTGAAAGTGTTTCGATCGTTCGAAGACTATGCGCTTTTCCTGACGGAGTCGATGTGTAATTCTAAATATTTCAAGTTAATCGGATCCGCCGGCTGATCACCGAATCTGCAGATGTCGAAAGTTGGGACGATGGGGGAACTTGATTTCGGGATCATCCATGTAACCGAATAGAAATGCTGGACCTGAAATCCTACACGAGTGCTCGCGGCTTGCATATAGTTCGAAATAACACCCAAGAAGAACAGAGGAGAGGGTCAGATTTGGTTGAATCGCGGAGAGAAATGCATATTTCCGGGAGTTTTAGCTTCGAACCTTTTATCCATCGAGAGCGTCTTTATCTAAATCAGGCACCACTCATGGTCGGTGAGCAGGTTGCGAATCATTGTTGTGAGAAGGGATATTTTTATTCAAAGCTTGTTGGGCCGCGGTTCTCACAGTGCAAGTCTATCAATAAGTCCCGCTTGCAAGTCAGGAGAGAACGACACTTTGACTCGATGATTTTGAGATGAGAAAAAGCCGACTGGGAAAGATATAAAGAACCGAAACATGCGTGCAGTTTCAACAATATTCCCGTCGACTCGGGGAAATCTCCGTCAGACACCATCCACCGAGAGTTTGGTTCGGTGTAGCAGGCCCTCGAAGCAACGCTAGACCGGAGCTCCACGTTCTCATCGTGTACTGTTCCGATCATGTCTGCAGCTCACTGCGATATCTGAAATGATGGTATGATTCATTGAATGGGTTCCAGCGGGAGACTATCGGGAGACTATTCGGCTGGAGTCGCTATGAGGCGCCGGCAAATCCTCTTCCGTACGGGCTGGCCTTATCCGACGTGTAGTGTGACCGTTTGCGAAAAAAGCGCCAGACAGGGTCCCGTTTTGACAGCCGGGCATGAGGGAGCTCGAATCACCGTGATGTTAACTGCAAGATCCGACGGTTTCAAACGCAGGCCCTTCGTGCTCTTGAACAGGGAAAGACCCGATCTAGATATTTGTGGAGAATTCGAAAAATGGCAACCCCGGTCCACGAAAGTTCCATCCTGATACGTACCTTTTGTCTTTCTGCCTCGAAAACTTCGAATGCCTCGAGTTCTTGAGGCCGCATCACCAATGTTCCGAGCCCCCTCGAAACCCCCCCCCCCCCCGGGCTCCGCCCGCCCCTTCACCTATGGGGACGGGGAAGGAGACGGCGAGGAGGGCGGGGGGCTGTTCAATGCGCAGAAGGTGATCCTCGCCCACCCTCGCAACGGGCTGTGGGCTGTTCCGCAACCTGGCGTTCGCTCTGTTCGCTTCCAGAACAGTTACTGCGAAGAGAAGTCGAAGTCAGTAACAGCTCCGAAATCGGGATTCGCCATGCTCAAGTAAGAAAGAGCACTCAATCAGTCAGAAATGCATAAATCACTTACGGATCTCGAACGCGAGATGTGCGGCTGCTTCCTCTAGATCCGCGTCTGGCGGTACGGTGACGACGATATGACGGTTTTCGGCCATTTCCTGTGGAAGATTCTTGTTAAGATATGTTGTCGACGACCAAGAAGCAGTGTTGTCTAGAGATTCCCTGGCGGGATAACTTCATCGCAAGATAAACAACAGTTTGTGTATTAGGCCTGATAGGATAGGATATTTGAGACATGTAGAACCAAAAGGGCTTAAGTCCATCTGACCGATGGTCTGGCAAAACCAGGGAAGCGTGTAATTTCCAGAAGAATATGTTCATCTCTCGGGCGCTTTGGGTCAAAGGTGCGACTCGTCGAGGGGCTTCCGGCGGTGTACTCATATCTCAGATTTCCTCCCGGCTGCTGATGTAGACCTCGATTTATTGTCGTGGACTTGTACCCTTTTGAAACTACATTTTCGCAGAGTCGAACGATCGTAAGTTTTGCGATTAAATTGAGTCTGACCGACGGAAAAACACTCCCGATGGAACGGTTTAGAACTATTATCGATTCATTCAGGATCCGTTGAATCCCCCTCTAGCTGGTTCGCATCCCATGAGGCGATCCCATGAGTCGAGGTACATCCCGACGCAGCACGAAGCGTATTCTGAAAAAGTCGCCTCATGGGATGCGAACCAGCTAGACGGGGATTCAACGGATCCTGGATGAATATATGGATAGTTCTTCATGAACCGTTCGATCGGCAGTGCTTTTCCATCTGTCAGACTCAATTTACTCGCAAAACATAAGACTCTGAAAAAAATGTAGTTTCAAAAGGGCACAAGTCCACGACAATAAATCCAGGCCTACATCAGCAGCCGGGAAGAAATCTGACATATGAGTACACCGCCGGGAGCCCCCCGACGAGTCGCACTTTTGACCCCCAGAGCCCGGACGATGAACATATTTTTCTGGAAATGACACGCTCGTCTCGTCTTCTCAGACCATCGGCCGAATGGACTTGTGCCCTTTTGATTCTACATGTTTCATTTATTGATCTTCCATGTGCACACATGAACCCTTTGATTTCATGGGCGAATTGTGTTGCACTCGCAGATCATTTTTTCCGTTGTTCGCATGCTGACAGCGTATGACAGCCCATTGGAAGTGCGCGCGATCGACTCCGCCGCTCCACTTGTTCAGACTGTGAGCAGACACGAATCGGCGAGAGGTCTGAATTTCGAAGGTATTCCCGAAGTCTGCGGTCATCTGCGGTGACTCCAAGGTGGGCATCAACAAGTATTGATGTGTTCTCACAGAGCACAACGAAGTCATCCTCGTGACTTCTATAGAAGCAGGTTGCGATCTCAATAAATCACTCCTTCTGTCGACCTCGTTGTCTGTTCTGTTCTTCGCGGACACAACAGCTCATGTGTGCTCACATGAGCTTACATCACGAATTAATGAAAATACATGAAGCTAATCCGGAGTATGATCACGCCCAATTGGTATCGAAAGTTGGCATCAAATTACTTAATAGCGTAGAAATGCCTGCCCAGGAAGCGGCCTGGTTTTTGTTACACCAACCCATGAGCTGGGCATCCCGAATTGTGCATGTTATCCCGACCATGAAATCCAATGAAAGATATAAAGCAAGAAAACGGAAGTCGGTCATGGACGCGGAAGGTATTTCCGACACAAGTACCGATATATGGACAAAATCGATCATTGAAAAATACGAGGAACGTCCAGATGTTTTGGAGACGGTGACATTGGCTCAATTCGTCGCGTGGTATACACCAAAAACAGAATCTAGCCATGAGGGTGTTTCGGAGATTGAAAACTTCGACGAAAATACCGCGGAACACCAAGATGAAACACATCCAAGAGAATACAGACGACGGGATATTTGTAGAATAATTAGGTATCGCAATTACGACAAAACAAATCTACAGGATTATAAACGTGAAATGGTGCTTTTACATATTCCTTTTCGTAACGAACTCATCGACGTGAACGATCGAAACAAATTCGTAGATGTGTATAACGCGAATGAAGTACTGATTATGGAAAGAAGAAAAGAATTCGAAGCAAATATAGATATAGAAAGTCTTATGCGAGAAATAGAAGCCAGTCGTGAACAATCCGAAGAGATTACGGAGATCGAAGCCATCGATCCAGTAACAGAGGCAGGGACATCAAATGAAACGGATGACGACGTATTCGAAGACGTGAACCCACCAGTAAGTGCAGTGAAAAAAAGGGAGAATGTGATGAGCAAAGAGGATTATTGTATATCAATGCGAAAGACAAACGCAGAACAACGGGAAATAATTCTAGAGGTCATACACCGTTTGCACACTGCGGAACGTAACCCAATTCAAGTGTTCCTGACGGGTCCCGCAGGTTGCGGAAAAACTTTTACTCTGAAATTACTGATGGAAACATACAACCGGTATACTATACAACGGGGTTCGATGAGCAATGCTTACGTAGCAACAGGCACGACAGGTAGAGCAGCGACAGGAGTCAATGGCGTCACTCTTCACTCAGCGTTCCGTTTAACTATCTCGAAACAAAAATATGGCAAGCAAAGTGCACTCAAACCCCAAATACTTCAAGTTTATCGCCGTTACTTCCAAAACGTCATTTCCGTCATCGTAGACGAAATCAGTATGTGCAGTTCATATCTATTTGGTGAGATGAATTCACGATTGCAAGCTATGACCGGTACTTACGATATGACTTTCGGAGGTCTTGACTTATTCGTGTGCGGTGATTTAAAACAGCTACCGCCAGTTAGAGCCGCGTCGGTATTCAGCACACCACGTAATACAATAGGCGGTGCCGTATTGTGGCAATCATTAGATTACTTCCCATTAACGCATATCGTACGTCAAACTGACGCAAAATTTTCAACGCTGCTGACCAAACTTGGAAGTGGTCAACCCTTAACGAAAGAGGAAACGAATCTCATTCAATCACGATTCCGAACCGTTGAGTGGTGGAAGACAAACCTGTCGTCCACAGTCATACGCCTATATTTTAACAATGCAGACGTAGATACCCATAATGCAGATGCAATCCCGATCACAGAGTCCACACAGATCATTCTATCCCAGGACATATATTCAGGGTACCGAACAGAGAGAGAAAAACAGGTGGCGAGGGGAATGGTACACAAAATGGACACAAAAGATACAGGCGGATTACCATATAGTCTCACACTAACAACAGGATATCCGTACATGTTAACCACAAACATAAACGTCGATGAAGGCCTAGTCAACGGAGAGATCGGGATACTCCGTTTCATTGAAAACTACACGAATGCCCGAACCGGAGTATCAACGAACCGACTTTGGTTTGAATTCGAGTCTGACTATGTGGGTCGTCTGACACGCGTCAAATATGGGCCACATATACGGAGTAAATCAAATATTATAAATCCCCGCTGGGTCCCCATCGAATCGCGATCGACGAACATCACAGTTGAGTTAAAAACCAAGCAGGTCATTTCATGCCGACGCATCCAGTTCCCAATTGTTCCCGCGTGTGCCATAACAATCCACAAATCACAGGGAGGAACTTACAACTCAATCGTATACCATTATGATAAACGTCACAATCTCCAACTCGTTTACGTAGCATTGAGTAGAGTGACAGCACTCGACGGTTTATACCTGACAAATGCGTCCAATGATTTCATCTTCTATCACAACCAAGGGTCAAACACTCCAAACATAAAAGAAATACAAAACGAGTATAGGAGACTGGCCAATCATCGCCTCCGGACACTAACCGCAGATATCAACCGATTTCTAGGAACAGAATCCCTAATAATTGTGAACATGAAACATGAGCACACATGTGTGTGGTAGAGAAATACGTGAAGGCACGCGCGCTACCCCGTATACAATGTGCATGTCAGAAATACGGCGCACGGATCGACGTGGAGTGACACCGCAACATGTATTGTACATGGCAATGAAAATTTTGCGATTTAGAGTCCGTGATGGAATCCAAAATATGTTTAGATGTCTACGATCGACAGAACGCATTACCAGAAGTATGATAGAAGATCGTGAATTCGTGGAACGATTGATTGACACGAACCAAGCATTCTTACGATCTATTCCGAATTCGGTGCAGTATTGGCAGGGTCGAAAGAAAGATCTGTTCGCAATGATACGACAACTTGGAAAGCCAACAGCTTTTTTGACAATGTCCGCCAATGAAGTTCATTGGCCAGGCTTGTTGCGGATACTTCATCGTTTGTCAGATGAGTTCAAGTCATTAGGGTCTGATATCGAAGAGAACGAAATATTTGATAAATTAGATGGTTACAAAAGGGTTCACCTCGTAACTGAAGACCCAGTTACATGCGCAATATACTTCAATAAGTTGGTGCGCGTGGTTATGGCTATGTTGAACACAAAAAAAGCTTATAATCCATTCGGACGGTATCGTGTCGTTGATTATTTCCTACGTATCGAATGGCAGCAACGTGGCAGTCCACATGCTCATGTACTGCTTTGGTTGGACCATGCTCCTATGGAGGAAGTACGAGAAAATATGCCTGGAACTATTCAATTATTGACGGAGCTATGCAGTGTCGATCAAAATGACTTGAGGGACCCTGACTTGATCGCCATCCAGACGCATGCTCACACGTCAACGTGCACCAAAAGAGGGGAAACACGATGTCGTTTCAATATCCCATATTGGCCGATGAATGAGACACGTATATTATTGCCGTTGGAGAACGGGGAGAGAAGAAAACTCTTTGAAGCAAGAATCGCAAATGCCCGGCAGAAATTGGAGGACAAGATATATGATTCCATAGAAGCCTATTTAGAAGACATAGGCTGTGATTTGGAGTCTTACTTGGATCTAATCCGGTCATCATTGAAACGGCCCACGGTGGTTTTCAAAAGGAATATGACGCAAATCAGGATCAATACATTTAATCCGTGGATTGCGTCAATTTTCAAATCAAACACTGACTTCCAGATAATACTTGATACGTACTCATGTGCTCGCGGCTTGCATATAGTTCGAAATAACACCCAAGAAGAACAGAGGAGAGGGTCAGATTTGGTTGAATCGCGGAGAGAAATGCATATTTCCGGGAGTTTTAGCTTCGAACCTTTTATCCATCGAGAGCGTCTTTATCTCAATCAGGCACCACTCATGGTCGGTGAGCAGGTTGCGAATCATTGTTGTGAGAAGGGATATTTTTATTCAAAGCTTGTTGGGCCGCGGTTCTCACAGTGCAAGTCTATCAATAAGTCCCGCTTGCAAGTCAGGAGAGAACGACACTTTGACTCGATGATTTTGAGATGAGAAAAAGCCGACTGGGAAAGATATAAAGAACCGAAACATGCGTGCAGTTTCAACAATATTCCCGTCGACTCGGGGAAATCTCCGTCAGACACCATCCACCGAGAGTTTGGTTCGGTGTAGCAGGCCCTCGAAGCAACGCTAGACCGGAGCTCCACGTTCTCATCGTGTACTGTTCCGATCATGTCTGCAGCTTACTGCGATATCTGAAATGATGGTATGATTCATTGAATGGGTTCCAGCGAGAGACTATCGGGAGACTATTCGGCTGGAGTCGCTATGAGGCGCCGGCAAATCCTCTTCCGTACGGGCTGGCCTTATCCGACGTGTAGTGTGACCGTTTGCGAAAAAAGCGCCAGACAGGGTCCCGTTTTGACAGCCGGGCATGAGAAAGCTCGAATCACCGTGATGTTAACTGCAAGATCCAACGGTTTCAAACGCAGGCCCTTCGTGCTCTTGAACAGGGAAAGACCCGATCTAGATATTTGTGGAGAATTCGAAAAATGGCAACCCCGGTCCACAAATGAGTTTGTTGACCAAAGTATCACTACAAAGTGGCAAAATAAAATACCGTATTTACTCTAATCAGCGGGCATGCCCGTAAAGCTTTTCAATATCCGGACGACGTGCCCGCTAATAAGAGAGTGCCCGTTGACTTTTCCAAATGCCCCGAAACGTGCTCCCAACTCAGCGATCCAAGTTTGATCAGAGTTGCCTCTGAAAAGAGGAGTTATTCCATGCGTTGAAACCGATTCTGGAAAGAATGACAACGTGGGAGACCGATGCGGAGCCCTGACAGCGCGGAACTCACATTACTCATTTCGCTATGTGCGTTACATACATTACACACATTCTGGCGTTGTAGGGAAAGCGCGACAGGCTTCTGCTCCCAAGCGTACATACTCTGTGCATCACAGGAAGCGTTCCCGTTAATTGGAGAGTGCCCGTTTATTCTTTCGAATGCTTCAGAAGGTGCCCGCTCATTGGAGAGTACCCGTTCATTAGAGAATTCCCGCTAATTAGAGTGAATACGGTAATCGAGGCTAAATTAACGATCGAGGCCCCTAAGGCATCTGGTGGTGTTTGATTACACTGCGGTTGGCGAGTCACTCATCTCAGCTCGATTGAGTTCGACGTCCAATCCTCGAGACCGAGCGAAGAGGGTGCGTCCGCTCTCCCCAAAGCGTACCTTCTCGCCCCATGCTCGCCGATAAAACTACGATCCTCGTCTCAGTCCTTCAACACACCTTCATCCGCTGTCGCGATTGTGCCTCTCGAGAAGCCTCTCAACCTCATCTCTAAGCACCATGCCTTCCATTGCCAGCTACCGCAGATTCGCCGAATCTTCAGAAAACCGTGCCAGACGCGAAGTACGACCCTTGAGTGGACCAGGTGATTCCGAGTGTCTGTGGGCTTCCGAGCCCATTTGCTATCCGGCACCGCGGGCAAATCTTCCGTTTGTGCTGCACATCGCTCTGAAGGACGCCAGTGAGCCGATCCCGGTACTATGCACTCTAAGGGATCAAGGATTCATATCCGAACCGGTTTTCCCGGTACTGTCATCCCGCGGGACATTCCTGGTGCGCGCCGGGCAGATTGGCCATTACGAAGTTTCCATCGGGGAAGCCCGATATACGGCGCACGTCCTCAAGTACGAGTCGCGCCACCAAGGACACTACGGGAGCTTCGCGGTAGGATACTCCTCCTTCGTGTGTGGATCCCGAGGGTCAGAGATGTCCCGAGTGGTTCGCCGAGCGAGCACTGAGAGCGGCGCTCTAGTGGGGAGTCGATCCTACTCGGCGGACTGCGAAGACACCGCTCGGTCGTTGAAGTGCTCATCTGCGCGGCGTGGCGCCCGGACTCAAGGAGGGGAGGTGAACGGTAAATACTACGCGCAGAGATTCCGCCTTATCTCCCGCTTCAATGAGAGCATCCCGTTGAGCCGCCAGGCGTGGTTCTCGATCTGCCCGGAGGAAATCGCCAAGCACATCGCCCGCCGCGTGGTTTCCCTCAGTCGGAAACTTGGCAGGAAAATCAGAGTTCTCGACCCATTCTGTGGGGCCGGCGGGAACATCGTCCAAGCCGCCCTTATGGAAGAAGTGGCGCATGTGTTCGCGAGCGATATCGACGAATCCGAGGTGAGTTGCGCCATGAAGATGGCGGCATTGTACGGCGTTACGAGGAGCAAAATGTCGTTCAAGGTAAAAAACTTCTTCGACCTTGATCCGACATCGTTCAAATCGCCGATCGATGCCATCATCTGCAGCCCACCATGGGGTGGTCCGGCGTACCTCGCCACCGAGGTCTACGACCTGAGCGCAATGAATCCGCGATACGATAGGATCCTCGAGCATTGCGCCCGGTTCACGAGCAACCTCGCGCTCCTCATGCCGAGGAATGTGTGTCCGGATCAGTTGGTCCCAACGTCCAAGGTAGCTGCTTCCACTGCGGGCGTTGAGCTCGAGCTGAACGTGTTAGCCGGTAAGGTTAAAACCTCAACCGTTTACTATGGAGATCTGGTCAATAAGTGTTAATAAATGATTTTCTACCTGTATTTTCGAAATTCATCATTGTAGCTTTTTGGGATTATCTTAACTCTGAATCAACGTAGCCTCGAGATTACTAGCGATTGAAATAAGGATGCAAGGAGTATGTGAGCGTGAGAAAGAGTACGGTCCTGGACCTTCTACCAAGGTCATTTCTGATAGTTGTGATCGTTCTGTGAGAAGATGGGAGTTCAGTTTTGAGTTCTCATGTCTCCTCTATCGAAAAGTGTTTTCAACGGATTTAAAACGTTAAATGAGGTGTGTATCTGGTTGATTCGAATGAGATTCAGCGTCGGAGAGAGGAACGAGAATTCCGGGTACAGTGTATCGAGAAGGTGGCTTGAGAATCCGGTTTGGACTGTCGGGAAGTGGAGATGGGGAGATGCTCCATGGTGACGGTGGCAAAATCGGTCACTGGGACGCACAGGGGAATTGAAATGAGAGAGGGTCGTCGTTGGGGACGAATTCATTTCACGGAATTATCCATCGGTGGGTTGGTTCAATATGCATTTGAGTTCTTCAAGCTTCTGTAGAGAACCTTGACTCGACCGCAACTCTGTTAAAGGAACTCTGTCTGGATGAGAGTATTTTTTTTTAATTACGGTGTTACCGTAAATCTGGAATAAATCTCTGGAATATAGGCCCCCCTCTGGCAAAGTTTGAAATAGATAGAAGCTCCTCTGAAATACGAGCCCCCTCTAAAATAGAAGCCCCCCCTGTCTGGATCTGCGATGAGAGCATTTTTTTTTGGATGATGGAGTAATCTGTCGTGGCGAGGGTCCTTCGGTTCTGGCACTGCTGAGTTTGCATGTGTTGTAATATCACGGCCTTACCTTCCTCTCCCTCCAGCTTGCCCACGTGGGGGCCCTATTTAGTTAGCAAAACCATCCTCAACATGTCGTCCACCAACATCACCGTTTGACATTGAGGCTTCACGGTATCGTAGCCTACGAGGCGACGCTAGCAGCCCTCTCCGTGTTGTAGACTAAAGCTGCAATGTTCACCATTTCTTGTGCCGGAAGAGTAGGGAGGTCCTTGAGCCGCGTTTTCGATGTCTCTATCGGTGGGATGTCGGTATCGGTCACCTCGCCTACACGATATAGCTGGGAAGATGAGAGGGAATGAACAAAGTGACTAGTATTCAACATCAACGATTAATGTATCGGAAGATATCGACCACCTTCGTGAAGATCAACGCGTTACGGGTCGACGGAGGTGATTCGCTCGCTATTCTAATGGCGAGCAAGATGATTAGTACAGCAAAACAACTTAGCTCGATTACACTCCAAAAACTCTGTTCTAATGGCGAGCAAGATGATTAGCATGATCGGAACCCGAGAGCAAGAATCATCATTCAGGGAGTAGTAACCGCAGAAGTCTGTGGCTCCGGATGCCCCAGAGGCTCTAATTATGCCATCAGAGCACTTCGAACCCCCTCTGTTTGTAGAATCAATCTCTCTCTTGGTGGAGCCCCCACTCTCCTTGCCGGAGGATTATCTCCGAAGACTTCGCCGAAACTTCGACTTCATTTCCGAAGTATCGGGAGACTGAGCAGGTCGTGTTCAATTCTGAGTGTGTTGGTGCGCAGCCACAATCAAAGTCGGACTGATCGACTCTGGTCTCGTCAGATTGTGACTCTACTCAAAACGTTCGTTATCGAGCTGTGGAAGCATTCTGAGCTCTCTTGTGCGCTGTGATTGAAGGCGTGTCATACCTCTCCGAGTCCATTCATTGTCCCAGGCTGTATTCGTTCTGAAGTATGGCTCCTTTCAACGAATCTTGGCTCATCGCGGACCCGAACCACAAGGACTACTCGTGGTCCATTGGCGCTTTTTTGGTTCGCGATCTCCAGAGTAGGGGTAAGCTCGAGAGCTGGTTGAAAAATCAGTCTCGCCCAATTCAAGGAGACCATGGAGCGAGACCCCTGGACAAGCCCGTGACCGTCCAGACTCTTCATCGGGAACGCCACGGAACCGAAGGACCGGAACCAGTCAAAAGACAAGTGAAACAGGGACAGGATCGGCCGACTCAGCATCACCCGCGGCACGAAATCAATTCAGCCGAACTCTCTGGCATCCCCGTTAACGAGACCCAAGACCAGCCGCCCCGACGCATCACAGCTCTCGGAGCGCGTAAACCAGGAGAACAGGTCGAACCAGCGTTCAAATGTCAGGATCGGCCGACTCAGCATCAATCTCGGGACGAAAGTACTTCAGCCGGACCTGTCGACATCCCGGTCATAGTGGACCATGACCAGCCGCGCCAACGAATCTCTCATTACGCAGCGCGTAAGCCAGGAGAAGTGATCAGGTCAGTGCCCAAAGTTCAGGCTCAGCCGACTCAGCGTGAGAGCAATACAGCCGAACCCTTCGACATGCCGGTCATAGTGACCCAAGATCAGCTCCGCCGACGCATCTCACATTTTGGGGCGCGGAAACCAGCGGAAGTGGCTAAGCCAGCGTCATCGGCTCAGAATCGGCCGGTTCAGAATCCTTCGCGACACGATGGCGATGCGGCCCGACCCATTGACAGAGCGGCGATCCTTCCGCAACACCAGGAGCCCATCCGGCCGCATGACAGGGTCAACAGACCGAGCCAACAGGTGAAGAAAGATGCAGTGGGCCACCATCGTCCGGCGGAAGATCTTATGCGCTGCGAGGTCCGTGAAGGCGGACCACTTGATATGCCCGTGATCGTGTTCCACAACCAGCCGCTCCAGCCTTCTCCACATCAGGGAGGACCCAGGCAAGGACGAGTGACTCGGCTAGCTCCAACGATCGAGATCCGTGAAGGCGGACCACTTGATATGCCTGTGTTTGTGACCCACGAACAGCCGTGCCAGCCTCTTCCACGTCAGGGGGTACCCAGGCAAGGACAAGTGACCCGGCCAGTTCAGACGATCGAGATCCGTGAAGGCGGACCACTCGATATGCCCGTTATCGTGACCAACAACAAGCCGCGCCAGCCTCCTCCACGCCAGGAAGTACCCAGGCCAGGACAAGTGACCCGGCCAGTTCCAACGATCGAGATCCGTGAAGGCGGACCACTCGATATGACCGTGATCGTGACCAACAACCAGCCGCTCCAGCCTCCTCCACGTCAGGGGGTACCCAGGCTGGGACAAGTGACCCGGTCAGTTCCAGCAAGCCAATCTCGACCTGCCAAATCCAACCCACGACGCGGGTTGGATGGAATGAGACAGGTGGACAGGCCAGGATCGTTGCCCCAAAAACAGCCCTCGTTCCCTCAAGGGACTAACGGACAGAGACGCGTGCTCGGACCTGCGTCAGCCAGCCAGGCACGGCCGATCGAACCTCAACCTACCTCTTCCGAGACGAGCGAGACGGGAGCACGCAATGCCAATCTCGGCAAGCGTGTCATGAATCAACCAGCAAAGAGGCCGGCGAAGCGAAGGCAGTACGACCCGGCGTGCCTCGAGCTCTTCACACTCGGCGCAGGCGGATTGAAGCGGCCAGCGGAAGCGACCCTTAGAACTCTTAAACGACCCGAGTCAAACCGATGAACCAAGAAGGCACACGACCTGCTTCGATCATCGTGATGGCGAATGATGGAACGAGAGAAAACGTTTTGATCGTGGAGCTGCTGTTGGCCTGTTAGATCAGATATGAGCAGGGATATCATGGACAGTAGATCTCGGCTCCCTTCAGTCGAGCCAAAATATGTTTCTGTGAATTGCGCTCCTGAGCCCTATTCAGTGCATTGTAATAAATGGAAAGCTTGTTGAGAAGTACAATTCGATTATTGAGATTATTTTCACTCAGAATAGAGGCAGCCTCCACATTGACATCACCTGGTTTCAGACCGGATACTTTCGAATGAAGCCCGTGTCAACGCAGCGTTTGGGAGAAAATCGACGAATGGAGTGTGAGGCGGGGTACGGGACTGGGGTGGGAATTCTCCAAGTTCAGGATGATTGATTGATCGATCGGTTCATCAACAGTTCCTCATCCTTATACTTTCCAAGTCATACGCGAAGACACCCCTTCCGCCGGGGCGAGTCTCCTTATCGTTAGCTGATTATCAGTTCGGCTGTTTGTCGATCCCGGCTAAGCTCAGCTTCTAGTTTGACCTCTCGTCGATGCAAGTCTACAGGCCGTGGGTCTTCCGACCGTCCTCCGGAAGCAGGACTATTACCTTCATAGTATAGCTCAGACCGTCTTCCTAAAATATCGCGGAATAATCGTCCTCGACCCTCGGACGTCTCCTGCCGTCGGGCCCGCGATTCCCCGCGCACCTCGGCGGCTGGCACCCCCCGCTCACTCACTCAGATGCCCGCTGGGGGCTGATCGAGATAGAGAAGCGGAAATTTCCCCGAGAACAGCGAGTACAAGCGATACACCCCCAGGCTGCCGTCGTAACGATTCAGAGTCCTTGCAAGTTGCAAGGAGAAACAGCGGACTTCCGCGAGGACAACGGGCGGCGCCGGTGGTAACGATGCAATGGCCTTTGTGTCGGTTAAGGCTACACGTGCTCCAAGGGTCGTACCTGGTAGCGTGACGGGTGATACCTGCGCGGGAGAAAAGTACAGCATGAAGTCCCTTGACCAACGACTGTACCGAAGGTGAAGAGGGGCTCCGGGTACATGACAACTCAACGCCGACAACTCAACGCCAACAACTTAACGCCGCCATCTGAACGCCGAATGACTTAACGCCAAGACAACTCAGCGCCAGGACAGCTCTACGCCGTATAACTCTACGCCGGATAACTCTACGCCGGATAACTCTACGCCGGAGTTATCGAGGAGATGGATACACATCGCGTTTCAATAAATTCGATTCTTCCGCGGGCACCGAGTGTGGAGAGGAGTTCGAGGAATCGAGTACACAGCGTAAACAAATTTCCTTCGACGCCGTGTTGTGTTACAGAGGCGGTCACACGCGATCCGATTCACCTGAATTTTAACGTTGATTTCTGTAAAATGGCTTCGTCTTCTAGCACTTTAGTTTCGCAACGAGGGAATCCAAAAAAAGTGTACGAGGGCCATCTATATGTTCAAGACAAGCGGAGCAAGGATGGTTCAACTCAGTTTTGGCGTTGTCATGCGGTCGGAGCTTGCAAGGCTCGACTTCATACATCAATTATGACAGGTGAAGTTGTGAGGGTCATCAACGAGCACAGCGATGAGCCCAGTCCATCCCAAATCGAAGTGGCAAGGAGAACGAACGAGTTGAAACGTCGTGCGATTGTTAGTCAGGAACGACCGCTTCAACTGATTGAAAGCGTTTTCGAAGATTCAACACAGGCTGCGAAATTATCCCTTCCCAATTGTGAAACGCTGTCACGCATTGTCAATCGTGCCAGGAAGGCGGCAGTGAAACCACCGGCAATCCCCCCTAACTCGAGCAGAAATTGTCATACCGCCAGAGTACGCGGTCTACGAACATGAGCCAGGCCACTTCGAACAGTTCCTAATGGGAGACACTGGTAAGACTGTGAAAGTAGTGCCACTTTCGACCTCTCTGATATCCAGGAATATATACGTTGGATTTCGACACATGCCCTGAATCACTAGCTATCACCCGTTCTTTCTCAAACAGGCGAAGGTGACGAGAAGCGAATCCTTTTGTTCGGCCGAGCATCCGTTGGGGAGTGGATCGGGCTAGTGCGAAAAATTTACGTTGATGGAACGTTCAGTTTAGCACCCGGCTGCTTCTTCCAAATCGTGGTTGTTCTCGCCGACCGTGGAGGTTATGTGATCCCAGTTTGTTACGCATTATTGCCGAACAAAACGGAAGACTCATATTCTCGTATGATTCAACTCATAAGACGCGCCTGGCCTGCTTTCAACCCATCCTAACGTTACTAGAAAAGATGTCTTGTAGATCATGTAAAATAACCATAATTTAAGAGAAGTCAACAATAAATAATAAGCCATCTCACGAGGCCGTCACATTGTGCTCATGGTTGAGCTTTTGGCGACCGTGTAAGATGCCAACGGAAGAGCTGAAATCTGTTTTCTCTTGATACACTCTCTAACAAAACTTCGTGAGAATTGAGGGAGACGACGATTCGAGCCTCGATAGGTCCCGCGTGGTTTCATCCGGCGTAGAGTTATCCGGCGTAGAGTTATCCGGCGTAGAGTTATCCGGCGTAGAGTTATACGGCGTAGAGCTGTCCTGGCGCTGAGTTGTCTTGGCGTTAAGTCATTCGGCGTTCAGATGGCGGCGTTAAGTTGTTGGCGTTGAGTTGTCGGCGTTGAGTTGTCATGTACCCGAGGGGCTCCGCTTGAGGGGCCTTTGCCATCTGGCCGCGTCAGGTCTGTGCAGCGATCGCGGCGGCCGCGTCAGGGGCGTCACGGGCGGCGACATCGGCTCCAGGGGCCGCTTGGGGGTCCTCTCGCAATTCGCCACCTAAACAAACCGAATCCGCAACAACTCTCACAGCTGAAGACGATCTCTTCCATCCTCGGCGGAGGCGGTTGCGTCAGGAAACCTTCCAGAGTGACCGAATACACAGCATGAGACTCTAGGACAGTGATTCTCAACGGGGGGCGTAAAGCCCCCCCTAGGGGGCGCGAGAGAATTCTGAAATTTTCAGGAACACTTGGTGCAATTAGTGGCCGATCCCTGAGCAAGGTTTGCTGACATGGAAGGAATGGTTTTCTTCCCTTGGCTAACCCAACCGTTTGAAACTAATTTGTTCGACTTCGGAATCGAGTACCAAGACGAGATTGCCCAGTTGCAGCCTCTGCTCAAACAACGGGGTATCCTCGTGTGGCTCAGTGATGATGTATCCGAGAAGTTCCCAAGAGCGACTGCGTATGCGCGCGCCATTCTGACTCATTCTGCGCCGACGTACTCGGTAGAGTCGGGATTCAGCGTGGTGACTGATCTACAGTCACAGGAAAGTAGCCGTCTGGAAACCATCCTCAGAGGAGATCGGAGATTGGAGCTGACTGAGCTCGAGCCCAGAATGGGCAATTTGTGTAGGAACAACAAGCTCAACCGTCCTATAGAGTTGCAAACGAACTAATTTTAAGGTTGAGTCGTAAGCCGAACGAACGCGATCAAGTTGTGGGTCCACCTTTGTCTTGATCTCAGGAGGCTCATCGCTTGGACTAGGGGGAGGGGGGGGGGAGGGGGGGGCACGAGCAATTCCTCCAAGCGTCAGGGGGGGCGCGGGACGAAAAAGGTTGAGAAACACTGTCCTACACCATCATGGACGCGGTGAGAGCCGTCGACAAGGCGTGGAAGGAAGTTTCGCAAAACTGCATGATTGGCGTCTGGAAAAATATTTGGCCCGATCTCCACAAAGAAAGTCGAGCCGAAGAAGCAACGGTTGATGTAGACGAGCTTGTCCAGCTGGGGATAGAAACGGGGCTCGATAACGTTAACGCAGAAGACATCGTGGAGCTACTCTCGGCGGCCAGCGAGAGTCTGTCTCTTGACGAGATCAAAGAACTTTCAGATCAGAACCAGAGGCCGACCATTCCCGAGGAGGAGGAAAGACCGGATTTGGAAACCGAAATTCTGGAGCACAGTTTGACGACGATTAGAGAGGTCATGGATCAACTCGTCGAACAAGATCCTGATGGTGAAAGGAGTCTGAAGGCAAAACAGGGTGTTCTGGATGCCATCTCCTGTTATCGTATCCTCTCCGAAGAGCGTCAGAGACAGAAAAAGCAATCGACTTTGGATCGTTTCTTCACAAAGCGCCAAGATCGACCCCCAGAGTAATAATGTGATCAATGGGGAATACCCCAACACCCGGTATCGTTATTCAACCACAGATAAAATACATGCTCGTTCGAAACAACCCTAATGTTTTCAATTGCATCCCTTTGTAAAGATAGATCGATATCATAATTTGAATTCAACGCTGGCAGAAGCTCTTTAGAGACCTTTTCCATGCCATCTATCACCGATTCCCATACCGCCCGTGTCAGAACGACCCCGTTTAACGCGGTTTCGCTTAACGCTCCGCGCTCGGGAACGTATCCACCGCGTTAAACGGGGTTTTAGTGTATCAACTGTTTGAAAATCACATTTTTCACGATCAAGTGTTGCAACGTCAATGTTTAGAAGAAATTTGCCAGAAAACGTGCGGCGCAAGAGGTTTTCGGCGAAGTTCTGACAGCCCTCCAATTCTCTTTGCAGGTGTCGAGAGTCGTGAGGTCGTTTGTTCGTTGATACGGTGTGAGTTCAGAAATATGAAACAACACAGACATGATGAGTACGCATGCTGCATTATCCATTCCGCCCCAGCTAGGTTGATTCCATTGAGCCTCCACGAACGCTCGGTTGCCTGCGGCCAGAGCATGGCATTTGACATGCTTGGCGAGCAGCCTATCCAGCGAAGGCGCGCTACGACTGCGACGCGCCCGCGACGCGCTTCCGCAAGTCACCATCACCGCATGCTTCGCGGCAGAACGTGTAGGTAAACGAGGGCCTGAAAGTCAATTTCACACTTCGCTCAGACGGTCTCTGAGCGATCGAGTTCGGTGAGACCGCACCTGCGGTGATGAACACTGGCTGGCACTGTTGAGCTGGGAATCTGGAAACGAGTAACGAGGCAAGACGGTGAAGAGTAAACTTGGACTGAAGGGGTTTATTGTATGGTACTCGTGCTTATACAGATTACTCGAAGGTCAGCTCCCCCTGTCTTGGAAATACTAACAATAGTATGGGGCAATAGCAGCTGACCTCACAACACTGCGATTAAGATAATTCACTGCTTAACTCAAGGCTTCTCAAACTTTTCTCGTGGCGGCACCCCGCGGCACCTCAAGCTTGGGGCGCGGTAGGAGATGCAGGCGCGGCACCACGAGTGCCGCGGCACTCTGCGGCAGTTGGGTGCCGGCGGCACACAGTTTGAGAACCCCTGGCTTAACTTGAACCCGTGACCATGGTCTGTTTTCACTGAATGCTAATTACGAACACTGAAAGCGAAAGTCTAATTGTTCAGCACAGTCACGGTCTAGTGAATACAGTAATAGCACGCGAACTGTAAGACAGTATTCTTAACATTCTCCCCCATACTGGAAGAGGGTTCGCGCTCTTGCCAAGCATGGAAGATGCTCCCTTGTTGCCTCGGCGGCACATCAGTGAAGGCTTTGCTTAGTTCCGGTGCCCCACGATGAAGCTCCTGTTTGGTTCGATGTCGTGTAATGATCTCAGCGATGTGACAACAATTGACACGCAACGAGCGTCCAAGGAAACTGTCTCCGTTGCCACTCAGACGGATTTTGAGCTACCACTGAGACAGACTCATTACCGTGAACTTGAAGACATTCTTTGGGATCTGGAACTGTTCCCACTCCGAAGAGTCAATGGCTTCAAACAATTCGTCGATGCATTGGATCTACAATTGGACATACGCGATCCGCGAGCAGCCCGGAAAGCTGCTCGCATCATATGGAGCACCAAGGATGACGAATTCAAGGAGCAATATAGGAAGCAAGCTCTGGAAGATTTAGAGCTGAATCTGTTGTGGCGTTCTCGCCTTGCTCGACGTGTTTTGAGTATGCTTCGAGAATAAACTGAGAGAGAATGCCTTTCTCCATATGACATACTTTCTGCCTTTCTTTTCCTCCATGACCGTTATGTCGACGCCTGGCGGCACATGCGAGATGTGTTCTGCACCGCTATTGAGCGCGTGTCCATATTGTAACAGACTCGCATGTGTCCTCATGCGTGCACATTCTGTTTACCAAACTTTCATTGCGTCGCATCCTCGTGTTCTCAACACGTCGTGAGTAATCAGCCTCTAAATCAGATACTCAAAGGATCAATGGTACGTTTTTCTAGCCGTTTTCATGAACGGAATCAATGCCTTGATCATTGATTGATCCCCTGATGATCCCGACGCTTGATTGATGAATTCCAATTCTCCTTCAAGGAAGAGAAACGACGGTGGCGATCCATCGGTGAGATAGCTCGGGATCGCGAGGCAAGGCGATTTTCTTCGCCAGATCTGCGGGAGTTTTCCCTGCGTGAGATTGCGTTTGCAGATCATATGTTGCGGCGGATTAACAATCCCGACCGCCCGAAAATAAGTCGCATGGACTTTCTAAGGTACAATATGATCTCATTGACCTACGCTGGTAGTTCCCCTTTTCGGCCTTACTTAGTCTGTCTTTGTTGGAATGAGGTTTCGCCCTCGACAGACCCAAACGAGGATCTTTGTGTGACTCGTCCACGTCACGTATTTCGAAATGTTCATCGCAGAATGCCGACCCAAAAATCTCAGAGTGACTCGAAGCTGAAGTCTTCACTTGTTACGGATCCAGTGCTTGAATGGGATTACTCTATGATTGTGTTCCCCCGACTCCGTCGAATACACCACCGCCGCCCGAGACATTTCTGGAAGAGGTCTTAATCGAGACTCAACAGCCAGAATGTGACGAACCATCTCGGCGATCCTCCGTGGTATCAGATACCAAAAAACTACCCGGCCCATCGAGAAGAACCGTGGTTCTCGGAGGGATGATGGCCACAACTGTAGTCTCTTATTTGGGTACGTTATTTTCATCCAAGTGAATATAGCAGTTTCAACTTCAATATGAGCTGAATCATTTCTTTGCATTGCCTTTTGCCTGATACTTATTGTTGTTTCATCCAGCTATATTCAGTTATTTCTTCGTGATGAAGGTGAATCCCTTGGCACCACACATCATCGAGACCAGTTCGGTCGCAGCGATCACTACAATGGAGACGGGGAGACAAACCTCATTGAACTTCCACTCGAAGACTATGGACCCGCCGACAACGAGATACTCGTTTACCACAGATCCAGGAGTCATGAGGACGTCCTCTCAACTGACCCTAACTCAATTGCCGGAGACCATGTACACCCCGACGTCGACGACCGCTCAAACCTCACATCAATGGACCAACACTCCGTCGCTGCCAAACAGCCAGCCTCCCTCGACAGTGATATCATTATCGAGTCCAGAGACGACCGAAAGCACAACGAGTTTTCCACCTTGGATTCTACGAAGACATTTCCCCGCAATAACCACGACGTTGCCTGCCACTCTCAGCCCCGTCGAAAGCTCCATTTCGACTCCGAAGGTGACCTTCCCAGAAACTTTATCCACTGTGAATTTGCTGGGAGAAGCAACTTCGGCTGGCTCTACGTCATTGGCAACAACCACAATCGCTTCGACTGCAGGTTTTGTGGAACAAACCACTTTGAGTGGCTCTACCTCATCGGCAAAAGCTCCAACTCCCCCAATGACGAAGTTCGCGGCAACTTTTCCTCCTGACAATAAAGTCAAGCTCGTCATACGGAAGGAGCTAGCGACTTCGAGTCCGCCCTTAGAGCCCATGCCGAAGAAGATTCAAACTAAGAAGAGCGAATCCACCGCACAGCTCCCCGTTCATACCACGACGCGCCCCTCCTTGACAACTGTAGCCAGTCGCACAACTTCACGGCCCCCGCAAGCCACAACGGTTTCTGTTTTACCTTCGCTAACCGTGGCTGGACGAGAGTCGATGGAGATCTTTGTCGGCGACCTGAGGTGCTTGTGGCTTGACACCTTTTATTTTTGCTACGAGACTGATGGATCGAAATGCGTTATTTCCTTTGAAGGAAGACCCGTTGGTAGGAGAATAATTGTTCAGGTTGTGAATGACTTGAGTTCGGAAAGCACTACCGTGGAGGCCTATCGAAAGCGATTCTGTGGGAAAGCTAAGCTGTACAAATTTGTTTGATTAAAGTAGTTTAAAGTTGTTTGTCCTTGTGGATGGAAAGAACGACTTGTTTATTATAGCTCTGAGCTTTCTGCTTCCGGGCTCCCTCTCAAACTCGAGTATTCTCTCCTCCTTATACGAAATCTCATCAGCAGGTAGATTGTTAGACCCATTGCACCTAGTCCAATAAGACTTAGAATGCCTTCAATTGCTTGAAACAGATATGATCTGTTCGAACCTGGAATGGGTCGAGCCGCCGTGGACGGGGGGGCAAGCGTGCTGGGTTGAACCGTGGTCGACGATGTCTCGGTGGTTGGCGAATCTGTTGTGCTTGTTGACGGAGTGGTTGTGGACGAGTTTCGATTCTTGTACTCTTCACACACAGGCCATATCGCTTCTCCTCCCACGACCTCTTTCTTGAATCTAAGACAGGGCTCTCTGCTCGATGCCATGAGTACGCATGTCGAATCCTTTTCATGACACTCTTTTGTGAAATATGCGGGGTTAATTTCTTGAATGTTGCAGCTGAATTTAATCGCAACACATTCCTTCGGGCAATCATCTGCGTAACGGAAGAAACCGCTCGCCGGACTGCCCACCATCAGGGTGAGGAAAACAACGGCCCGCATTCTGCAAACAGGGTGCATTATTTAGGAATCGGTATTATGCCGGCCAATTGTCTCAGGCGTATGAGCGTGGCCTTGCAATTCGGTTTTGTCATGAGGTCGCTGATATTCTGGTCGCTGCGTACATATTCCAGAGTCATTCTCTTTTCCTCAAAGGCTTGCTTAATGAAGAAAGAGCGAACAGCAATGTGTTTGCTGTGACGATGGAAATTATCGTTCGTGATGAGATGAATCGCGCTTTGATTGTCCATGTATAGGTTCGGTATCGCAGTGTAACCTAACTCTTCAGCAAGACGATTCAGGAACATGATACTTTGCGCTGCTGAGGTTGCTGCTTGTAGCTCTGCTTCCGATGATGAAAGCGAGGTCGATTTCTGGAGCGTTATGACAGCCCTCCAGTTCTCTTTGCAGGTGTCGAGAGTCGTGAGGTCGTTTGTTCGTTGATACGGTGTGAGTTCAGAAATATGAAACAACACAGACATGATGAGTGCCCGGGCTAGGGCGGGGGCAGGGTGCCTGGGGCAAAGGGCCAGGGCACAGGGCCAGGGCCAGGGCCAGGGCCAGGGCCAGGGCAGGGTGCCTCGGGGCACAGGGCCAGGGCAGGGTGCCTCGGGGCACAGGGCCAGGGCAGGGTGCCTCGGGGCACAGGGCCAGGGCAGGGTGCCTCGGGGCACAGGGCCAGGGCAGGGTGCCTCGGGGCACAGGGCCAGGGCAGGGTGCCTGGGGCACAGGGCCGGGGCAGGGTGCCCCGGGGCACAGGGCCGGGGCAGGGTGCCCCGGTGCACAGGGCCGGGGCAGGGTGCCTAGGGCAAAGGGCCAGGGCAGGGTGCCCCGGGGCACAGGGCCGGGGCAGGGTGCTTCGCCGCAGAGTGACTTCTCAATCTTTCTCTATATCAACTGTTTGAAAATCACATTTTTCACGATCAAGTGTTGCAACGTCAATGTTTAGAAGAAATTTGCCAGAAAACGTGCGGCGCAAGAGGTTTTCGGCGAAGTTCTGATAGCCCTCCAATTCTCATTGCAGGTGTCGAGAGTCGTGAGGTCGTTTGTTCGTTGATACGGTGTGAGTTCAGAAATATGAAACAACACAGACATGATGAGTACGCATGCTGCATTATCCATTCCGCCCCAGGTAGGTTGATTCCATTGAGCCTCCACGAACGCTCGGTTGCCTGCGGCCAGAGCATGGCATTTGACATGCTTGGCGAGCAGCCTATCCAGCGAAGGCGCGCTACGACTGCGACGCGCCCGCGACGCGCTTCCTCAAGTCACCATCACCGCATGCTTCGCGGCAGAACGTGTAGGTAAACGAGGGCCTGAAAGTCAATTTCACACTTTGCTCAGACGGTCTCTGAGCGATGGAGTTCGGTGAGACCGCACCTGCGGTGATGAACACTTGCTGGCACTGTTGAGCTGGGAATCTGGAAACGAGTAACGAGGCAAGACGGTGAAGAGTAAACTTGGACTGAAGGGGTTTATTGTATGGTACTCGTGCTTATATAGGTTACTCGAAGGTCAGCTCCCCCTGTCTTGGAAATACTAACAATAGTATGGGGCAATAGCAGCTGACCTCACAACACTGTGATTAAGATAATTCACTGCTTAACTTGAACCCGTGACCATGGTCTGTTTTCACTGAATGCTAATTACGAACACTGAAAGCGAAAGTCTAATTGTTCAGCACAGTCACGGTCTAGTGAATACAGTAATAGCATGCGAACCGTAGGACAGTATTCTTAACAGAACGTTCTAACCCCCGTCGGAAAATACGCATAAGGAAACCCATTGTACACCCCCAGCTGCGGTATTCTCTCAGAATTCAATGTGGAGTAACAAGACGAACACAGGAGCTCGTCCTGCCTTTCCTAACCCATCAGCCTGAGGGTGTCGACGTGAACAGGGAGTATGACCCGAGGGATCACTAACCCTATGGTTCGTTGGCTGAAGAGGTTGTGGCTAACTGCACGGCCGCGTCAACGCGCACAGGCAGATAGCTCTCAAATCATGGTACGGAGAGAGACCGCCGGGTGGCGCTGCCCGTCAGCGCACTCGGCTGTCACTCTCGAGAAAAGCGAATGACACTGGAAAGAAGCTGATTCCATATGATACTTAGGTAGAAGTCCTCGGACGATGAAAGGAAATTATATGATCAATGAAGGAATGCCAACGCCTGTTCCGCGGAACTCAGACTCAGACAGGGCACAGCAGACGACGCTGACCGGGGGTCAGCTGTCAACATCCGATACGTGCAAGAGTGCAACCTCAGAGACCGAACCAAGCGGACGGTCAAGGGCGAACATAGCTCGCAAATCTGAGCAAACTGAGTTCTGAACCGGAAGACGGCCGCGGCTGGTACATTCTACCCTTGAGTGTCATTCTTCCGGGGTTTCAGCAGCCGGGTTTGTGACAGTGGTGTCAGAAGAACCGAGTGAACCCACGCTCGAGTTCGGCATCCGAGCACGTGGTATCGGCGGGAAGCCCGTGGGCGAAATTCTATCAAATAAAACATTTCGCCGCGGTGAAAAATCACGACGACCCTCGACGTCAAGCCAGACGAACAGGAACAGGAAGCAGCGGAAGCCTACGCAGAAATGAAGCGGGAGGTGAGGCTGTCTAGCGAGCTCGTGACGAGAGCAATCGCAAAAGTGCGGACCGTGGTTGCGGCACAGCCGAGCGAAAAATCTATCGCGGAGCTGCGAGCTGCGGCGAGCATGATGAAGAAGACGGCGGAGCGTGCTACGAAGGCAAGAAGGACTTAACTCAAAGCGAAAAGTCTAACAGCAGAGGTGCGGGAGGCTGAAGAAGCCAAGGAACTCGAGTTGGAGGCAGATGTCATCGATTGCGAGTACATGATCGAGGCATTCCTGAGACAGCACGATGCGAACTCCTTCGTAGAGGAGGACAGAAGACAATCAACGTCAATCCAACACGACTCCGGAGCGTCCGAACGACCGAACCTGAACTCGACGACTAATAGTGCACAACCGGCAAACAACAATTGGAAAGAAATTCTTCAGAGGGTACCGAAATTCGCAGGAGACCCGACTAAGTCCAAAAGGTGGAAGAATCTCGTCATCGTCGTCTGCTATCGCTCGAAGCGGGAAGCTGTGTTTGCTCCTGTGTCCTGAAATTCTCCAAATTTCGCCTCCCAACTCGGTGAAACTTGAGTTCCGCTGTGTGAACACCCCAGTATGATCACCCGTTCAGCTAGCCAGGGCGTTTTGAAGCGCAAACACGGCTCAGACAGCACAAACGGCCGTACTCACGAGCTAGCGAAGCGCGCCAAGGACGATGTCTGCCCTAACTGTCAACTACACATCGCCAATTCTGGAAGCGTCAGGTGCGTTATGTGCAACAAATGGTAGCACCTTCTCTGCTCCGGCCTGACGGAGGATGAACTCACCCTATCATCAAAAAACCAGAAGATCAGTGTCTTTAAGTGCCGCTCTTGCAACCCGCCTGCAGCATCTCAGCAGACAGCTGATCCGGCCGAAGCCATGGAGGATGACTCGGCCCTCCTCAGACACGTACTGGACGCAGTTAAACTCGTAAACAGCCGCCTAGAATGCCTGTCTGATGAGATGTCCACCCTACGGACCCAAGTGGCGATGATTCCAGCCCTAGAAGCTGAGATCGCCAGACTCAGCTCCCTCGTCCGATCCCCCGAGAAGCTTCCCGGTGACAGATCACTAGAACACCCCCGCAACTCCCATGCTTCACGCCGACCGAGCGTGAGCATCAACTCGGCTGGCCCGTTCCGACACCAATCTCGCTCGCGCACTCGTGAACCTCATGCTACAAAGAACCCTCTGCCCCCGCATTCAAATCCACGCGCCAACGCGCCGCGGAAAGGGCAACGGTCGCCAACCAGAAAAGAACCCAATGGCTCCCTCCAGGCTTCCACGCGTGGACGTTCTCGAACACGTACGACCACCACGTCTGGTCCCGCGCCCAGTGCATCCTTCCTCCGTGTGGGGCCCGTACCCAGTTCTAGTTCTACTCAGACGGACGCGAGTTCCCTGTCCTCTACCACACAAGCTCCCTGAGGTAGTGGCCTTCCGGTCGCTCGTGTTCGTATGTTCGAGAAACAGGTTTTTATCTCGAACATTGACCCATCCATAGATGCTGCGCTTTAATACAACTACCTCAACAAAAATGGCATCAAACCAAAATGGGTGATTCAGACCAAACCTGCATACGACTCATATTCCTCCTTCATCGTTGCTGTTACCGACCTTTCCTTCGATTCACTCTTCGACAGGGAACGGAAACTTGAACTCAGGTCGGACGGGACCCTGATCAAAGAGTACTCTCCACAAAAAAGCTATACCGTGCTGACTAGGTTCCCCGTCCTCAAGACACCCCAGGCATGACTACCCCGACATAAAACAACTCCTGACTCCGATGAGTACCCGGAACCGTCCGCCTTCCTCGACCCCTGCCCGACCATTAAAATCCTATCCTTCAACGCTGCTTCCATCTGCAAACCCCAGGCAACCTGCAACTTGCAAACCTGCAACTCTACTCAACCACTCATAATTCATAATCTAGATGCCCTTGCAATCTGCGAGACTTGGGCTACCCCCTCTCTGAGTAAGTGACGCGGAACTGTCATGCAATGGCTTATTCGTAGTCATTCGCAAAGACCGCCCCGCTCGTGGAGGAGGCGTCTGCCTCCTGATCAGGCCCTCACTCCATCCCATAGGTGTGGAGCTTTGATGACTACCCCGACACTGAGACAGTGGCGGCGCTAGGCGGAGGCTATGGAGGCTATAGCCTCCTCGAGCTCGAAATTCTTCAGGCTAGCCTCAAGAAATTTTGTGAACAATAAACTGGGTCACGAGGGGGACAAGGCAATTCCAGTCCTTCCGAGCAGGAATCCGTTGGAGAGTATCTGAGCCGCCTTCAGCTTCCGGGGAAAACAGACGCCGGCGCCACCTTTCCGTGTCGTGTTCCAGCGCTAACTTTCACGGCGCTGTTGGTTAAGGTGACACAAATCAAACCGCACGGTGCTCAGAGTAATCTAGAAAAATGAATAGACAAGTACTGCTCACCAGTTTTTTCAAGAATCAGCCAGAGACGGAACTCGTAAATTCCTCGGAAGCGATTGACATTGGTAAGGGAAAAATAGAAATGAGGAAAATATCGAAAACTCTTCAGGCCGATACAGTAGAAGCTCGTTACAACGAACACGTTGGTGCCACCAAAATCAGTTCGTTATACTGAATGTTCGCTAAAACGGAATGTACCGGAAAATGGCAATATCAGCCACAAGCCACAACTGATTATCTCCATTAAGATTACTATGATTTAGGAACGATATACGAGCACAAGTTACGACCAATTCGACCAAAAATAAGTCAGTCTGTATCAGTCTATCTGTTTAAGGTTTCATGAGGTACGCTGCAAGCTCTGCAATCTAACGTAGGATAACCTCCGCTACGTCATCAAGAGCTCCTGTAGATATCCTTATCCTTATTATTTGTCTCACAGCGGGCAGCTTCGTGAAAAGACAAGGGGCGCTCATGAGCCTCTTCTAGAAAGAGAGAAAAGAGGGGAAAGGGAAAGGGAGAGTCTAGCCTCCTCCAAAAAAAAGTCTAGCGCCGCCACTGCACTGAGATCGCCGCTGCCGACATTCTCACCGGATCGATCGACCAGTGTCGAATCATCGTCGCATATTTCTCTCCGACCGGCTCGGCCGACATTCTCTCCCATCGAATGACTCGCATGGTCGAACATCTCTCCCGATTATGTGACTCGACGACGTCCCCTGTTTTTCTGCTCGGCGATTTTAACCTTCCCGACATCTCGTGGTCCTCCCCCAGACAATCTGACCACACAACTCACAACAAGAGAAGACAGATGGAGTAGCTAGTAGAAAAGCAAAAAAGCAGCCCGAAACCTCAGCTGGAGGGAAGAAAGGCAAAGTTCGAATTCCAAATTAGTCAGAAAACGAATGCCTCCCATTTCAAGAGATTCGGAGAACGCAAATGCAGTCCTGCGGGACCATCGGGATCGATGAGCAATCAGTATTCATTCGTCGCCTTGGAGACCCACTCAAATCAGCAGCAAGTAGATCATGCATGCATACTTTGTTCAGAAAAACATCCTAGTAATAAGTGCAGGAAGTGCCGAGGGCGACATCACGAGATGTTGTGTTCAAAAACGGACGACATCGCGACGTCGGCTTCACTGACGATCGCAAGCGGGTTCGCAAACGCGCACATGGTCAAAATGATCGAGGTGTCAAAAAGGATGATTCCGACGGGATTCGTCGAGATAATCGGAGATGGCCGCCGAACAATCGGCAGGATAATGTTGGATACAGGTAGTCAAAAAACCTCGATAAAAACTAAGTTGGCCGAAGAACTCAATGCGAGAACGGTGGCCATGGACAAGTTCTACCTCACAACTGCACGGCACGCGGTGCCCAGGAAATGCAAAGGGAGGATCGTCGAAATAACTTTAAAAAGTCGATTCTCAAGGAACCATATGGTCGTGCATGCCTCGGCATTACAGAATGTTGTCGAAGGAGAGCTTCCGAGAGCCAACTTCAGGGGAAACATCTATCCGATCGCAGATAAAAACGAAGACCAGTGGTCATTTTAACAAGTACCTTCTAATCGGAGCAGACTTTCTCTACCCCATTCTGGGAACAACAATAAAAAAGATAGTGGGCTATTTGGCCATAGAAACGGCGTTCGGATATTTCGTTCCTGGAACCGGGAGGCATCAAGAGATTCAGATGCACCCAATGTTGGAGAAAGTGGTTCAAAGGAAGAAGGAGTCGTGGTGCGAGAAGGCGAACCGGTCGAGGGAAACGGCTGTGTCTCTCGCCGCGGCGATCAAGGCGAAATCAACTCAATGGTAACCAACGTACGGGACGGACGTGTTTTGCGCAGCTCCTGCAAAGGTTGTGTTAGATTACAGTGCGCACACTAATTTTCGTCACCCAGCACCTCATTCGACTTCCCTGAAGTCCAGGATCATCCTCCGAGTCACGACTTTCCCACAATTCATCTCTTAGTGCGCGTTTGATTGTCGAGATCAGCTCGCTGAAGACCTCCCGGTCGTGACAGCGGCTGCTAAAGCCCGCACTCCTTGAATCGCGGCAAGACCAACGCAAAATTTCTTCGAGCGGACCGCTCCTTAGATCGCTCCGCCTCCATGGCCTCCGACACCCGAGATGACTCCGGGACCACCAGCAGTCCGTTTCACTGCTCTTTTCGCCACAAAGCCTTCGATACACTCCAGGGCCTCCGCGCCCATATTGGCAGGGTTCATAAGAGCCCCGGAACGCCCAGGTCATTTTCACCGGCCTCTATTTCGACGCCGACCACTGGCCCCCTTCCCCAAGAACATTCTGCTCCCTCGACTCCGTCCTCCTCGAATTTCCGAACCCCCCAGAACCAGACTAACCCCCATACGTCCGCCTCTCAGGGCTCAGGAGCTCTTGCCGCCTAGTTCGACGCATCCCAAGAGGCGCTCGACACCTAGTGTCCGCCGAACTCACCAGAGTCTTGAACAAGGTAGTCGATCATGACTCCGAAAGGCTTGGACCGACCTCTTCACGTTTGGATACCGGACTCTCCATATCGGAGAGCAGACTGAGGACCTCAGCTGCACTCAGGTCATCAGAGCCAACCTCCGCGGGGCCACTCAACTGATGCAGCATCCAACCACGTCGGACGGTCTCTCCCGCCCCAAGACGCGGAATCGCTCCAAGGTCCCTCCTTCGGACGAACTCCGGACACAGCTGGCCGAGAGGAAGCTCTATCTGGACTTCGATGTCAGCGGGGCGGTACGACTCCTTCCATCCGATGATTCCATCGCAGCGTCATCTCCAGAATCGCTCCGAGATATGTATGCAGGAGAAGCACCCACCGCCGTTCTTAGATGACGTAGCCCCACCGGACCGCCCGGGGAGCTCCCCGGCGGGTTCCTGTGGACCCGAGCATGTATATCGCGCTCTCCAGAGCTTTCGGTTGCAGCTGGCGGTTTAGACGGTCTGAGCCCAGCCCACCTGAAAGCAGTGGCGGATCTAGGGGGGGGCAGGCGGGGCACTTGCCCCGGGCGCAGCCTCCGGGGGGGCGCAGAATTGAGGTTCTGATCTTGTGATAACATGTAGATAATGCAAAAACTTGCGATACTCCAAAGTAAATTAATTCTAACTCGCAAAGAGACATCGCTAGGTCCCGAAACTTGAGGTTTTCCCACGAAAAATCGGGCGTGGGGGCGCTTTCTCGATGATCTGCCCCGGGCGCCGTCGAGGCTAGATCCGCCACTGCCTGAAAGACATGATTTGGCCGAAAGGCAAAGATTCGCCGTTGCTCAAGCTTCTGGCACGTGTGTGACATTATACGCGACGGGCAGATTCCAGAGAGCTTCAGGGAAACCTTTCACGGGAGGCTCTTTTCACGTTGAAGAAGAAGTCCGGGGGTCACCAACCCATAGTCATCCGCTAGAGGAGATGGCATCTAACTGTCCGGAGCTTTATCCGATGCTGCACCAGTGCCACCCGGCCCAAACTCCCTTGGTGTACAACAGTGATGTCATCTGGTCATCCGCAGACGTCCAGCAACGTGCCGTGACAGCCCCTCTAGCCTTTTCGACGCTGCTTCATCCTCTCACGTCGACCCTCGCTTGCCAGCTACCTCTTTTCTACCTGGACGACGGAACTCTGATAGATGAGTCTCCAGACAAAGTTCGCGACGACCTCCGAAGGATACTAGATTTCGAAACCGATAGCGGTCTCGATGTGACCCCATCTAATTGTAAATGCGAATGCTACATCCAGGGCTTCACAGATGAAGAGAAACAGAGGATCTTCGGTTCATTCAGCGCCCTGCTGCCCGAATCATGCTTAGAGAGGGATCAGATCTCGAACTCCTCGGCTCAGGCCTCTTCCCTGAAAGCCTACTGGGCATTTTAAGCAAGAAGAAGGGAGAACTGACAGCCCTGTTGCAACGGCTCCGACACATGAAGGCCCATCCGGGCTTCTCCCTCACCAAATGTGCGGCAGGTGTTCAGAAGCTTGTGTACCTTCCCCGCATCTCCCCATGCTTTCTTCTCCCCGACACCCTGAGAGAATTCGACGATGTCTTCCGCGACTACCTCTCCTCACGCCTCAATCTGTCGATGACAAACGACACCTGGTATAAGGCTTCCCTCCCGCTCGCAGCCGGGGGAATCGGGCTCCGTTCCTGCACCACATTGGCACTTCCAGCGTTCCTCTCCTCCGTTCATGCCTCAAGGGACAAGCACTCTACACTCGTCCCAGATTCCGGTATTCAGCACGAGCTCGATGCCATTGACGCCTGGCAGAATCTGGACCTCCCACTCCCGGATGCGAACAAACGCACCTCGCAAGAGGCCTGGGACCTTGTCGCTTGCTCCAAAGCGTCCTCCACTTCGACGGTCGCAACCGAAGACGACAGGATCCGCCTGGACGCCGCCGCCGCAAACCACTCTGGGGCTTGGCTTAACGCGATCCCTTCTCCTCTCATTGGTACTCTCCTCAACGATGTCGTTTTCAGATCCGTGATTGCATATCGCCTCGGTTTACATTTCGTTGGAGACTCTATCTGTGTTTGTGGAGCCAAGGTTGATAGCCGCGGCCTACACGCCCTATCGTGCACGAAGCTTTCCGGCCCGAAGATCGCCCGGCATGGCGATACCTGCGACGTCCTGGCCCGCGCCATCCGACAGGGCGGCATGCCTTGCCGTCTCGAGCCACAGGGCTTGTCCCTCACAGACCGCACCCGCCCAGACGGCGAAACCTTCGGCCCTGGCGCAATGGGAAACCGTTGACATTTGACGTAACCGTCCCAGACACCTACTGTGTCTCTCATCGCCACGAGGCCCGCAAGGGCTCGGGCTTTGTTGCCGCCAAATCCGAAGCTCTGAAAGCCCGGAGTATGCCCATCTCTCGGATACGCACATATTTGTGCCGTTCTCCATAGAGTCCTCGGGCGTATGGGGCCGGGCAGCGGACCAGTTGATCAAGGAGATCGCACGGTTTATCGAAGCCAACTGCGCCGAAAAACAAGCCCTGCAATACCTCCGTCAACGCATCTCCCTCGCGGTCGTGAGGGGTAATGCCCGCTTACTCCAGGCGTCTTTCCCCGAACAGGAGCACATGGATGAGCTCGCCTATCTCTAGCGCGGGAATGGCTCATGTGCTAATCGGTACTTTGAGGTCGAGGCCTAGCGAAGTTTTTGCTGCGACTCTATGCTACCATCGAGGATTGAACCGTCCCCATGACAAACCCGGTTTCATCTGCTCCAATCGATCATCAAGCAGCGAGGGCAAGAGTCCGTACCAGAACCTCGTCTACAAAGCAACGGACGCCGCGTTGTTAGCCAGGGCATTCTACCGTGTCAGGGTTAGAGGTCGCAATTACCCGGGTCCGTACCCGGGTACCCGGGTAATTACCCGGATCCGGACTCGGATTTGGAAATTTTGGACCCGGGTACCCGGGTCCGGGTAATGAAACTGTACCCGGGTCCATTTTCATTACCCGTACCCCGCCTCGTACATCGGGTACCTCGGGTACCCGGGACGAATTCTCGGGTACCTGGAAACGAATTTCCGGGTCGATCAGACAATACTTTTCGGAGAAATCGGCCAGAAATTTGTCCCATAGCCTTCAAAAAGTATGGTCTGATCGATCCGGAAATTCGGCCCCCCTACTTTGGGAACCGCTGGACTAGACAGTAAACGACAACTATGGCTGCGGTGTGAAGCTGGACGAGTTGAAGAAATGCGTACAGGAGGCGTAGGCAGGAAGTCATCATTCGAACGTCTTACTCCATTTGTCTTCCGTTCAATCGGTCGGCAAGCGGTTTGTATGGAATCGAACTAACACTGGTGAGAAGGCACTGCAAGAGCGCGCGTTTGACACGTTCCGCTATTTTTTTGCAAATAAAGAGTTAGACAAAGTCAGGCGAAATTCGATCCAGAGGATATCTCGTTCTTGTGGGAAACGGAGCTGCTTGGCTTCGGGCCAAGCACGAAAGAAAGCGACGAAGCGTCGACTGAGGAAGTCATGAAATTCTTCAGAGAAACCACGAAACGAGATTCCAATGGACGATACATTATTCAGTTACCGTTCAAACCAAATTTGATTAAGTTCGGGAACAACCGCGAGTTGACGGAACGTCGACTGAGAAGTTTCGTGCCACAAGCGAGAAAAAACCCGAAGCTTCTCGTAGCGGCGCGGCGGACGCCGAAATTCAGGACTTACTGAGCCAGGGATTCATCGAAATCACGATGCCACCGCAGCCGGGTGAACAAGCGCATTACCTGCCACTGCTAGCAGTCATCAAAAAACAGGTCTCCGGGGAGGGAAAGCTGAAAGTGAGATTGGTCCAGAGAAGATGACCAGAGTCGGAATCCATGCAAAAACAGTCGATTGGTGCCGCAGTTTCCTTACGAATCGATCCTTCAGGGTGAGGGTTGACGATCAACTCTCCGCCCCCTTCCCGGCCACATTGGAAGTACCCCAGGGCGGCGCATGGTCCTCCCAGCTCTACGTCATTTTCGTACTCGAAATCTCGCACTACCTCCCACCATCACTCGGCTATCTTCTGTATGCAGATGATTTGAAGATCTACGGACCGACACATGATACCCTCGCCCGGAACACATTACAAGCTGGAATCGAGGGGGTGGAGCGCTGGTGCAGGGAAAATCACATGGTCCTCTCCACGGCCAAATGTGCCGTGCTCACGGACATGAAATCGCTTGCCCAACCGATGACTTAAACGGTGAACGACAACGCATTGCCGACTGTCAACTCCGTAAGAGACCTGGGAGTCATCATACCAGCCGATCTTAAGTTTGACGAACACATCGAGTCCATTGTGATATCTTCTATATCGTTAGTGAATGCTATATTCCGTTGTTTCATTGTCAGGCGAGCAGAATTCTACATCCGGTTGTTTCAGTCACTTGTTGTATCTAAGTTCCTTTACTGCTCATCGGTATGGCTACCTTTCAAATCCAAGCACATCAAAAGGATTGAAGCTATTCAGAACTATTTTTTGAGGAGACTCCATCAACGTTGTTCGATCACACCGGGAATCATCAGACTCCCGCCCTTAGTGTCTGTTATGATGGAGCAAGACCTCCAGATGTTGAAAAGACTGATCCTCACCCAAGATATCGACCATTTCGATGATAACAGAAAGAACTGCCTACGCAGTCAATGCACGGTACGATACAAGTCAGTAGCCAAAACAGACCTCATAAACAATTTGTTTTCTTGGAGACTTTGCACGAAAGTATCTCAGGGTAGCATTGACCCTAAACTATTCACCTTTTAATAAAAAGAGCTTATGAATGAATGAATGGTCGATGAGGCGAGCGCAAGGTCAAGGGACGAGGCCGGGCTGAACGACGTGCTATTTCAAGGGGGCAATTCAATCGCCGATCTAATATCCGTGATATTGAAGTTCCGACAATCAGAGGTCGTGATAACCGCGGAGATCGAGAAAGCATATTTGCAAAACGAGATAGTACCGGAGCAAAGGAAATCCCTACGGTTTCTGTGGCCGTTGGACATTAGTTCAAATCAAAGAGCCCCGATCGAAGAATTGCAATCGTGTCGGCTGTCGTTCGGCCTCGTGAGTGCGCCTTTCTTGTATTGCGCGACCATCAGATTGCATCTGGAGAACGAAATAGAAAGAAGGCCCAAGGATGCCGAATTATTGGAATTTGTCAAAGAATATTTCTATATTGACGATTTGATGGCAGGCGCTAAAGACGTCGAGCACGGGAAATCGGTAGCGACGACGCTCCGAGAGGTCTCCGACGCAGGATGTTTTCCGTTAAAAAAGTGGGCAACGAACTCCGCGGAGCTGGGAATATTCATGAAACAAAAGTATCCGGAGGCAGCAGTGACATTCGAAGACGCGAACTTCAAGTTTCTTGGTGTTCGATGGAACCAAATACTCGATACGCTGCACACGGATGTGCACAAGACTATCGAATTCTTCGAGAAGCAACCGCCATCCAAGCGAACCAAATTTTCGATCCGCTGGGGCTGGTTTCGCCGATCTCGTTGGGCCTGAAGCAATTGCTGCAGAAGAATTGGAAGAGGAAACTCGATGCAATCGGGGGGATCGACCTGGAAGAATACCAGGCGGTTACGAGTCGGCTAGAAAACACAGCCAAAATACGCGTGGACAGAAAACTATGCGGAACAAGCGAATCCGCGGCCAGGAGTGTTCGCGAGCTACACATCTTCACCGATGCTAGCCTGAATGGCTACGGGGCGATAGCATACGCGAAGCACGTGAGCCCCGAAGGGAAGATTTCAGTCTCGTTAGTCATGGCCAAAGGGAGGGTGGCACCGCTGAAAGGTGACTGGTCGGTCCATCGGATGGAATAGTTGGGAGCGATAATTGGAGTTCGTCTAGCAAAAAATATTAAAGAGGAAATGATTCAGCCAGTCACCGCGGTAGTATGTGAATGCCGAGACAATGTTGATAAAAAAAATATTCAGAGGAGAAGTTTTTCTGTAGAATTGAAATCAGGTTTATCGGACATGTCAATCAGATCAGGGAATGATCAGGGAATCATTGATGATCAGGGAATCATTCGATGTAAATCAAGGCTAATCAACATGGAGAATGTCGTTTTCGAAACAATAAATCCGATCATCCTGCCTGGAGAAAATGACCTAGTGGATTTGTACATGAGATTCATACATCAAGAGGTTTGCATGCATGCAGGCAGCATTCCCGGAATTCCGCAGCGAGTAAGAGCGCGGTTTCTGATTATCAGAGCGCGCAAGGCGGCTTATAAAGCAATCTCAGGCTGCATCCCTGTAAACATACGGCAGCCCTGGAGGGGTTGCAGCGCTACTTTGCTCGACGGCTCAAAGCAAGATGCCCCACGTTTCCTTGCACACCTGAGCATCGTTGAATCCTAGATATTTTCGATGAAATGGACCGTAATGAACTTGAAAAAATCTTTGAGTGTTGGATGTTGGATCACTTCATGTTCGTAACTAAAACAAACCTCAGAAAGAAATTATCGGTCATGCCGAAAGAATCGGCTGTTACGAATGTGGTCGCTAATGGTTTTACTTGGAGAATGGCAAGGAAATTGAGGGAGGAAGGCATACCGCCATACCTGCTAAATCACTATTACGATGTTACCCAAACCTTATTGTAACGCACAATCCTTCATGTCAATAAAGAGCTATCATATCATATCCGTGCAAAGTACCGGGCGAAGGCTGGAATGGAACCGACTCCAGAACTGCCAAAGTTCACAGTCAAGCCCGCGGTCGTGTTTGCAACGACTGGAGTGGATGCGGCAGGACCAATCCCGATGAAGAACGAGATGGGAGAAAAAGTTCCAGCATATGAATGAACGTAAACTTTCCATGCGCATGTAACACGGGCAACCCGCCCCCCGCATGCATGAATAGAAACTGTAAATCGCAATGTTGCAATAAACCAAATCATCCTGTTTAAAAAATATATATATATATATATCATGCTGTTCGTGTGCTCAGTATCGAGAGCCATGAGATTGGAACTGGTGCGAAATCTCTCCGCGTACGAATTCCTGTTGGCAATGAGACGGTTTTACAACCGGAATCCAACAGTGAAGTGCTTTTTCTCGGACAATGCCGCGGCTTTCGAGAGAGCATCGAAAGAAGTGAAAATTCTGTTCGACTTGGAAGATCCGCGGATACAAGAAGCTTTCTCAACAAGAATCGGATAACGTGGGAATTCAACAAGGAACGAAGCCCGTGGAGAGCAGGCTTCGTAGAACGAACGGTCAAGATCATCAAAGACCCGTTTAGGAGAATTCTAGGTAGAAACATTCTGCCATTCCGAGAATTGGAAACGGTGTTGACGGACATAGAAAAAATGGTAAATGATAGACCGTTAACATGCGTGAGCAACATCCCGGACGAAATGTTACCAATGAGACCGTCAGATCTAATGTACGGAAACCAAGCTCAACCATCGTTGCCGGAGTTGAAAGATGTACTCGAAACGAGCGAGAAAGCATCGGCGAATGTTCTGGCCGAACGTTGGCAACACCAAGAACAAGTCATGAACGCGTTCTGGCAGCGATTTCGGAAAGAGTACCCGATACAATTGAGAACGGCAGTGGAACGCAGACCGGAGATGTAGTGTTAATCGACGACCCAGCACCGGCTCGCTCATGCTGGCCAATGGCACGCGTGCCATCTTTCGCTGGCCGTGAGGGATCCGATGATCGGAGGCGAACATGTATCATCAAACTGATTGTGAGTAACGGGAAAACGCTGAAGAGACCTAATCAGCTAATATATCGCCTGGACATCGGGAGATTTTGAGACAAAGAGCTGACCTGCAACCTATAGAGTGTTAACGATTACAACGAATAAAAAGTCAAAACCTGAAAGCAAAAGAGGATACGTGGTGTTTATTCCGGCTAGCGGATTTGAGTGTAGGCGTCACGGTCTGGGTGTACTTGCTCATGGCGGTGGACGGACATCGTGATGAACGCTAAACACACGACAGAATGAATGGCTTGGATCGAGCCGAGGGTTTTATGCATGGAGACCAAGGCGAATTCGCCCGCAAGGTGGAGTCTCTGGTGGAAGGCGACGCGTCGCCAGAATGTCGCGCTCGGAAAACGGTAATCTGAACCCCGCACTTGGTCGCCGGGAGCAAAACAGTTCGAACTTCTCGCACGCGTCAAATGTCGAAGCCCGCACACTTCTCTCGTCTATTTAGGATCATAGGGAACAGGAAAATTCCCAGAGTGATCTCGAAATATTCAATTCTTTGAAATGCAATGCAATTCACATGTACTCAAGCAATATCAAGTGGAATATTGAGAATAATATTGAGAAGTGTCAATGATAATATATCCAGGAAAAGTCGTATCCCAAAGCACCAGCAGATTACGGTACTTGCAATTGGGGTTCCGGAATTCCGAGAGCGAAAAAACCCTATTTCAACCCGATTTTCAGGGCATTCATGCTTTGGACCCTGTTGCGGAGCTGCGCGGCCCAGCAGCATCAAATTTTCCAGAAGCATCTCGTCTCTGACCATCATTCAGCATCCGTTTCGGTACTTGCGGAACTCGTGATCACTCGTGAGTTGTCCGATTGCTGCGAAGGGCCCGCGGTTGTGTCCGGGTTGGGGCGGCAGTTCGGGGCGGTACCACTCAAGCCAGGCCCCCTCGCTACGGACCGCCAAGGCGCCCGCCGGTAGGCGAGACATGACCCGCTCGAACTCTGTCCGGTCCTCCGTCGTCTCCTCGAGGAGGGGTGCACCTCAACTGGGCCACGGCGCACAGTGGCGGCAAAAATTCGCCGTAGGGTGCAGGCAGAACGCCATGTGTATTTTTTGCCGCTGCCGGCCCACTGTGCGGCGTCAGTCGGGCCATCGGAATTTCAAAGCCCCGACTTCCCAATTCGCCTCATGGAGGAATAGTTAACAATGACAGTTCAAGCTTCCAGATTTGTACATATCCTCAATATTTTTGAGCGGCAGTCTCAATGATCATTCACCTGCAAATTCGATTTCGAACGATTTGGTGTCGAAGATTCGGTGCCGACAACTCGATTACAAGATAGCTCGATGACAAATGATTCGCTGACGACTCTCGAGCGACACTACTTAAAATCAGAGGAATTTAACGAAAAACGTGCTCTCTGATCAACAGCTGAAATCGTGCACGGAAAGCATCATGGCATCCGCAAATCTAACTTTCGAACGTGGTAAGCCGAAATTCCCCCATGAGGGTTATGAGTTACGTCTACGTTTTCGCACAATTCCAGCAAAGTCGAACAGACAGAATTTTGGCGTTGTCAATCCAAGAACCACAAAACCATAAAATGCCTAGCAAGGCTCCACAGGGATGTGAGCACCGGTAAAATCTCAGTGAAAGGCGAATACGTAGATCCCGCCATTGCTGCGGCCATCAAAGTGCAAGAAAAGAAGTGCGCATTGAAGCGTAGAGCACGAGACACCGTAGAAGCTTCTCTCCAAATCGTAGCTGATATCCGCGGAAACTGTTCCCTTGCCGCTCAAGGTGCTTTGAAAGCAAACAAGACCTCAGCACGTGGAGGATTTTGAAGCAAGACAAGCGCCGCGCGGATTGCGCCTTCCGGGTGCTTGGGTTTCTTCGTGGAAGCCCGACGTTGAGTCAGCTTACAAAGCGTTACCAAGTTCCGAACTCGTCAGAAACAACGTCGAACTTTTTATAAATGTCGAGTATTGCAGACGCACCTGGATTGGTGATGGTCTAATGCCGCCGCTCTCCAGAAGTGAGTGGTGACATCTCCACGCACTCGTTCTCTCCTCCATGGGACAAACGAACAATAATGTTGGAAGATGGCGATCCGTCTCTGCAGGGAGCCTGGGTTG
Organism: Neoseiulus californicus; assembly: GCA_028455905.1. Classification (NCBI taxonomy): domain Eukaryota; kingdom Metazoa; phylum Arthropoda; class Arachnida; order Mesostigmata; family Phytoseiidae; genus Neoseiulus; species Neoseiulus californicus. The sequence goes on from JAMQGS010000011.1 coordinate 850,053, forward strand.
ATCGCGTCCGAGGGTCGCAAAGTCGGCGCAACAGCTGCAGATAGAGCCAGGGAGACCGGAATTTACTGTGATCAATGCCGTGGCGCAGGGAGCGGATGCTCCTATGAGAAAAAAGCATAGAGACCGCCAGAACGTCTCTATTCATTGGTTTCGTCGTATTCAACACGACACGTCCTGATTCTTGGACGCCATCGGCCATCGCTCACAACATATCCTTCTGATTCAAATGCCTGATGACCGGGCGTCTCTTGAATCTCCAAGATCTAAATCGCTGCCAAATCAAATGATTAGTATCCGTTGCAACAACAAATACATCTGTCTGTCTCACGTTTGCTGATTGATCATCCTCAACTATAAAGAGCTAGTGTCCGGACCAAAAAAGTTCTCCAAAAACTATAAACCTCTCTTACCTACTCTTGCTCATCCAGACCAAGATCCAGCCACAATCAAGACCAATTAAAGACAATTTCATTTCATTTCATTTATTTAATCACAGTTTGTTGTTAACAACAGCCAGTCACGAACAAGCTTGAGCTGCATATGTGACGGCAACGGTATAAGATACTAGGTGTCAGTAGTTAACAAATGAGCTTTGAGGAGCCTCTTGAATTTCGTCAGGGACTCCGCCGAGCGGACCGAGTCAGGGAGACGGTTCCAGGCTCTTGGGAGCAGGATGAGAAACGAACGCTCCGCAAAGTTCGTTCGAACGAATGGGATGAGGAGGTCGCGAGAATTCAGACGTCGTTCTGAAGTGTTTCGGATTCTGTCAAATGCTAGACTGGGTGGGGGTGGAGCAGCACATAGATTGAGAAAAGCAAGGCACATCAGGCGGAAATGAACAGATTGATTTACATTTAGAATCCCGAGTTTTTTGAGAACAAGTCGGACAGAGGAGCCGGGGGGGAGACCGAGGGTCGCCCTGATAGCATTGTTCTGGGCCACCTGTATTGACGACCGAAGGTTAGCTGAGCTTGAGCACCATGCCACGAGCCCATACGTAAGAGTGCTCATGAACAGCATTTTGAATACATGCAATAAGGTAAGCCGCGGGTATCCTAACCTGCGCAGGCGATGAATTAGATAGACGATGGAGTTAAGCTTGTTCCTAAGAGCACCAATATGTGTCTTCGCAGACAGATTAAAGTCAAGATGAACACCAAGACTCTTTACCACCTCCGACAGGGGAAGTTGGGAGTCTTGCCACAACACAGGAGCAGGCAGCACAAGTGATGCGGGGGACAGACGGAACAGAGTGAGGATAGTCTTGGATGCGTTCACGGAAAGGTGGAGAGAATTTAAGACCTCAGAGATTTGAATCAAGTAGCCATTGAGGGCCAATGGACCAAGACATTTCCAGCAGAATGAGAAAGATGACCACGTGCTTGTTATCTTCCCAGATATGAAACTTCTTCACATGAGATGAAAGACATTTCAGCTCGCGAAGAATGGATGCGAGAGAAAAAGTCTACAAATGTGGTATCGTGCTTCCCCGACGAAGGACTAAAGTCGAACGAATTTCAGAAATTCAATTCAATTCGGAGTCTCTTTCATCCGTGGACAATATCAAATCAAGAGACACGAACACCGTTTTAGAGTGTGAGATCGTTATTCGTCGTCTACCATAAAACGATTCTTGGACTCTTGGATTTTTGGGATCTAGGACATTCTCACTAAAAACATGGCGGCGCATAAACGTGAACAAGTCGTCACTGGGAGGTCTTTATGTCGGCGACTGGTCTCTTATGGAAAAGGACAGCCTATGTGATTGGGAGTGAAAGGGAGGGCGGAGCGGTGAGGATTCGAAATTTTTAAGGCTCTCGAACGGGAAAAACCGAACCGGTTCTCAACTAGGGAGGAGCAGCGCGCGAACGATGCGATGCTACCAGCGAGATGATGTTTGGTAGTTTTCGCAGGACATCACCAAAGTTCTCATCATGGTTTCCGAGTTTGGTTATCGGGCACTGCACTGAAATTAACAAGCACCCCGATCGGATGGAAGAATGCAGTGCAGAGATCCACGGAGCAGAATTGCACCGCAGGGATCTCCGACAGTCGTTAGCGACGGAGGCCAAGGCAAGCCGTCTCACACGCACACTGGAACATTCATGCGATCTAGAAACGGAGGTAAATGGTGAGGAAGGAGCTAGCTTGAAGAATCACCGATGGCATCTGAGCAAGAGCGATTTCATCTTCATCAGGCCAGTGAGGAAATGTCGCGTCGCGCAACCGGGAAGGAATCATCGCCCTTTATGAATGTAAGGGAGTCGGCGCCGAACGCTGCTCCAGAAAAAGGGTGAGCTGTTCGATTCGTAGCTTCTCGAGTCGTTTCACTGAAGGCTTCCCGGCGATGAGTTGTTTACATTTATGCGCCGCCATGTTTTTAGTGAGAATGTCCGTGTCCCGGATTCTTGGACTTTTTGTAGGGGGAGAGAGAAGCTAGGGCTGTGGCCAAAATTTGCGATGAGGGTGGGTCTGAAGTGTCTGGTATGTGTGCTGTGTTTGAGGACGCTTGTCCAAGTAAAGAGCAGCTTGACAAAATCCCTTCTGCTACCGTGGTTCGGGGCCGAAATGGAGGCACGTCTCGACCTCTTACATCGGCAACGTCAGTGCTCGTCGGAACATTGTCAACTACAGCTGCTTCAGCAGGTCGGCTCGACGAATTTCGCGTTGGGCTCGATGACAACGTATATTCCATCCATGTTTCGATAGTTTGTCGGTTGATGGAAATCAGCTCGACATTTGCTGCAGCTGTCGTATTCACAGCTCGTTGCCCGATTGAAGCATTCGTGACGACGGCACGTATGATCGGCGAGAAAGGCAATCTAGTTGAATTGATCGCAGATTGCGGATCAGCGGTCGAAACTGAGGGCCCACTCAGATTTTGCGTGGAAGACGCAGCCGGATGAGTAGTAATGAGTCCGGTTTCTGCCCCCGTAGTGGTTGCGGTCGTATTAGCTGGCAAGGCACGACTTCTAGGAACGAATTCGGGAACATATGCCAAAGCAGTGCGAGGTGGGGTATAGAACCCGGCTCCAGCATACACTCGAGCGTCTCCGGAGTACGGTTGCCAGTTTTCTTGAAATTGGACATATCCCAGGTTCCTCATCTCGGTTGGGAACAGCTCCTGCATGTCGTCTCGCCCCATGGCCGCTGTGCATGCGACGAGTATATGGTAGTGGGCTGGCGCAACTCGACAAACCGTAGTATTCGCGACAACCTGGGATGTATGTTCACGAAAACGAATCCTGATTGTGTGAATCCAGCTAATCGCCCTCATGATTGTCACAACATCATTAAACAACAAATCGTCTTCTACTGGGGATTCAATGGCGAATTGCCACATCCTCCTAATCAGGCTGGCGCCGCCACGGCGAGGGCGAGAATTTATTGAATTCGTTCGCGGCATGTTAATGAATACCTGTAGAAGATAGACAGAGACGTCATTAAACTCCACATGCCGGAACTAATCGAGTACCCGGAGAACAATACTGACCTCAGTTTAACCTGGTTGCTAGATGCAAAAACTTGATTTCACAAGAGAAATCAACCAACAGAGGACACCAGAGATGCTCTTGCATGCACGGCTCAGAACCATGTGACCCGAATGTGACTTCATGTCACCTCATGGTGGGTATGTCCTAGAAAGGAGAACATATAGGTGAGTTTGAGAGCGAACCGGAGCGTCGTAGAGCTCGTGGCCATAGCGTGGTAGTACGCGGCCCAGTAAAGCTGACCAGTATGTGTAACATGTGGCGGTTGGGTGACGAGTTTGTGTCTCGTGTAGGAGGGTAACGTTCGTCGGGACAAGGCCCGGCATCGAGTCGTCAGAGGAGAGCTCGGCATCGTCGGAAGACGGTATGATCAGGTCCCAAGGGGACTCGTGAGCGAGAACGCTCTGCATCGCGGTAAGGATCGCGGCATGGAGCTGTCGTGGACAGGTCGGCATCGGCAGAGAGTAGGCGGTTAGCACTCGCGCAGGCGAGGCCTCGTGCATGGCACGGTCGAGGTTGGGTTCCATGAAGCGGAACATAAAAGAACCTGAAAGCGAATGCAGCAACTTACCGTCCACAGTCCGGCGAAGTGACACCAAACAAACTGCCAAAATCGCGAAAACTGGCCAAAGTTTTTGGCTTGCCGCTGGAACACGTCCGTACGAGCCGGCGGAAAACAACCAGTGCCCGCCGTCTGCCGGCTTCCAGCCGACGACGGCCCACAGTGGGCCGGCAGCGGTCTAAAATGGCCGCACGGCGGTGGCGCTGCAGTCGCCGTGATTCACGCATGAAGGAAACTCGATTGTCAAGTGAAAATCGATTTTTCGAGACATTACTCCCAGATTCGGCCCGTAAATCTCGGTAATGGATAGAGAGTTGCCCTACGGAGTTCGTCTATTGATTAATCTGAACCTTGGCCGATGCGTTTGAGATTTTCCGGCGTGAAGGTGCGCAGCTTGGAAGCAATGCATCTCAGACTCATGCAAGAAACGTGCAAAGCGAACGGGCGGGGCGTTGCGGTGTACCGAATCGAGCTTTTTATGATTGTTCAAGCATCCAGCGAGGCCCCCGAAGAAATTTCGTATCCCCCTAAATCCCCCTTCAGAAAGTACAGGACCTCTATCACGATCGAACCCGTCAATCGTCGGGTCCGATTCGTCTTCTCTGGCTCTTAGAGGCTCTGTACTTTCTGAAGGGGGGCTCAGGGGGATACGAAATTTCCTCGGGGACCTCGCTGGGTGCTTGAACAATCATAAAAAGCACGAATCGGTACACCGCAACGCCCCGCCCGTTCGCTTTGCACGTTTCTTGCATGAGTCTGAGATACATTGCTTCCAAGCTGCGCACCTTCACGCCGGAAAAATCTCAAACGCATCGGCCAAGGTTCAGATTAATCAATAGACGAACTCCGCAGGGCAACTCTCTATCCATTACCGAAATTTACGGGCCGAGTCTGGGAGCAATGTCTCGCAAAATCGATTTTCTTTTTGACAATCGAATTTACTTCACGCGTGAATCGCGGCGACTGCAGCGCCACCGCCGCGCGGCCATTTTAGACCGCTGCCGGCCCCAGGTGTGTTGGTTTTTCTTTGAAGGACCGTCTCGTCGTCGCCGATCGGATCACAATCGCTACTTGCCCTCGGTGAAGGATTCCACCCGACTCATGGAATTGCAGTCAAGCCTTCCCATCTCCATGAGTCGGCTAGACTGTCGAATTCTTGGACTTTTTGTAGGGGGAGAGGGAAGCGGAAAGGCCCGCAAATCAAAATATTGAGGGTTCTTGAGTGTGTCCCTGTCTGGAGCAAGCGATCAGAATGCTTGAGCGACCTCAATGAAATGCGCTTCTTCCAGATATCATCCATCATATTTTTTATTTTGCTGAGCGAACTTTAGGATTGACTCTGATATGGCGATGGCCTCTTAGTTAGTACCGTCTAGGGAAATAAGGATAAATATAGCGAAGCAGCGAAGTTTCCCTTATCGATGGACGAAATAATATTGAATGTATCCATGTCGTCTTTCGCAGGCATGATTGTTGCGTAGTACAACAGACTGAAGATGTCCTGTCGCTCGATGGAAAGTGTGCTGCACCGTTGCCTGAGCGCATGTCGTTTCAGTTTCAGCTTTTGAAAACAGCGCCAAACGCGGCCGCCATTTTCCAAGATGGCCGTGCAATCTATGACCTGACTCTCGCTCCCGATGACAATACGGGACGAGTGGTTCGAGTAATGAACTCGTGATTCTGCCCGAGGTCAACATAAGGCTTGTCCGACCTAAGTGAATCGTATGTTTTGTGACAGCTCGCTCGGAGGTGACACGATTGAGACATAGAGAATTCGATAGAAAATCTCGTCAGGCAGTCAAGTGGAAGGCTCGTGGCATTCTCGCAGAACGCGCGCTGACGAGCAAACACGTGCTTAGTTTCGCAACTCCCTCTCGCCGTTGCGATGTCAAGACCTAACGCTCAGGACGTCTCCCAAAAATAGGGCCGACGCTGGTTCGGAAAACGTGGCACATGACGTCAATGACCGGCGATGTAATGTCTATAAAAGCGCCCAAAGATTTACAGATCGACAATGCGCACGGGGACGCGAGTCAGAGAAATCGAAGAATCACGCTGTCGCTGTGGCTTCGAGACGGAGATACTTTCGTTCCACATGCCAGAGTCGGCTCAGATCAGAAAAAGACCATCAAGTGGGGCTTTGAAGAAAACAAAACCTTCGAAGTAGTCCCTCAGGTCGTCGGCCACCCTGCAGGCACGTCGGGAACTATTCACCTCCATCGTACTTTTGACGGAGGATCAAATCAAGAGACACAAACACCTTTTCAGGCAATGAGTTTGGTATTTGTGTGAATGTGATGTGATAGTGTGTTGGAATGTTTGAACTCCCGGCGCAGTACCTGTTCTCTCCGATATGTTTTCACTCCGGCCATTTTCATCATGATTAAGATTGCCTTCGGCCATCTTTGATCAGGCATGGGTCGTTCTCTGTTGAAATATCTTATCTTGCTCTGGGCTTCTCGTGCCCTGGAAGAAGAATAGCCCAGCTCTCCTGTGACGAATGTAAGTTTTGCACTGTTGGTTACACACGAGTTGCGCTCATCCGATCGGACTGCTGGAGTGCTCTGATAGATAGCAGGAAGCTCGAACCCGAGCTCCCAGCTCAGAATCTAAGATTCTGGATGCACACAATCCATGGCATCCAGAAGGTTCATTCCGCTCTGATCTTGGCTCTTTCCGAAGGGATCACATTGCACTGCTCGGAAGTGGTTCCTTGTATGCGCGGGAAGTCGATAGCCTTGCTCTCAAGATTCACGGAGCGAGCGACAGCTCGCACCATCAAAAGGATCATCACCGACGAACTTGATCGGCTCAGACTATTAGTCCACGACATTCGAGGCATCACCACGGATGCAGCCTCGGTGATGAGAAATAACGGGAAAGAGTTGGCCGAAGAGGCGTCTCCGAAACCATTCATCCATCAACTGTGCCTGTCACATGGACTTCACCTGGGAATTCTAGACTTCCTCAGGTAAAAACAACCTTTCTCGCGAGTGGGACTGAAGGACATCGTGATGGTCCAAGAAGAAGAGGAAACAGAGCCGCAAAGTGATTCTCAGAGTTCGATATCCCCCGACGGAAGTCCGCATCAAATGTGTTCCATAGATTTTTGAAATGGGGACATCTTTCTGAGTGCTAAAACGGACGTTTTCCGGATTTGTGGAAGGATTATTACGAACCTGAGGAAGAGGAGCTTCCTGCAGCTGATGGCGATGAGCCCATGGAGGAGTTAGAGGATCCCATTGGCGAGCTCGTAAATAAAGTGCGAAAGGAGTCTCGCAAACATTCGAGCCCAATGCTCAATGATCAACTTCGAGGAGTCAAGATCGAAGGAGGCTGCAGGCTCAAGCTCATTCTAGATTCCAAAATCCGTTGGAATTCGACACTTCGTATGCTTCGCAATTTCATGGCGAACGAAATCGCCCTGCGACAGCTATACGGGGGAGCCGAGCACGCCGGGAAATTCCCCCTGAATGACACCGAGGTGTCGAAGATCCACTCTTCGATCTGGGGCATGTAGAGATTTGCTCAAAGCGAATTTCAATGAAGGATCTCACATTACGACAAGTTGATCTGGCCCTCCAGGTAAGCTTCCTTTCGGAGAATCAGATATTAGGCGCAAGCAGGAACGAAGCATTCCACAGTACCATAAAACTTCTGAAACAAGAGCCCTGAACAGAATTCTATCTTCCACGAACTCTAGTCATTTCTTCACCGTAAGCCTGAATGAACGTCGCACGAGAACGCACATCAAGACAAATGCTCTGGCTCAGACCAATGCTGTAAATAATCAATTTTCATGGCGCACCGTCGCGCGCCTAAATTCCTTTATGTACAATAAAGAGACACTGAACTCAACTGAACAGCGGCTGATTATCCCCATCTTTCGCTCCGAAGGTGATGCTGAGAAACATTAAAGAGTCGGCTGCTGAATCCGCTCCACTTCTCGTGTACGCATTAGGCATCCGCATACTCCAGAGACGAGACGTGATATCGAGATGCGCGCGCTTTGCGGTGGGGCTGGAAAGAACGGACATTAGAAGAAATTTGAGAAGAGTCCGTCATCGATCTATTCCCTTGAATATCATGGACCGTGCCACAGAAAATTATCATCGAGAGAGATACACCGACCGATACCTTACCTGAACTTTGCAATTGCAAGTCAATAGGAGAGAACGATCAATGCGTGCAATTTTTCTTTCGCATGAGAAGACGGAGAAGTCCTGTCGCGATTCAAAGACCGTTACAGAAGAGCGTCCGACTTTTTACGAGCTTCCGATGGTGCGCGCTCCGTTAGGAAATCGCATGTTTTCGTTCTCTTCAAGCCAAAGATGAAACATCAGACTCATCATCATCATGAATCGTGGATTCATTCTCTCCCCCAGAACTCATAGGAGAAGAGGGTTGTCAGCTGTTCTCTCGATCCGGGACATTTAACTGACTGGCGATTTAATTCTGTCTGTCAATCTGCGTGCGTTCACGGAAACAGATACGACGACGTGCACCCCGAATTCATGACTTCGCCGGCGATGGTATCAGACAGTTAGAGAAGAGGAAACTGTGACCACCGACACGTGGTCACGCGGTTTAGTGTGCACGGTTTCCACCGTAACCTCTGTACGACTGATTCATACCACGAGACAAACACGACATGCAGATGCAGGCTCTGTGACTCCCATTGTGATACGTACTACGCAATTCAGTGTGTACACCGACCATCTCTCGCTAACCTCGACCGAACCGTACTAGGGTCGGCCTGAGCTGCTATATTCTCTTAGTTATGTATTTTAAACAAATCGACACTCTTAGTGTGAATAAACCTTTATCAGAGAAACAGATACTGGCAGAAGCATCTCCACAGCTCCCGATTCGCGAGAAGCTCCCTGGATCCCAACGCAGCCCTCCATCTGCCATACATCCGGGGCCAAAATGTCTGGGGCCGAAATTCCCGGAGCCAAAATGTCTTGGGGCCGAAATTCCCGGGGCCAAAATGTCCTGGGCCAAAATGTCATGTACCGCGCTCGAGGCTCTGTCCCATCACTTTCTCGCCATTCCGGCGCGCACGTTCCCCGCGAACCGAACGCTGACCGTACCGGCGGAAACACCTCATCCAACGGAAAACGCCGAGCGGCGCTCAAATTCCCCTAACTAGTCCTAACCCACTACGCATGAACCTGCGGCGGAAACTCTTACACTTGTGCACTTCCCAGGCACATTCTCCACATAGAGAACGATCATGACTACGAAGCCCTTAAACCGGAATCGGACGATGAGGTCGTTATCGACCAAGTGTAAGACATCCCAACGAAGGCACCCGTCTCGGATGTTCCGATCGTGTGCGCCACCCTCATGGAACCAACGAACGCGCCACGCGTGCAGTAAGTACAGTGCTCTACGGAAGTGCGAAACATTGTTTACAATACCCATACGATGATGAGCCGCCACGATAACCACTTTGCGGTCCGGGCGTCGCCAAACTATTCGAGCACCAGGACCTCACGAAGTTGTCCGACGAGCCGCAAGAAGAGTATCCAAAGCCCCAGGGCTACACTCCATGAATCCCGAGCCTTCGGGAGACGCTGAGGCGCACCTTAACAAGCAAGCTGTTCCTCCCGATCAAAGCCGATGCGTTCGTGGCCAAGCTCGCAGAACACGCTTCGCTCCTCGCACGAACCCCGACCGATCTCATGTCCTACGTTGCGGACTCGGCTGAGACCGGCCGACCATTGAACTCCGCACTTGTCGCAGAGCGCCTGTTCGACATGGCCCTCGCAGTCACGGCTAAACTGAACGAAAACGCCCGGGTCGAACTCGCGTGCGCAGCGTTCAAGGTGCCGGTGTCAGCGGCCAAAACGGAGAGGGGCCGTGCCCTCGGTGAAGGTTTCCACTCGACTCATGGAATTGCAGTCAAGCCTTCCATGTCCATGAGTCGGCTAGACTGTCGAATTCTAGTACATCGCTCCATCGTTCACCGACGGCAAGTAGCGATTTCAACGTCGTGGAGTCAGCACGGCGGAGGACATGGCCGACGGGTGCGTCGGGCGGAAGTAATGGCTGTTGTTGAGACTGGAAGTTGAAACAGTCGAAACGGTGTGGAGAAAGCTGGAAGCACTAGCTGACAGTCGGTAGAAGAGTGACAAAGCTGAGTGACCGTATGGTATGAGGGTTTGCACCACAGTGAAGTTTATTGAACATAGAGGCTCCTTATATACCTAGAGGGGAGACTGTGCTCTCCCAGGGACAGCCCAGCTGACTCACCGGAGTCAGCTCCGTACATATATAGCTAGGAGTCGATACATTTGACCAGAGGCGGAGTCGGTTTTACCCGACTCCGTACTATAAGGGACATACGGCTGTAAACTACAAGTTTACAGCCCGTAGTAAAACCTGCACAACCCCGCTTCCTTAGTAAGTTGGCACATGCCAGCGGGGCTTGCCGTGAGTCACACATTCTGACTCACGAGAGTTGGGCTATGCTAGATCTGAGTTCGGCTATTCTCCAAACTCAATTCCCAACATCTAAACATATAAAAATGAATGTGCGTCTGTTCCACTGTGGTCCTGTTTCATAGACTCCGAAAGTATTCATTCGGTAATTTCGGAACTTCTTGAGATAATGGGGGACGTCGTGAAGAAGGTTTACGGACGTTTTCCACATTTAACGAACATGATATCCGTACGTAATACTGAAAGTTTGTGTTATTGTGGGTCTTCGTTGTTGTCGGTTAATTGTCGAGTTTGTCGAGTGGAACATGGAACTTCACTTTGACAACGAAGTCCACTTGGCGGATCGGAATTCCACTTGGCGGACCGGAAACTCGAGCAATGCTTCCTCAACGAGTGGCAATGGAAAGGAGCACACGTGCTGCGAAGAGAATGAAGGAGGGAAGAAGACTCGGGAATCGTTCAGGTCATGAACGTACACCACGCGAGGTGTCGTTTGAGTCTTTAGACCGACGGCAAGGATCGGTCGGGGCTCGGGGAGTGGGCCGGGGTGTAAATTCGTAGACGGAAAACAGATCTTCTTCCGGATCACAGTTAGGAGACTCACTTTTGGAGGTACAGGATCTACAGGAGGTGACAGAGTTGGTGGATTCCAAAGATTTGCAAAGAACGTCCGAGAGACGAGGGGCGTTGTTCCTGAACATTTCAGAACGACGGTTCGAGGGATGGGGTGAACATCAGGAGATAGGAACAGATATTTTTCCGGAGTATGGTCAGGAGACCAACGAATGAACAGATTATATAGGACTTGAACAGTGCGGGGTAATGAAGCGAGCGACCAACGAATGAACAGATTATATACCGATCGCATACGACATAGTAAGGCTCGGTTGAACGAGACGAGGCAGGAATGGAAATCACGGACGCAAGGTCAAAGGACTCGGATGACTCGTCTGCGGGATGGAATGCAAGGCGAGTTGAAATGTGTTTCACTGCACTATGATCCCAATTACGATTATAGTAGTCATCCGAGTGTGGTTTTCGGGGGAATGAACACAGAGTGTGGGTTTCGTCATGCGATGCAATTCAGGTATGAGGCTGAGGGGTTGCGTTGTGGGAAGGGGCAGGTGAGATTACCCGACTTAGGTGTACCACCCGAGCCGTTGGCATCGGTGATCGCTGGTCAATCAAGGGAGTCGGGACATTATCCGGGGAACATTCGTGGGTATAATTCATGTTTCCAATGACTTCTTTCGGCGCGACCGAAATCGTTCGGGAGAATTTCATGCCGTGTTTCAAAGTTCGAGGTCAGATTCACCACCGTGCAGGGTCTCTTTCACCTTAGGAGGATAGCGAACATGAATTCTTGCATTTATATCATGGGTTCAACTGACAAAAAAGTCAACCAGCGAATTCGATTCAATCCTGATACGAATCGGGATCTTGTGGTGAGGTTGCAAGTGTTCCTCCATAAGTATAACGATTCGATTCGACTTTTCAAGACCGCCCTTGAACATCTGCCGGCTGATAATTACGTTGTAGTCGTCAGAAATGACAAAACGTTAGCCGGCGAGCATGAAAGACGATTCAATTCTCCAACAGGGAATGAAGTGGCAATCGTAGTTGTCGGTGGAGTATCCGATCGACGTGATCTTGTACTCAATCGACAGAACGGGGAAATCAAACGTATAGCAGAAACTCATCGGTCCTAAGATCCCTTGCAGTATCCACTTTTATTCTGGACGGGACAAGTGGGATATGATTACTCTATTAAGATTATAAACCCACGAACGAATGAAGAGACGAACAAGAAAGCTGGTGGACCAAAGAAGGTCGACTACTGTAATTTCAAGAGTTGGATATAGGAACGGTCACCCAGGACCACAATAATCTGGTTACTTAGGAAACCCTGAATCAGTTACGTTCCACGGACAATAAACGGATGCTTATCAGTTAAGAACTACTCGGTTTTGCCTCAACCTTTCCGTCTTCCCTCGCGGCGGAGCGCGAGCGGGTACGCTAGTCTCCTCTGAATGTCGACAGCGAAGATCTTGCTAGCCGTTCAATGTAATATTATATTCGGCTTTCAGTGAGAAAATTGAAACCTCTTGGAAAGTAATGCGATGAGCTTGTCCGTCTCAAAAACGCAGGGATCCGATTCCGTAGCCCCAGCTCCAGCACTCTCTTCGAAGCCAGCAAAACAGTTTCATGAATATTTCTCCAAGCCTTAAGGACCGTTTGAAAGTGATTTTGTTGTTGTTACAGCTAGCTGGTCGCGTGGCGAGAGTGCAGAGCGTGGGAATCCGAGGCGGCGGTGGCGCTGGTGGCACATGCCGTTGCTTAGCTTTTAGAGAGAAAGCGTGAAAAATTGAGCGAGCGACCGGCGATAAAGAGAGAGAGCGGCCGCTCCATTGTTCCCGATATTGCCTCAGTAATTTGAGGTTTTTGAGGTGTTTTCCGGAATTTTTCGAGAGGAAATTATGTTCTCCATGCTCTACAGGGATGGCCGATGTTCCCCTCTCATGGAAAAATGGTTCGTCGAAGAATAAATCCGGCTGTAAGATGTATGAAGTTGTCATGATTTGGGTTGGAGACTCGTACTGGATCTCGTCGACTTTGAGCCGGATGAGATCGGAATTCGATGACGAGTGAAGAATGAGGGGGAAAAGAAATTCAGAAACGACGTTGATTGGCTCCGTAGGCTCAGGTCAGTTTGGGTTGTTTTTCGCTGATCATGTTGCTTCGATCCGGGAAGCATCTTCACAGTCCGCCGAGAGTCGTCAGACAGGCCATCTCGTCAGGAGCCAGTGAAGCCGCAGGAGGAGGAGAAGTACGTCGCCGTCGTTCCCGAGGAGTTGAACAAGGAAGGATCACATCTGTCGGAAGAATGTCGTACTGGTGATCGCCGCCGAGTCAGGAGGAGTTGGAGATGCAGCGCCGAGTGGCAGCTGCCCAAGCTGCGGCGCGGGCGGAGGAGGCGAGGACTGCCAACTCGAACTCGCCCAGCTCGAGAAGGAGCGAGGCAAGTACTCCGAGCACGCGGCTCCGTGGGAGTGGAAGGCAGTCCGCGACAAGTCGTCGTCTCGACAGTGAACACGCTGAGTGGGGTGAAAAAGCAGCGCAACGTTGTGCTCGACTGATGACGGAAACGCGGCCATTCGCGCAAGCGGAGTATCAGGAGTTCAACTCCAGCGCAAGTGAGGTGGACGATAGTCGTCGGAGCACAGCGGGATCCAGCGTGTGGAGCACATGCTCCTGTACCACGTGTCGACTGGTTGGGGGTCTCGTGCTCCTCGTTGCCTTGTTCATCGTCGGAGTTGTACTTGGTGAGTGGCGATCGTTGACAATGACAATGCGACAGTTATCTCCTGTGTATCAATGAGCTTAGGCGGAAATAGTTGCTTAATAATCTCTATTGGTCTCTTCTGCAGGTGTGGTTGCGTTAGGAGAAGGAACCGCAGACGGCCACGGAAGCCACGGAAGCCGAACCGAGGGGGTGACGACCAAAGTGAGCTTCCCGACTGAGTACAGTCGGAGCTCAACTTCGAAGTGGTCGACTGGAAGCCCGGAAGCCGTGACCACTGCCGCAGTCACAGAGAACGTCGAGGTGGTCAGGATGTCGTTGGAGGGATACGTTTGTCAAGTCGCTGCGGGTCGACTGGTCTGTTTCTCTTTGATGAACCGCAAATGCGTGGTGTTGCTGGCAAGTCGAGATGACAAACCGGAAGAAGTCGCCGTGAAGGCCTGCGGGACGACACCGTTACCTATTTGTCAAAGGCTGGAGATGTTTACAGAGATAAACGGTTGAAAAAAAAATCGCTGTATACAGTCGTACATATGAACATATCGCTTGTGAAATGCTTGAGTAAAAGTAACACTCTGTATCTAATAAATTATCTTTGATATCGTCTGAGTTCAAGTGGAACTCCAGGTTAAATTGGACTGTTGATATCTAGTTTTCCGGCCAGTCGCGGATGATTTTTCGGCCACGAGTATTAGTGGGGTTTTCTAGCATCTCGAGCTTTCGTTGAGCCTTTTTCAGGTCTTTCTGTAGTTGGTCGATCATTTTTACATGCTCGACACGGGTTTTGAACTCTCTGTCATTTATGATGCAGAGCTGTTCATTGTTGCTTTGTAGGCGTTGTTGTTCTTTAGTCAGAGTTTTGAGCTGCTCCTGGAGCTCAGAGTTCTCCTTAACCGATCTTTTAAGATTATCTCTCAGAGTGACGAGATCGAGGTTGGCTTCTGTTGCCTGAACTGCGGATGGTTGGGAGGCTAGCATGTTTTGGACGGTCGACGCTTGGTCAGCAAGTTCCGCGCGGAGTGATTGTATCGTTTGAGAGCAGGACCGGAGATTTTGCAAGTACGACTTGCATTGATCCTCGCAGTCGTTGAGCTGACTGCGCAGACCCATGTCCGAGAACCAGACCTTAGAGGCCTGTTGCCTTGTCATATCGTGATATTTGCGCTCTTCCTTGTTGAAAATAATGTTCCCTGAGTCTTGCTCTGGCGTATAGGTTAGCATCACTTTCGTACTGAACAGAAGAAGGCGTGCACTGTTCTCGCCTTGGTTCCCTTTCTGATGTCCCTCACCAATTGTCTTTAAATAGCAGCTTCATTTCCTTAATAAACACTTGGCAGATTCTTTCTGATTCTGAGTGCCCTTTATTGTTTTGTGTGATTTTTGGTCTCAACACGTTATCAAGCACGAAGCTCTACATCGAACTAAGAAAGTGAGTAGCCTTCGTTTTAACTGGATAGTTAAGAGGTGTCCCAGGCAGCAACATGGCCTCGGAATGTGCGGCTTCCGAGAAGCCCACAATCTGCCCTGTCATTCTGGCCCGAAACGGCCACAATTATCTGTCCTGGTCATCGCTGGCGCCGATTTATCTTAAGGGTAACACTGAAATTTGGAACATCATCAGCGGCACCACCCAGATGCCGAAAAAGAACCCCGGAGCGGCTGACTTTACGGATGAACAGAAAAAAAGAGATCATAAAATTTCAAGAAACGGATGAGAAAGCCAAACGTGAACTATTTCGCATCGTGAACTCCGAACTTATAACTGACTTATTCTATCCTCAAACCGAACAGTACACCTCTGCCGAGATTTGGGCAAAAATTAAAACTCATTTCACGAAGAAGTCCGTTATTCGTAAAGGAGCGATCATTCACGATTTCATGAATTTCAAATTCTCGAAAGGCAAATCGGTTGACGACAATTTACTCGCCTTCAGTCGCCTGGAGAACCAACTGACCGAAGCAGGTGTCTCACTTGACAGTGATGTAAAAGTCGAAACCATGCTTAAGGCACTACCTTCAAGCTGGGACACGCTGAAGATGGCTTGGAGCGCTCGCTCCCAGTCGGAAAGAGGTATTGCCACCCTGGTTGAAGTGATTAGGGCTGAAGCCTACAGACAAAATCCTGACAAAAGGGCTGATGAGGCAACGGCGTTGCTCTCACAAGTGAGTCTCGGTAATCGAAACCCCAGGCACAGGCGCATCCCTAGACACTCACGCAGACCAAATTTCAACGGCGGAAACCAACAGCAGACACCCCCTCATCAGAACCAACAGCACAGAAACGCGCGCGCAGAAACAAGGTGCTACAACTGCGGAGGCAGAGGTCACTTCAGGAATCAGTGTCGCAGACCGAGACGACACAATGGCTCCTCCAGGCCGAACGCTTCTACACCCAGAGCAAACATTGCTGAAGCGTTCGTTACCCAAACTGGAAAGAAGATCAAGATGAATAACCAATTCCTCATCGATACAGGAGCCACTCACACGATCACAAACAACAGATCGTGGTTCACATCGTTTACCGACGTCTCAGACACCCGGGAAATAAGAGTTGGCAGCGACCATCGTCTGCGGGTTTACGGACAGGGAACTGTCAACCTTGTTGTCAGGGATGGAGGAAGATGTGTGAATTTTGAACTCAGGAACGTACTCTTCGTTCCAAGGATTCGCAAGAGCCTGATCTCCGTGAGTCAGTTGACTGATGAAGGATACAACGTTACTATCCAGACCAACGAGCTCGTAATCAAGAAAGATAAAGTATGCATACGGGTCCCGAAGGTGAAACGTCTTTACAGACTGAACATTGAAACACCATCGGGACACCATCCTCAGAATGATCAGAATAGTTTCGGAAACAGCGAAACTGAATCGAAGGATGGTGAAGGCCAAGGCTTGTTCGTTACAAGTACTGCTGGCTCGCAAGAGATGGCTTCTAAGGCCATCAAAAGCCTGAAGGAGTACCATGAGCTGTTCGCTCATATTAACAAGAAATCGATTCGAAAATTTCTTGATCTTCAGAGCATCCCATACAAAAACGACTTCTCAGAGTGTGAAGCGTGTATCATGGGAAAATTCACAAGAGTACCTAACCACAGTCGTCCCAAAGGATCCAAAGCTGACCAGCCAGGGACTGTGGTGGTAGCTGATTTGTGCAGCCCATCGACCTGGTCACTTGGCGGCTCCAAGTATTTTCTCATCATCACAGATGAGTACACCAAGTTTCGACGGGCCTATTTTCTGAAGTCTAAGGATGAAACCGCTGATTGCATCAAGCTATACGTCGCTTGGTTCAAAAACCAGACAGGCAAGAACATCAAGCGGTTTCATTCAGACGAAGGTTCGGAATTCAAGAATGCAATCGTTAAAGAGACTCTTGAAGAGATCGGAGCAGAACAAACGTTCTCTTCACCCTACAATGCGCCTCAAAATGGTCAAGCTGAAAGAGGCTTCCGTACCATTGCAAATTTGGTTAGGACGTTACTTGTGTCAGCCGGTCTTGAAAACCGAAAATATCTCTGGGCTGAATGTGTCGCCTACTGTGTCCAGACTCTCAACGTCATTACGATTCCGGAAGGAACTGACAAAACTGCCTATGAAATTTTCTACAAACGAAAGCCGTATCTCGGCAAGCTACGTCCCTTTGGAGAAAAATGCTTCATCTATGATCGTGACATCAACATGAAAAAGTTCCAGAAGCGAGGCATACCCGCAAGGCTTGTGGGATATTCCCCGTTCGGCATCGGGTACCGCGTCTGGGATCCTCAATCCAACAAAGTAATCCGTACAAAAGACGTTTACTTTCCAAGGACACCCTCCACACAAAGTCACGAGCCCACTCAACCAACACAGACTGATGAAACACGCCCCTTCATGGCAAGTTTCCATGAGACAACACCAACGCATGTTTCACAGACAGACACTGAGGACGGTCACGATGTCACGATGCACGACGTCCAAGATGAAGGCGAAAACACTGTAGAAGAGAATCAAGAACCAACTGATCACGAGACTGTTGATGAGGCGACTTCAAATTATCATTTAAGGCCAAGAGACACGCTGCGTCCACCATCACGATTCCGGACAGAGCTCGACGATCATGACGACTGGGACCTTCTAAATGATTGTGATGAATGTCACAATGCTGAAGCCCTCGAGCTAAACGAGCCTAAGTCCTATGATGAGGCCATGAGAAGTCCCGATCGTCATCTATGGAAAGCTGCAATCCAAGATGAACTTGACTCCCTGCGTAAACTCTCAGTGTGGGAGCCTGCTGAGCTCCCGAGAGGGAGGAAAGCGATCGACTCCCGTTGGATTTTCAAGATAAAATTCAATCCTCAGGATGGGTCTCGCAGACACACAGCAAGACTTGTCGTGAAGGGGTTCCGACAACGAGAAAATTTGGAATACAGCCCCGACAAGATCTTCAGCCCAGTGGCACGCCAAGAAACATTGAGAGCAATACTGAGCGTAGCCGCAGAAGAAAAACTTTACTTGCATCAGTTTGATGTTAAAACCGCGTTCTTGAACGCTGCATTAACTGAGGAGATATATCTGAAACAACCTCAGGGCTGCAACGATGGATCCGGTAGAGTGCTCAGACTTCTTCGAAGCCTCTACGGATTGAAACAGGCACCGTACATGTTCAATAAGAAGCTGACCTCAATCCTTACCAAAAAGGGATTGACCCAGTGCCGGACGGATCCTTGCCTTTTTGTGAAACCAGGCAAACCCCGTCTTCTGGTAGTCGTATATGTGGATGATGCTATTTGCGCTGGCAAATCAAAGGAAGACGTTCTCACTCTCATTGAGTCAATTGGCCGAGAACTCGAGATAACTTCTCAGCCTCTGACCTATTTTCTGGGGATGCAGATTGAAATCAATCAAAATCATGACATTCATCTGCATCAAACCCGATACGTGGAGGAACTTCTCGAGAAATTCAACATGTCAGATTGCAAACCCGCGGCTACTCCGTGTGACAAGACCATTTACGCCATAAAATCTAACGGCCCATGTGTTCAACCAAAATATCGTGAACTGGTAGGCTCACTACTCTGGCTCGCTGTGGGATGTCGCCCAGACATATGCTTTGTGACAGCATATCTGAGTCGATACCTCGACAAAAGCACACCTGAACATTACCAGGCAGGATTGAGAGTGCTACGATACCTCAAGTCATGCCCATCCCTCGGAATAACATTCAAAAGCGAGTCCACTGAGAAAACAGTCGTTTTCTCTGACGCTGACTTCGGGTCCAACGTGGATGATCGAAGATCTACATCCGGAACTCTCGTCATGAGACAATCCGCTCCGATCATCTGGCACACCACAAAGCAATCCAACGTGGCCCAGAGCAGCTGTGAAAGTGAATTCTACGCAGCCGCAGAAAGCGCGAAATCCGCTCTTTGGATCAAGAAACTTCTGAGCGAACTCGGCATCCACGATAAAGTAACTTTGAACATGGATAACGTTGCAGCAATTCAACTCGTCAAACACTCCCTCCACTACAGACGATCCAAACACATCGATCTAAAATTCTATTTCGTTAAAGATCACTATGCAAGGGGAGACTTTGACTTGAGCTTCACCCCGACGGAGCTCCAGCGCGCGGACTGGATGACAAAGCCCCTGGACAAAAACGCATTTTACAGGCAACGGAACCTATCGGGATTGGAGCCATGGAAGCACCTGAAACAGGATTGACAGGCAGAGTACTGATACTACTAACTTTGTTGATAGCACCAGCGACAAGCTATTTCTCGTATCAAAATGATTGCGGACTCGAATGCAGACAAAAGGTACAACCGTGTACCATCATGAGGATCATCAATGAATTCTCTGTATTGTGCTTAGATGAAAATACCTGTGCCGATCAAGCAGATGACGAGCTGCCCTGCATCTTCGAAGACAAGGCAACAGTAGGAGGGCAGAGTCTCTGGCCTCTCTACAAAGATCGAATCGTTCCGCCTGAACCTGAACCAAAACAAACGGAAAATTGCCGTCCATGGAAAGCTGTGTCGCTGGCGCAGTCAATGCTGTCAATCACTGGATTAACTGTCTTATTACTCAGACTAATCAGGAAACGCTTCCATCGTCGTCAGAACGCCAGCACTGGCGTTGAAAGAACTAACAACCCGTATCAGCCGACAGTCACTGAAGTTGCATCGTCTAATGATCGTGAATGCCTGATTCCTAACGTTCCTAACACAGACACAACTGAAAATCTGTCTGCAATTGAGAATTGTTGAGAAATGGTTCCGTACCAGAACGCTTTGCTGGTGGCTGAGGCGGCATGCTTGTAAACATAACCGTCTGCTCCTGGAGAGAGCTACTCATCAAAAGAATCCCGAAAACGTAACACGAAAAAAAAAAAAAAGCATTGTTACCACATAACAACCCAACAATCTATTCCATACTTATAAAGAACCGCTTTCCTCCACAATATTTTGCCACAATCGCCGGGTCAAGATATTTGATCAAACCGGCCGACAACGGCCAGGCCTGAATACGACCTTGATAATCTTGTCTGTAAGTGTGTGGTCTAACCACACATACGTTGTCCTGCCGGGCCGAACAGATTGGCAACCCCACACCCTCTCGACACAGGAACCCCGAAGTGTCAAACCACTTCGGGGAACCCTCTCGCGTCCACTCCGCGATCGCTCTGAGTTTGTCGGTCAGGCGATCCGCTGGGGTCAGAGGCATGACCGTGGAGGTGAGGCCGTCTTGTGCTACTCCGTCTGAAATACATCAAATACACCTGAACAACCAAATATTCCACAATTTATTTCAACACAGTATGGTACAGCCATCGCACGGCATGAAACCATAATATAATCTCACCGGCAATGCTGTATACACGGACCAAGATCATGAGAATCCCTATGACCGCTATGGTCATGAGGCAAGTCGGCACCTTTCCGATGAGCGATTTCCGACGACGCCTGCGTCTCCCGCTGCTGCTTCCGTTTCGACTCCTGTCCGATTGGGGTGAGATCACAACTTCGGGGAGATCTTCGCTGCGTACTGAGATATCCGATTCCCTCATGGCGTCAGGAGGAGTGAAGCCCACAAACGGGTTCACTGGCCGGTTGTAGCTGTCCATGTCGCAACGAATCGATCCTTGTCGGTTGTACGGATCGTCCACTGATCCTCTAGACCTGGTCACCGATACGCGACGTCTCAGGCCGCACTTGCAATCCTCGATCACAATAGGATTTCTCCGACAACAACCCGGTGAAATCATCTCCCAGAGGCAGGGAAATTGTCCTCGACGTCCACACACCTTGTCGCTTCGTTTTCTCGAAAGAATGCGAGGCCCCAGATCGACTCCTCTTTTATACCATCAACCAGGAATGAACCATTTACGAGATTTTCAACACATATGGAATGCCTCAAACCCTTATGAAGAAACCGCATCGAGACTCAAGCATCGGATAATAAGAAAATTCAAGAGTTAAAACCCTCCATTGTGAATTTCTAGTCTTCAAGCAGCGGCTGACTCGCATAACCGGCATGGCGACAGAAAAGTCTAGAACTCCGTCTAATAAACCAAAAATTTATTGTAATTACAAGGCATTGAGCTGCTTTGGAGATCTGGTTTGATGTCCACACTCTATGTACCAACGCAGCCCAATACATTGGACTAAGATTCCAAATCGCGTCTCAAAAAGGCGAACGTCTACCGGCCTCATGTGAACCACGTGAAAGACTCGATCCTCGACCTCCTCGTCCGTTTCCTCGTCCTCGGCCTTCACAAGGATGCACGCCCCGTCACGGGGCGAACTGCATACGAAATCAGTGCCGTGCGGACGGCACAAGAAATTGAATCCTGAAAAAATGCTGGCGTCCGTGCACTTCGTGTACCCAACGAACGGACTCTGAGCGGTGCTCACGGGCTCCGGTCCGCGTTTGCTGTTCTCTTGATGTGAAGACTCCACGACGGTTTCGTTGTGGGAGGGCCCGAGGGCTGCTGCTCCCGTTGAGTTCGGAATGTCCACGGGAACCTTTTCCAAGGGCAAGAGATCGCCCGTCCTGTTTTCGGTTGTGTTTCGAAACGGCTGGCCAACAACTGGCCTCAACAGCCGTTCCACCACTGAAGAGAAACCCGCCTTTGAATCAGTTTACTACTCTGAGTCTCGTGCATCATCAACCGTCAGAAGCGAACACAGTAAACTCTCTTACCAAGGGTGGTGATGACTTCCGAAAAAACCACCAAACAGGCGACAACGGCCACTGCCAGCAGAAGCCATCGGAGGCCCCAGAGTTGGCTCCAGATGGAACTGAGCCCTGAACGGATGGCTTTCCGGATTCGTGCAAATCGTCCTTCCGGCGGTTCGTCCTCACCAACAGGGTTCGGGCGATTGAGTTCAATCGCTTGACGACGGAGGAGGCAACCCCGCTCGGACGATTCACAAGGAGTGTCCATTGTTCGGAACTCCCGAGGAACGAATGAATGGAATCAGTCTGAAGAGATCCAGCCTAGGATCAAGAGAGAGGACCAATTTCCTGCCCTCAAACATCTTGGAACCTCGAAATAACCCATATTGCCTTTCAATCGGAACTCGCGTGGAGATTCTACTGTATCATCGGAAGATTACTGGTCCGTAGGAATGTCTAGGTAACCGAATAAGCGTTCGATGTTCGAGTCGAAAAGACTCCCAAATAGAATCGCTTCAGTTTCACTTGGAATACTGAATAACATGCTGTAAGCCAGATCACGACTCCGCGAAGGAGGGCTGTTGAAAATAATGTTCCCTGAGTCTTGCTCTGGCGTATAGGTTAGCATCACTTTCGTACTAAACAGAAGAAGGCGTGCACTGTTCTCGCCTTGGTTCCCTTTCTGATGTCCCTCACCAATTGTCTTTAAATAGCAGCTTCATTTCCTTAATAAACACTTGGCAGATTCTTTCTGATTCTGAGTGCCCTTTATTGTTTTGTGTGATTTTTGGTCTCAACATTCCTCCAACTCTTTTCGGAGTTTTACGAGCTGCTCGTTGTCGCTGGAGCAGGTCGAGGAGTCGTCGGAAGACGGTTGAATCTTCTTTTGTTTTTCTAGTTGGTCCTGGAGGCGGTTATGACGGCGAAGTAGGGCCTCGTATTGTACCCAGGGGCCTGCCCAGGGGGGGGGGCCGAGGGGGCCATGGCCCCCCCCAAAATTTCGATCCTGCCCATAGAGTCCTATGGGAGGGATCATCATCATCATCTATTGACCCCCCCCAAAACCCTGACAAAGTGCCCTTGGCCCCCCCAAAAAAAAATCCTGTGCACGCCCCTGATTGTACCAGTAGTTTCTCTGCATAGTAAAATGTCCCGAACACGGCGGCGCACAGTGGGCCGGCGACGGACAAAAGTAGTTCCCTCTCCCAAAGCGCGCCGCCGCGCCGTCTGGTTGAGAGCGGCTAGAAGGTGATCTAAAGGAGGAGATTATCTATGATTTGCCATTAAAACGTGGGCCAATTTCGGGAACCCATATCTACCAAGAAGTTCAATGTTGATAAGAGCATACTTTGAGGAGGTCAATTGAAAATTAGAGGGGATCTGGTTGTAATGTTGGGCACGAACTCCAAGCCTCGGCGGGTTCTCCCGGGGGTTAACCCGACCGGAAATTTCTATCCGCGGGTCTCCGCAGCTCAAATCTGTGCCGAAGTATTCTACGAAGCCTAAGGAATCAGAAAAACCTTGTCTCGACTTGTCGCCCGCTGTAGCTCACTTGCCGCAGTGATTTTCTGTACGCGTCCGCGGCAGCTCTCCGAGCCACGGCTTAGAGTTCGTGCCACCGTCACGGCGAAATCCTCCCTAATTTTTAGTTGAGCTCCTTGACGTATGCACTCATCATCATTGAACGTATTCGGCAGATATCGGTCCTAAAAATTGGCCCACGAACTAAAGACAAACCAAAAATGAAATCAGCCTTTGTATCCTCGTAGCCAGACGGCGCGGCGGCACACTTTGGGAGAGGGAACTACTTTTGGCCGTCGCCGGCCCACTGTGCGGCGTCGGCGTGGGGACGGCGATATTGGGCTCGCTTCGCGATTGCCGCCGGTGTTGATGTGGTGGAGTTGAGGTTTCTATAGTAGAATCGGTCAACTTCATCAAATGTCGGCCAGATGATGTCGGCTGCGGCCTCGGCAGCCTCTCGTTCGACGTTGAAAAGGTTCTGGAGTTCCAGAACATAGTTCCAGTACGGTTTGGGGTGGGGCATGGTGGTAGTATGTGTTGTTTTGTCTGATCAGGCAGGTGGGGGTGTAGGGTAGGGCTTGGCGGTTGAAGGGCCTGGTGGAGCAAATGAGTTCGTAAGCATTTTAGGAAAAACTGGGATTATAGGGATGGAACAGCATGCAGGTCGAGGCTCTCCCAGTTAGGCGGGTGGGAGAGGCTCGGTGGTCGGCATGTATGGAGAGTCCATGCATGGTCCTGGGGAGGGGTTTGCGAATTTAGCGTAGCCGCGACGGCCATTGCCCAGCATGCAAAGAACCGTAGTTCCCAGGGAAGCGACCAGAGTTAGCAATGCAGCTGCCCCAGCAAGTGCCCAATGGAGCACCCGGTGATCAATGACATCAGGCCGGTTGGGATAATGTTTTTCCCGGTATGCTAGCCAGATTGCCTCACCTCCAACTGATGGTAGGTTTGGTCGTGAGCACACTATTGAGGGTTCGGCCGCCGAGTAGCATTCGGACTCAACAGGCCGGCAGAAACACATGAAATTTTGAGTCGAGCGTTCGATTGTACAGTTTATGTTCAGGGAGATGCAGTTGTCTCCACAATCTGAGTAGCGAAAATAATTGGGATGAGCGTCAGTTGTCGTTTGGAGGACAAAGATGAACGCTATGAGAAAGATTGCTCGAGAGGCCATGGTTGTAAACCGATCAGAGAGCTCAAGCCGAATTCGAGGAAGTGGCTTCGTGAGCGCGTCGCTTAAATTGTCGGTCGTCGAGATATATCGATACTCTACTTGTTTTCTTTCAGCAAGCTGGCGCACATGAAGAAATCTGACCGCAACGTGTTTGGTTCGTTTGTGGAAAACAGGATTGTCAACCAGAGCGAGCGTTGATTTGTTGTCGCAGTAAACCACGGGCAGGATGTTTAGATGTAGTTCTTGAAAGAGAGTGCGTAGCCAGAGGGCTGATTTGGAGCAGTCAGTCAGCGCGAAGAACTCACTTTCCGTGCTGGAAAGGGAAAGCGATCGCTGCTGTTGCGAGTGCCAGAGGATGGCACCACCTGCGAGTATCGCCACGGAACCACTGACGGATCGTCGTGTCAACTTGCACGCCGCGTAGTCGGCGTCCGAGTAAATGTGAAGGGTGTCAGCTAGAGCAGAAGTATCGCTTCCCGAGTATATAATTGAGAGATTGGCGGTCGCCTGCAAGTAACGCAGAACTTTAAGACCGGCTTGCCAGTGTTGCTCAGAGTAATTCTCGAGAAAGCGGCTCAAATAACCGACAATGAATGAAATGTCTGGGCGTGTGGAGATCGCGCAGAACATCAAAGAACCGATCAGGTGACGGTAGGGTCGATCTTGAGAGCGCGCGGTAGTCTGGGGTTCAATGTCGTAGATGCTGGGATTAGCAGGTATTGAAAGAGGACGACAGTTGTCCAGATCGAACCGCTTTAGGATAGTCCTGATGTATTTGTATTGATTGAGCCAAATATTATGGTTCTTGTCGATATGAATGTGCATCCCGAGAAAGAGATTCAAAGGGGATGATTTTATCTGGAAATGCTTTTCAAGTTGGCTGAAGGTGGAATCAATCGGATGATCGTGCGTAGAGGCAACGATACCATCGTCGACATAAACAGCGAGGAGAAGAAGTTGTCCATCACTTCCATGTCGGTGATATAGGCAATTGTCGGCCTGACTCTGAATGAAGCCAAGAGCTGTCAAAACTCCAGAAAGCTTGCGATTCCAGCACCGGGGTGACTGTTTGAGACCATACAGGCTCTTATGTAACAGGCATACTCGTCCGGTACCATCTTCCCAACCAGGAGGCTGCGTCATCCAAATTTGTTCTTGGAGATCGCCATAGAGAAAAGCAGTGACAACGTCAAATTGACGAAGTTTCAATTTGCGCGAGGCGCTGATCGCAAGCAAAGTGCGAATGGTGTCCATCCGTGCCACGGGGGCAAACAGTTCTTGATAACTGTCTGGGTGCTGATTAAACCCACGGACAACTAAGCGTGCACGATAACGTTCAATGCGATTATCGGCATTAGTTTTCCGGCGAAACACCCAACGGCAGGTAACTGGCTTTTTATTATGCGGAAGGTCAACAAGTGACCAGACCTTGAGGTCAGATAGTGCATTGAGCTCAGTTTTCATGGCCGAGCGCCAGTGATCGGCGTCGGGAGCGCTAAGGGCCTGTTTGAGCGTTTGGGGTTCTGGAAGAGAGGTCTCGGCCTGCTGAGCTTCTGTAGCATATCGCGCTGGCAGGCGGAGAGAGTCTCTGCGTCGAAGGTTCATATGCTCCGTTGGGGGTGGGGCGATTGAGGGTTCAACCTCTGAATCGCTTCGGTTGGCCGAGTCAGTAGCTCTCGGCCTAGCGAGGTCCTCGTCAGAACCAAAAGGAGTTCCGATGTTTTCGTCATCGGAGGAGTTTAGCGCGTCCAAATCATTTATGGCCTCATCGGTTCCCGAACCGGGGACGTGCGCTGCACTAGGAGGTGCCTTCCCCAAGAACCTGACGTCTTTCGTCTCCTTCATTGTGGGAGGAGATCCTGGGACAGAAATTCTATATCCATCCACCTGATCATTGTATCCTTCCATATAGGCGGGAATACCACGGTCCATGAATTTATCGGTCTCACCTTCATTGTAATCGAAGCAGGGCGAACCGAAGGGACGTAAATGAGAAGTCTTTGGTTTCACGCGATAGATCATCTCATAGGCGGATTTGCCGGTTTTCGGGCAAACATTGACAATGTTCAGAATGTACACGGCGCAGCGGCAGGCTTCAGGCCAAAGATAGCGCGGTAATTCAGAATCTATGAGCAAGGTACGAGCTAGTTTAGTTATTGTCTGATTATTGCGCTCTGCCCGGCCGTTATGCTGAGAGCAAGCAACATTGCTCATTTTCAATTCTGCGCCTATGTGTGTCAAGTGTTGCTTTACCTCGGCGTTGTCGAATTCACGACCATGATCGCAAAGGAGTTGCTTCACCTGAGATCCCGTTTGCGTATGAAACCAAGTTAGAAATTGCTAGATCATAGCCGGAGCTTGATCCTTGGACTGGAGTAGGAAGATTCGGTTGAATTTGGAATACTGATCATGAAGATTCATGAAGTAGCGTTCACCTTTGAGACCATTTTTAGACATGGGACCGCAAAGATCAGTGGAGATGTAGCCCAGGGACTGTGGCGCTGCTGAATCGGGTTTTGAGCGATAAGTTGCTCGATTCAGTTTCCCTTTGATACAGGCAGAACAGGTAATCTGGTCTTTTTTGTAGGGTATCCCCTATCGAGCCAGATAGTGCTGGACCTGCCGTTTATTGACATGGCCGAGCATCTTATGAGCACTCTGCAGAGTTAAATTTCGTGACGTGGTTAGCAAGCATTCGGCGAAAACGGGAACCGTCACAGCTCGGGCTCGGAGGGCAAAAAGACCACCGTCCACCGGGACGGTGAGAGTAGCTAAGTCTCTGTCCAATTGTTGGCCAATTATGTTGGCAAATATGTTGGCCAAGTTGCCAATTATTGTTCATCAGGCAGGCCATCGAAATAAGACAGCGCTCGACTGATGACGGAAACGCGGCCATTCGCGCAAGCGGCAAGCAATAATCAATTGATTCATTTTTCTTCCAGGGCCTCCATGATGCTGGAAGCACTATGATGTGTCCGATGCAATGATGAACGAGTATCTTTCTGAGCAACAGACGATATCATACTCAAGTGCCTCATGACCCAACGATCCGATTCCAGACCTGGGTGACACGAGCTTCTACCATCCCGCAAATCTTTTGTATTAACCAACCACGATTAGTAATCAAATAAAATAGCTTGCAACCCGATACTGAAGCTACCTCACTTACAAGGACTATGTTTTCAACTGAGACCAAGCCACCATTAACTAGAAATAAGAATAAATATTGCATGAGGCTCATTCAAAATCAGCCTTCAGGTTTATTTAGCACAGAAACGATCATGACAAAGCACATTCCCAACTTAGATTGCCGACAGTAATAGGATGCACCGCCTTCTAGCTCATATTCAAATCATAGCCTCGATTGGAAAACCAAAAAATACCTAGTGAGACCTCCTTCTTGTGGCGTTGACCAAGGGATCTCATCCCCTTGGCCAACCCCCCAAGGCCAACCGCCACCCTGGGGGCCGGGACACCGTCACACCTCCCCTCTAACACATCCTCTTTCGGGTTAATGCCCCGGACTGGATCTAGCTTTAATGGTGGTGGTGCCCCGGGCCCTACCTAAGTTACTATTCATACGCCTAATCATATAGAATTGGGATTTAATATATCTCCCCTCGACATGATCGATGAACTCTTTCAAAGAAAAACTAATTCGACTTGTTGCACAGTCTCTCAGGGGCTCTTGATGCGATCTCCGCCAGTGCTCACCAAAAGCTCTGAAGGTATTCTTGATGTTATCTGGAGAATCGCCGACGTCGTCAGTTGCAATGACTTCCTCACCCCAACGCGTGTAGTTACCACGCACAGGACAAATAGGGCAGACATACTTCGCCTTCGCAGATTCCTCGGCAATATAGAAACGCAAACCATAGAAGGGCCGATTGAGAGGCTTACAAATGTACCGCATCGTAAAGAACATAAACGCAATGCTGAGACGACCCACACGTTCTTGACGATATTTTTCAATAAATCGATCGCTGAATCGCACGATTTCGGCTCGTTTCGACGTCAATACCTGAATAACACGATCATGCAAACTTCGCTTATACTCATCTGTCATCGGCTCGATTCTATAAACAACTCCATCAGCATCATGAACGCTGAATCGACGATCGATCCTCACGACAGGCATTGGTTCTTGAGTTTCTTCAAGCTCTTCGTCGACAGATGGTGAAGATCGGGGAACAACATGGAGAGCGACGGTTGCAGGTTGAATGACTCGATGACGAATTAATATTTCTCGATCCCTCCGTTCATTCGAATTAATAGGACTTGCTTCCGGAACGTATGGATTCCCCGAAGCTATGACGTAGAGATTGGCTGTCAATTGCGAATCAGTGTTCATGGACAGCATTCTTTCTGATATCAGCGCTGACAACTCTGACAATTTCATCCAATTCGCAATACGCATGGCACTAATGTAGAACTGTTGTATGATGAATATCTCTGAATTGGGTAGAGTAGCAGCATTGAGAATTCGTAGTCGTTTACATTTTGAGTCAGCTATTGTGATGAGTCCATGGATGAAATCATTCCAGAGAGCTCCGCTCTGATAACGATCATCATTACGAATTAACCAGGTAAAACGCTCGTCGTCATGATAACTGCAAGAACTCGCTGCTGCATTGTCCATGGTAACGGGGAAGTCTTCCATATTTTCTTGGCCAGACAGGTTCAACGAATGAAGCGGCTCCGGATGATACGAATTCTGACAGTCCAAATCGACCGCGTTAGGCGCTGCATCACTTTCGATATCTCTCATTTGAACTATGAATGGATGCCGCCATATTGTGAGCGGAGGGCCGATATGTGACTCCAAAAATTGCTGTCCAGCATGAGAAACAAACAACGAAGACATGTTGAAAGTTCTACGATCAGCTTCGGATACGTCAGCCTGTCTTTTCCGGCTAGGTAGATTCTCTCCCGCAACCGAAACTCGCTCTGCAACATCACTCTGGCCATCGGTGAGCTGAGAAGAAGGAGCATTTGTTGTTGTGGTCGAAGTAGTTGCTGGACGACATGGTTTTTGTTCACACCGAATGTCGAGTAGACCAACAGCCACCGCATGATCGATAAGCGCTCGCCAGTACTGCACTGATCGCTTCGACAAGAGACTATATGATTGAGTCCAAAGAAAACGTATTCGCAGTTCGACTTTTCGGTCGTTCATCATGTCCCGGATACTCTCTTGAGACGGCGAATCAGCTGCGAGGAACCACGATTGACCCACCATATAATGGCTCAACTTATTTGCGTCCAACCATCTTGGCAAACGTAATGTATCCTCGAGCAACATTCTTAATTCCTCATCGCATGATTCGGCTATTGCGATTTGTGACCCAAACGTGGCACTGATTTTGCAGATTGAACAGCACTCCACATCGCGCAGCATTCCACTGACCACGAAGGTATTTTCACCATCAAGGTATCGACTGACGGCTTGCCAAATACAGTTGTAACGGTTGAAAACGTAACGACGCCGGCTTTCCATGAAGGTTGATAAAAAGATAGTAGCTTTCGCCTGTGTTCCATTCCTTCCTCCACGACCGATTTCTTGATAATAGTCTTTGATTGAGGCGGGGTATCCGGAATGGATGATATGCTGCACGTTCGACTTGTCAAATCCCATTCCAAGCGCTTTTGTTGCCACGATCAAGTTTACAAGATCAAGCATGAAGGCTTCGAGATGCATTTCCCTGTGAACTTCTGTCGCATGATAAGTCACATGACCGATCCGAGCTTGTTTCAGCACAGCGCTGATTGCCTCAACTGCTTTCACATCCGTTACATAAATGATCGTGGGCTCAGTGAGATCAATCACGCCAACTAAGTCTTGCAAAATTGATCTCGCATTCTATACTCTAATATATATATTCGAGCGTTTAGAAGCTTTCCGAAAAATTCTAAATGAATAACCGGGTAACGAGGCACTAATAGAAGCAATATCGGCCGGCAACAAAGAAGCGCTACACATTAGAACAGGAGTGATTTTCGGGTCGAAACTGGAAGCTATCGACTGCAATAGTTTGGCACAGGCGGGAAGAAAGTGATTCCAATCAACAATCGAATGACATTCATCGACAACTATCAATCCTATTCGACCAGCATCATGAAGATATTTGAACTTCGACAGGTAACAGTTAAAATATTCCGGCGAAGTGAGAAGCACAAACGTTTCCCCGTTTAGACAGCGGTTCAAAACGCCTTCATTGCTATTCTCACTCTGAAGATGATTTCCACCGAACGATTCTCTAGCGACGTTTGCATTACGACGATGCCTTGGACCAAGGAAAACTGTTGCCACGCCATACTTTTCGTTACCACAACGCACTTGATCGAAACACAGTGGCCTCAGAGGCGCGATGCAAATGACAGAAGTATTCAAATATGCCGAAATAAAATAATACAGCAAAGACTTCCCACCGCCCGTTGGCATTATTGCAAATACAGATTGCTTTTCCAAGAGATTTCGAATTATACTCAGTTGATCGTGACGAAAGCTTTGAATCGGGGGGAATCGCTCTCGGAGATACAATTCCAATTCGTCAGTACTACACTCGGGAACACTTTTAAGCGAATCCATATCAGCACGAATACGGATGATGCTGACACCACCCAAGAGACCAATAGAAACTGAATGCTAAGAGAAAACAGCCTGCCAGACAACAATTCGCATGTTAGTAACATGCTAATAGCATGCCATCATCGAAAGGCCGTTCGAACATGCCTGTGCCCGACAATATCACCTTGCAACATGCATTTCAAGAAAAAAAATCTCTTCTTCGTGATATATTTATCACTGAGCAGAATGGATTTCTTATTCAACATACGCATTTTTCCTACGAGAATCAAACTTCTCGAAATCATAAACACCATGAAACCAACTCAGAGCTCCCTTGTAGGCCAACTGCCCTGTCGAGCATCACATTCGGCCACATACGCCACATTCAACTCAAGAAATGTCTGAATATTGAATCCTCATTGACCCAGATGATGTGTTGCCGATGTACAATTCCGCGAGAGGGCAGGCCTATACCACAATAAAGATGTGCAGTCTTCAAACAAACAATCCATAGCAGTTTCTCTGTCCGAAGCAATCGTTACTCCTGTGCGAACCGACCGACATCAAGTTTTTAATGTCTTCATCGGACTCCTCTGCATCCTGTCAGGATAACCGGCGTGTGCCAAAACGGAACCTGTGGCAAATGACGGTGTTATCAAAAACGAAGAACCCGGAGCTCAAGGTGAAGCTGCGGGAGTTAGTTTCAAATAATTCGTTCGTCAGAGCACAAACCGCACGCCAAGAAACCTAATTCACAACATGAGTCCGAGGAATTCGAAGCGGGTCCATCGCGCCGCGCAGAAGAGGAGTCCGAAAACGACTCGCTCCTGTGGCTAACTGCACGTCCGCGCCAGCGCGCACAGGCAGATAGCTATCACGACACGGTACCGAGAGAGTCCGCCGGATGGCGCTGCTCGTCAGCGCACTCGGCCGGCACTCTCAAGAAAAGCGAACGATACTAGAAAGAGCTGATTCCGAATGATACGTAGGTAGGAGTCCGAGGACTATAAGAAGAACAATGATATGATCAATAAAATGAATGCCAACGCCTCTTCCGCGGAACTCAGACTCAGACGGGGCACAGCAGACGACGCTGACCGGGGGTCAGCTGTCAACGTCTGATACGTGCAACAGTGCAACTTCAGGGACCGGTCTAAGCAGACGGTCAAGGGCAGGCTTAGCTTGCAAAATCTGAACAAACTGAGTTCTGAACCGGAAGACGGTCGCGGCCGGTACATTCTATCCTTGAGTGTCTTTCTTCCGGGGATTCGGCAGCTGGGTTTGTGACAGCTCCCACCCGGTGAAGACGACTTTGCCCAACTGAATCAAGACCTTGCTTTGTCCGACGTACGTCTCACCAAAAACAAATTATTTCACACAACACAACATGCTGTTGCCCTTATTAATTCCATGAGGATAACATAAACACCATTACCATTACAGAGCGCTCCTTCAACAACTTCATCGGCAGCAGAACTTGAACGGGACACCGCAAGGGACACTGCCGGCTGCTCATCCATGCCTGACCTTCAAACAATCCCGGTTAGCTTCATTCTCGAGAACAATATGGGAAAACCGGCAAACAATAACTACAACAAAATCCTCTTTCCACAGACAACAGCGGAATTAGAATCGTGTAAACAACGAGCTCTTCGTCGGAGTTTTGTCCCCCTTCAACGACTTCCTGAGCCCGCTGCCACAGGTTCACTACTCATCGACCACGGCGAACATTCAGACGCCAATAGACAACTTACAACGGAACCCACATTTCTGGTAAGCAACACAAACTCACGACAATGAACAATTCCCAATAGACCGAGCATTACAACCGATAATTTTCATTCCAGATCAACGAGGATACCGAGAGCATAACAGAACGTTGCACCAGTGTACGCGTAGAAACCAACGCACCGAATGGTAAATACTAACGCTTCGTAAACAAAGCAACGGCGCCAATCCACGATTTCACTGATTTTGACACCAAGAAAACCACATGATTTCTATTTTCTCCATCCAGAATTCCTCTTCCCAATGATTCTTACGCGCGAATACTAATGTGTACCCATTTCTATTTACAGGGCCTAGAGTGAGTCCCGCCACAAATACGACGGGCCAGTCGAACCCCTCACACCGCGCGCAGATTCCAAAAACTGCACCTTCCATGGCGCTACTCGTCGAATCGATTCGAAACTGTCTAACAGTAGACGAAGCCAAAGGCTACTTGGAACAAGTAGATTTCGAGACGGCTGTAATCAACTGCGAAATGTTCGACTTCTACCTCAAAGATCTATACAGACGAGGACGAACTGCCATCATACCTCTATTGCAAACGTTCCACATCACACAATCCGTATGGTACGACACTCACAGCACAGAACGAACTACACACATACCAAACACCACAATCAGCCCTTCTACAGTCATCAATCAACAATCTATCGTAAACATTCAAAATCCTTCCTTTGCCTATACACACGCCACACCCATTATCACACCTAGTCCACAGCTACAGCGACCCCAGCCCGAAATATCAGCTACACCATCCCCAGAAATGCTTTTCAACACACGCCGCTCTCCACACATCTCCCTACCTACTATAGAACACCTTTGGCGACATCTTTTTACTCCAACAATGACAGCTGCACTCTTAGAACCAATAGAAGAAGAACAACCAAATCCGCCGCAAACAGACAAACAAGGCAACAACGAAACCCCACCCTCTTTCTGAATTTCACTACAAACGGCAGAAAGTACTGCCGAGAAATATTATCCATCAACAATCAAATATAGAGCACGATGCAAGCCGCATCTTATGATGTACAAATAAACTTCATCAAAACCTTGGTTTGTTTCGATCGCTGAGTAGTTTTTTAGCGCTACATACATTATCTCAGAAGTGACAACTCACTTGCTCTTCTTCCATTGAGGAAACTCCCTGACTACGGATCCCTTTCACCCCCAATCAAAAAACAATCATTAAAAAAACCTTCAATTTGATGAAGCAATTCAAAACATAACGACGAAGATGACAAAGCTAAAAAGCCTAACATCTCCTTAGGGCTCTTCTACATTAAAATCAGGACGCAGGTTTCACGAGCCAGACGACGGTTGCGTTTGCTCACTTTGTGGTCGGCCGGCCCGACGCTACCACTACCGGGACTGTCCCGTGAGGACCCCCCTACGTGAGCTGGAGGCGGGACCCGCCGAATGACGGCTACGATCGGAGCCTTCGCCATCATTCGTGTGTCATGTTATTATTTATTTATGTACTATTAACCTTATTATGCTGAAGAGCGTGACAATAAACTATATATATACCCTAAAGTCTTGCGTATAAGGAACTTATCGTATAGAGAACTTTTCCTATAAAGGACTTTTCGTATAGAGAACTTTTCCTATAAAGGACTTTTCGTATAAGGAACTTTTCCTATAAAGGACTTTTCGTATAAAGAACTTTTCCTATAAAGGACTTTTCGTATAAGGAACTTTTCCTATAAAGGACTTTTCGTATAAGGAACTTTTCGTATAGAGGACTTTTCGTATAAAGAACTTTTCGTATAAAGGACTTTTCGTATAAAGGACTTTTCGTATAAAGGACTTTTTGTATAAAGGACTCTTCGTCCCTCGTCCTGGTTCTTCATTGGGAAAGTCCTTTATACGAAAAGTCCTTTATACGATAAGTTCTTTATAGGAAAAGTCCTTTATACGAAAAGTCCTTTATACGAAAAGTTCCTTATACGAAAAGTCCTTTATAGGAAAAGTTCCTTATACGAAAAGTCCTTTATAGGAAAAGTTCCTTATACGAAAAGTCCTTTATAGGAAAAGTTCTTTATACGAAAAGTCCCTTATAGGAAAAGTTCCTTATACGAAAAGTCCTTTATAGGGAAAGTTCTTTATACGATCGTCACTTTTCCGGAAAACCGGGTTCGTTATACGCAAGACTTTAGGGTATATATTAAAATCAGGAAACGCGAAATTATACGGATCACTCGGGGTTGATGTTTCAGTGGCAAAGGACAACGGACGCCTTTGTTTAGGATGAAAAACTTCAGCAGAATTTACAACAGGCTTCGTGATAGCAGGAATTAACAGCGACGCGTTGCTCTCGGGACATTCAGGCTCTGCAGAACGATCTAATTCGTCAACGAGCTCATTGAAGCTTGACTCAGCTGATTCTTTGTCGACATTTCCGCCTTCATCGGCCTCGACTTCCTGATCTGCGGTCTCACGAGTTTCATCTGCCGATGCTTGCAATGGTTGTTCGGGAGCTTCCTCAGCTTTATCTCCTTCATCTTCGGATTGAAAGAGATTTTCGAGCCTTTTCTGCGTTCGCTCGGAGAAACCCAGAACTCGGATTCGCTTCGGCCCCCTTGAGTAAGTATTACCGAACCGGAGCCCGGAACTCCACTTTCGAGTCCGCCTGTCTTGATAATTATTGCTATCAAGCATCCGCTGAATTTCTGCCTCATTGTTAGTTTTGAACACCCATCTTAAAAACGGAAACCACTCGTTAAAACTTTTGGCCGCTAATAATGCATCGACCTCACACACCTTTCTCATGGCTTCATTTGCATTGAGAGATTTCCCTATCGCGTTCAGTAAAACACTGCGTTCAATATCCTGCTTTCGCCCGTAGTTGATTGTAGTATTCTCTGGCGAATGCGCAGCTGCTTGTCGATTAAGTTCCGCCTGTGATGATTGCCTTCTGAAGGGTGTGGAACGTCCACCGTTACTGCGGTTACGCATCGAAACCGATTTTTTACTTTGGCTCGTTGACTTCGAGCGTCCAATCATTGAATCGTCTCCGTTCCCCTCATATGATGTGTGATCGAATTCATTGCATTGGGCTCCACGGACGGGATCAACAGGCCCTGATTCAAACTTCACACTTGCACTAGCGTGATCCAAATGACGAACAAAACTATCCTCGGTGCAAACCGATTCAATATCGACATCGTAGCTAGTGATTTCGTCTTCGTCGGCAAAAATCTGCTCCCATTTCTTGATGTTTCGGATGTCGCTGATGGTGACGCTTCGATCCGGAAACAGTTCCTTGAAAACGATGTTCCCTTGGACTGGCGTGACGGTATGAAGGAGCACATGATAGTGTGGATGCTTCAGCGAACACGATCGGCCGGATGAAGGATAGATTGGTCCGTCAATTTTAATTTTAAAACGAAACACACTAGGATCACTCTTCAATCTTTCAATGACAGCGTCCTTGAAGCGATACAGATCCTCAGCACATGATGCTTCTTCTCGCGTAATATCGATGACCAAGGTCCATTTCGACGCCTTCAGGCCGGCAGATTTTGGACTCTGAAAAAGCAACAAAACACTTGTAGAAGAGAAACAAATTAAACACGTAACGGACAAAGGGCCTAAGTCACTATCCTTCAACATAGAACTAAGGCACTTCTTCCATGGCGTTCTTCAATTGCAAACGAAACTTCATCATCGAATACACTTACTTCAGAATACATCGCAAATAGCAGCTTGCAGTTCAACGACACACACTGGACGGCCACACTTAGCGGACTGATCAGACTACCTTCACGAGACTCCTCTCATCGACTATTGATAAACATTGTATGCCTCAAACAATCACACAACGCTAGTCCAACTTGCTATAAGCAAGCCTTTAACATGCGCAAATGTAATGTCCACTCATACAGGGTGCGGCACCCAAAATGCTCCGATTACAAACGCCTGTTAAATCTGAACCAGATGAGATATCGAAGTTCTGTTTGCGCGAAAAGTTGCGTCTTGAATTGCCATTTCGTTTGCGATTCGTCCGCCTACAAAAGCTCGAAGCGCCGAGATTCGCCTGGAGAAAAACCGCGAAAATCTGGGTTCGTCTATGGGACGCCCATAGTGAACGTCTGTCAAATCTGAACCAGATGAGATATCGAAGTTCTGTTTGCGCGAATAGTTACGTCTTGAGTTGCCATTCTACGGCTTTGAGCTATCGGGAGCGAACAGATTTCAAACGGAATGGCAACTCAAGACGCAACTATTCGCGCAAACAGAACTTCGATATCTCATCTGGTTCAGATTTGACAGAAGTTCACTATGGGCGTCCCATAGATGAACCCAGATTTTCGCGGTTTTTCTTCTGACAAATCTCGACGCTTCGAGCTTTTGGAGGCGGATGAATCGCAAACGAAATGGCAATTCAAGACGCAACTTTTCGCGCAAACATAACTTCGATATCTCATCTGGTTCAGATTTAACAGGTGTTTGTAATCGGAGCATTTTGGGTGCCGCACCCTGTATCATCCAAACAACCAACAGACCGCATCAGAATGCTATGATCACGCCAATCAAGGCAACCCGAGTTAGCAAGGAAGAAGAGCAAGGAAGATATTCCATGTATGATGTCATCGTTGACGAACATATCCCGAAATGACTCAACAAACCCACTCCCATTTACGCGAAATAAAACGCTGTGATAGCATATCAAATACATTATTTATTACAAACACATAGCCTCTTGCCATTTAACAGCCCCGAAAAATAAATGAAGTCCAACAACTATAAACACAAATCATTCTTCTGACACTAAGGCTCGCGAAGTATCCATCCTCGCAGGTTTCTTCGGAATTCTCCAGATTTTTTCAGGGCCAAATCCATTACCCCGAACCTGGAACATCGCAAGCTAGACTTCATACACTCAATACGGTCGTAAATAATCACAAGAACACTTACCGCTGATACGGCATTTTGTAACGATGAAACTCGACCCCCAACAACATTTGGCGTAATTAGAGACTTCGTACTGGTTGTGAGATAATTATATGTATTCATCGGAATTTTCAATCGAGCATCCCGAACCAAAATCACAGACTCCCTGGAAAAGAGCAACCTCTTAACAACCATTTCCGCCCAAATCTTCAAGTCCTCACGGAACAAAATAAAGGCCTTCACTCACCACAGACATGTGCTTTCTATGATCATCTTCGACATCTCCGAATCCCATATCGTCACCACAATACTATTCAACGAAGCGTCCGCTATTTCGATACGCAACGACGTACCCGTTGTTCCATTAGCGAATAATTCCTCGGATATTTCGCCTGCAACAACTACATCAAAGTATCCGTTTTGCAACACGAAATATTAAGCGACACTCCACGTACCTATGGCAACGATGACTCCCATGACGGACACAAGACGACTCTCAACATCTTCGCAAAGATTCCGAATCGGTTCTACGGCAACCTCCTCGGAATCCTGGTGAAACAGTTCTCGAAACCTCCGAACTTTCTCCTCCTTCAGAATTCCAAACGACCAACGGAACATTTTCAATACGAATGAACAACTCGTACTCGGATCAAGACTTCGGCTCGGAGCAGCGGCTGTCACTTTCAAGAAGAAGAATCTGAAGGCTTCCCCTGAAAATATTTCCATGAAGAAAATGCTGACTGATCGAACCGTATACTCGACAAGAACTTCTACCAACCGATACGAAGAATGATATCCAGTTTGTCCAATTGTTCCACACCATCCCAATAAACTACATGGGCTGTTCCTCCTTGAGTATCTTTTATGATGAAGTTGAAAGGCCGGTTGGTACCGACGGTTGAGTTCAAACCACCTATTCTCTTATGGATTACTACAGCCTCTATACAAACTGTAGCATCCACAGATGTGATGTCAGAGCATGAAACAGGATGTAACTCCATCTCAACCACGAATTCTCCGACGATACAAACCACCACACGGCGATATACTTCTGAATACCGAGCCTTCTTCGAGCACTCCCTCTTTATACGCACGCGAGCGCAACTGCATGCAAAGCACAATTATCTGCCTAGCAACAACAGCATGCCCCAATCCTATTTATACCTTTGGCTTATAAATGTCGATTCTGACATTACCCTAAACTGCCGCGTATAACGAACCATGTTTTTGGACATAAAAAACCTCAGAACTCAGCGTGGCGATGAGAGATGTAGGTTCTGGGACTGTTTCATGGTAGATCTCCTTCCGATCAACTATGGAACATTTTCAGAAGATGCATTTTCAATCACACACGCTTAGTTCTGAGGTTTTATATGTCCAAAAACATGGTTCGTTATACGCGGCAGTTTAGGGTACTTTAAAGAATGGTCGAATACATTTTGAAAACAAGATTTTTTATTACTATGCTCTGATCGGATGATACTCATCACGTATATCCTACATAGGCATATACCACAAAAAATACAATAAGAACTACTTCACATATTAAATAAAGAAGCGCCTAGCTTCAACAATCAAAGGCCTCCCCTTCTTCATTGACTTCAAACAAACCTGCCTCGTAAAACGGCAGTGTATTGGGAGTTCCGAAGTCTACATCCAACCGAGTTCCGACCACGTCCACAGTCCGAAAGCGCTGTATTCGCCGTCCGAGCCGATTGTGCTTCGACGCCTTGACCTTGACGCTTTTGACGTAGAGTTTCATCATTTTCTTCAGCGACATCGACTTTCGCACCTCCGTAAAGCGGCACTCGGGGTCTCCAAAATGAGGATCCACCTCGGCAGACACGGACACAGGCATCTTCGTTATGAGCGTTTGTTTGAAAAGCGAAATACGACCAACGTATCAAATACTCAACGTTAAAGTCTGAAGACCTTTTGCCTTCAACAGTCTCGGTGCACCCACTTTTATACATACACAAACAAAACAGCATTCCAAACACAAACAGACGCCAAACAACATAGCATGTCATATCATTGCTTGCTATACCAAACTAAAAATAACATGCCTGATGACATGTTACTACATGTTTCACACATCATCCGTGACAACTACTCTCTTCAACTTGGTGGTCGTTGCTTTCTCTTGGTGGAAGTGGATGACGAGGACCGAGGAATGCGGTTTCGACTCCATACTGTTCGTTGCCACTCCTCACTTGATCGAGACACGATGATCTCAATGGAGAGATGACCAGGGTTACTTTCTTTACAAATGTAGTAAAGAAGAAGTAGATAAGTGCTTTGCCGCCTCCGGTCGGCATCACAGAGAAGACGGATCGTCGATCAATTAGATCTAGAATATTTTGCTCCTGATTGTAACGAAAGTTAGGCACGAACGGGAATCTGGCCCTGAGGTGTTCCCTCAACTGCTCACTTCTTGACGCTGGAGTCGACATGATTTTCACCGGATTACTCTTGAACGTAGATGAGGATGTTTGCAAAAAACACGCGTTCGGAGCACTCTTGTCGTGAGCGGGCTGTGGTTTATTATTGTATTGCTGATTGTGATTTATGCCTCCTCTGCGCACCGAGCGCGGGCGTTCTCAACAAAATCTTGTGTATTTAGAACCAGCCGGCCTTCGGCCGACGGGTCTAGGACATTTCATCTAAAAACATGGCGGCGCTGAAATGTAAACAAGTCATGACCGGGATGCCTTTAGCGGAGAGGCTCTCAGGACCTGAAACCTGAAAGAGCCGAGCTCATGATGGGAAAGGGACAGGTGAAATCCGGAGGGTTGACGGCTCTTGAGAGCCGGTGGCTCCAGTATATTTTAAGGCCGAGCTCCGGGGGCGAATCAGTTACTGACTGATGATAATTCAAATTCGTTTCTAGATCGTATCAATCTGCGAGTATGCGTACAAATCGGCTCGGAGTAGCCCCTATTGCGGCCGAATATACTTGCCGAGCAAGGCCGCTCCGCGGATTTCTCCGCTTCATTCTTCTACCTGATCAAAGTGCTTGTTCTATTCAGCGAATTTCCTGGAAGTCATGATAAGATCCTTGTTGAAAACTTCTCGCCCATCCAGCAGTGGCGTGTCCAGGATTTTTTGTGGGGGGGCGACTCCATGTTACGCGGTGGCGATTCGACACTTCGGACTCAGAGGTATAGGACTTTAACATGGGAAGAAAAAAATGTGGGGGGGCGATCGCCCGATCGCCCCCCCCCCCCCTAAACACGCCACTGCCATCCAGACTCTCGGTTCTAGCACCGTCAATTTGAGAATTGGGCTGCTTCTCCGCTATTCACGAGCCGTCAAGATTCCGAATCGTGAGCGCTGTGCCCTGCCATTCTCTCCCAGTCGAATTGGCTGCCCTTTCCCGCGAGCGACCGGTCTATGATGATGATGATCTGTTTACATTTCTGCGCCGCCATGATTTTAGATGAAATGTCCGTTTCCCTCGGCCGACTACGCTGCCCGGCCTCCGAGCGGCCTTTTTGCGTTTCCTGCGCTGCCAGTGAAGACTGCGAGAGACAATGGAGAGGTCGGATAAGAATTTCGTGACAATAATGTTGGGTGGTTTGAAGAGCATACAGCGGACTACGTGACGTAGACGGTTTTTTTTTTGTTCAACGTGTCAGCCCAAGTTACAGTAAAAGGGCAATCGATATTAATTTCAGAAGTCCGAATATCACTTTGCGAGCGCAGCATTGGCTCATCAGACCGACCCTGACATCATCCCCATGGGAATGTATGGCTTAGGGAAGTGCGATCGGACCTTTTCACGAATAGGTTCTAAAGAGTATGATAAGAAAGGCCCGAGATCTCCCCATGGATTCAAAAAAGCATTATCCGACCGATACCGAGATACCTTCATAGGATCCAAAGAGTATAATCAGACCGACCCCGGAATCATCGTCATAAGCTTGGGAAAGTATGATCAGACGTATCCCGCAATCGTCTCTATGGGTTTCAAAAAGTTCGATTAGAAAGGCCCCGGAATCCCCCCTGGACTCCAAAAAGTATCATCTGACCGAACCCGAAATCCCCGCCCTTCACTCCCAAACACTCCCAAAACACGGCGAGGCCGACCCCGATATCACCATTATGGACTCTGAAATACATGATCAGACCGGCTTCGTAGTCGCCTCCAAAGATTCCGAAAAGTATGATCTGACCGACCCCGGAATCCTCCCCATAAGTTTAGAAAAGTATGCTCAGACCTACCCTGGAACTACCTTTATAGGTCTCAGAAAGTACGATCAGAAATTATGGTCAGACCGACCCCGGAATCAACTCCATAGGTTCCAGATCAGAGCGAGCACGGAATCGCCCCATGGGCTCAGAGGAGTATGGTCTGAGTGGCCTCGAGATATCCCCATAGACTCCGGAAACCCCATAGATTCCCCCATGGAGAGAATCCCTCCCCATGGACTCAGAAACGTATCATTTGAACGACTCCGAAAAACCTACCCGG
The DNA here is from genome assembly GCA_028455905.1 of Neoseiulus californicus. Classification (NCBI taxonomy): domain Eukaryota; kingdom Metazoa; phylum Arthropoda; class Arachnida; order Mesostigmata; family Phytoseiidae; genus Neoseiulus; species Neoseiulus californicus. The sequence continues at coordinate 892,435 of JAMQGS010000011.1, forward strand.
AGTCGCCTCCATATAGATTCCTGAAAGTATGACTACGGAGGGACTACGGAATCGCCGCAAAGACTCGGAAAAGACTGATCACACCGACCCCGGAAAGTGTGGTCTGACTGTCCCTCAAATGCCCCTATAGACTCCCAATAGTATAGTCAAAGCGACCCCGGAATTACCTCCATGGACTCTAAAAACTGTGACCGACCCCGGAATCGCATTCGCAGGTTCCAAAAAGTATGATTATGGAGTACCCGGGTTCTTCCATGGTCTCAAAAAAGTATCATATGACCGACCTCGAAATGCCCGTCCTGTACTCCCATAGACTTCCAGCAGTATAGTCAGACCGACCCAAAATCACCTCCATGGGTTCCAGGAAGTATGATCAGACTGCCCCTGGAACGCCTCCATCGGTTTCAGGAAGTGTGATTAGACCGAACCCGAAATCGCCCCATACGCTCAAAAAAGTATGACCTGGCCGACCCCAGAATTCCTCCACGGACTCCCGAGTGTCCCGTTATCCATTGAGGGGCTGCAGCGAGAGAGATTCCTATCAGAGATATGAGAGATAGGCTAATAACTGTTGTTTTGGGAGAAATGAGGGGGGGGGGGTGGGGAGGTGGGTAGCCTATGTCCGTCACGGATGGGTCCTCTACACGAAACACCCTGGCTCCGGGCTCGTTCAAGCTTGGTTTCCGAGTCTATCGCGAACAGACAAACAGACTGACAGACTGACAGACTGACAGACTGACAGACTGACAGACTGACAGACTGACAGACTGACAGACTGACAGACTGACAGACTGACAGACTGACAGACTGACAGACTGACAGACTGACAGACTGACAGACTGACAGACTGACAGACTGACAGACTGACAGACTGACAGACTGACAGACTGACAGACTGACAGACTGACAGACTGACAGACTGACAGACTGACAGACTGACAGACTGACAGACTGACAGACTGACAGACTGACAGACTGACAGACTGACAGACTGACAGACTGACAGACTGACAGACTGACAGACTGACAGACTGACAGACTGACAGACTGACAGACTGACAGACAAACAGACAAACAGACAGCGTTTTGACTTTTATTTATATAGATTGACTAAGTTTTCTCATTCTCCAGCAGGTGATCATCGTAATAATGTCAAGATCTCGAAGCAACTACAGCCTCAAACACAGCCTCAAATACAGCCTCAAACACAGCCTCAAATACAGCCTCAAACACAGCCCCAAATGCCGCTTCTTGCACAGCATCAAGTAGTACTTCTAACACATCATCAAACACAGTTTCAAATACAGCCTAAACACGTACACAAAGACTGCTTCGAAATATTCTCAACCCCATTTGTCAACGGAATTCGGAACACGGCATCAAATACAGCCTCAAACACAGTCACAAACACAGCCTCGAACACAGCCTCAAATTCAGCCTCAAACACAGCCTCTAACACAGCCTCAAACACAGTCTCTCACACAGCCTTCAACACATCCTCAAACACAGCATCAAGTACTACCTTTAGCGCTTCATCGAACACAGTTTCAAATACAACCTCAACACAGGCACAAACACTGCTTCAAATATAGTCTCTACCCCATTTTCCAATGCAATTCGGAACACGGCATCAAGTACAGCCTCGAACACAGTCTCAAATACAGCCTCAATATACTAATAATACAGCCTCAAACGCAGCCTCATCGTAGCTTCGCAGTTTCTTCAGTATCAAATGTAGTTTCAAGTACAGACACATGTATTGATGTGGAGGGTAATCGTGTGTTAGAAATATGGTCCTGGTACCTTTAGATAGTGCTCCAACGAACTCCCGGTGGAGTCCCCACAAGCCTAGTTGCAATCTCGATACGGGCTAATAAACGACAAGTTCTAAAAATCAGCAAATTCAGCAACATATATTTTTGTTAAAATCGAACTTCCAAAATTGTTCCAATTATTATGGCCGCTATATTATATCGATATCATTGATGCACTCGTTAAAAGAATCATCAGCATTCTCTGTGCCAACTGTTTCATTAGGCAAAATGGCGCTTGAATCACGATTTTCTCCGATAGGCTCCATAGAGGGATCTGTGATAATTGCCTGTGGATCAGGTTCAGCTGCGTGTGTAGTTTGTGTTGGCTGTATGTTGTTTCCGGGACTTGCGAGGTATGTTGATGAATTTGTTGCAGGCAAAGCATCGAATTTGACTTTTTTCGGCGTGCTGTTTCGAGGTTGCAAGTCTTCAGATTCGTCTGGTGAATCGAACAAAGTATCCAAACGTCTGCTGCTTTGATTTCCTGATTCCTCTCTGGTTCTTTTCACGCCATATTCCTGGTTCGAGACCACAGATGATCCGGTTCCGTCGAAGTCGTGTTTTGATAGGATGCGTTTGCGTTGTTCCGCATTCCGCTTTCCATAGAGCCATGCAAAGTACTGCGTTAGTGCCTCTATGTTGGTCATGGCAAATAGTAAATCACATTCGCTGACAACTCCGATGGCATCATCAGCATTGTCAGCTTTCGATACAGCGTACAACAGAATACTTCGTTCTATGTCAGAATGTCCGATTCTAATTAGTTTGGATGCGCTATTAGGCCGTTCGAAGAATTTGCTTTTCAAATGTGTTGGGAAAAGTTCTGGACAAACAATGATAACTCGTCGGCTTGAAGTACTTGCACCAAGTAGTTTATTACGGAAAAGGGTTGTATTTATGTATCGCGGTGAAAGGGTTAATGAGAGAGGGCAACACTGTCTGTAAAGCGAGCGCATGGAAGAGACTGCGGGAACACCAAATTCTCAACAGTCCTCCTTCACGCAGTCTCGATCATTCGAGAGCGCGTGTTACATACTGAGTTTCAAGACACTTAGGTAGTTTGTTGACATTCGGTCTGTCGGTCCTCCGAAACTTGTTTGGATTACATTTCGCTGGTGTCCTTAATGCGATCGACCGGATCCATTGACGTTCATTCCATGGAGTTGGATGTCAGAGACATTCAGGTCATTTGTCGTTGTTGTTATCCACGGCATGTCGAATTTCGAAGATTCGTTGAATTCTGGAGAGTCCTCCGTTTCGAACATTCCTTCATCCTGATTGGCTGATGATTGAGAGTAAGGTTGGATAAAACCGAATAGAGATAATTTTGAGATCACTCTGAGTGTGACTCGGCGGTGCAGATGCAGTCAATCTTTGAGGATGTCCCGCTCATTCAGCCTCTACACGAGGCCAGATCTACCGCAGAACCTGCGAGAGATATTGCGACGATTGGTGGTCCTCATCGAACGCCTCATCGAACTGGCCGAGTCCCTCAGGGACCTTCTGGAAGCAGGGTGCTTCCAGCGATGAGTTTCTTCATCGCTGTTGCCCTGCTAATCACCCTGGGACTTCTGGGTGAGTCGCGTTGGAGAAGTTTTCACTGATTCATTTCTTTCATTTTTCTGGAATGTCTCTTTTTCTGGTTTAGGGGCTCGGTCTGCCGTCGAGATGGCGGCGACCACGAACAAAACCGAAACTTCGATGAAAGAGGAATCTCACGTGGCGGACGTCGTCGAAAGTCCGAAGACAATGGCACCAGTTGAAGCTCCACTTCCGAAACGAGTTGATCGACAATTTTCAGCATCGTCGTTCTTCTGTCAGGCGTACGAAGTTGGTTTCGTATGCATTTCGACAACCAATGGAGTCTGTATCCTGAAGCCTCTTCGACCGTCCGAAATTCGGATGGAATACCAAAACAGTCAACCAGCCGTCTTTCGGGTGATGATCCTGGACCTTCCTACGTTGGCGAAGTTTGTCAACAGTACTCGAATGCCATCGCTCTGTAAAACCTTTACATGGTATCTGTCAGTGGATTAATAAACATGATACGACAGGGATTTTTGCCTCATCTCTCTGATAAACAATATATGAATTTGATATTCAAATAGCGTTTCATTTTGGGTTAGCTTATAAAATGTGCCTTCAAGTCTTCATTTCACAATCCTCGTTGTTTTGAGGGGGCCATTTTGAAACACTAGCGAACCACGCGAAACTAGCAGGAAACCACGGTCGAGAAAAAGTATGTGTGGCCTCATGAGTCGGTACGCTCTCTCGATGTCGCAATAATGTTTGTTCTCCTCTCATGTCAGGCAGCTATTTTGACATGTATTTTGTTCGTATTGAACAGGGTAAGATCTGCCTTCGGTAGAAGTTTCATGAGAGGAAGTGACGACGACCGCGAAGTTCTTTTCGAGATGAATGACGTTAGATCAAGACGAACTGTTCGCGCGAATGAGTTGTCCTCGGAAGCGTCAAGTTCAAGGAGTTGGCGTAGACGCGTTGATGATGTTACAGGCACGATGGGGCGTTATGTTGGGTGCTGCCTATGCGCATCATTCGTGGTGTTAACTCTGAGCTGCTTTCTGATAACTGAGAGAGTTTACGTACACTATGGTACGTTTCTTTTGAGTATCTGTTGAGTCCTCGAATCATGAGAGGAATTTCGAAATGTTTTGGTCTCCATGTTCTTTTTCTAGAATTGATTGAGAGAGAATACACAGCTGAAATGAGCGATCTAACGGCTGCAGTAGTGTCTGAGAGACTTACTTCGCATAGTGATGATTCGACGACCCAAAGACCATCAGAGGCGAGCAGAGCCAAGCAACAGCGCACGACGGTGTCAGAAGAGATACGTTTCAGACAGCTTTTGAAGTTTGTCGATGATGCCCCAGGCCGCAAAGTCAAATCATTCTCATTCGTCTGTGTTCCGGCTGCCATAGTGAGAGTCTGTATGTCAAATGATGTGAATGTGTGTGTGATTAGGAGAAAGGGGACCGAAGATGTTGAGTATTTCAAAATTAGTCGATACACCGGAGGAAAGACTTTCTTAGCACCTTACATCAGAGAAGAGTTCTGTAGAACAAAAGATTGGTATATTACAGAAGATTAATTTCAAAGAGAATAAGAAGGAATTGTTTGATCTTAAGTTTGGTGCTTTCTCATATTATAGTCCTCCGATCAGTGATCGTTTTGATTCCAACTCAATCTATTTTAGAGCTTGTTCTAGTCTTTGAATCAAAGAGATGGATTTTCTTAGCTTTCGAGTGGTTTACGGTTTCACACGAAACTGAAGCCTAAGGGGCCTCTGCCTAGCTTCTTTTGAGGAAAGGGCAGATCCATGTCCGTAGGATCCGCTTTCGTCATGTGCCTAGTGACCGTTTGACTCATTTTAATATTCAGTCTTCTCTTGACGATAGAAGTGACCAATCAAGAATGGGTGATCTTCCGTTCAAGGTTTTCAAATCAGTGAGGGATGTCCCCGATCCCTGCTTTTGTCAAAGAACGATTGTGGACGGACCACTCCACAGAATAGAAGATATCGGGAAGGGAACCCGGTATCTGAGACTCCGTCACTTTGGTGAATTAGACATACAAGGCACCGAGCAGTGCAGGATAATTTCGTCCTCCATGGGACGAATCACACACGGTGTGGATTCTCGCACCGCCTACAGTGTTTTCCGTGATCATCTGCGGATCAAACTCGGAATCGGATGGGACTGCCCGGAGGCGTTGAACCAGTTGGCTGAGCGAGTTTGGGTTCGTAGTTCGCAACGTTACAAAGCGAGATACGAACTGATGGTCGACAGGGCCGGATCTAGGATCTTGCCGCCCTGAGGCTGAAGAAAAGAATTGCCGCCCCCATTTTTCAAAAAAAAGACATCGAGGCGAGAATAAGGAGATAGTCAGGTAGATGATGAGTTCGCTCATTGAAGTCAGCAAATCATACTTACTTAGAGTATATAGAGTTTTAAAATTGGAGTGCACTTTCGATCGAATACCCAAATTCGTACGTTGAAAAATGAGGTGTATTGGCTCCCGTGGGTTTTTTGAATCTTGGTCGAAACTTTTCATCACAGAACGCTTGTATCACAGCCTCATCTGGGACCGAATTAGAGATTTCGGCCTCGAAAATTTGCCGCTCCTGAAAATTTGCCGCCTGAGGCTATAGCCTACTAAGCCTACGGGTAGATCCGGCCCTGATGGTCGAGCATCTTGTAGAGCACGACCAAGTGATGGTGTTAAAGTGGGTGACTCGTCGGGACTTAGGCGAGGCTGCCATTCGACGGCTCGGTGTTCCATTCGATGAATGGTTTGAGTTAGTGACTGAAGTTGTTGCCTGGAACGGCGAGCACGTGCATGTATAATAAATTGTAATGACCTCAACCAGGGTTATGCTTCATATTAGGGCCGAACACCAACATAGCGCTTAGTCTAGTGGGTTCTCAGTATGGAGGCGGTGAGCCTTCGCACTTAGTTTTCTGGCGGGATATTTTGGACGGTTTGTTGATATGGACCATCGTCTGCTACTGACTCCAGACGCTCGTATTCACGACGAGCTCTGATCTTGTTTATTTTCGTGATGGTTACGAACGCAGTGACGATGGTAAGCAGTGATGCCGAGAATGCGGTAGTGCTTTGCCAAAATCCGCATTGACAATTTGTTTTCGGCATTGGACGTGGTGGAGTTATTCTATTCTTGTAAGTCTTCCAAAGCTTAGTGCCTCCCGCTGTGGCCCTATCTTCGAAGACGCAAGGCATGTCTTCGTCAGCTTGATCCAAGCATATGTCTGCTTCCAGACAAATTACTGAGTAAGCGTTTCCAATTGTTGCGAATATGTTACATGGCAATCCCTTAACCCTACATTCCTTTCCACAATCCACGTATGAGAAATACGCCTGTGAAGGTTGAGGCAAGTGGATTAATATTAGGATGAAAAGAATTATACGACCTTTTCTCCTGTTTTGTTTTCCGTTTGCTCTTTCCATGATTCCAGACCCGCCATCTTCCGTTGCAGATTGAAAATGGGGAACTTGCATGGCTTCGTTAGGAGATCTGCACGTTGTTGAGAACTCGGAACGAAGGAGAGCTCGAAGTCTCCTTTTTCGTAGTGATCTCGAATAGCCAGGTACTTGATTTCGATGTGTTTGGTTCTTCGATAGTACTGAGGCTGTCGTATCAGGCAGAGAGCAGACTGTGAATCTAAATGCATGGTTATCTTATCCTGAATATTCAACTCGCTGAGAAATTTCTTGATCCATAATGCGGATTTTAGACTTTCAGACGCTGCGTAGAATTCGGACTCTGTGGAGCTCATGGCTACGTTTGATTGTTTCGTAGAGTTCCAAATCACAGCTCCTGAACTGCGCATCACCAGTGTTCCTGACGTAGATTTTCGATCAGTTACGTCGCTAGCGGAGTCTGCGTCGGAAAAGACGACAGTTTTCTCTTTTGAATCACTTCTGTATGTGATGCCGAGTGAAGGACAGGATTTTAAGTATCTTAAGACTTTGACAGCTGCTTGAACATGTTCTGGTGTGCACTTGTCCATGAATCGCGACAAATAACTCGTGATGTAACAGAGATCTACTCTGCTTCGCGTCGCTAAATACATGAACGATCCTATCATCTGCCTATAGTCCTCCTGAGTGGAATGACCATCGTTTTTGATGTGATAAAGCGATGTGTCACAGGGAGTTGAGATGGGTTTGCAGTCTTGCATGTTGAATCTTTCGAGAACTTCGTTCACAAATCGCGTCTGATGGATGTGTATGTCATGATTCTCGTTCATTTCGATCTGGATGCCCAGAAAGTACGAAAGCGGGTGTGAGGTGATTTCAAGTTCTTGGCCGATTGATTCGACGAAGTCCAAAACCATTTGCTTTGTCTTTCCGGCCACGAGACCGTCATCGACATACACAATCGCGATCAGGCACTCTTCGCCATTTCGGAAAAACACGCAAGGGTCACTTGCTGATCTTGTGAGACCCCTTTGCTTCATCATGGCTGCCATCTTTTGATAGAACTCTCTGCTGCTTTGACGCAAACCATAGATTGCTTTTAGAAGTCTCAAGACCCTTCCGCTGCCAGCGTCTCCACCTTCGGGCTGTTCCATGTAGATTTCCTCTGAAAGCTCGGCCGTCAGGAATGCACACTTCACGTCAAATTGATGTAGATACAATTTTTCTTCAGCAGCGATGCTGAGAACAACTTTGATAGCTTCTCCACGAGCCACGGGGCTGTAGAGTTTTTCTGGGGAAAAGTCCTCAAAAGGACGTTGTTTAAAACCTTTAATTACGAGACGTGCCTTGTACCTGACAGTCGAGTTCTGAGGGTTTTCCTTTCTGCGAAATACCCATTTCGATTGGAGTGCTCTTCTGCCCTTGGGCAGTTCAGCGAACCTCCAGACACCCATGTCGGACATCGATTTCAGCTCTTCTTGAATTGCTTTCTTCCACAACTCTTTTTCTGGACTATTCATCGCTTCTTGATAGGTTGCTGGGTCTTCAACTCTTTGAACACTTTCATTTGGCTTCTTGCCAGCTTGGAAGTTGTTTTTCTTCTTCAGGCCTTCTTTTGCGTTTGCCTCATCAAGTTGTTTACTTGCGTGCTCAGGCATTGTCTGGGCTGTTTGGCCCTGAAAACCTGTTCTCGTGAACAACATGTCCTGGGTTGAATCGTCTTCGGAGTTGTTGTTGTCTGAATCAGACAAGAGTTCATCGCCTGATGAGTTCGTCGACTCATGTCCTTGGACTGTGCTAGAGTCTGGAGACGCATTTCTCGATTCTGCGTCTTTCCAGTACTCGTTCGTGAAAGTTACATTTTTCGAGGAAAGAATCGTGGTTGTATTCGGAACCCAAGCTCTGTATCCAAGGGAGTGTTGTTGGAAACCGACAAAAACTGCTTTTTCGTTTCTGAGTGAAATTTTGTCCTCTGGATCAACTTGAAAACGAACGTAACAAACAACGCCAAATGGGTAAACTTTCCCTATGTAGGGAGCTTTTGAATAGATGATTTCGTATGCTGTTTTGTTCGTTGTCTCATTGATCGTTGTGATGTTGAGAATGTCCACGAAATATTGGACACACTCAGCCCACAGGAACTTCTTATTTTCCAAACCCGCAGCAGCGAGGACTGCTCTGACCAAATTCAAGACTGTCCTGTTTCCTCGCTCTGCGATACCTGTTTGCTGAGGAACTCTGACATTGCTGAACGTATATTCTGTTCCAGATCTTTCGAACATCTTTCGGACTTCTTTGTTGTTGAATTCTTTTCCAAGATCTGTGTGAAATCTACGAACGTTGTAGCCTGTCTGGTTCCGAAACCACTTGAGATAGCGTCAGATTGAACGAACTGAATCGCTTTTCCTTTTGAGGAAGAATACCTTTCTGAATTTAGAGTATTCATCCGTGATCATCAGGAAATGCTTTGCTCCATCAATTGATTCGACGAGGGGAATGCACAAGTCCGCAAAGACCACACCAGGACTCTTGGCCTTTGATGAATCTGGCCTGCTGTGATGTGAGTGCCTAGGTTGTTTCGCCATGATACATGATTCGCATTTGTCGAAATCATCCTTGTAGCTTATATTCATCAGCTTGAGGAATTTCTTGACCGACTCCTTGTTGAGATGAGCCAAAGTGTTGTGCATTTGCAACAAGCTTTGCTGCTTCATCGGAGCAACACTGGCCTTGTTAATCTCTTGACGGTTTGTCTCGTCTTCCGCGGCATTCTCTTGATACTCATCGACATTGACTTTAGTCGGATCGTTTTCTTCTTGCGTAGTCGGGTCTTCTATGTTTAAACGATAGAGACCGTTCAGGATGGGGATCTTGATCTTGATGTCATCCCTCATCAAAGTTAGCTCGTTATTAGCCATGACTACTTTAGTATCTTCTTTAGTGAGTTGGCTTAAAGACATCAGGTTTGTCTTGAGCTTCGGGACATAAAGAACGTTGTTAAGTTCAAGGGTGATGGCTTCATTTCCATCTCTGACTGTCATGCGAGCGTCGCCTTGTCCGAGGACGGGCAGACGCTCATCTGAGCCTGTTAAGACTTCACGAGTGTCAGAATCTGGAGTGAAATTTGTCAGCCACCTCCTGTCGTAGACCATGTGAGCCGATGCTCCACTGTCGAGGATAATGTACTCAGATCGAAAGTCATCTGGCCTGATCGTGATCAAGGCTTCGGCTATATGCGCTCTTGGATAATTTCGAGATGAACCTGATTGACGGTTCTGAGTTTGATTCTGGTTTTCGCTTTGAGGACGAGGGCTGCTTTGATTCTGGCGCTGATAGCCGTTGTAGTTTTGATAGTTCGATCTGTTTACATTTTGCCTCGGACGCCTACATTGATTTCTGAGATGTCCCCTGAGGCCGCAGTTCAAGCATCTTAGATCATTCCTGTTATTTCTTTGCCTTCGATTGCCTTGATTGTAACGCCGCTGAGGATAGCGGGCATTGCGTCCACGCTGCGGATAGTTTTGGTAACCTCCGCGCGATTGGGAATTGTTGTCAATTCTCATTCTGGAGAATAGTGCAGAAGCACTGTCGACTTCCCTGCTTGGATTCATGCGATACCCTTCGGCTCTGATTACTTCAATCAATGTAGCGATGTCTTTGGTCGATGACGTCGCCCATCCTAGCCTTATGGGTTCCCAAATTGGTGGGAGTGCATTAAGTAATTGCTCCATCTTGATGTCATCGGAAAGAGTCGCGCCTGATTCTGTCAAAGAGATCATGAGCTCTTTGAACGTTGCAAGGTTTTGCTCAGTGGTGCGATTCTTTGCAAACTTGAATGCCATGAACTTGCTGATTGCTGTGCTCTTACGCAATGCAGTGTTCTTTGCAAAATGAGCTTTTACTCTGGTCCAAATCTGTTTTGCCGTTATTGCTTCGGCTTGACCGTAGAAGATATTGGTGATCAAGGAAGGATGGATCGAAGCAAAGAGATATTGCTTGGCTTTGAGATTTGCGGTATTATATCTCTTTTGCAGTTCTTTTTCTGCATTAGTTTGTTTAGCTGGATCTTGCTCAGTTGGGGGGGTTCAGTTTGTTATCTGTCACAAGCCAGCAATCTTCTTCGGCTTGGAGATAGATGGGAGTCAATTCTTTCCATGATAGAAAGTTCGTGCCGTATTTGTCCAGAATGACTGGGCAAGTTATCGGCTTCTGAAGCTTTAACGCCGTAGCCATGGTAGACGCAATCAAGGACTTAACTATTCAAAGTATAAGGCCAACTTACAGCTTTCTTCGTAGAGATTCGTGCTGATCAACGTGTTGGGAAAAGTTCTGGACAAACAATGACAAACAACGCTCGCTTTACAGACAGTGTTGCCCTCTCTCATTAACCCTTTCACCGCGATACATAAATACAACCCTTTTCCGTAATAAACTACTTGGTGCAAGTACTTCAAGCCGACGAGTTATCATTGTTTGTCCAGAACTTTTCCCAACAAAATGCGATCTTTTGCGCAACGTATCCAAACTAGACGACGACATAGAAGTTTTCGTGGAATTTGCCACACTGGTTTTGAGTCGAAGTCTCGAAGTCGAAGTACTGGGTTGTGGTCCGTTGGAATCCTGAACAGCATTTGAAGTACTGGGTAGTGCTTCTTCCGGGACCACATTTGGTGAATGAATTTCGGTGATGGTATCATTGATACCAGAGTCCGGGTTTCCGATCACCCACTCCGAATCAGTGAAGAAGGTGTCCCATTTGGACCAATTACGGATATCCGAGATTTTCACCTTCAGTGTCGACATTAGGCAGCAGATCAAATCGTTTCCTTGTACCGGTAACTTCGTCCGAATGAGAAAATGCCAATGGGATGTTCTCAGATGGCAGATATCGTCTACTGCTGGAGATATTTCCAGTTTCAAACGACATTCCCTTATCAGTTCGGTTGAGCGCAGACATGTGATTATTCGTTCTTTCAGCTTGTTCTGTAGCACGGGTTTCAGTATTGCGTCTCGGTTGATCTCAATTGTCAAACTCCACTTGCTTGCCTTCATATTAGCCATTTCAAAACCTACAACACGGTCGATAAACAGTTATTAAAATGCGTCAGATCGTAGTAGACGCATTTTGCTTCATTTGGTATGTATATACTTACGATGTTTAGAGTTTTAAGAACGGAAGAGCACAGAGGAATTTATTAGTCGACTTGGTTCGAAGGACACCCACAGTGTGATGGATATTGTTTTCAACCGGAACGAGGCACGTCCGAACATTCGCAAGTAGAAACATTCAAACAGAAACGAGCTAGTGTACAATGAGACACAACGAGTTCTCAAACACCGTCACCATCAAAGCCACAAATGCAGCCTCAGACACAGCCACAAACACAGTCTCAAACACAGCCTCAAATACAGCCTCAAATACAGCCTCAAACTCAGCCTCAAACTCAGCCTCGAATACATTCTCGAACACAGCCTCAAACACATTCTCGAACACAGTCTCAAACACAGTCTCAAACACAGCCTCAAACACATCCTCAAACACATCCTCAAACACAGCCTCAAACACATCCTCGAGCATAGCCACGAACGCAGCCTCAAAGCCACCGTCGATCACAACCTCGAACACATACCAAAAACGCTGCCTGAATCATTGTTTCAAACACAGCCTTGTATCTGGTTTCGATGGACGTTTGGTACAGCAGCGATACAGCCTCAATACCACTTCAATACAGCCACCATATTGTTGTGACTACGATGTGTCGTGCGTGTGTTGCCAGTGTTGCTAGTGTTCTAACACTAGCAAAACTACAAGTTTACAGTCCGTAGTAAAACCTGCACAACCCCGCTTCCTTAGTAAGTTGGCACATGCGAGCGGGGCTTGCCGTGAGTCACACATTCTGACTCACGAGAGTTGGGCTATGCTAGATCTGAGTTCGGCTATTCTCCAAACTCAATTCCCAACAGTTGTAGAACGTGGTCGTTCGAGACCACTGTGCGGTTTTGAGGATTCCCGAAAGATCGACACCTCATCGGCCGAGGGGTACGGTCGCGACGTATTCTCGAAGTCGTTCACCTGCAAGAAAGATCTCTGCCAACACCGGAACAAAGTCCACAACGTTATCAAGAAAATCCGCAAGTGTCGACCCCATAAAGCTTCGTTCGAGACGGCGGACGACTTCAAGCACCACCGAGATGAGCTGCTACCGAGATTCCAGCCAAAGTTCAAGTTCCAATGCAAAACTTGCTGATACTCGACGGCGCGGCCCCTGCTGGTCTGCGCCCCCTCTGGCCCAGCCGTCCCGCCACACGGGGCCAGCTAGTTTGAGTCCGACAGGCTTTTACCTTCCGTTGCCTGCATGCTCGAGTCCTGCGCGCTGTCCGCTTCCGAGCCGCCTCCGCTCCACTTCTCCTCTCCCTAGCTCGCTAACCCGCCAGCGCGGCGCCTTGTGGTTTGTTGTTTTTCCCTTGCTGACGCCTATCCGAAGAATACCGGATTGGCTGCACCACCTTTCGGGAGAGCCTGCGCTGCTCGATTATGACGATCGAGGGTTCGTTAAAAGGGTTTTTCCGAAAGCAAGCGGTGGAAGCTGATACATTGAAACCTCGTTACACTGAACACCATTTCAACGGAATCCTCGATACAACGACGAGGTTTTGTGCGTCCATTTGGCCACACTGCCAGAGGAAATAATGATAGATGACTCTTGTTATAACGGATAACCGTTACAACGAACGAATTTCCAGGTCCCGCGGGGTTCGTCTTAACGGGGTTTCACCATATGAATTTTCGGAGAGTAAAATGATTAAAAATTGAGCAGCCTATAACACATTGACCTGAGAGATCAAGAAGACTAGTAACATCGGATGAAGTTTTCTCCGCGACGGAGGCGTTGATAACGAGTTGGACGCCTCCGGGTCAATCGATACGGGGAAAGTTGAGCTTCCATCGCAGCTCTTAAGGGGAAGAGCTTCCCTCAAGCAGCTATTAGAGTAAGATAGAGACGCACAATCGAGGAGGTATCGATCCGTTAGGATTTGGTGGCCCTGAAAAGGGCCGTTTTTTTCTGCTGAGCGAGCAATTCAGCTGTCACAACCCGTGGCCGTGACGATTGTTGAGTTCAGGATTTCGTACATCATTTGTTTCCTGAAAGTAATTTCAACGACGGGAGCTCACCTGATGTTAACTTTCCAACTAACTTCACATTCCTGCCACACCTCGCAGGGATTCCGCACAATACGTATATCTCTGATGCGTCGCGCAAGATAACTGCGTCGGAACCAACGGCTCTGAAGAATCGGGCGCAGTTAGAATCGCGCGGGCTCTCCCTGACGTTGGTGGGGTCTATGCGAGATCGCCAAACATTTCTACGGATGGATGCATTCGGGCGGTCGGAGGAAGGGTGGTTGGCGTCCATTTTTAAATGGACGCTGGCCCCGGGGCTGCTCGCTCGCTTCGCTCGCTCGCCCCTAACCTAACCTAACCTTCCCAACCCCCCGCCCCGCTGAACACCGCGCTGGTAGTCGTACAGCACCCTGAGAGGACATTTAAAAATGGCCGCCAGCGCTCCTTCGATCGCCCGAATGCATCCATCCGTAGAAATGTTTGGCGATCTCGCATAGAGCGACGTTGGTGTAGCCCAGTGGTGGCCACCAAATTTCTTCCGCGGGCCAAATTGCAATGTCGGGAACCTTCCGTGGGCCATCGATTTTTAGGGGAACCTGACTACAATTTCCTGAGTACCCTGAAATCCGGCGTATGAGAAACTTTCCAAACAGAGGACTTCTGAATCGGAGTCTCTTGGGGAGAAGTTTTCCTTGAACGAGAGGTCTGTGGGGGGACGAAAGGTCGCTTACACGCCGGGTTTTAGGGGAACGAAACTTGAAATTCCGAACCATCGAGAATGGCTACGGCATCATGAACACTCTGAACTTCTGAATTTCCCTGCGAGTGAGGATTCACCCATAGATTTGAGCTATATTGCTCTCGGCTCCTACCACTAAAATTTTAGATTCCGCCGCCAGTGGCCCGGGCGAAGTGATGCGCCCGCCATTCCGATTCTGTGCAACAGTTGTCGTTAGGAAGACCACTCGTAATTGTCCGCCTTTGCTGTTATGTCTCTCATCGCGGGAACTGCGGTCGGGATGGTTTTTTGCTCCCCGCCGTTCGCCGGCTCGAAGAAAGGTTTTCCATCTTCAACAACCGGCATGAGCTGATTTTGCCATCAATGTAATAATCGCCTCGAAATACAAATTAGCCGCCGCGGGCCGGGAAATGCGGGCTCGCGGGCCAGATTTGGCCCGCGGGCCACGGTTTGGCCACCACTGGTGTAGCCAATCCTTCCCCTCTCCCTCGAATCCGAACTCAAGCCGCCATCTTGCTTCGCGGTCTTATGACCTAGCCCCTGACCGAGCACCTCCTCACAGCGGGCAGTGTGGAGTTCAGCCGTCCCCATCGAGAATTTCGTTACAACCTAATTCAGGTGTCTTCATTCAGCAGCAGTACGGACTCCGGTTCTTTGTCGATATACGCCCGCCGACTTGGGGCCCTTGAAAGGGCGACATGAGCGCGCCGCTGCGTGGCGACCGGCGAGAGGCGAGGGAGAGGGCGACGTCAAACGAGACGCGGGCTCGAAGCAACCGTCTGCGGGGCTGGGAAAACGGAGTTAGGGTTTGCGGGAAGGAGGTCGGCATTTCTGACGTTTGGTATGGGGGAACGGGCTCGCTGCTCGCTACCACGGGTGCACCTGTCCTTGCCGGTGGAATCAAATGATCCGCGAGCGTAGCGAGCGGCACTCGCTAGCAGGAGTTGGGGTAGCTGATGTGTGGAATCTGCGATTTCGTCATTTTCCGCCGTTTTTGAATTTGAAGTTGAATACTCGAAACTGTATTTTGGAGAATGAGCCGTTAGCGTTCGAGATTCGTTATAGCCTTGTCGTTGCGCTTCATCGCGACTTGTTTTCTTTGGCTGAAGTGCCGTGGCCAACGTTTATTAGTAGGGCTGCGAAGTTCAGGCACTAAAAAATCGACAAATAGGCAGGCAAAAAGGCATCCAAAATTGCTGAAAAAGGCACTCAAATCAGGCAGAAAAAGCATGATAGGCTCGTCCATGGCGACTTTTGTGGACGTGTAATTCCAACTCCCCTCCGAATGTGAGAGCAAATGTTGAAAAAGGCACTCAAAATTGGCAGGGAAGGCATGATTGGCTCGACCTCGGCGACTTCTGTGCACGTATAATCCCAGTTTTTCTTCCAATGTGAGAGCGGAATGGGGCTCGAACGATGTTCGAGTTCTCTGTGAGGAATGATCGCCGTCGACGTGCAAAAAGCTTTGACAGGCACTACACAGGCGGTGCGCTCTTGCTAGAATTACGCGACTCTGGACTCGAGCGAGAGCTCCAGGAGACCAGAATCTTCGATAGAATCAGTTCGGGGTCACTTTGGAAGCTCAAAAACCCTTGGAAGTGCCGGGAATCGCTAGGAAAACTTGCACAATAGGCACTTTAGGCCCTAAAAAAACAAAAAAGGCAAAATCACTGAAAATTCTCTGATAAAGGCAGGCACAGGCATTTATGGCAAAATGCCTGAACTTCTCAGCCCTATTTATTAGTGATCATGTTTCGATTGCCTTCAAGCGAAGCTGAAGCTGTCACTTTTCTGCAAGAAAAGGGTATCCTACCGTACCTCCTTCGGTGCGAAAAGGGGCACGACATGCGTTTTAATCGGGAGTCTGAACGACTGAAGTGGCGTTGTAGCGTCTGTGATCAGGATTCCTCGCTGCGCAAAGGAACTTGGCTGGAGAACACGAAGATGCCTCTGCTCTCGGTGGTCCGCTTCATTTACGGGTGGGCCAATGAACTAACTTCAATCTCGTGGTGCGCGAACGAACTGAAGTTGAGCTCCGGGTGTACGGTGGCGTGGAACAATGCCTTGAGAGAAGTGTGCCTTCAGCAGCTAGAGAGCCGCCCGGTGCGCAAGATAGGAGGCCCTGGACTCATCGTGGAGATCGATGAGAGCATGTTCACCAAAAGAAAGAATCACGCGGGCCGAGTGTTACCTCAACAATGGGTCTTCGGCGGGATATGCCGCAGCACGAAGCAATGCTTCGTTCTGCGGGTTCCTGACCGAACGGCGAGTGCTCTCCTGCGCGCGATCCTGGACAATATAGAGCCCGGCTCCACTATTTATTCGGACTGTTGGAGAGGCTATCGCAGTGCAGCCTTGATGGCAGCGGGCTACGAACATTCTACGGTCAACCATCGCTATAATTTCGTGGATCCGTCGACCGGTGTCCACACTCAGACGATTGAACGTCTTTGGGGCTCCGCAAAAGTTAGAAACAAACGGCAACGAGGCACCAGACGAAGTCAATTGGGCTCCTATCTGGTTGAGTTCGTTTGGAGACAAGTGATCGGCCAAGCCTCGTCGTTTGAAGCAATCCTCAGCGCGATTGCTCAGCAGCAGTGTTTACATCCTTCGCAGCCCTCTCCACATCAGGATCATGCTTATTGCCGTTCGCCACCGCCCGGCGTCGCCAACTCGCTACAACGGCGCTTCTAGATTTCGACCGGTAAGTCGGCGGGCTCATTTTAGCAAAGTACCCGGACTCCTTACGGTCGTTCTGACGGATCGATCCGTCGGACCCCGATCCGTCACAAAGGTTCGGACAGCGCCATCTGATCTAAAATGAAGAGAGTGAGGGGAAGAGTCAACCCGCTGAGGAGAACTGCTAGCGGCGCGCCAGCTTTGAAAATTTCAGGGTGCTGCGCGATCCACCGTAAGGGTTCTGAGCTCACCGCTAGGGATACAACGGGAAGCGAATCATGATACGATGATTGTCAGCTTATCTTCCCTTCGAAACGCCATGTTTGCGATAAGTATTTGCAGAGGCATCCGTTGTCAATCGGGGAGAATAAATAGAAAAATAAATGGTTGTTTAGCCATGACGAAAATGAGAGCGCTCAATATATGGAGTTACAGGACCAAGAAACCGTTAGCG
The DNA here is from genome assembly GCA_028455905.1 of Neoseiulus californicus. Lineage (NCBI taxonomy): Eukaryota > Metazoa > Arthropoda > Arachnida > Mesostigmata > Phytoseiidae > Neoseiulus > Neoseiulus californicus. Next base: position 910,203 of record JAMQGS010000011.1, read on the forward strand.
TCTTCCTCGGGAGTTGCTCTCATTCAAAACTGCGACTTCGCACAAGATTGAGCATGTTCATCAGAGTAGCGCTAACTCAACCTGAACTAAGGATCCGTAATCATGAATCGCGCTGGTGATTTCATGACTTTACAGAACGGTGCTCAGCATGGGAAGAAACTTGGGTGCGACGAAAGTGGCTCTTCTTCAGTTTAAGAGGTAGAGGGCACGTCAGTTTTCTATTTCAACAGGAATGGACCATCGACAGACGGAAACCTGTATTTGAGGTGTGAAAAGTGGCGACGGTGAGTGCTTTTCTATTGATCTCATGCGAAGGCAATGTCTCTTATTCCTGATTAGAACGCCGCGCACATCACGGATGCAATTTTGATCTTCACGGCCGCGACGGACACTGCAGAGCAGGGATGGGGGGTAATTGAAGATTTAATTACAAATTACTTCCCGATTACTTTTCGATTGTAATTAGTAATTGAGTCAATCACATTGATTTCGAGAGTAATTTGTAACTAGTAATTAATTACTTTCCCAAATAATCTGGCGGATTTCCAATTACTTTTCAATTACTTCTCGATATTGTCCATGCGGAGCATTGTCGGTCGCCACAGGCACGTTTCGAGTGAGGAGTCGTCTCGCGGGAAGATTCCTCAACGTTCAATACTCAATATTTCCCCTCCCCTGTGAAATTGCTCACTCAGCGACAAGTTTTCTCTTTCTGTGATTATAAAACTTTTGGTCCGAACGTTTTGAAGATGAGAGATGATGGTTCGAAAGACTCATGGAATCGTAGTCAGACCTGACTTCTCATTTTTTTGCTGCGATTGACCTGGAATTTTCTTTTCGTCGCAAGCGGGAAGCCTCAGGAGTTGAAAATTGAAGATTTCAACTTGTGCCCTGCAGTAATTGGAAAGTAATTGAAAAAAAGTAATGTAATTAAAACTAATTAATTACTGCTGATGAAAGTAATTGGTAATTGTAATTGAACTCCAATTTTCCGGGGGGAATTAGTAATTGGGAATTTCAATTACTTTGAAATGTAATTTCCCCCCTGCTGCAGGGTGCTGCGCACGGTGCAGGGCGCCCCCGCACGTCTCGAAGGTCAATGTCCGTTGGTGCGGCAAGCTCGGGGTGAAGTCTTGGATCACCTGCGGGAGCACCCGAATGCTTCGACTTCGAAGAGTGTGTTAGATGCGAGACGACGGTACCTGCCCCTTTCCCTCGCTTTGATAATTTTCGTATCTTTACGCCTGCCCGGTGTAGCAATGCATGGTCACCACCAATTTAATGGAGTTTTGACGTCCACAGCTTACCGATGGACGCGGCCGTGAATCTGATCCCGGTGCAACTATACAGGACAGCACAGCGTCATCGTGCCGAAGGTCGGCCCCAACAAGTGCGAAACATGGATCAGCTTCACCAAGCAATAGCGACCGTGGATATGGCAGGATTCACTGCCACACACGACGGGCACCGGATGCTCAGCTTCCGCTGCTTGGAAGGGAATAGCCTGCTTGTGAAGACACGTCGACAATTGGATCTTCTGCCGGCAGCAACAATGCTTCATGCTGATGCAACTTACAAAGTTGTACCGAAGTGGGACTTCGAGAAACAGCTCTTTACGATACATGGGAATTTCGGGGGTCAAGTGATCATATTGAGCCTTCGTATTTTCCGCTTCGTCATCAGCATATATGATTTTAGATTCTGTCCAATGCGAGGGGGCTCTGGTTGACCTAATGATCTGATTTCTCTCTCCCTTCGAGTTTGGAATGGCGGCGTTCGCCTTTATGGAGTCGAAAACAGCAGAGGCGTATACTGAACAGTTTAGGGTCCTGAAGCGAGAGCAGCCGCAGCTGCATCCACCTGCATATATGGGTGATTTCGATAAAGCGATGCGAGCAGCGATGCTGGGGGAGTTTCCAGGCGTTCGCATCTACGGATGCTTGTTTCACCTGGCCCAGTGCCTCGTGAAACACGCCAGTGACCCCGCAGTCGTCCTCGCTCGTGATATCAGGCGCCCTGGAAACGTCAAGAAGTTCCTAGCGTTTGCCTCTATCCCGCTCCTACCTGCGGCGGATATTCTTTCAGTCTTTGAGCTATGTGCAGCAGAAGCCTTGCTCGTTTCACAGGTGAGTCCTCCGAGGCCGGTATTTCGTCACCAGTCCTGATGCTCAGCATCCTGCGCAATTATTTCAAGCGTCTCTCCTCTAGTTTCGTCGGTTTATCGAATATTATCGCAACGAATGGCTTCACGGGGTTGGTACCGCCACCCTATCCCTGTACAGGGCTACTTGCCGTACAAATAACGCCGTTGAGGTCAACAATGCATACCTGAACAGACATACGGTTCCCCGCGGGGCGTTGTGGGATTTGAAGCGCAAGTGTCTCCCAGACCGCTGTTGACTGTACGATGCTAGTTATGATATACGTTTGTGATAACTCGACCTCATCCAGCCGTCCTATGCAAGATTTCTCAGGACACGGTGATTGACAAAAACACCCGTGAAAGGGGAACGCGTAAGATCCGATCTGTGCCAAGTTAAGCTACCGTAACCAATGAGAGAAAAATTCAACGGAGCTGGGACCTTTTGGACGCCGGGCTGATAACGCCCAAAGTTTTTGTCGATCGGGTCAAATACAGAGTTGGAGCCAGTGAGTCATTGTGCTTGCACACGGGGTCTACATATCCCAGCTGGCATCAATCTGTGTTCGAAATATACTTTCCACTGAACGCGTCGCATTTTCCAGCTGCGCACCTCCGCGGACTCAACGTCCATGAGGAGCCGGGGGATGCGAACACGACTGCCGAGTTAGGAGGATGGCTCGTTGCAGCTGAAGACCATGATTACTTGCCAAATCTGCCGATCACTTGGGATCACTCGTACGCTCGATCGCAGTAAACATCATTCACTGAGTCCTTCTCAGATACAAAAAAGCCTCTCTCGAGGCTAAAAAAAACGGCCTTCTCCAAGGCCGAAAATTCCTTGAAATCAATGCTCCTCCACAGCTTTGCCGGCAGTACTCCACAAGGGAGACTTTCTACAGTCAGGGGGAAACCGCCGTCAGCATCAGGAGCCGAGAAAGCACCCTCAGAGTTTTGAAATTGGCGGGTCGCTGTTCGTTGTGCTTAGCGGCGAAAACGCTCCCCCTTTCCCTCTAGTCGGTCAGATCTTTAGATCAAATGGTGTAGACTCCCGTGGGGCTGTGATTCGCGAACTGGCACTCAACGAGCGTGGTGCTGCGACGGAAAAACGTCAACTTGAAATTCTAGCCGCTATGACAAATCTAGACCTGCCCGTGAGTGGCCCCGCCCTCGGGCAGACCTTCGCAGGCGACTCGGACCGAGCGGTGATCTTGAAGAGAAATCGAGAACTTCTCCGAACTTCGTTTCGCTCAGTTAAACGACTCGCCAACCACTAAACATTAACGGAGCTGGTAACTCCACAGGGATCCAAGAATCAGGAACCATGCTCAAGTTCGTGATAGAGATCGTTCAGTTGCTCTGGCCGTACGTAATGTCGGCGGCAGGACCCGAGATCTCATGGAGATGATCCTGTGTGTATCATCTGTCTCGGAAAGCTGCGCTGTCCGACGTGGAGGGGTACAATGTCAAACCATTGTTCTGACCTGGTCAGGAGTGAGACGACACCGAATGCAGGTGAAAATAGCGTGAGAACTCCGAGTGAACATTCAACGCTTCCTCGCTTCAGGACGTTCGGAGTCATGTGAACATGTCTTCTGCGCCGACTGCATCGTGAGCCGGGCCGAAACAAACCCTTTTTGCCCGCTTTGCCGGAGAGCTTTCACGACGATCATCATGAGTCCAGGAGGTGAGTCAATTCCTCAGAGAAGAGGAATCCATCCACTCTTTTCTGCGTCCCGGTACGCCATCATTTTAGATTGCATCACTCAAGTCTTGGTTTTCTCGAATAATTATTGGATAATGCCTTAGAGAAATTGCCAGTTGGGGAAGTCACCCCGGACCGGAACGATGCGGAGACATTCGTCGGCGACATTGCGTGTCGTCGGTGTTTACGCACCGACGACGAGGAGACTCTACTGCTCCGTGGCGGCTGTAACGATGGTTACCACTGCGCTTGTTTGGAACCGATGCTTTCAAGAACCGGTCCTGAAGTTGTGTCCAAGAACCGGGCCCGTGGTCCGGCGGAATGGCCGGACTCCGTACCGCCGCGGCGCTAGCCGTTCTTTCATCTGGCTCTCCATTTCGCTTCCGTTTTCAGGTGTGCTAGTGAACGATGGTAGAGATACTTACGTTCCCTGTCGCGCTTTCTGGGATTTCCAGAGCAGCAACATCCAGTCCGCTCCGGGACAACAACAGTCTTATCAATGAGTCATGAGACCAGGGGCGTAACTAGACGAAGTGGCGCCCGGGGCGGACCCTGAAATTGGCGCCCCCCCCCCCGAAACGTGTAACCGACAAAAAAAATAAACAGGTTGCCGGATCAGATTATCGAGTACACTTTGTTCTTCGAGGCACAAGCATCATTTTCAGAGTCGAGCCCTACGATCCGTCAGGGTTGCGAACTCGTTTATAGCGTCATACATATCAATACCATTCAATAGTTCATTCTCTGTGGAAAAGATCGCGAGGTTAGATGAGCGCATCTGGCTCATAATTGACCGCAAGTACGATATAATGATACGGAGGCAAACAACGATGTTTGCGGCAAGATTATCGAGAACATAGTAGTAAACTTCATTCAATCGGATTAATCCCTACAATGAGTAGACAAAAAGCACACACGTCTGACTACCGGCGAAGGTAAAGCAGCTCGTCGAGGACTGCGCCGCCAGGGAGCGAGCCTCGAATCATATGAGCGTTTCCGCGCTGAACTTCTATGAAAATCCGCTGGCGGATGAAAGTCGTTGATCGGGATTCGCCGGTTTGGGCTTTGATGGAGTCCCCAATCTTCGTGAGTAGCAGCGCCTGTTTACCCCACACTCCGGACATTTCCACGGCCAGGGGTTTGATCCTTTATGAACTGCGGGAGCTTCAGCGGACCTCCTTCGACGATGTAATCGGAGTCCCGTTCGTTCGACTAGGGCCTCTTCCGGTTGGTATTCGGCAAAGCGTGTTCAAGATTGCATCCGGCATTCTCATCGATTACCTGCGCGGGCTTCCGGAATCCGAATTTTCGATCAGGATCTTGCAACTGTTGAGATCTCAACGAAATCTCCTGCATGATTCTATCGATGCAAAAGAACACCGCGTGGAGCGAAGCGCGGAAATCAATATGGAGCATTTGCGATGGGCACTCATTGAGTCGAGGGTTTTTCAGAGCAATTATACCGAATACGTGCTCATTAAAGCCGGTTTGACGCATTCAACACGCTTTGATTCCTGTGCACGCGGTCGAGTCACCCCGAGAAATCATCAGCTCAAGGAGTCATCACCATTTGGGCCTGATGATACTTTTCGCGGTCATGGAGAAAGGAGTAAGATTTCTCGCTCTGCGGACGGTGGAACTTATTTGCGCTTCTAAGATAGCCACACGGCATCAGGCCTGGTTTGATGCGGAGGAGATATCGAATTTCATTTGATCAGCGCAGGGATTATCACTATCATCCTAAATCTTTGGTCAACAAATTCGGGTCACGAAACGAGGAAGCTAAGATTTCACGCGAGACATCCTCTTTTTGATAAAGTCTCCCAGAAAGGTTCTGTACGTCAAGACGAGGTGGAATTCGACACTACGGATGTTGCGTTTCTTCACACAAGAACACGCCTTGCGACGAGCCGATTTTGCCCTTGAGGTACCATTCCACCCAACACTACAATACATCGGAAAAGAATGAGAAACTTAAAGTGTAAGCAGTGCTATCACCTCGTAGTCACAATTGCAGACGCAAAATCCTGAGCTTGCAATGATTCTTTTCCAGGCGATGTTGAGTGCCCTAAGAAATGAATCCTCCGAGTTTGCGAAAACTCTTTATCGCTGCCTCTGTTTCAGGATACTGCAGAGGCGAGATGTTGCCTCCAGAGTTACCCGATTCATTGGCTGTCAAGCAAGAAGTCTCCACTTTAGATCGCTGGTTGGAGGAGTTGCGCGCACGCATCGTTGCGGAAGTAAATGTGAAGTTATCTCGCTCTTTCCTCCCGGCCGGAAATTTGTTAGCGAAGGTGGCGAAGCATCTCGACGAGTCGGCTCGTCGAGCGAACGACCCTCTACAGGAGGAGGAGAGGAATGAAGACCCTGATGTCCACGAGATGTATGGCGATGTATGGCTGAGCCAGCGTTCGCTCCCGCCCGCGACTTTGATCAAGGATCACAAGAAAGGACTCGCCACCATACCAGTTGTCCTCATGCAGACTATGAAGCCGATCCAGCGCACAAGTGTATTATCAGGCCCAAATGGTGATGACTCCTTGAGCTGATGATTTCTCGGGGTGTCTGTACCGCGTACATAGGCATCAAAGCGTGTCGAATGCATCAAACCGGCTCTAATGAGCACGTATTCGGTATAATTGCTCTGAAAAACGGCGGCTCAATGAGTGCCCACTGCGAATGCTCCATATTAATTTCCGCGCTGACCGAAGCGGAAAATAGTTTTCCGCTCTGAGGAGAGCGGAAAGTGTTTCCGCTTTCCGCGGCGCGGGAAGGGATGTCCAGTCTGCGAATCAATCTGCGTCATCAAATACCGTCAAGCACATCGTGCTGAGAAAAGCGAACGACGCTCGCGCTAAGAAGTGAAGAGACCTGGAAAAGTATCTAGAAAGTGGCGGTTCTTTTTCCATCGTTTTTGACGAGGCAAGTGCATTGAACGCTCCTCACCGATACTTGAGCGTCAGCTTGCGGACTGAGGGCTCGGATCGCAGCGCATTCACGGCAGGCTCAAATGTATACTTGGGATTGATCAAGATCAGTGGGCGAATTACTGCAGACTCCATCAACGAAGCGATCAGAGGGCGTCTGGAGAACTTGAGCGAGAAGATCGCAAACTGTCACTTCGGCATAACCTGTGGAGCATCAGTTATGAGGAGCGCCGTCTCAAAACTTGGTCTCAGATCCCGACTGTGCTGGGTGCATGGCTTGCACAATGCACTAGCTAAAGTTCTTCAGAGTGAGGTTTCCAACGCTGCAATCGCTTTGGAGGACATCGTCCCCGGTTATGAGAATAGCGACGGCAGAATCAATATCGAGAATCCTCCCGATCATGAACACGAAGATTATCATGATCCTGTTGACGAAGAAACCGCGACGGAATCCGACGAAGATACAGGATCGGATTCCGATGCACTCATCACTCTAAAAAAAGTTCTGAAAGGAATCAAACGAAGCGGCCCTAAGAGAGATAGACTACTCGAGCTAACAGCGTTGCCCGAATACAACGAGAAACGACTCGGTGTTGTCCTTGACACGAAAATACGTTGGTACTCAACCATTGCAATGCTCGAAAGAGCTCTCTCGATCATGCCAGCCGTCAATGTGATTTTCGAAGAGAACGACGAACAAATTTCCACCAGGACGGCCAGGATCGACCTGCAGAATATCCTCGGTATCCTCCTTCCGTTCAAAGATGCCATGATCTGCTTGTGCTCTTCACGGGCGACGCTTGCCCACGCTGACATGATTCTAACGCTCATGATGACCTCGCTCAGGAAAATCCGAACGGATTTTTCAGCCGCTTTGCAGGTCGCGGTGTGCGAAGAAATATCCAAGAGAAGAACTCCGGCTTCGTCAGCAATTCAATACTTACTGAATGCCCAGTATGATCACGGGCTCGAGAATTCGTTGGGATTGCGCCGAAGCACTGAGGAAGAGATCCGCGATATGATTCTCGAGGTTCTCCTCCGGGAAAACAACCTCAGAAACGCCTGTTCCGACGACGGAGCGGAGATCGAAACATCAGATGCGGAAGCGATCAGCTTCAGGAATGTATTCAGTACCCAATACAAGCTCCAAAGGGAACCTCCATCGACTGCGACACCGACAGCGGCTAAGCTTCGTTCCGAAATGAAGCTCCATGAGGCAGGGCATGGTCTTGGCGAACTCCTAAATTCATGCCTTCGGAAGCTATCCATGCTCCAACCTTCTTCAGCACAGACTGAGAGGGACTTCAGTGTTATGAACGCCGTCTGCACAAAGACGCGCAATTCTATCGGACCGGCAGCTCTCGACAGCCTGATGGTACTTCGCGCATTCTTGAAGGGAGGAGGCGTTTGATCCGCTGAAACAACCCGTGCAACGTGAGGATGCGTGTGGACCGTAGAAATTTTCATCATGTGATTCGAATGAATTCTCATGGACAAGGACCGATTGTGTTGTTGCTGGTGATTGAATCTATTTCCTTAGAGGGAGGGGAATGAGTTATTTTCTGTCATCCGAAAAACATGATTCCCGTGGGGAAACCAGTGGCGGATCTAGGGGGGGGCAGGCGGGGCACTTGCCCCGGGCGCAGCCTCCAGGGGGGCGCAAAATTTGGGTTTTAGTCTCCTAGGTATCTCCAGAGCTCCTATGTTTTTTGAACGCTCTGACAATTATACTGACATTAGGAGTCCTGAACAAGGAGACGTGAAAAGCTTGAGTGCAGGCTGTTCGAAGACTCTGGAGGTGGGAAGAGGAGCCACCGATTAGCTCCATAGAGCGCAGAGATGTCTATCGATGCACACAACGCGGGTGTTTGCGGCGACATTCTGCACTTTTGTATACGACAAGCGCAGCCGGCTGCTGCACCGCTCTCTAGTGTGCGCGGTACCGGATCAACGTTGTGAAAGAAAGCGGTTGACCACATCTCTAGATTCCGTTTGAAGACGAGTTCTGGTGCTTCTGATCAGTAGGGTTCCTCAACAAACGAGAGGTGAGAGCTCGGTGCCTATCTGTCCATCACTTGCACCCTGAGAATCATGTCGTCATGTGTTGCGGGGAGGGACCAGGATCCTGTTGTATTTCGTAGAAAACCATCTAATAATCGGGTTCTCTTGAATTCCTTAGGCGGTACTACCATCTGTCGATATGAGGATTGGTTCAAAGAAAGAGAGTGGGTCGGAAGGTCGCAAACGTCGAAAATTAGAACAGAGCAACGCCTTGAGGAGCAGCGAAGTTCTTCTGTCGTTCTTGCGACAGCCTCCGACTCAAGCCCAATGTGAAGTGCCGTCGACCTCGTCCCAATCTGAAGTCATTTCGACCCCTTCACAATGTGGAATCCAATCGGCTTCAGCCCAGTCCGAAAATTCGTCGTCTTCGCCGTCGAGAGAAGCACGAGTTGGTTCTGGCAGCATCGATGAACCCGGTCTGTCTCGTTGCTCCGTTTTGAGCTCCGATAGTGAGCGAAACTCCGATGGGAATGGCGCAGTTTCGGATTCTCCGTCTTCTGCAGCTCCAGAAGATCAATCCGGAATGGATTCTCCATTCACAGTGCCGGCGATAAGGGATCGGGACCTGGGTCTTCTTGAATTCCACATGACGTCGCAAAAATTGATACTCTCAGATGGTATGAGAGCAGATATTGTGAAGTTGGGCCGTCAATATTTCCAGAACCGAGAAGGACCGTTCTTTCCAACTGACGGTAGATGCATGAGTCGGTCCATGTTCTTGAAGAGACTGGGTGATGGACGCGGCGACACAGTTGTCCGATCCTGGCTTATCTATTCACCATCCAAGGCGGCCGCTTATTGCTTCTGCTGTCTTCTTTACGGCCACAGAGATAAATCCGATTCAGCATTGACGCGAGCTTGTGGATTCAAGAAATGGAGAAAACCTGAGAGGTTGGATATTCATGAGAACTCTCCCAATCATCGTGAAAACTTCACCGAGTGGAAAGAATTCGAGAGAAACTTACGTCAGAACAAGGTAATAGATGCCGAACTCCAAACCGCCTACGTGAGTGAGAAGCGGAAATGGAGGCACTTGCTGACAGGGATACTTCATTGCATAAAATACCTTGCAATGCATAATCTTCCATTGAGAGGACACCGAGAAAATCTCAACGAGGATGCGGACAACACGGGAAATTTTCTGGGACTCATCCATCTCATCTCAAACTTCGATCCACCGATAAGAGAGCACGTCGAGCGATGCAAGACGAACCCGGGAACAGTGTCTTATCTATCGAAAAACATACAAAACGAGTTCATCCACCTCATGGCTTGCGAAGTACGAGAAAACCTCCTGAGTAGCATCCGACGGGCGAAGTACTACGGCCTGATGGTTGACTCGACCCCAGACATCGCTCACAGAGAGCAGCTTTCGCAAGTTCTCAGATATGTCGAAATCGATTACGAGTGCAAGAAAGTTCGGATCAGGGAATCTTTTCTCGGTTTCATTCAAATACGACAGAAAGATGCCGAGAGCCTGGCTACAACCATTCTGGCTCAGCTCGATAAAGATAACTTGAGCTTCGCAAACTGCCGGTCACAATGCTATGATAACGCCCCGGTGATGGCCGGCCATGAGAGCGGAGTTGAGAAAAGGCTACTAGCGAAGAATGGTTTGGCGCTATTTGTGAACTGCGACAACCACTCGCTTAATTTAGCAGGCGCATGGTCAGCACGAGACGAACCTGTCATGGTGACATTCTTCGCCACAATCAATTCTCTCTATGCCTTTTTCTCCCGATCCACTTCACGATGGGATAAGTTGAAGGAAGCGATTCCCGTCAGTCTGAAATCCGAGGCGGAAACTCGATGGAGTTCACGATGCGAAGCGGTCAAGGTTGTCAACTCGCATCTCATGGATATCATCGATCTGCTCGGTGATATTTCGGAAGACACTAACAATACCGCGGATACCGGAAGCGATGCTCGTCAGGAACTCAATCGTATGGTAACATATGAGTTCCTCACGCTTCAATGCTTCTGGTGTGATCTCCTAATCAAAATCGACCGAGTCCAAAAAAGGCTACAAGACCCAACAGTGGACTTCCACAACGCCGCTGCGGATCTGCGATCTCTCCGCGACAACTTCACCGAGAAGCGATCCGAATCTGTGGGAGAGGCTATCATTGAGGGCAAACGCTTGTGTGCCGAGTACGATGTCGCATTCGAAAAAAGACGAAGGCGGAAGAAGATGATGCCGGGCGAAGAATGTCGTGGCTCTGGTTTGACGGCAGAAGATGAGATGAGACGCATCATGTTTGGTACCATTGATCGCCTCATAATCGAGATGGACAAGAGGTTCAAACGTTTGGTAGACTTGGACAGCAAGTTCGGCTTCCTTCTCGCTACACCAGAGCTCTTATACGGACCGACCGATGAGTTGAGCGCCAAATGCTCATATTTTGCTCAGTTTTACAAAAGTGATGTTAATGGTGCTGAGCTCTGTAGAGAGATCTACGACTGCAGAATGTTACTTGCTTCTCGGAAAGAAACTAGATTGACGACGCCGGAAGATCTTCTCAACTTCATAATCCAGTACGGCGACGAGAGCGTATTTCCAAATTTACGAGTTTCAATCCAGATCTTACTCACTATCGCCGTTTCCATCGCCAGCTGCGAAAGATCGTTTAGTAAATTGAAGTTGATCTTGTCGTACTTACGAGCTTCCATGACTCAGGAAAGAATGGTAGATTTGATACTTCTTAGCGTCGAAAGGGAGACAACGGAAGCCACTGATTTTGACACAGTTATAGAGAGCTTTGCCGCGCTAAAGGCACGAAGGATGCGCTTTTGATCTTGTGATAACGGGTACAAATCGCAAAAACTTGTGATACCATGCAATAAATTAATCCCAACTTGCGAAGGGACATCGTCAGGTCCTGAAACTTGATTTTTTTCGGACAGGAAATCGAGGGGGGGGGGCGCGTTCTTGGTGATCTGCCCCGGGCGCCGTCGAAGCTAGATCCGCCACTGGGGGAAACCCGACCCATAAGGAATCTCGCGATTTCCCGGAATTTTCCGGGAAATCCCGGGAAACGGTTCTCAATCCCGGGAATGAGTTTTGCGGGAAATTGCGAGCCCTAGTCAGGGCTCGGAGTTATTTTCATTTTTAAATCATCATTTTGATTCTATTGGGTAGGCCCGATGATCAGTTCGCTCGGTAAGCCACACCAAAATTCTAAAGATATGAGTCTCATGATTAGAAGTTGCGTACCTCTAGCGGGTGCAAACCAATCTGGCGCAGGCGTCAATCTGGCGCGCGCTTTACGTTAGGCTAGTTTGGGTTAGGTTGGGATTTGGTTAGGTTTGGTTAATGGGGGTCTTCTGAACTTGCGCCGAATTGACGCCTGCGCCAAGTTGACGCCTGCGCCAAATTGACGCCTGCGCCAGGTTTGACCTTACTCACCTCTAGCGGGTACAGTATCTGGATTGGGCGGCGGAGGCGCCGCCCTTCCGAGGTGCGAATCCAACACGATCGTTGTCGACGGTCGGTTCCCTTCCCGCCGTGCAGGCTTTCGACGACGCAGAGCGGCCAGAATGCTCGCGAAGAATCGGCTGAGTGGAGCCGATTTTGGGAGTTTGAAGAACTCAAATCAATCCTGAACCAACCCAGGGATGGATAATTCCGTAAAATAAATTCGTGCCCAACGACGAGCCTCTCTCATTTCAATTCCCCTGTTCGTCCCGGTGACCGATTCCGTCACCGTCACCATAGAGAATTTCCCCATCTCCACTTCCCGACAGTCCAAACGGGATTCTCAAGCTACCGTTTCGATACACTGTTTCCGAAATTCTCGTTCCTCTCTTCGACACTGAATCTCATTCGAATCAGACTGATACACACCTTATTTGACGGTTCAAATCCGTTGAAAACACTTTTCGATAGAGGAGACATAAAAACTCAAAACTGAACTCCCATCGTCTCACAGAACGATCACAACTATCAGAAATGACCTTAGTAGAAGGTCCAGGACCGTACTCTTTCTCACGCTCACATACTCCTGGCATCCTTATTTCAATCGCTAGTAATCTCGAGGCTACGTTGATTCAGAGTTAAGATAATCCCAAAAAGCTACAATGATGAATTTCGAAAATACAGGTAGAAAATCATTTATTAACACTTATTGACCAGATCTCCATAATAAACGGTTGAGGTTTTAACTTTACCGGCTAACACGTTCAGCTCGAGCTCAACGCCCGCAGTGGAAGCAGCTACCTTGGACGTTGGGACCAACTGATCCGGACACACATTCCTCGGCATGAGGAGCGCGAGGTTGCTCGTGAACCGGGCGCAATGCTCGAGGATCCTATCGTATCGCGGATTCATTGCGCTCAGGTCGTAGACCTCGGTGGCGAGGTACGCCGGACCACCCCATGGTGGGCTGCAGATGATGGCATCGATCGGCGATTTGAACGATGCCGGATCAAGGTCGAAGAAGTTTTTTACCTTGAACGACATTTTGCTCCTCGTAACGCCGTACAATGCCGCCATCTTCATGGCGCAACTCACCTCGGATTCGTCGATATCGCTCGCGAACACATGCGCCACTTCTTCCATAAGGGCGGCTTGGACGATGTTCCCGCCGGCCCCACAGAATGGGTCGAGAACTCTGATTTTCCTGCCAAGTTTCCGACTGAGGGAAACCACGCGGCGGGCGATGTGCTTGGCGATTTCCTCCGGGCAGATCGAGAACCACGCCTGGCGGCTCAACGGGATGCTCTCATTGAAGCGGGAGATAAGGCGGAATCTCTGCGCGTAGTATTTACCGTTCACCTCCCCTGCTTGAGTCCGGGCGCCACGCCGCACAGTGGGCCGGCAGCGGCAAAAAGTCATTCTCGCATCGAGACGATTGTGACGTATGTGTGAGGGTTCTTTGAGGCTTATGTATGATGTGATTCCACGCCTTGCAGCCTGGAGCTCACATGCTTGTGTCAGAAATTCAAGAAAATTGTCATTTCTATGGAAAATTAAGTATGGAAAGATCCTACACAGCCACGATCGAAGTCATCGGGGCTTATCGGGGTGCTCCTGTAAATTTTCCCTGACTCCTGAGGAACTAAACAAGCCGTTGGCGTTCGATTCAGCTGCCCGTTTTTGCCCCTTTTTTTTGCAACGGTCACGTCATTTAGGCCGATTCTTCAGTCCATGCAACGGCAGTTTCGACGGCCAAACCCACTTATCCTGGGACGCCGACTTCGGTATGCTCTGTCTTCGTTGTCGCCTGTGTAATTCAAGCTCCAAAGTAACGACAAGTTGAGGTTTCTTGAGGAGGACCGTCGAAACTGCCATTGCATGGCTTGGTTGGACTGACGAGTCGGCCTAATGACGTGTTAACCGTTGCAAAAAAGGGGCAAAAACGGGCAGCTAAATCAAATGCCAACTGTTTGTTTGGCTCCCCAGGAGTCGAGGAAAATTTACAGGAGCACCCCGATGAGCCCCGATGACTTCGATCGTGGCTGTGTTGTACCTTTCCATACTCAATTTTCCATAGAAAAGATGATTTTCTTGAATTTCGGACACACGCATGTGAGCTCCAGGTTGCAAGGTATGGAATCTCGTTATATATGAGCCTCCAAGTACCCATCCACATGCGTCATAGCCGTCTCGATGCGAGAATGACTTTTTGCCGCTGCCGGCCCACTGTGCGCCGCGCAGATGAGCACTTCAACGACCGAGCGGTGTCTTCGCAGTCCGCCGAGTAGGATCGACTCTCCACTAGAGCGCCGCTCTCAGTGCTCGCTCGGCGAACCACTCGGAACATCTCTGACCCTCGGGATCCACAGACGAAGGATGAGTATCCTACAGCGAAGCTCCCGTGGTGTCCTTGGTGGCGCGCCTCATACTTGAGGACGTGCGCCGTATATCGGGCTTCCCCGATGGAAACTTCGTAGTGGCCAATCTGCCCGGCGCGCACCAGGAATGTCCCGCGGGACGACAGTACCGGGAAAACCGGTTCGGATATGAATCCTTGATCCCTTAGAGTGCATAGTACCGGGATCGGCTCACTGGCGTCCTTCAGAGCGATGTGCAGCACAAACGGAAGATTTGTCCGCGGTGCCGGATAGCAAATGGGCTCGGAAGCCCACAGACACTCGGAATCACCTGGTCCACTCAAGGTTCGTACTTCGCGTCTGGCACGGTTTTCTGAAGATTTGGCGAATCTGCGGCAGCTGGCAATGGAAGGCATGGTGCTTAGAGATGAGGTTGAGAGGCTTCTCGAGAGGCACAATCGCGACAGCGGATGAAGGTGTGTTGAAGGACTGAGACGAGGATCGTAGTTTTATCGGCGAGCATGGGGCGAGAAGGTACGCTTTGGGGAGAGCGGACGCACCCTCTTCGCTCGGTCTCGAGGATTGGACGTCGAACTCAATCGAGCTGAGATGAGTGACTCGCCAACCGCAGTGTAATCAAACACCACCAGATGCCTTAGGGGCCTCGATCGTTAATTTAGCCTCGATTACCCTAATCACTCTAATTTGCGGGAATTCTCTAATGAACGGGTACTCTCCAATGAGCGGGCACCGTCTGAAGCATTTGAAAGAATAAACGGGCACTCTCCAATTAACGGGGACGCTTCCTGTGATGCAAAGAGTGTGTACGCTTGGGAGCAGAAGCCTGTCGCGCTTACCCTGCGACGGACGCCAGAATGTGTGTAATGTATGTAACGCGCATAGTGAAATGAGTCATGTGAGTTCCGCGCTGTCAGGGCTCCGCATCGGTCTCCCACGTCGTCATTCTTTCCAGAAGCGGTTTCAGCGCATGGGATGTCTCCTCTTTCCAAAGGAATCTTGGATCAAACTTGGATCGCTGAGCTGCGAGCACGTTCCGGGGCATTCGGAAAAATCAACGGGCACCCTCTTATTAGCGGGCACGTCGTCCGGATATTGAAAAACTTCACGGGCATGTCCGCTCATTAGAGTGAATACGGTAGGGGAGGGGACCCGGATATGGGACACTTTTCCTAGAATCGATGGCGTCTTCGAACGGTAGACGACTCTTGGAACCTGGCATGGTAACTTGAATCTCCGTTCATAGGGCTGCAAGCCTATGCGCTTTCCTTGACGGAGTCGATGTGTAATTCTAAATACTTCAAGTTAAACGGATCCACCGGCTGATCACCGATTCTGCAGAATAGAAAAGTTGCAGCAGCGTACCGAGACATTCTGATGCCCAGGGCGGAATATTTTTCGATGCCCTCGTGGATATGTGATGCCCCTCGGAGAGGACATTTTGCCCACATTATTTCGTTTCCCTACGCATCATGCTCCTAAATGGAGAACGATCTCATGAAACTCAGGAACCGATCGGAATATCGAAGAAAAGTTCGCGGCTTTACCGGAACTGCTGCACCGATGCAGCGAATCGGGATGCTCTTTCTATTAAACTGCCGCCAGATTCAATGAGAGCGCGACTTCATCCCTCCGATTGAAGGGCACCTCCTTCTTGACGGTACTCCTCGGAGAATTAAAGAGCCACCTGATCGATGGGCATTTCGTCATTATAGAAACAATGAATAGAAAACTCTTTTCAGATCAACAGAAAAATCAACGGGCAACCTCTGATGGAGGGTCAAGTTATGGGGAGTTCAGGAAATACACGGGCATGCTCGTCGATCAGAGGTTATACGGCAAATCCAAACCTGTACTCATATTCAGCTTAACGGATTGAGAATATGTTCGAATACTTCCTTTCGTTGACAATCACTGGAATGAACTTTGATGCCCCTAGAGATCTGATGCCCGGGGCGGACCAGCTCCCTCGCCCCCCCACCTCGGTACGCTACTGGAAAGTTGGGAAGATAGGGGTACTTGATTTCAGAATCATATATGTAACCGAATAGAAATCCTGGACCTGAAATCCTATAGGAGTGGCTCGCGGCCCGCAATAACACCCAGATCGGAATAACACCCAAGAAGAACAGGGGGGGTGGTCGGATTTGGTTAAATCGCGGGGAGAAATGCATATTACCGGGGTTTTTAGCTTCGAACCTTTTATCCAACGAGAGCGTCTTCATCCAAATCAGGCACCATTGTCGGTGAGCAAACTGCGACTTATTGTTGTGAGGAGGGATATTTTTTCATTCAAAGCTTGTTGGGCCGCGTTTCTGACAGCGCAAGTCTAAATCCCGCTTGCAAGTCAGGAGAGAACGACACTTTGACTCGATGATTTTGAGATGAGAAAAAGCCGACTAGAAAAGATGCAAAGAACCGAAACATGCGTGCAGTTTCATAGATATTCTCGTCAACTCGAGAAATCTTCGTCAGACACCTTCCACCGAGAGTTTGGTTCGGTGTGGCAGGCCCTCGAAGCAACACTAGACCGGAGCTTCGCGTTCTCATCGTGTACTGTTCCGAACATATCTGCAGCTTTCTGCGATATCTGAAATGATGGTATGATTCATTGAAAGGGTGCGGGCAGGAGACTATCGGGTCTTCGATTCGGCTGGAGCCGCTGTGAGGCGCCGGCAAATCCTCTTCCTTACGGCCTGGAACACCTTCTAACTTGCGAAAATGAGAGGCTGAATTTCTTCTAGACGTCCACAAGACTCAGGAGCCGTAGGGCAGAACTCAAATTATTCCAACAGGAATACAGTTCGCTCTAGGTATCCCCCATATAAATTCAAGTGAAACATGATGTATGCAAGAACCAAATTGAGATAATAAAGTGTAAGAGTTTAACAAAACGACGTTCGAAATCACCGTCTTGACGATTCTTTCTAGCGGCGCCTTATTTGACAGAGAGATACTGTTGGGCGAAGAGATCATACACAGTGGGGTAATTACGATCTTTCACGACGGGGAAGCCTGGATACTGAAGAAGGAAGAGTTTCCAGAGCTCAAGAAGATATGTACGACGCAGGGAACAAGAGTTCAGCTGACAACGAAAGAGAAAGTTACGGTACGACCGAAATCAGTGTGTTTCGTGAGAACGGAGCCAGTAGGTCGGAACGGTAACTGGATTCGATTCGAGCACGGTGACGACGACGCACAGTGGTTCAGAAAGGGCGAAAAGCGGAAAAAATTCAAAATTTCCACGAAAATCGATCAATCACGCCGGAGATCGCCCGTTTTGTTTATTCTGTTAACCCCTCGGTTAATTGGATGATAAAATTGGATGATAAAATTGGATGATAAAATTGTAAAAGTTCGCTAAAAAATGCAGTTCCGGGTTGGAGGGAGGCGGAGCGCGGAAGCGCCCGACTAATCGAGGGATAGCAGCGCGTTGACATCGTCGTTGTTTTCCGACATTTTTTTCTTCGGTTGGACACGGATGTCGTTCATGAATGGATCCGATGACGCAAACATCATGTGCATCACGTCGATATTGGTCGCATGCCGACAATGTTTTCGGGAATTCCGGAGGCGGTATTCCTTGTAGCTCTTGTTGCTCGCCTCCTGGGCTTCTTCGCTGAGCGTTCCGATGGGTAAGAGAGCTTCCTCGATAATCTGTTGGCCATGCATCAACAGTTTGTGCATTGTATTCGGCATGTAGTACCATTTGTACAAAGCTACGTACATGCGCGCGGTTGCTGCACAGTACTCGCCGAATTTGACGCTGTTGATCGGTTGTTTGCAATTAATGACGTCCAGTATGACGCTCATTCTGTGAAGCAGTGTTTCGTCGATTCCAGTCAACTCTGCAGTTAGGTGGGTATCGGAGAAAAACCGGCGGGCAGTATTACCATCATTAGATGATCCCATTCCTTGCTTGACCATGTCTACTCGTAGACCCAACCGGCTTCTGAAGCTCTCCTGTATTTCTTTTTTCCTTCGATCGAAAATATTTCTCTTAGATTGGTTCACGGCCCATGTTTCTAGGGGGAGTCTATACGCGATATTAAGGAAACACTCCATGCATTTAATTCTAGCGTGGAGCGGTGAGAGTCCGAGTAGCAGAGCGTCCTTTGCAACCTCCTTCTCTGATTTCGCCTCCAACTTGTTCATCTGGCTCGGAGGGGCCCTGCATATACAGCAAACGGCCATCGAGCTCACATTGCACAGGACCTGCGCAACCTTCCCGTCTATCATCGTCAGAATGAGTGGATGCTTGACTCGGAACAGCTTCCCGGAGATTTCAATCTCTGATGGGAGTAACTCAGCGATTTCATTCTTGGTTTCCTCAACCTCCGTACGAATTACATCTGCGGTTTCCTTAATGAAGTTGAACTTAAGCGGTCTACAAAGCCGCGTCGAAGAGGGCCTGTCGTTTTTCCACACAACATTGCCAGACTCACTACTGAGCATCAATGGCACCACAGATGTGAGGAAAAGATTCGTATCGGAAACTGAGTCGTCTGAGAACGCCTGTTGATATTCGCTGTGACCCGACGATCCATCGCATCCCCACTTCGACGTTAACGTGAGCGCAGTCGACAGCTCAGAGACATCAGATACCGACGTTGATTGCAGGATGCGGCTGGTTGTGTGATCTAAAAGATCTTGCAGCGGAACTCGACTCGAACGCTCGGTGGCTTCAACATTCTGAGGGTAACACTGCTTCTTAGCCTCCAATATTTTGTGATAGGATGGAAAAATATGTAGGCCAAGTGCCTTCAGCGCCTGTCGAAGTATCAAATACTGCTCTTTGGATAAACGACAATCGAGCATGATTGCCAAGGCTGCTGTAGGACTCAGTCGATGCGCCTGCTCTCCTTGGACTTTTGAAGCTGCGGCTTGAATCAGCGACGCCGAGTGAGTCCTCCTGAGCTCGTTGACCTTATTTCTCTTTGCTCTTGGACCGCAGTCGTCGAATGACTTTCTGCGACGGCCAGCTTGTACAGGGGGAGAACTAGAGCAGCCGGCGACCGCCGGGATCGGTTCTAGGCTTGAGAATATCTTCTCATTCTTCAACCACCCTGCGAAGTTCTCACCGAGTTTTTGCCTGGAACGCGTCGATCGCCCCCACCTGTCATTGAAATGACCGATGAAAGTTTTCTTCAGGAAGCTCCTCAGCTCCTGGCAGTTTTCTTCTGTCAGCAGCGGGTGCCTTGCAGCCAACTCGTCTACGGATCTGTCAGCATCCCGTCCACATTCGAGTATCACATCGACAAGCTCCTCGTAGCTTATCTTGATTACCGGCATATTCCTCTCCGGGATTTTTCTGGAACTGTTGCGGAAGGTCCGACAGAAATGTCTACTTCAGACTCTCCTGGAGAATTCCTCCGAGGAAGCTTTATTATTGTTATTCTTATTTGTTTAGAATCGAGTGTCGAACATGTCGTATTCCCTCGACAATGATGGATACATGCACGTCCTTCAGCGGCCTCGTCCACGCGCTCGGGTGGTCGTCGCTTAACACTGCGGAGGATCTGGCCACGGAACACTGCTAAACCGGATCTTTGCCATTCCATGGTTGAAGACCCCATGAGTGTCACCAAGAACAGCGGCAAGATTAACTAACCAATGAATGAGAGGAGGAGAAAAATTGTATTTGTGAAGAGCAGATAGCGCTCCCGAGTTTGCATTGTAGCGCCAAACGGGGTCTCCAAGAACCATTTTTTTATGATAAAAAGCAAAAGAGCAAAAATGAGCAGCTGAAACTTGTTCTGAGACGATCTCGAAAAGGGTCCGAATCGAATGCAACCAACCCGATCTTGGCGCTCCGTGGCGCTCGGGACTTATTGGCAAGTTACCATGGCAAAACTTTCGTTCTCCGGTACTAGGCCGGAAACTGCATTTTTTCTATTTTTTTGCGCATCCATGTGGCCGAAGTCCTTGATACTCTTGCATAGAATGAGATTTCATCCGCTATACAAACTTCGCTGCGGAAAAAAATCAATTTTCCATTGGAGTTGCCCGACGCACGGTTTCGGCGACTCCACGGAATTCGAACTTCTGGCCCGCCGTGCAGGGAGACGGAGTGAGGAAAATGTGATCTAAATGAATTCCAGACCTCTTCAGTCATCTAGGAGCCCACCGAACACCTCGAAATGCCGCGATTCATCTGCTCGAAAAATTCAATTTTTTCCGCCTCTGAACCACTGTGCGACGTCGAGGCGATATGTGAGATTCGCGACGAAGAAGTCTTGTTGCCGATCATAAATCGCGGAACCGACGAGCTGAGTGTAAACACCAGTACGGTGACAGCAAGAGCAAGCTGGGTGGATCCGAAAGAAGAGGAATATTCCACGTTGAGAAGAGATCGAATAAAGACAATTCAGGCACTCAAAGACAACAGTGACGAAGAGGATGACATCAGGATGGAGAATATAGTAGTCAACGACGAAATTCCACAAGAATGGGAGAACGCTCTCCCGAATCTCATACGAAAATATCGGGCGGTGGTGGCAACGTCGATGAAAGAACTTGGACGAGCGAGCGGCACAGAGTTCAAAATAAACGAGATACCAGGGAGTTTAGCGGTGCGATGCAAACCATTCCGATTGTCGATCAAAGAACGGGAAGCGTTGCAGGAAATTCTGGGGCAGATGATAGCCCAGTCATGCTGGTGAAGAAACCGGATGGGAGTTTTCGGATGGTCATCGACTACAGGAAGTTGAACGCACTAACGGTAAAATCGAGTTATCCATTGCCATTGATTGACGATGTGTTGGATGAGGTTGGAGGGAGGAACTTTTACTCGACATTCGATCTAGCGTGGGGATATTTTCAAATCCCAATGTCGAAGGAGTCGGCGGACAAAACAAGTTTCATCACGAGTGATGGGATATTCTCGCCGACAGTGATGATGATGGGGTTGTCCGGCGCGCCAGCAAAATTCCAGGAAGTCATGATGAAGGTCCGAGAGACTGCAGGAGGGAAACAAGTGCATCCATACTTGGACGATCTCATTACGGCGGCGAACGATTACCAAGAGCATCTGGATCAAATTCACAATGTATTGGAAGCGCTGAGGCGGGCAGGGTCGACGGTCAGATTGAGCAAGTGTCAATTCTTCATGAGAACGGTCCAGTTTCTAGGGTTTCGGATTTCGAAGGACGGAATACAACCGGGTACAAGGAAATTAGAAGCAGTTGAAAATTTCCCAAAGCCACAGAATGTGCATGAAGTGAGGAGATTTCTCGGTCTCACGAGTTTCTTCCGGAGGTTCATTGTTGAATATGCGACGATCGCGAAGCCACTTACGATGTTGTTGAAACAAGAGGCCCAGTTTGAATGGAACGAAAAGTGCGAGGAAACATTCGAGACATTGAAGAAACGGTTGGCAGGAAAACCGATCTTGGAAAAATTCGACCCGAAACGAGAAACAGAGTTGCATTGTGACGCGAGCATCGTAGGTTTGGAAGCCATGTTGATGCAACGGAGCGAGGGGAAATTGAAATTGATTTATGCAATCAACAGGAAACTCTCGCAGTCTGAGGCTAATTATCATTCTACAAAACTCGAACAGCTGGCGGTTGTATGGAGCATCGCAAGGTTCAGGCACTATTTGTTCGGAATAAAATTCACGGTTGTGTCGGACTGTAACGCAGTGTGTGGCGTTGAAGACGCAGTCGGGATCGACGCAGCTAAGCCGTTGGTGGAACCAGATAGCGGAGTTTGATTTCGAGATCAGATACCGACCAGGGACAACGATGGCACACGCAGATGCCTTGAGCCGAGCGCCGTTCGGAGAAGCGTCGACAGAGAACGAAAACATAGAAGAGCTTCCAACGGATTTGGGCACGCGAACGATTCAAGCGGTTTCGATGGACTATAATGCAGCAGCAACGATGCAAGCGATTGACAAGGATATTCAGGAACGACTATTAATTCTCAGAAAACCAGTGAATCAACGAACGCTCAAGGAAAAGAATCTCGTAGACAACTTCGAAATCGTGGAAGGTCTGTTACTACGGAAGATGGAAGAGCGAGATAAGAACGGAAAGTTGAAGGATGCGTGGACGGCATTCGTGGTTCCGAAGGCGCTTCGCAAATAGTTGATGGTGGTAGCGCACGAGAACACGGGTCACTTCGGGATGAGAAAAGCATTGGAGTTGGTGAAGCGGCATTAGGTATTGGTTTCCAAAGATGAGAGAGTACGCAAATTTTCATCTGAAGAAATGTCTGAATTGTATGTTCAACAAAGGCATGTCGGGAAAGAAAGAAGGAATTTGTCATCCAATTCAGCCGGAAAGGCGGAGGAGTGATGAAGGATCTGGAGGAAACCTTCTTAGCGTACGGGAATCCAGAAGTGCTGGTATCCGACCAAGGTTCGGCATTCACAGCGATTGATTTCGGAGAATTTTTGCATGCCAAGGCGATACGGCACGTGAAAGTCTCGACGCAGTATCCGCAAAGCAACGGACTATGTGAACGGATGAACAAAGAAGTAGCAAGATTGTTGAGAACGTTGAGTGAAAAGGAGGACAAGTCAGATTGGGCGCCGAAGGTTCCGGAAGTGCAAGCGTTGATCAATAGAACGGTGGCACGGGGAACGGGAAAAGCGCCATTCGAAGCATTGCATGGTTATCTTCCTAGACTCGACAACTTCGCGCAGGTGGTGGAAGGAATGCAAGAAAAAGTTTGGAGACCGGCGGAAGAATTTCAGGAAGAAATCAGGGAGGCGATCGAGGAAAGCCAGGAGGAGTATGCGAGGAATTACGACAAGAAACGAAGACCCCACAATGTCAGGTATAATATCGGAGATGTTGTATTGGTTGCGAGGTTGCCGGTTCAAACGGGGCAGCCGATGATGTTACAGAAAAAGTTCAGGGGGCCATTGGTTGTAACGGAGATATTGCCAAAAGATTCGTACCGACTGATGCAGCTGGGAAAAGATAGAAGCTATCTGTGCACAGCTCATTGCTCGCAACTTCGTTGGTATAATCCATTCGATAAAGAGAATATTGAAATTGTTCCATTCGATAACGATCGACTTGAGCTTGCAGAATCAAAGAATGACGAAATACCGAAACTTCAGGTCAGACTCTGCAGGACGATCCGAGCGTCAGGATGGAAAAGGGAGGAAACGACGAATCGACGCTAATGATGGAGGATTGCGGAAGGGACGAATCCGTGGAAATCAGGAAAAGTCGACCGAGGAGAATCCGAGAACTCAATTCAGCATTCATGGAGACCCCGGTGAGGCGACAGACTGGCGACAAAATTGGTGACGGAAGCACGAAGGAGGAGTCAAGAAAGAATCCTGGAAGAGCGGGAAGGTTCGACGGAAAATACAGCAAGTAAAGTAATTAAGATATAATGATGGGGAAATTAAGGTAGGAAGGAGGTAGAAGTAGGATAGCCTGTAGACGACTGAGTACACATAGGTAGTTGATGACGCTAATGATGAGGCGATTTATGGAATGAAACTGAAGGCAGTTTCCGGGGTAGCGTGGACGGATGCCGGTAGAGGGCGTGAGAAGCGCAAACTCGGAGGAGGCAGTGGAAGTTGAAAAAGTGAATCAGTCGAGTTTCGGAGTCGAGTAAGCAAGTCGCAACTCACAGCGAAAGCAACGAAGAAGAGCGATGGAAGCAGGAAAGAAAAGGAACAAGCGGTGCCCGATGTGCGGACACAAGGAAAGCAGCGGACTGCGGGGACAGGTGGTGCCTCGACCACTGTTCAAGAAGATGTCCAAGTCCATCAGGAGGCTGAATGAAGAGCTGGACGAAATCAACATACGTATGGCGTACGGCGAAGTTGCCGAACCAGCGGAGACGGGGACAAGCATGGAGATGGAACCAGAGGTAGAAGATGGTGAAGTCACGAAACCGCAGCGACGAAGATGGAGACCGGGGACACCGAGGTTCGGCCGGAACCATTCACACCAGTGGCAGCGCCGAAGATGGAGACGGAGGACACGGAGGTTCGGCCGGAACCACCAGCGCCAGCAGTGCCGACAAGACCCGAAGAGCGACCAGGATCGAGCACGGCAAACGCGGACGCGCCGCTGACCAAGTGTGCACGGTGTGGCGAGTGGGAGCACGGACGCTTCGGAACCATGTGCCGGGCGGTTCTGAAGAAATGCTACCACTGTGACACGATGGGGCATTTGTCGCAGTTTTGCCCCAAGAAGAAGTCGGTGAAGTGTTATTGTTGCGCGGGTTACGGATAGACAACAAAACCGTAATTACGGTTGACGGTTTTCAGCGTAATTTACGGTTTACGGTTTCTACCAGACCCTATGGAAACCGTAAATCGTAAATTACGAGGTACGGTTTTACGGTTTACGGTTTTACGGTTTTGATTCTGAAGCGCCGAAATACTGTGAAACCTCGTTACAACGAACCTCAAGGGACCGGGAGGATCCGTTGGGTCCTGTAACAGCTTGACAAAACGGACACGCAAGAACTGTTCGTTGTATCAAGGAATTCGTTGTAACGGTGTTCGTTGTGACGGAGTTTCACTGCATCTCCGATCGACAAATTGTTGCGGGATTGTGGCGGCGATATCCCTTGATGTCGATACAATATGCGGCATCAAAGACAAAGTGTCTTAGAGCGTCGCCTTTCGAGCGTCGAGGATGGATGCGCAGGCTCGTGGGAAATTCGAGATCCCACAGTTCGTTCCGGAAACTCGACAACTCCGAATGTTTGAGTTTCGGAAAATTGATACGACAACAACTCAGTCGCGACGAATCCGTTGGGTCCTTCGAGAGATTTCTCCTCGTTTTTGTGCTCAACCGCGTCGTCGTACGATCAGTTGGTGTGTTCGTCTCGAGCGTCTGTGCAGTTTCAGAAGTTTTCAGCGAGTTTCTTTGCGTCGCTATGAGTTCTTCCAAGGTGAGCAAGTTTCCGGTAGCTTCGAACGGGCGCGAGTTCTAGAGACTTAAGAACTGACTAGCTATGATGAAATTCCAAGGTACAGCCGGAATCATGGAGAAAACGCCGAATCGTGTCTTCCTCTGAAGGTGTGCGAGTTTTTCTCGAGTCCGTAGATTGAGGGCGATCTGATGTTGATTCATTTTCCTCGTGTTCTCTTGAGTGGATGGTCGATTATTTTTCCTAATGGCCATTGATTTGGATCCTAGAATCGGACTCCAGTCGATCTCGTTCCCTTCCGAGTACCGACTCTAATGACGTTGCCGGTCCATCGACAAGCCGCGTTGTCACCGCCGCGCCCCGTAGGAAGTACAAGAAGATTCAAAGAGGTAACTCAAGCGTCATCGTTAAGTCCAACTTACACGGCATTCAGAGAACTAGGCAGATGATGACGTTACCCTGTATTTCCCAGATCCCGTATGGAAGTCCTACAATCCGACATCCGATCCAGAAACGCAAGAGTGTAAAACTTGCAACAAAAGGATCAAGACGAGTCGTGGGAGCACGAATGGTTTGAAACATCATCTAAAAACTCACAACGAGAAGTGCACCCCCAGCGATCGCCAGAAAGTGAAACCGATCCTCGTGACTGGATTGATCGCCGTGGATAACATCTAGACATCGGAACCTTTCTAAGGTTTAAAGGTACCTTAGTGACCTCATTACCTTAGTACCTTAGTAAGGTAGTAAGGTTAACCATAGGGCAATGGTTAACCTTACTAACTTACTAAGGTTATAAGGTTAGTGAGGTCAGTAAGGTTACTAAGGTTACTAAGGGGACTGTGATGACCCGGGAAATTGCGGGCTGGGACAAGATCCCACACGTTGGATCATTGGGGGGAATTCCCGGGTCGGTCTGACCTTACTTTCTGAAGCCTATGGGAGAGATCCCCGAGTCGCTCTGACCATACTTTTCGAAGTCTATGGGAGAAATTTACGGGTCGGCCTGACCAGACTTGTTGAAGTCTACGGGAGGAATTTCCGGGTCATAAGGTACCTTCATGTGGTATCTTGTCCCAGCCCGCAATTTCCCGGGGCATAACAGTCCCCTTAGTAACCTTACTGACCTTACTGACCTCACTAACCTTATAACCTTAGTAAGTTAGTAAGGTTAACCATTGGCCTATGGTTAACCTTACTACCTTACTAAGGTACTAAGGTAATAAGGTCACTAAGGTACCTTTAAACCTTGGAAAGGTTCCGATGTCTAATAACATCCCATGCGCGACTTTCAATTCGTTCTACATGAGGACACTTTTCTCGCTAGCCGGCCTCGGCACAATAAATGATCAACTTGCGAGAAAATACTTCGACGAACAGGCAGAGTAAGCGCTGCACTGTCCATTGAGTCATTTGCTGTATGTGGCTCGATTGGTTAGAATAACTCTTCTTAATTGAACAAAACCTTACTCATCACAGACTGACGAGAAATCTTCTGGCGGCTGATTTGAGGAGGCTTCGCAATGAGGGATCAACTTTCACTTTGACAGCCGATGAGTGGACTTGGCAACGGAAGAGATTCCTCGGTAAGTATCACGGATCGGCATTCGAACGGTCGAATGCTTGCGAAGATACATATGCCTCAATGTTCTCCTAAAACGATCATATCCTCAGGCGTCACCCTGCATTCCTCAAAAGTGATACCTTCTCACGGAGGAACTTGTCTCGAAGTACTTGCTCGATTCAGGGAGCGGGGGAGTGCAGAAAATTTGGAGCAGTACCTGCGCGACTCGCTCGCGAAATTCGGACTTCAAATCCCGGACATCAGAGGGATAACAACGGACGGCGCTGCGGTGATGCGCAAACTTGGGCGCTCGCTGGAGCAGGCGGCACCGGGCCCTTTCTACCATCAGTTGTGTTTCGCTCATTGCCTTCACCTCGCGATTATAGACGCTTTCAGGACTGAGGTCAGTGGTACAGCGTCAACAACAGAGGATTTCGCGGTCGAGCCAGAAGCGGCCTCGTGGACCATGGTCGGTGTGACCGACGGCGGCATCAGAACAGACGCGGAAGGTCAGGATCTCGAGATTTTCTGGAAACCGAAGCTCTTCTCTGATTCGAAATCTTTGCATTGCTTACACACATATGAGACTCTAGTTGATAGTTCCGGGAAGTACGTAGAATGTTATGGAAGGTTGGATTTCAGGCCTTTCCGGGGAAGAATCCGAAGCAGAATAACCCCACTTCAGCGGATCTATGGGCGAGCTCGTGAACAGAGTTCGCGACGTGGCCCGCAGCTTCTCGCGGAGCGCAGCTCTCAACGACGAGCTCTTGAAGCATGCTGAGCGATTGGGCATTGCGAAGAAACTATCACTGGACAGCAAGACGCGTTGGGACAGCACCCTGGATATGTTGCAACGGTTTGTCTTACATGAAGATGTCTTGAGAGCATTCCACCAAACAGAGAACCGCCGAGGGGACTTCCCCTTCTCACGTACGGAAATGCGTGCGATCAAGAATCTGATCAAGCCGTTGGAACATGTCAGAGAGGCAGTAGAGCGTCTTTCAAGGGAGGATGCTACAATGAGAAGCGCCGACCTCGCGATCCAGGTTAGATACATTGGAGATGGGAACGTATAGATCGCGAATTGCGATATCGATCATATATTGTAGCAGTTTACTTGAACTTCCAACATTTTTTACTTCAAGACGATGTTGAAGAAGGTCACGGAAGAAGACTCGGAGTTCGCGCGCACACTTTATCGTTGCCTCTGCATCCGCATCCGCATCCTGCAAAGACGCGGAACTATCTCGCGAGTCGCGAGATATGTCCGCAAGAGAGATCAGCACACGGATTTGGACACTATGCTCGCGGAAGTCCGGGACGACGTTGTAGAAGCAGGGGACGGGAGAACATGGAGCTCTTTCCTCGACGCGGGAGGTGTCACAGATGAGGTGGCAAAGTTTCGCGAAGATCATTCGATGTCGTCTGCCCAAGGCGAAGGCGAGCAGTCAAGAAGGCCGATTGACTACTACGAGGAGTTCCTCGACAAAGATGAAGATGAAGTCTCTCTCCATAATCCGCGACTCAACGAAATCATTAGGCTCCAGGGGAGGGGAGCGAATACGTTCCCTCAAAGCTTGTGCGATACACTGAGCTGTCTTCAGCCGACGAGCGTTCCCGCCGAACGACTCTTCAGCACGGCCCGAAGAGCAAGGAGGTACTCGCAGGAGCGCCAGACCGATGCCAGGTTCGAGAATCTCCTGTTCATGAAGTCACATCTAACGACCAATCTGAAGCAAAAGGAGAGAGACCTTAGCGAAAAATACCATCTCGATTCTGTAACGCATGTAGATTCTAATATCCCGCCAAGATCACGCCCCCTAACGGTACCGATAATAAACTGTCAGTCCGTTCCCGGCTCCCCGTGTGTTCACCTCAGGTAGATTACAGATTCTCTACATCATGATTTAGCCCCTCTCAATATCTGACGATGAGCAGTCGCTCGCGCTGGAGTGTAAAATAAATACACCTTTTTTTGGCGACTACCTGTGGAAACAATCCTTTCAGAGTTCTGCTGTGGAATTTCTCCCAGTTTACCGGATGTATTTTGATTGTATCAGGAACTTAAGAGTCCGCCTGCAGCGTCGAACAGAAATTTATGCGCTTGTTGGACACTCTCAGACCCTTTGTCTCTGATGCCGCATATCGGATCGATATGGCCTGTCTCTCCTGAGATAGATCTCGCACCATTTCGTCGATCAGAGATATCCCATCGCTTCAGAATCAAAACCGTAAAACCGTAAACCGTACCTCGTAATTTACGATTAACGGTTTCCATAGGGTCTGGTAGAAACCGTAAACCGTAAATTACGCTGAAAATCGTAATTACGGTTTTGTTGTCTAGTAACGGACACGAGCAACATCATTGTCCGACGTACGGTGAACAAGTAAGGGCATTGGCCGAAGAACGACGTGCAGCAAGGAAATTGGCGGAGGAAGCCGCCGCACGTTTGGAAAAAGAGGAACGGAAGTGAGCAACGGCGGCCGAAGCGAGGCACGGGCAAGTCAGATGCCCATCCAGTTCATTCCTAATCTGATAATAAACTTATAATAAAATAAATCAGATCAAACATAATTAAGGTGTACTCAGTCGCAGGTTAGAACTTAGGTAAATGAGGTCATTTAGTGTGGGTAGCAGTGGTCGAACTGTGGGGAACGGTGGATAGCTAGAGCGGAGAAATGGAACTTCAGGCGCACGAGCGTGCATATAGCGGTTGGGAGAACAGATGGAAGAGAGTTGCACGGGAGCGAAGCACGAGGCGTGCGGAGCGACCGAATAAAAAGAGTGAAGTTGAAGAGAAGTTACGTGTCGTAAATCGTACATCGGGGATCCAAGGTTTTGTCTCTACACACTGGACACTGGACCCAAAAGGAAGATGATTTCGTTGCTATAGGCGCTGAGATCAATGGCCAACCATGGGTCATAATCTCAGTTTACGCCGCCATCACTGACTTGAAGTCGAATGGAGACCAATTCATGAAAATTCGTGAAAGTATGCGGACAAACACTTCAACTGGGAGCAGGCTGATGATTGCGGGCGACATGAAAGCCCACATACAACAGCTAGACGGAAGATTAGACGGTCGAGGCAGACTCCTACAGGATCTGGCTGACAAACACGACCTGTTCATAATGAATCTTTCAGAAAAATGTCGAGGGAGGATAACCCGAACACAAGGGGAACACTCATCGTTGATCGACTATGTGCTGTGCAACTCTCTAATCTATAGGGAAATATTTGAAATGCACATAGACGAGAATAAGGAAATCGTTCAATGTAGTGACCATAACCTCATCACCTTACACATTGGTAAGGGCAAGAGCGTGGCACAAGCAAAGAGTGTACGGGTGAAAGTGATGAAGCTGCGAAACGCAGCAGAGGCAGCATCGGGGGGAGCTAGAAACATGATGGCCGAAAACACTAAACTCATCGATCTACGCACGGACCGGAAAATGCTCTCGCCTGAACTATCGCGACTGACGAAGATCAGACGAAAGCATAACCGTGAGTGGAGGGAAGCTAGACACTACGGGATCGGTGTCAATGAGGCAGAACAACGATACAGACAGGCGAAGGAAGCCGTCCGTATAGAAGTCGCTCACCAGC
The DNA here is from genome assembly GCA_028455905.1 of Neoseiulus californicus. NCBI lineage: Eukaryota > Metazoa > Arthropoda > Arachnida > Mesostigmata > Phytoseiidae > Neoseiulus > Neoseiulus californicus. Next base: position 940,852 of record JAMQGS010000011.1, read on the forward strand.
TGCACATTAGGGATCGGAAAACGTACGATCTGATAATGAATGCACCCAGGCAAGCAAAATCAGAAGCTTTCTGGAACTATATCCGGGAAAACGAGAGGTAGGAACCGGAGAGTAAACGAGTAGTAGGCGAAAACGGAAAGCATATGAACCCAAATGATATGATCGCTCACCTCACGAAAGTAGCAAACGCTCTACTAAAGACTGGGAGTGGTTTCGAACCTATCGAGGGCTCCACTTCTCTGAGACGGCCGGTCGACCTCATAATGACGGGCTCGGAGATCAAAACCACGTTGGCGAGTATCTCGGAGAACTCGGCACTAGGTCCAGACAAGATACCGGCTAAAATCCTAAGAGAATTGAACGAGGCCGGATACGAATTCATCGCGGAGGAGTTCAACCGAATTCTCGAGGGATCCCATGGGATCCCAGAGGAATGGAGGAAAGGCAGAGTTTCACTTCTGGAAAAACCAAACTCCACGAAAGGGAATTCAGCCACATATAGACCCATTACAATATCCGACGTATTGTACAGAGTCTTCACCAAACTGTTGGGGAGACACATACAAAGGTGGAAAGAAGATACTGGACAGCTGTCGGAGATTCGGAATGGGTTCAGGAAGGATCGTAGAGTCGAAGTTAACATATTTATCCTGACTTCGGCGATCGAATACGCGAGAACCCGACAAACGGGACTCATATGCGCATTCCTGGATGTCACAAAAGCATACGATCGAATTCATCGACCTGGGCTGTGGCAAACACTAGAGGAAAGGGGAATGAGTTCGGCACTGATTGAACTCATAAAACACCTATATGAGGACACACACGTGTACGTTAAATACGGCAATTACTCCTACAGCGAGATATCCATTCCTGATGGACTAAAGCAAGGGTGTCCCCATATCTCCTATACTATTCAACCTCTATATCGGAGATTTGGAAAGACGGCTCCTGAGAACGGAGATCGGCTTCAGATTCGCAAAGAGAGGTAACTTCTGGGACCTGAAAGAAAACAAATTCTTCACGGTACCTGGACTTCTTTTCGCTGACGACCTGGTACTGTTGGCGAGAAGCTATACGGAGATTGAAGCTGTACTAGAGGTGACATCGAAATTTGGGGACGATAGGTCCATAACATTCAACCCTCTAAAGAGCGGGACGATGGTTTTCTCTCAACCAGATCCCAGACCGAATCCACAGCGAGATCTGAAGAGTGAAGCAAGGACTACCAATACCGGTAGTGCAATCCTACAAGTATCTCGGTATTGAGCTATCAGCCGACGTTGACTATTTGACTCAACACTGGGAAGAACTGACAAAGAAGGCGAATCAAACGATCCAGAGACTCAATGCGAGAAACCCTTTGGAGTTTCAACCGCTTCGAAATATCCGGGGTTCTCTGGAAAGCGACCGCGGTGCCGCAACTCACGTATTGCAACGGAGTAATCACGATGCCAAAACGACTGAGAAACCACATCGAAGTCGGGCAAAGAGATGCGGGAAGGTGGGCCCTTTGAATACCACAATCCACAGTGTCGAAGGAGTTCATCGAAGGCGAACTTGGCTGGAGCTCCTTCGAATTTAGGGAAACCACTGGCAAAATGATGTACATCGAAAGACTAAAGCAAATGAACCGCACCAGATAGCCGAGGCTTGTCCTCGCGGCCATGGAGATCACATCTACGAAAGTGATAGCGATTGAGAGATTCAGAAAATTAAGATCACTGTACAACCTAGGAGATCTTGACATGAGCTTGAGTACCTACATCAGGTGCACCAATGTGGAACACGTTCCGTAAAGAGCTGAAAGAACGAGTGCGGAACTACCAGGACCTCGCATGGAGAGGAATTGGCAATCCAAAGAGACAAGGGGTCTTTCCACGGATATATACAATTCGCGAGGCAGTCGCCTCTTGGCGCTCACTAGAGCGGGAATGCTCCAAACCAGGTCTCGAAGAAACGCCCGCGATCCTTCTGTCAACATCAGATGCGCTCGCTGTGGAGCCCCGGAAACCGACCATCATGTGGTTCTGAAATGCGACGAAGGAAGATATTCCCAGCAGGAGTTGACGTTCCGGATTGGACTTCACCCTGACACCACCCCGAAGGATCTAAGAAGGACGAAGAACATCCTAACGCAATGGGCAAACAACAACCGATAATGATCTGTGAATGCAAAACAATTCACCCCTGAAATGAAAGGGAGCATATGCGCATATGTAAGATCGAAATAAATCCAATCCAAGTCTACCGCCAAGCGGATTGAAGGTGCGGGCCGCCGTCCCCTAGATGAGGACCTCGGCGATAGTGTGTATCAGTATGTCTTGAGCAAAAGGTCTGAGCAACAACGGGTTTCTCGTACGATGATCCAGCGATACGTGAAGAGCATCGGACCTGAGCAGTTCAAGGCGAGCGTCGCCTGGCTGGATAAATTTATGAAGGAATACCATCTATCGAATCGTCGTCCCACCTCAGTGTGTCAGAAACCGCCGAGCGAATACGAAAAAAAGTTCCACATTGGGACCCCATGTGTCCCACATTGGGAACCCTTTTTTCTTCCAAAGGTTCTCCAACTCAATGATCGATCGCGATTTTTCTTGGAAACTAAGAAAGCTGGAGCGAACCTGCAACTGCCTGCTTGCAGTCCTGTGAACGGAGATTCAAGTTACCATGCCAGGTTCCAAGAGTCGTCTACCGTTCGAAATGCCCCGGAACGTGCTCGCAACTCAGCGATCCAAGTTTGATCCAAGATTCCTTTGGAAAGAGGAGATATTCCATGCGCTGCAACCGATTCTGGAAAGAATGACAACGTGGGAGACCGACGCGGAGCCCTGACAGCGCGGAACTCACATGACTCATTTCACTATGTGCGTTACATACATTACACACATTCTGGCGTCGTGGGGAAAGCGCGACAGGCTTCTGCTCCCAAGCGTACATACTCTGTGCATCACAGGAAGCGTCCCCGTTAGTTGGAGAGTGCCCGTTTATTCTTTCGAATGCTTCAGAAGGTGCCCGCTCATTGGAGAGTATCCGTTCATTGGAGAATTCCCGCTGATTAGAGTGAATGCGGTAATTGAGGCCAAATTAACGATCGAGACCCCTGAGGCATCTGGTGGCGTTTGATTACACTGCGGTTGGCGAGTCAATCATCTCAGCTCGATTGAGTCCAATCCTCGAGACCGAGCGAAGAGGGTGCGTCCGCTCTCCCCAAAGCATGCCTTCTCGCCCCATGCTCGCCGATAAAACTACGATCCTCGTCTCAGTCCTTCAATACACCCTCATCCGCTGTCGCGATTGTGCCTCTCGAGAAGCCTCTCAACCTCATCTCTAAAACCATGCCTTCCATTGTCAGCTGCCGCAGATTCGCCGAATCTTCAGAAAACCGTGCCAGACGCGAAGTACGAACCTTGAGTGGACCAGGTGATTCCGAGTGTCTGTGGGCTTCCGAGCCCATTTGCTATCCGGCACCGCGGACAAATCTTCCGTTTGTGCTGCACATCGCTCTGAAGGACGCCAGTGAGCCGATCCCGGTACTATGCACTCTAAGGGATCAAGGATTCATATCCGAACCGGTTTTCCCGGTACTGTCATCCCGCGGGACATTCCTGGTCCGCGCCGGGCAGATTGGCCATTACGAAGTTTCCATCGGGGAAGCCCGATATACGGCGCACGTCCTGAAGTACGAGTCGCGCCACCAAGGACACCACGGGAGCTTCGCTGTAGGATACTCCTCCTTCGTCTGTGGATCCCGAGGGTCAGAGATGTCCCGAGTGGTTCGCCGAGCGAGAACTGAGAGCGGCGCTCTAGTGGAGAGTCGATCCTACTCGGCGGACTGCGAAGACACCGCTCGGTCGTTGAAGTGCTCATCTGCGCGGCGTGGCACCCGGGCTCAAGGAGGGGAGGTGAACGGTAAATACTACGCGCAGAGATTCCGCCTTATCTCCTATGAAGTCACATCTAACGACCAATCTGAAGCAAAAGGAGAGAGACCTTAGCGAAAAATACCATCTCGATTCTGTAACGCATGTAGATTCTAATATCCCGCCAAGATCACGCCCCCTAACGGTACCGATAATAAACTGTCAGTCCGTTCCCGGCTCCCCGTGTGTTCACCTCAGGTAGATTACAGATTCTCTACATCATGATTTAGCCCCTCTCAATATCTGACGATGAGCAGTCGCTCGCGCTGGAGTGTAAAATAAATACACCTTTTTTTTGGCGACTACCTGTGGAAACAATCCTTTCAGAGTTCTGCTGTGGAATTTCTCCCAGTTTACCGGATGTATTTTGATTGTATCAGGAACTTAAGAGTCCGCCTGCAGCGTCGAACAGAAATTTATGCGCTTGTTGGACACTCTCAGACCCTTTGTCTCTGATGCCGCATATCGGATCGATATGGCCTGTCTCTCCTGAGATAGATCTCGCACCATTTCGTCGATCAGAGATATCCCATCGCTTCAGAATCAAAACCGTAAAACCGTAAACCGTACCTCGTAATTAACGATTAACGGTTTCCATAGGGTCTGGTAGAAACCGTAAACCGTAAATTACGCTGAAAATCGTAATTACGGTTTTGTTGTCTAGTAACGGACACGAGCAACATCATTGTCCGACGTACGGTGAACAAGTAAGGGCATTGGCCGAAGAACGACGTGCAGCAAGGAAATTGGCGGAGGAAGCCGCCGCACGTTTGGAAAAAGAGGAACGGAAGTGAGCAACGGCGGCCGAAGCGAGGCACGGGCAAGTCAGATGCCCATCCAGTTCATTCCTAATCTGATAATAAACTTATAATAAAATAAATCAGATCAAACATAATTAAGGTGTACTCAGTCGCAGGTTAGAACTTAGGTAAATGAGGTCATTTAGTGTGGGTAGCAGTGGTCGAACTGTGGGGAACGGTGGATAGCTAGAGCGGAGAAATGGAACTTCAGGCGCACGAGCGTGCATATAGCGGTTGGGAGAACAGATGGAAGAGAGTTGCACGGGAGCGAAGCACGAGGCGTGCGGAGCGACCGAATAAAAAGAGTGAAGTTGAAGAGAAGTTACGTGTCGTAAATCGTACATCGGGGATCCAAGGTTTTGTCTCTACACACTGGACACTGGACCCAAAAGGAAGATGATTTCGTTGCTATAGGCGCTGAGATCAATGGCCAACCATGGGTCATAATCTCAGTTTACGCCGCCATCACTGACTTGAAGTCGAATGGAGACCAATTCATGAAAATTCGTGAAAGTATGCGGACAAACACTTCAACTGGGAGCAGGCTGATGATTGCGGGCGACATGAAAGCCCACATACAACAGCTAGACGGAAGATTAGACGGTCGAGGCAGACTCCTACAGGATCTGGCTGACAAACACGACCTGTTCATAATGAATCTTTCAGAAAAATGTCGAGGGAGGATAACCCGAACACAAGGGGAACACTCATCGTTGATCGACTATGTGCTGTGCAACTCTCTAATCTATAGGGAAATATTTGAAATGCACATAGACGAGAATAAGGAAATCGTTCAATGTAGTGACCATAACCTCATCACCTTACACATTGGTAAGGGCAAGAGCGTGGCACAAGCAAAGAGTGTACGGGTGAAAGTGATGAAGCTGCGAAACGCAGCAGAGGCAGCATCGGGGGAGCTAGAAACATGATGGCCGAAAACACTAAACTCATCGATCTACGCACGGACCGGAAAATGCTCTCGCCTGAACTATCGCGACTGACGAAGATCAGACGAAAGCATAACCGTGAGTGGAGGGAAGCTAGACACTACGGGATCGGTGTCAATGAGGCAGAACAACGATACAGACAGGCGAAGGAAGCCGTCCGTATAGAAGTCGCTCACCAGCTGCACATTAGGGATCGGAAAACGTACGATCTGATAATGAATGCACCCAGGCAAGCAAAATCAGAAGCTTTCTGGAACTATATCCGGGAAAACGAGAGGTAGGAACCGGAGAGTAAACGAGTAGTAGGCGAAAACGGAAAGCATATGAACCCAAATGATATGATCGCTCACCTCACGAAAGTAGCAAACGCTCTACTAAAGACTGGGAGTGGTTTCGAACCTATCGAGGGCTCCACTTCTCTGAGACGGCCGGTCGACCTCATAATGACGGGCTCGGAGATCAAAACCACGTTGGCGAGTATCTCGGAGAACTCGGCACTAGGTCCAGACAAGATACCGGCTAAAATCCTAAGAGAATTGAACGAGGCCGGATACGAATTCATCGCGGAGGAGTTCAACCGAATTCTCGAGGGATCCCATGGGATCCCAGAGGAATGGAGGAAAGGCAGAGTTTCACTTCTGGAAAAACCAAACTCCACGAAAGGGAATTCAGCCACATATAGACCCATTACAATATCCGACGTATTGTACAGAGTCTTCACCAAACTGTTGGGGAGACACATACAAAGGTGGAAAGAAGATACTGGACAGCTGTCGGAGATTCGGAATGGGTTCAGGAAGGATCGTAGAGTCGAAGTTAACATATTTATCCTGACTTCGGCGATCGAATACGCGAGAACCCGACAAACGGGACTCATATGCGCATTCCTGGATGTCACAAAAGCATACGATCGAATTCATCGACCTGGGCTGTGGCAAACACTAGAGGAAAGGGGAATGAGTTCGGCACTGATTGAACTCATAAAACACCTATATGAGGACACACACGTGTACGTTAAATACGGCAATTACTCCTACAGCGAGATATCCATTCCTGATGGACTAAAGCAAGGGTGTCCCCATATCTCCTATACTATTCAACCTCTATATCGGAGATTTGGAAAGACGGCTCCTGAGAACGGAGATCGGCTTCAGATTCGCAAAGAGAGGTAACTTCTGGGACCTGAAAGAAAACAAATTCTTCACGGTACCTGGACTTCTTTTCGCTGACGACCTGGTACTGTTGGCGAGAAGCTATACGGAGATTGAAGCTGTACTAGAGGTGACATCGAAATTTGGGGACGATAGGTCCATAAAATTCAACCCTCTAAAGAGCGGGACGATGGTTTTCTCTCAACCAGACCCCAGACCGAATCCACAGCGAGATCTGAAGAGTGAAGCAAGGACTACCAATACCGGTAGTGCAATCCTACAAGTATCTCGGTATTGAGCTATCAGCCGACGTTGACTATTTGACTCAACACTGGGAAGAACTGACAAAGAAGGCGAATCAAACGATCCAGAGACTCAATGCGAGAAACCCTTTGGAGTTTCAACCGCTTCGAAATATCCGGGGTTCTCTGGAAAGCGACCGCGGTGCCGCAACTCACGTATTGCAACGGAGTAATCACGATGCCAAAACGACTGAGAAACCACATCGAAGTCGGGCAAAGAGATGCGGGAAGGTGGGCCCTTTGAATACCACAATCCACAGTGTCGAAGGAGTTCATCGAAGGCGAACTTGGCTGGAGCTCCTTCGAATTTAGGGAAACCACTGGCAAAATGATGTACATCGAAAGACTAAAGCAAATGAACCGCACCAGATAGCCGAGGCTTGTCCTCGCGGCCATGGAGATCACATCTACGAAAGTGATAGCGATTGAGAGATTCAGAAAATTAAGATCACTGTACAACCTAGGAGATCTTGACATGAGCTTGAGTACCTACATCAGGTGCACCAATGTGGAACACGTTCCGTAAAGAGCTGAAAGAACGAGTGCGGAACTACCAGGACCTCGCATGGAGAGGAATTGGCAATCCAAAGAGACAAGGGGTCTTTCCACGGATATATACAATTCGCGAGGCAGTCGCCTCTTGGCGCTCACTAGAGCGGGAATGCTCCAAACCAGGTCTCGAAGAAACGCCCGCGATCCTTCTGTCAACATCAGATGCGCTCGCTGTGGAGCCCCGGAAACCGACCATCATGTGGTTCTGAAATGCGACGAAGGAAGATATTCCCAGCAGGAGTTGACGTTCCGGATTGGACTTCACCCTGACACCACCCCGAAGGATCTAAGAAGGACGAAGAACATCCTAACGCAATGGGCAAACAACAACCGATAATGATCTGTGAATGCAAAACAATTCACCCCTGAAATGAAAGGGAGCATATGCGCATATGTAAGATCGAAATAAATCCAATCCAAGTCTACCGCCAAGCGGATTGAAGGTGCGGGCCGCCGTCCCCTAGATGAGGACCTCGGCGATAGTGTGTATCAGTATGTCTTGAGCAAAAGGTCTGAGCAACAACGGGTTTCTCGTACGATGATCCAGCGATACGTGAAGAGCATCGGACCTGAGCAGTTCAAGGCGAGCGTCGCCTGGCTGGATAAATTTATGAAGGAATACCATCTATCGAATCGTCGTCCCACCTCAGTGTGTCAGAAACCGCCGAGCGAATACGAAAAAAAGTTCCACATTGGGACCCCATGTGTCCCACATTGGGAACCCTTTTTTCTTCCAAAGGTTCTCCAACTCAATGATCGATCGCGATTTTTCTTGGAAACTAAGAAAGCTGGAGCGAACCTGCAACTGCCTGCTTGCAGTCCTGTGAACGGAGATTCAAGTTACCATGCCAGGTTCCAAGAGTCGTCTACCGTTCGAAATGCCCCGGAACGTGCTCGCAACTCAGCGATCCAAGTTTGATCCAAGATTCCTTTGGAAAGAGGAGATATTCCATGCGCTGCAACCGATTCTGGAAAGAATGACAACGTGGGAGACCGACGCGGAGCCCTGACAGCGCGGAACTCACATGACTCATTTCACTATGTGCGTTACATACATTACACACATTCTGGCGTCGTGGGGAAAGCGCGACAGGCTTCTGCTCCCAAGCGTACATACTCTGTGCATCACAGGAAGCGTCCCCGTTAGTTGGAGAGTGCCCGTTTATTCTTTCGAATGCTTCAGAAGGTGCCCGCTCATTGGAGAGTATCCGTTCATTGGAGAATTCCCGCTGATTAGAGTGAATGCGGTAATTGAGGCCAAATTAACGATCGAGACCCCTGAGGCATCTGGTGGCGTTTGATTACACTGCGGTTGGCGAGTCAATCATCTCAGCTCGATTGAGTCCAATCCTCGAGACCGAGCGAAGAGGGTGCGTCCGCTCTCCCCAAAGCATGCCTTCTCGCCCCATGCTCGCCGATAAAACTACGATCCTCGTCTCAGTCCTTCAATACACCCTCATCCGCTGTCGCGATTGTGCCTCTCGAGAAGCCTCTCAACCTCATCTCTAAAACCATGCCTTCCATTGTCAGCTGCCGCAGATTCGCCGAATCTTCAGAAAACCGTGCCAGACGCGAAGTACGAACCTTGAGTGGACCAGGTGATTCCGAGTGTCTGTGGGCTTCCGAGCCCATTTGCTATCCGGCACCGCGGACAAATCTTCCGTTTGTGCTGCACATCGCTCTGAAGGACGCCAGTGAGCCGATCCCGGTACTATGCACTCTAAGGGATCAAGGATTCATATCCGAACCGGTTTTCCCGGTACTGTCATCCCGCGGGACATTCCTGGTCCGCGCCGGGCAGATTGGCCATTACGAAGTTTCCATCGGGGAAGCCCGATATACGGCGCACGTCCTGAAGTACGAGTCGCGCCACCAAGGACACCACGGGAGCTTCGCTGTAGGATACTCCTCCTTCGTCTGTGGATCCCGAGGGTCAGAGATGTCCCGAGTGGTTCGCCGAGCGAGAACTGAGAGCGGCGCTCTAGTGGAGAGTCGATCCTACTCGGCGGACTGCGAAGACACCGCTCGGTCGTTGAAGTGCTCATCTGCGCGGCGTGGCACCCGGGCTCAAGGAGGGGAGGTGAACGGTAAATACTACGCGCAGAGATTCCGCCTTATCTCCCGCTTCAATGAGAGCATCCCGTTGAGCCGCCAGGCGTGGTTCTCGATCTGCCCGGAAGAAATCGCCAAGCACATCGCCCGCCGCGTGGTTTCCCTCAGTCGGAAACTTGGCAGGAAAATCAGAGTTCTCGACCCATTCTGTGGGGCCGGCGGGAACATCGTCCAAGCCGCCCTTATGGAAGAAGTGGCGCATGTGTTCGCGAGCGATATCGACGAATCCGAGGTGAGTTGCGCCATGAAGATGGCGGCATTGTACGGCGTTACGAGGAGCAAAATGTCGTTCAAGGTGAAAAACTTCTTCGACCTTGATCCGGCATCGTTCAAATCGCCAATCGATGCCATCATCTGCAGCCCACCATGGGGTGGTCCGGCGTACCTCGCCACCGAGGTCTACGACCTGAGCGCAATGAATCCGCGATACGATAGGATCCCCGAACATTGCGCCCGGTTCACGAGCAACCTCGCGCTCCTCATGCCGAGGAATGTGTGTTCGGATCAGTTGGTCCCAACGTCCAAGGTAGCTGCTTCCACTGCGGGCGTTGAGCTCGAGCTGAACGTGTTAGCCGGTAAGGTTAAAACCTCAACCGTTTATTATGGAGATCTGGTCAATAAGTGTTAATAAATGATTTTCTACCTGTATTTTCGAAATTCATCATTGTAGCTTTCTGGGATTATCTTAACTCTGAATCAACGTAGCCTCGAGATTACTAGCGATCGAAATAAGGATGTCAGGAGTATGTGAGCGTGAGAAAGAGTACGGTCCTGGACCTTCTACCAAGGTCATTTCTGATAGTTGTGATCGTTCTGTGAGAAGATGGGAGTTCAGTTTTGAGTTTTCATGTCTCCTCTATCGAAAAGTGTTTTCAACGGATTTAAACCGTCAAATAAGGTGTGTATCAGTCTGATTCGAATGAGATTCAGTGTCGAAGAGAGGAACGAGAACAGTGTATCGACACGGTAGCTTGAGAATCCGGTTTGGACTGTCGGGAAGTGGAGATGGGGAAATTCTCCATGGTGACGGTGACAAAATCTGTCACCGGGACGAACAGGGGAATCGAAATGAGAGAGGGCCGTCGTTGGGGACGAATTTATTTTGCGGAATTATCCATCCCTGGGTTGGTTCAAGATGCATTTGAGTTCTTCAAACTTCTGTAGAGAACCTTGACTCGACCGCAACTCTGTCAAAGGAACTCTGTCTGCATGAGAGTATTTTTTTTTCAATAATGGAGTTATGTGTCGTGGTGAGGGTCCTTCGCTTCTGGCATTGCTGAGTTCGCAAGTGTTGTAGTATCACGGCCTTGCCTTCTTCTCCCTCCAGCTTGCCCACGTTGGGGCCCCACATAGTTAGCAAAACAATCCTCAACATATCGTCCACCATCGTCACCGTTCGACGATGACGCTTCACTGTATCGTCGCCTGAGACGCTAGCAGCTCTCTCCGTGTTGCTCCGCTCGTTCGGAGCACGGGCGTATCCAGGATTTTTTTTGGGGGGGGGGGGGGGGCAAACTCGAAAAAAAAGGCACACATTGGTAAGGGCAAGAGCGTGGCACAAGCAAAGAGTGTACGGGTGAAAGTGATGAAGCTGCGAAACGCAGCAGAGGCAGCATCGGGGGAGCTAGAAACATGATGGCCGAAAACACTAAACTCATCGATCTACGCACGGACCGGAAAATGCTCTCGCCTGAACTATCGCGACTGACGAAGATCAGACGAAAGCATAACCGTGAGTGGAGGGAAGCTAGACACTACGGGATCGGTGTCAATGAGGCAGAACAACGATACAGACAGGCGAAGGAAGCCGTCCGTATAGAAGTCGCTCACCAGCTGCACATTAGGGATCGGAAAATGTACGATCTGATAATGAATGCACCCAGGCAAGCAAAATCAGAAGCTTTCTGGAACTATATCCGGGAAAACGAGAGGTAGGAACCGGAGAGTAAACGAGTAGTAGGCGAAAACGGAAAGCATATGAACCCAAATGATATGATCGCTCACCTCACGAAAGTAGCAAACGCTCTACTAAAGACTGGGAGTGGTTTCGAACCTATCGAGGGCTCCACTTCTCTGAGACGGCCGGTCGACCTCATAATGACGGGCTCGGAGATCAAAACCACGTTGGCGAGTATCTCGGAGAACTCGGCACTAGGTCCAGACAAGATACCGGCTAAAATCCTAAGAGAATTGAACGAGGCCGGATACGAATTCATCGCGGAGGAGTTCAACCGAATTCTCGAGGGATCCCATGGGATCCCAGAGGAATGGAGGAAAGGCAGAGTTTCACTTCTGGAAAAACCAAACTCCACGAAAGGAAATTCAGCCACATATAGACCCATTACAATATCCGACGTATTGTACAGAGTCTTCACCAAACTGTTGGGGAGACACATACAAAGGTGGAAAGAAGATACTGGACAGCTGTCGGAGATTCGGAATGGGTTCAGGAAGGATCGTAGAGTCGAAGTTAACATATTTATCCTGACTTCGGCGATCGAATACGCGAGAACCCGACAAACGGGACTCATATGCGCATTCCTGGATGTCACAAAAGCATACGATCGAATTCATCGACCTGGGCTGTGGCAAACACTAGAGGAAAGGGGAATGAGTTCGGCACTGATTGAACTCATAAAACACCTATATGAGGACACACACGTGTACGTTAAATACGGCAATTACTCCTACAGCGAGATATCCATTCCTGATGGACTAAAGCAAGGGTGTCCCCATATCTCCTATACTATTCAACCTCTATATCGGAGATTTGGAAAGACGGCTCCTGAGAACGGAGATCGGCTTCAGATTCGCAAAGAGAGGTAACTTCTGGGACCTGAAAGAAAACAAATTCTTCACGGTACCTGGACTTCTTTTCGCTGACGACCTGGTACTGTTGGCGAGAAGCTATACGGAGATTGAAGCTCTACTAGAGGTGACATCGAAATTTGGGGACGATAGGTCCATAAAATTCAACCCTCTAAAGAGCGGGACGATGGTTTTCTCTCAACCAGATCCCAGACCGAATCCACAGCGAGATCTGAAGAGTGAAGCAAGGACTACCAATACCGGTAGTGCAATCCTACAAGTATCTCGGTATTGAGCTATCAGCCGACGTTGACTATTTGACTCAACACTGGGAAGAACTGACAAAGAAGGCGAATCAAACGATCCAGAGACTCAATGCGAGAAACCCTTTGGAGTTTCAACCGCTTCGAAATATCCGGGGTTCTCTGGAAAGCGACCGCGGTGCCGCAACTCACGTATTGCAACGGAGTAATCACGATGCCAAAACGACTGAGAAACCACATCGAAGTCGGGCAAAGAGATGCGGGAAGGTGGGCCCTTTGAATACCACAATCCACAGTGTCGAAGGAGTTCATCGAAGGCGAACTTGGCTGGAGCTCCTTCGAATTTAGGGAAACCACTGGCAAAATGATGTACATCGAAAGACTAAAGCAAATGAACCGCACCAGATAGCCGAGGCTTGTCCTCGCGGCCATGGAGATCACATCTACGAAAGTGATAGCGATTGAGAGATTCAGAAAATTAAGATCACTGTACAACCTAGGAGATCTTGACATGAGCTTGAGTACCTACATCAGGTGCACCAATGTGGAACACGTTCCGTAAAGAGCTGAAAGAACGAGTGCGGAACTACCAGGACCTCGCATGGAGAGGAATTGGCAATCCAAAGAGACAAGGGGTCTTTCCACGGATATATACAATTCGCGAGGCAGTCGCCTCTTGGCGCTCACTAGAGCGGGAATGCTCCAAACCAGGTCTCGAAGAAACGCCCGCGATCCTTCTGTCAACATCAGATGCGCTCGCTGTGGAGCCCCGGAAACCGACCATCATGTGGTTCTGAAATGCGACGAAGGAAGATATTTCCAGCAGGAGTTGACGTTCCGTATTGGACTTCACCCTGACACCACCCCGAAGGATCTAAGAAGGACGAAGAACATCCTAACGCAATGGGCAAACAACAACCGATAATGATCTGTGAATGCAAAACAATTCACCCCTGAAATGAAAGGGAGCATATGCGCATATGTAAGATCGAAATAAATCCAATCCAAGTCTACCGCCAAGCGGATTGAAGGTGCGGGCCGCCGTCCCCTAGATGAGGACCTCGGCGATAGTGTGTATCAGTATGTCTTGAGCAAAAGGTCTGAGCAACAACGGGTTTCTCGTACGATGATCCAGCGATACGTGAAGAGCATCGGACCTGAGCAGTTCAAGGCGAGCGTCGCCTGGCTGGATAAATTTATGAAGGAATACCATCTATCGAATCGTCGTCCCACCTCAGTGTGTCAGAAACCGCCGAGCGAATACGAAAAAAAGTTCCACATTGGGACCCCATGTGTCCCACATTGGGAACCCTTTTTTCTTCCAAAGGTTCTCCAACTCAATGATCGATCGCGATTTTTCTTGGAAACTAAGAAAGCTGGAGCGAACCTGCAACTGCCTGCTTGCAGTCCTGTGAACGGAGATTCAAGTTACCATGCCAGGTTCCAAGAGTCGTCTACCGTTCGAAATGCCCCGGAACGTGCTCGCAACTCAGCGATCCAAGTTTGATCCAAGATTCCTTTGGAAAGAGGAGATATTCCATGCGCTGCAACCGATTCTGGAAAGAATGACAACGTGGGAGACCGACGCGGAGCCCTGACAGCGCGGAACTCACATGACTCATTTCACTATGTGCGTTACATACATTACACACATTCTGGCGTCGTGGGGAAAGCGCGACAGGCTTCTGCTCCCAAGCGTACATACTCTGTGCATCACAGGAAGCGTCCCCGTTAGTTGGAGAGTGCCCGTTTATTCTTTCGAATGCTTCAGAAGGTGCCCGCTCATTGGAGAGTACCCGTTCATTGGAGAATTCCCGCTGATTAGAGTGAATGCGGTAATTGAGGCCAAATTAACGATCGAGACCCCTGAGGCATCTGGTGGCGTTTGATTACACTGCGGTTGGCGAGTCAATCATCTCAGCTCGATTGAGTCCAATCCTCGAGACCGAGCGAAGAGGGTGCGTCCGCTCTCCCCAAAGCATGCCTTCTCGCCCCATGCTCGCCGATAAAACTACGATCCTCGTCTCAGTCCTTCAATACACCCTCATCCGCTGTCGCGATTGTGCCTCTCGAGAAGCCTCTCAACCTCATCTCTAAAACCATGCCTTCCATTGTCAGCTGCCGCAGATTCGCCGAATCTTCAGAAAACCGTGCCAGACGCGAAGTACGAACCTTGAGTGGACCAGGTGATTCCGAGTGTCTGTGGGCTTCCGAGCCCATTTGCTATCCGGCACCGCGGACAAATCTTCCGTTTGTGCTGCACATCGCTCTGAAGGACGCCAGTGAGCCGATCCCGGTACTATGCACTCTAAGGGATCAAGGATTCATATCCGAACCGGTTTTCCCGGTACTGTCATCCCGCGGGACATTCCTGGTCCGCGCCGGGCAGATTGGCCATTACGAAGTTTCCATCGGGGAAGCCCGATATACGGCGCACGTCCTGAAGTACGAGTCGCGCCACCAAGGACACCACGGGAGCTTCGCTGTAGGATACTCCTCCTTCGTCTGTGGATCCCGAGGGTCAGAGATGTCCCGAGTGGTTCGCCGAGCGAGAACTGAGAGCGGCGCTCTAGTGGAGAGTCGATCCTACTCGGCGGACTGCGAAGACACCGCTCGGTCGTTGAAGTGCTCATCTGCGCGGCGTGGCACCCGGGCTCAAGGAGGGGAGGTGAACGGTAAATACTACGCGCAGAGATTCCGCCTTATCTCCCGCTTCAATGAGAGCATCCCGTTGAGCCGCCAGGCGTGGTTCTCGATCTGCCCGGAAGAAATCGCCAAGCACATCGCCCGCCGCGTGGTTTCCCTCAGTCGGAAACTTGGCAGGAAAATCAGAGTTCTCGACCCATTCTGTGGGGCCGGCGGGAACATCGTCCAAGCCGCCCTTATGGAAGAAGTGGCGCATGTGTTCGCGAGCGATATCGACGAATCCGAGGTGAGTTGCGCCATGAAGATGGCGGCATTGTACGGCGTTACGAGGAGCAAAATGTCGTTCAAGGTGAAAAACTTCTTCGACCTTGATCCGGCATCGTTCAAATCGCCAATCGATGCCATCATCTGCAGCCCACCATGGGGTGGTCCGGCGTACCTCGCCACCGAGGTCTACGACCTGAGCGCAATGAATCCGCGATACGATAGGATCCTCGAACATTGCGCCCGGTTCACGAGCAACCTCGCGCTCCTCATGCCGAGGAATGTGTGTTCGGATCAGTTGGTCCCAACGTCCAAGGTAGCTGCTTCCACTGCGGGCGTTGAGCTCGAGCTGAACGTGTTAGCCGGTAAGGTTAAAACCTCAACCGTTTATTATGGAGATCTGGTCAATAAGTGTTAATAAATGATTTTCTACCTGTATTTTCGAAATTCATCATTGTAGCTTTCTGGGATTATCTTAACTCTGAATCAACGTAGCCTCGAGATTACTAGCGATCGAAATAAGGATGTCAGGAGTA
The DNA here is from genome assembly GCA_028455905.1 of Neoseiulus californicus. NCBI lineage: Eukaryota > Metazoa > Arthropoda > Arachnida > Mesostigmata > Phytoseiidae > Neoseiulus > Neoseiulus californicus. The sequence goes on from JAMQGS010000011.1 coordinate 957,156, forward strand.
TGTGAGCGTGAGAAAGAGTACGGTCCTGGACCTTCTACCAAGGTCATTTCTGATAGTTGTGATCGTTCTGTGAGAAGATGGGAGTTCAGTTTTGAGTTTTCATGTCTCCTCTATCGAAAAGTGTTTTCAACGGATTTAAACCGTCAAATAAGGTGTGTATCAGTCTGATTCGAATGAGATTCAGTGTCGAAGAGAGGAACGAGAACAGTGTATCGACACGGTAGCTTGAGAATCCGGTTTGGACTGTCGGGAAGTGGAGATGGGGAAATTCTCCATGGTGACGGTGACAAAATCTGTCACCGGGACGAACAGGGGAATCGAAATGAGAGAGGGCCGTCGTTGGGGACGAATTTATTTTGCGGAATTATCCATCCCTGGGTTGGTTCAAGATGCATTTGAGTTCTTCAAACTTCTGTAGAGAACCTTGACTCGACCGCAACTCTGTCAAAGGAACTCTGTCTGCATGAGAGTATTTTTTTTTCAATAATGGAGTTATGTGTCGTGGTGAGTAGACTTTGCAGCGGTTTTCAACCGCGGTTAGAAAACCGCAAAAACCGCAAAAATTTGCGGTTAATTACCCGCAAATAACCGCAACATTTGCGGTTTTTAACCGCGGTTTTTGAGCACGCAGATTTTCAAAATTTTCAGTGCATCCCAGCGCGAATCCGCCTCGTCGTTCTTCCGCTCCAGGGCGATGCGTCTCAATGAAACTAGATACGATTAGGCGCCACAAAATTTAAACTCGACATGACGCGCTCTGCCGGCCAAATGCCGACAGCTGATCCATATCCCTGACGGATTTTCGCCGCACGAGACGCGTATCATCATGCAGGAATTCGAGAAGTTTAGCAATCCCGTTACAATGTGTACCATCCATATCTTGCTCAGAGCGCTCCTCCTATCAAGTTTATTCCTTACAGTTAGTCTACAGCGATACCTCAGCAACACCCGATGCTCTCGATCAGAGGCGAGCCTGTAGCTCAATAAACCTGAGGCAAGAATTGGCGCTTTTTTTGACAGGGAGCGGAAAAGGACCTCACCTTGAACAGTGCCGCCGATTTCTACAATCAATTCCGCCAACTTCGGTTCAAGCGGCGCGCGACTTCAGTGTTCTCCGTTATGTGCTGGGTGAGAAACGCGCGCGCCTGGAGGCGAGCACGCTCGATGACATTCTCGTCTTACGCAATCTATATCAGTGTGGGTCAGGCGAAAAAACTGATGGTGAAGGTCTGTGATAAGAGTAAGGCTATTGTCAGATCAGACAATGATGACGTGAAAATCTTATAGGTGGCGAAGAAAGGCACGTTACAGGACTTGTAATAAAGCTCCGAATTGTCCGGAATCACGTTCGCATTCATTAAAGTGATGCCTCCATCGAGTTCTCAAGAAAAAACTTATTTGAACGTGAAATTTCGAAAGAAAAAAATTGCGGTTAATTGCGGTTTTTAACCGCGGTTTCAGAATTCGGATTTGCAATTAACCGCAAACCGCGGTTTTCGCACATTGCGGTTTTTTGCAAAGTCTAGTGGTGAGGGTCCTTCGCTTCTGGCATTGCTGAGTTCGCAAGTGTTGTAGTATCACGGCCTTGCCTTCTTCTCCCTCCAGCTTGCCCACGTTGGGGCCCCACATAGTTAGCAAAACAATCCTCAACATATCGTCCACCATCGTCACCGTTCGACGATGACGCTTCACGGTATCGTCGCCTGAGACGCTAGCAGCTCTCTCCGTGTTGCTCCGCTCGTTCGGAGCACGGGCGTATCCAGGATTTTTTTTGGGGGGGGGGGGGGGGGCAAACTCAAAAAAAAAGGCGAAAAAGGTTCCAGCACAAGTATTGGTTTACTTTCCATCCGTTGATGATTATATTACGAGTCTTCACCCGACCCCGCCAAAGGTTACATTTTAAGAACAGGAATGGGCTCAAAGAACAATGTTAAGTTTCCTTGGATCTAGAGCGAGTTCGTCGAGAACTTCTTCCGGGCTCACTTGCACCTTACGCTCAATAGACATAGATGCGAGACCGTTAAGACGATCATTTTTCATTGTCGACCTCGAGTAGTTCTTCGCCTTCTTCAGAGCGCTGAAGGAGCGCTCGGCTGTTGCCGTGGTCACGGGCAATGTTGCGAAGATTCGCAACAAGATCACGATTTTGGGGTATTCTTCGGCCGACCACTTATTGAGAGCGTCTATTGCAGTCCCCGAGAGTTCACCGGCTGGGACGTGGACCCATCGCGCTTTATAACGCTCGAACTCTCCTCTCATGACACTGTCACTGCAATCTAGATCAGCCTCGTAGAATCGGATGGTTTCTACCAGATCTTCGAATGAAGCGCCGAACGTGTACTTTGGCACCAGAAACTGGGCTCTCAGAGAACCCTGCCTGGCGTCCGCGAAGAGCGAAACCATTCTTCGATCAGACTGTCGAGATATGGTATGAAATGAGAAACTCGGAAGTAGTCTTCAGTAGTTTCCGCTGGATGAATCTCCCGTTGTGTCTGACGCTGGCAGATGCGAGGCACAAGGATGACCACGTATACTGTCAGACTCATCTCCCTGATTCTCGCGTCTCTGCCTCAGTACGTCGAGAGCGCTGTCTACCATGATTCACGCTGCGAAGGTGTCCAGCTCCTTGGACTGCAGATTCATGGGAAGTGGGAGAAAGAGGCCGGAAAAACTCTCTATCCCATGTATGGCAACCAGGAACTCACACTTGCAGATGGAATTTCGCCATCTGCAAATGGAGGCTCGCCTGGAATTCTGAACTGGCATACATGCATTCGTGCATACTCATGAAAGTTCACCGGGTCTACCCTTTCTACCTTGGAAACCCTTCCGAGATGGTATGAAACTGATTTTTTTGGAGGGGCATTGGCCCCCTTGCCCCCCCCCCCTGGATACGCCCATGGTTCGGAGTACGGATCGACAACCATCTATCTGCTCCCTACCCCGCTCCCTCCGGTGTCCCCAGGGAGGGGGGAGTTCGGCTTCGTGTTATTTGATCTACGTGCTCGACATTCAATCACGGAACCAATCAACGAATCCTTTGCATGGAGAGTTTTCTCGAAAATCACGAGTGATATTTTACTGTGACGTTTATGTCACAAAACGATTTGTGCAAATATTGTGAACAGCGATCAATCTACAATCTACAAACATACCTTCATGCAAATAAAAAGTTATTGAATTGAATCGAAAATTGTTGTAGACTACGGCTGCGAGTTCACCATTTCTTGTGCGGCAAGGGATGGGGAGTCCTTGAGCCGGGTTTTCGATATCTCTAACGGTGGGATGTCGGGATCGGTAACCTCGCGTAAACGATTTTGCTGGGAAGATGAGAGGGAATGAACAAAGTGACTAGTATTGAGCATGAACGATCAGAGCATCGGGAGGAACCGAGTACCTCCATGATGATTAACTCGTTACGGGTCGGAGGTGATTCGCTCGCTGTTCTAATGGCGACCAAGATGATTAGCATCATCGGCACCCGGGAGCAAGAATCATCATTCAGAGAGTAGTAACCGCAGAAGTCTGTGGCTCGCGATGCCCCAGAGGCTCTAATTATGCTCTCAAAGCCCCTCGAACCCCCTCTGTTTGTAGAATCAATCTCTCTCTTGGTGAAGCCTCCAATCCCCTTGCCGGAGGATCATCTCCAAAGACTTCGCAGAATTTCAACTTCATTTCCGAAGTATCGGGAGACTGAGCAGGTCGTGTTCAATTCTGAGTTTGTTGGTGCGCAGCCACAATCAAAGTCGGACTGATCGACTCTCGTCAGATTGTGACCCAGAGACTCTCCTCAAAACGTTCGTCATCGAGCCGTGGAAGCATTCTGAGCTCTCCTGTGCGCTGTGATTGAAGGCGTGTCATACCTCTCGGAGTCCATTCATTGTAGCAGGCTGTATTCGTTCTGAAGTATGGCTCCTTTCAACGAATCTTGGCTCATCACGGACCCGAACCACAAGGACTACTCGTGGTCCATTGGCGCTTTTTTGGTTCGCGATCTCCAGAGTAGGGGTAAGCTCGAGAGCTGGTTGAAAAATCAGTCTCGCCCAATTCAAGGAGACCATGGAGCGAGACCCCTGGACAAGCCCGTGACCGTCCAGACTCTTCATCGAGAACGCCACGGAACCGAAGGACCGGAACCAGTCAAAAGACAAGTGAAACAGGGACAGGATCGGCCGACTCAGCATCACCCGCGGCACGAAATCAATTCAGCCGAACTCTCTGGCATCCCTGTTAACGAGACCCAAGACCAGCCGCCCCGACGCATCACAGCTCTCGGAGCGCGTAAACCCGGAGAACAGGTCGTGCCAGCGTTCAAAGGTCAGGATCGGCCGACTCAGCATCAATCTCGGGACGAAAGCAAGACAGCCGGACCTGTCGACATCCCAGTCATAGTGGATCATGGCCAGCCGCGCCAACGGATTTCGCATGACGCAGCGCGTAAGCCAGGAGAAGTGATCAGGCCAGCGCCCAAAGTTCAGGCTCAGCCGAATCAGCGTGAGAGCAATACAGCCGAACCCTTCGAAATGCCGGTCATAGTGACCCAAGATCAGCCCCGCCGACGCATCTCACATTTCGGGGCGCGGAAACCAGCAGAAGTGGCTAAGTCAGCGTCATCGGTTCAGAATCGGCCGGTTCAGGATCCTTCGCGACACAATGGCGATGCGGCCCGACCCATTAACAGAGCGGCGATCCTTCCGCAACACCAGAAGCCCATCCGGCCGCATGACAGGGTCAACAGACCGAGACAACAGGTGAAGAAAGATGCAGTGGGCCACCATCGTCCGGCGGAAGATCTTATGCGCTGCGAGGTCCGTGAAGGCGGACCACTTGATATGCCCGTGATCGTGTTCCACAACCAGCCGCTCCAGCCTTCTCCACATCAGGGAGTACCCCGGCACGGACAAGTGACCCGGCTAGCTCCAACGATCGAGATCCGTGAAGGCGGACCACTTGATATGCCTGTGATTGTGACCCACGAACAGCCGTGTCAGCCTCTTCCACGTCAGGGGGTACCCAGGCCAGGACAAGTAACTCGGCCGGTTCCAACGATCGAGATCCGTGAAGGCGGACCACTCGACATGCCGATTATCGTGACCAACAACAAGCCGTGCCAGCCTCTTCTACGTCAGGAAGTACCCAGGCCCGGACAAGTGGCCCGGCCAGTTCCAACGATCGAGATTCGTGAAGGCGGGCCACTCGACATGCCGATTATCGTGACCAACAACAAGCCGCGCCAGCCTCTTCTACGTCAGGAAGTACCCAGGCCCGGACAAGTGACCCGGCCAGTTCCAACGATCGAGATCCGTGAAGGCGGACCACTTGATATGCCCGTGATCGTGAGCAACAACCAGCCGCTCCAGCCTCCTCCACGTCAGGGGGTACCCAGGCTGGGACAAGTGACCTGGCCAGTTCCAGCAAGCCAATCTGCACCTGCCAAATCTAACCCACGACGCGGGTTGGATGAAATGAGTCAGGTGGACAGGCCAGGTTCGTTGCCCCGAAAACAGCCCTCGTTCCCTCAAGGGTCTAACGGACAGAGACGCGTGCTCGGACCTGCGTCAGCCAGCCAGGCACGGCCGATCAAACCTCAACCTACCCCTTCCGAGACGAGCGAGACGGGAGCACGCAATGCCAATCTCGGCAAGCGTGTCATGAATCGACCAGCAAAGAGGCCGGCGAAGCGAAGGCAGTACGACCCGGCGTGCCTTGAGCTCTTCACACTCGGCGCAGGCGGATTGAAGCGGCCAGCGGAAGCGACCCTTAGAACTCCCAAACGACCCGAGTCAAACCGATGAACCGAGAGAGCACACGACCTGCTTCGATCCTCGTGAAGGCGAATGATGGAACGAGAGAAGACGTTTTGATCGTGGAGCTGCTGTTGGCCTGTCAGATCAGATATGAGCAGGGCTATCATGGACAGTAGATCTCGGCTCCCTTCAGTCGTGCATAGATATGTTTCTGTGAATTGCGCTCCTGAGCCCTATTGAATGCATTGTAATAAATGGAAAGATTGTTGAGAAGTACGATTCGAATATTGAGATTACTCTCACTCAGATTAGAAGCAGCCTCAACGTTGACAGCACCAGGTTTCAGGCCGGATACTCTCAGAACGAAGCCCGTTTTAACGCGGCGTTTGGGAGAAAATCGACGAATGGAGCGTGAGGCGGGGTACAGGACTGGGGTGGGAATTCTCCATGTTCAGGATGATTGATTGATCGATCTGTTTATCAACAGTTTCTCATCCACATACATCTCAAGTCATACGCGAAGCAACCCCTTCCGATGGAGCGAGTCCTCTCAGCTGATTGTCAGTTCGGTTATCTGTCGATCCTGACTGAGCTCACTCTCTAGTTTAACCTCTCGTCGATGCAAGCCTGTAGGTCGTGAGTCTTCCGAACGTCTTCTGGAAGCAAGACTATTAACTTTATAGCATAGCTCAGACCGCCTTACTAAAATATCGCGGAATAACCGTCGACGACCCTCGGACGTCCCTTACCGTCGGGCCTACGATTCCCCGCGCACCTCGGCAGCTGGCACCCCGACTCACTCAGGTTCCCGCTGGGGGCTGATCGAGATAGAGGAGCGGAAATTTCCCCGAGAACAGCAAGTACATACAAGCGCCCCACCAGAAGTAATAAAAACGCACTTCGAACATCTGCTCTCGGACGAGACTGCGGAGCCGCCGGAAGCAACGGTCGAACTGCCTCTAACATTCGACCAATGGCTCTCCAATGTACCATGGACGGCACACGAAGTCACAGAAATCGTCAACGCCCTCCCGAAACGAAGAAGCGCGGGTCCAGACGGAATCTACTACGAACACTGGAAGGGAAGTATCAGCCTAACCGCGGAACCTATTGCGGAACTGTTCGACAGAATTATGGAAAACGGCAAACTCCCAACTTCGTGGCATCAAGCGAGACTTTCGCTGCTTTTCAAAGGGAAACCAACAGACCCCAGAGACGACCTCAACTACTTCCGTGGCATAGCAAGTGAAGCAACATTGAAGAAAATCTCCTTCAAAGGGATCATCAGGAGACTCGAGCACACGATAGAGTCATACCTGCCACCCCAACAGTTTGGCTTCAGACCGGGTATAGGCACCCATGATGCCATACACGTGGTTATCTCCGAAATCGAGCGGTCGTTGTCCAGACCGGAGCAACACTTATACGCCGTCCTGATAGATTGCCAAAAAGCATTTGACCTAGCGCCCCGACATAGGATGGTCGAGGGATTCAAACGTGGTGGCGTCAATGGTCAGATGCTCAAGGTGATCGAAAGCTTCTACCACGCAGACACCCTACGTGTGAATACTGGAGGCGGCGTATTCGTCGAGGTCTCACAAAATCGAGGCACGCCGCAAGGCGATCCCCTCAGCTGTTCGGGTTTCACATTACTACTTGCCGAGCTTCCAAAGAAAATCGAGAGTGAATTCAGAACAGGCTGCATCGCTATGTTCGCAGACGATATAATCATCCTACACAAGAACAGGTTGCAGGTCCAACAGATGCTCAATCTAGTCGCTGAGCACCTAGAGAGTGAGGGACTACAGTTGAATCCTACCAAGACGGTAGCCCTTAAGTTCAGAAAAGGAGGTCCTCTCGCCAAGCATGGTATCCTCAGCCAGATACCTCGGAATACGACTCCAGACTACAGGCACATGCTTCACTGAACTTGTGGAAGAGGTGTGCTGTAAAACGCTGTCAGCAATGTACGGCGAGGCTGGCGATCCGTACCAGATGTCAGTGAGCACGGCCCTGAAGCTTTTCTACCTGAAGGCTCAGCCGAAGCTTTCGTACGGCATGAAGCGGCTATGGCCACACCTGTCGAAAGGAAACCTCGAGTCTTTCGAAAAGTGCTTCTGTACATACCTGAAACGCGTCTTCAGAGTCCCAGCAAACTCGAAGAACCGACTGTTGTACATCATGGCGAAGCTAGAGAATCCCTTTGCCGAAAGAATGAGGGGAGCACTGCACGCTGAGACCACCCCAGCATTCCTCGATTTCTACGAAGAGTGGAAAGCCAAGCACAACGAAGCCTCAAATCTCCTGGAGAATGACCCCATCCTACTCAAAGCAGAACGGTGGAGTGCGGCCCAATATCCGAAGAGACATCTCTTCACGCGCTACATCATACACGGATACCATCATGCGTTGTGTGAAAGAGAAGGTTGGCACGCCCCGAGCGATCACTGTATATGTAAATTATGTGGACAAAACTGTCCACGGAACCATGCCCTCGTGTGCGAATCGAATCCCAAATTCGAACACCTGGGGCGAGCGAGAAGCTCTAATGTGTAACTACACGCAATAAATGTTGTTATTATTATTATACAAGCGATACATCCCCAGACTAACGTCGCATTCTCGTCGTTTTTGATCGGAGTGCGATAACTAATGAAGTAGACAATCAATTCAACGAGCAGAGTCATTTTATTCGTAACGATATCAATGTAGCCGAAAACCAATGCAGTATGTGAAGGATTATCGTACTTGAACCCAATGTAGTTCGAATTGTAAACGCTTGGGAATTTACCCTCACGTGCCAATGCTCGGTTTTCAATCTATTATCCCCTGTATCGCACACTCAGTTCGATATTATTGAATTTGGTTGATCACAGGCTTCTCATATTGATTAGAATCACAGAATACATGTGACAACCGCACATCTCCACCAGACGATACACATTTCGTGGCACCTTCAGTTACATACCGTTGGTCAACCGTGATCGCATCCCAGTATCAATCGATTACTCGTCGAGAGAGCATCGTTCGCCTGATTCAAGTTTTCTCAACGCTGTATCACCTACTCTAAGATGCAAACGCGAGTCAACGAAGTAAAATCTTCTGAAGCCGGAACCCCTCTCGGAAAGCGAGGGAAACTGTATCAAGCCGCTACAGTATGCCCAACCGAAGACCCGGAAGTGAAATCCTGGAGTACCGTCGTTCTTCAACGGATATCGAGTACGTGAAATTGAGTTTCCGTAAAGCTGTGTTGTACGCTGATGCCATCCTGAACACGTGTCGCGAAATAAATGCTCACTATCACCTATTGATAGAGCTCAATAACCCGCTACATCCCGACTCAATCATCCGAATGTTTCCCGAAGACGATGCGTAATGCGGCAAAGTAAGAATCGACTCGAAATGGTGCAATTATTTCGAGTCTGCTGAAGAAGTATTCATCCATGAACCGCAAATAGGAACTGAAACTGTTGTACGACCCGTAGCAGTGATAGCAACAACTGGATCTACAGAAGCTGTGAGTGAAGAAATTGAATTGAATCGTGACCAACCTAGATGCATGCGTACTTTCTATTCGTTCTTGATTGAACATGATTCTGTCGATCCGCAATGGGATTTCATCCCTGTTGAAAATAAAGTCGAACCCACCGTGCGGACCACGATATCCCGCGGAGCGCTAGACGATGTGTACGAGGCGGTCAGAGATATAGTTAAGGAGAGACTACCGAAGGAGTCCCGATTCCACATCTCAACGGATACTTGGACGGACCGGTATCGTCATTTCCCGTACATCACAATTGTGGTCCACTTTTTGAACGAAAACTTCAATTTGTTCTGCGTGCCGCTTAAAACAGATCATTTGCCGAGTCCGCACACCGGATCTGTCATCCTCGAAGAAACTCTCACCACCCTCAGACAATTTGGATTGAAGAAAGAATACATGTTCTCTGCGATCACTGATAGCGCAAACAACATGATCTCCGCATTCAGAGACTTCAATCATGTTCGATGCTCCGATCACAGAATGCATCGGGCCCTCACCGCCGACTTCTGCAAAACTTCTATTGGACAGAGAGTACTCACGCATCGTTCTAATCTCATGAGGATATATCGCCATCTGATATACAAAAAGGAGTTCGTCGCCCGATTGGCGAAAGAGAAAGCCCAGGAGCAGTACTTGGGAGCCTTGAAAACGGCTGAAGAAATCGAAAAGGTGATTATACCGTCGAAAGGATATTCCCAAGTAGGATCCATCAGTTCGGTTCCCCTGTTTGTTTTGTAATATGTTCTCGCATCCATCCAGAGCTCGAACGTTGATGACAGGTTCACGGATGGTGACGACTACGATAACGCATCGATGGGGTACGATCCCAAGGGTCTTCGCGGCGACGTTGCCACCCGTTGGGCATCAGTCTGCCAACTTTTCGAATCGGCCGTGGCAACCTCAGACGTTATCAATGAAGTTCTCTTGAGAACTGGATCTCAAAAATTATTCCTCGGTCCTTTCGAGATGGATGAAATCCGAATAATTGCGAAGCAATATAGAGCAAGTGCTTCTCACAGCAGGAACCTCGTTTCCCGAAAATCCATTCCTAAACTGCAATCTCGATGCAAGTTCCTTGCTTCCCGCGGAATACGACTAACGCAACGCATCTTTAAGGTCATATTGGATCTGATGGGGATGATGCAAAGTGTCAAAAAGCCAACCATCAATCTGGTCGTTTTGGGAGTGATTGACATTGAAACTACGCTTGACAACTTGAGGCTCGAAACCGAATCTGAAATGAGAGCTTCCGAGGTAGAGTTCCAGAGCGAGCTCGCCGAGCAACTGATTGTGAGTCGGATGAGGCCATTTAGTCAAGTCGAGGTCCTCGGCGCCTTACTCGACCCCGAAATGAAGAACATTTCCAAAGTGCCCGGAGGAAACGCGTCCGTATATCTGCCGAATGCGATTGAGACTCACGTTTCCCAATCCCTCATCTACAACGCCGAAGACGTAGTCATCGTATCAGAGCCACCAAAGAAGCAACAACGATGTTCCCTCATCTAAACCTATAAAACAGAATGTGCTCCGGCTGTTATTTATGCACTCTTTTACTTGACGTTTCTTAAAGCTGAAACTTGCTGTAAAAGGACCATGGGGTTCCTAGGCACCTACTCGGACAACCAACGTTGTTAGCGCGGTCGTGCCTAAGGTGTGGGACCGAACAACGGTTCGTGGGACTGGACTTCGTCGTTTTTCGTTGATGAGTACAATGGGGGGGTTTGGGGTAGTCGTTTCCAAACTTGCTTCGAAAACGAAGTTACATCGAGGTTGTAGTGGTGACACTTCCCGAGTGTATTCCGGGGGATCCCACTTGGGGTTGACTTACGACGGAGGGTCTATTCGGAGTGGAAGGTTTGGAACAGCGGTTCCTGAATTTTTTCCGTCCCGGGCCTCCTCTGGCCGTTGACGACCCCCCCTTGGGCCCCTCTCATTCCCGAGGATTTCGAGATCAATCCTGATCAGAAGCTCAAAGTTGATTAGAGCCAGTCTAGCCATCGTTATCCGCTCAGATTTGGTTTATTGATGACGACTGCAGTGCTCTTGCTTCTAATTGTGAGCGAAAATTCGCTCGATACGCGGCTCTGGTTGGCTCAGGGACATGCGCGAGTCAGCTCCTGGATCCAACCGGCACCTGTAATCAGTCCATTGACAGCAATGTACTAAATCTTGGCGCCATGATATTCTCTTGCGATTCCCGAATCCTTCAATAGTATCCAATCTCGCTTCTCATATTCGGGAATTGCCTCTGGGCCCCCTTGGAATCAATCTCGGGCCCCCACGTCAGGAACCTCTGTTCTAGAAGATGCCTCCAAAGGGACAGTCGATCGGAGTCTCGACGTCCGCAACGAAGAGAATGAGGACTCGCAGAGCATCGGGAACGGTGGAACCACGTGGGGAGAGATTAGAGGGTGATCGTGCGTTGAAATCTCGACCAACCGGAGAGCAGTGTATCGCACGAGAGGAGATGGACCGACGAGGATACGCAGCAGCGCGGGCGACTGAGTCTTTCGATCAGCGAATAACGAGATTGAGGTACAGAGGGAAGGTATGACTTCGTGCACACGGTCAGTACACTTATCGTTGAAATTTGCCGCCCGTAATTACACTCCTGAGTATAAATATACGGTCCATCCGAGTATACTCGTAGGAGAGATGGATGTGATCTGCCAGTTTTGTCGCGCCTTCAAGTTCAGACACGAGGCTCCCGGTATGTGCTGTATGCGTGAACGAGTGCTATCGTCGAGGTTGGAATCGCCACCTGAGCCACTACTCTCATAGACTCTAGGGCTTACTAGGGAATCGAAACAATTCTCAGTAAACATCCGCAAGTACAATTCGTGTTCCCAAATGACATCTTTCGGGGCGACGGGAATCATCCGAGAGAAGTACATGCCGACGTTCAAAGTGCAGGGGCAGCTTTACCATCGTGTTGGGTCGCTATCACCGCTGCCGAAGGTGAACATCAATTCCTTCAGATCTATTTCATGGATGGATCAGAAGAAGAGACGGACCAGCGTGTCCGATTCAATTCCAACACAGACCGAGGAATCGTAGCGAAATTACAGGCTTTCTTCCATGAGCACAACGAGTTCGTCTGTCATTTTAAGACCAGACACCACCAGATGCCAATCGACGATTATTTCGTGGTCATTAGAGCGGATGAGGTCCCACCGGGTGGGCATTAGAGATATTTCAACGTACCGACGGTCAACGAGGTGGCCTTAGTCATTAGTCATTAGGCTGGGAGGAGAATTCAACCGACGAGATATTGTGCTGCGTCTTCAGAGTGGTGGTCTACAGCGAGTCGTCTGAACCCATCAATCTTATGATGCTTTACAATATCCTTTAATCCAGTGGTTCCCGAACTGGGGTACTCTTACCCCCAGGGGTACGCGGAGCGGCTCGTGGGGGTACGCGAGAAGACTTCTGATGGTCTCGACCAAGGATCATAAACGTGGATATCGGGTCTCAAGTCCCGAAATCACAACAACTTTCCGTTCAATGACAGCACACATGGAATATTTCGGACGTTTCTGAGAGCTCAGGTGTGAAAAATGTTGGAAAACAACCTCCTGTGTGCGCAGGTTGTTGATTCGGGGGTACGCCGACGGCCAGAATGCGGCCGAAGGGGTACGCGGGACTCAAAAGTTTGGGAACCATTGCTTTAATCTTCTAGCGGGGTCAGCACGGGTACCACTTCAACATCAGGATGAGAAATCCGCAAACCGGGAAGGAAACCTCAATGGAATTCAGTTCGATGAGTTCCTATGCCTATCAACTGATGATTCGGGGCGACAGGGACAACCATATTCTGAGGTGTCGACAGTTATTCCAGCAGTACGTTGTCGATATGCACGCCGAAATTGAGACCGAACGACTCCTCTTCTCTCGGTTGAATCGAACAAACCTCCGTTCGGAACTCCGTCCATGGAATGGCAGAAACGTGGTTTACCCCACGCCCACGTCCGAGTCCGTTTGCCGAATGTTGCCATTCGGTCCAATCCAAATCCACAAAATGAGACCACGTCAGTCTTCAAATCCACTACCCCAACATATCTTCGTTCCATCCATCGGTTGTCGGCGACACCCGGCTTTCCCTGTCAGTCGCGCAAAGCGCGACGGGCTTTGCTAGTCGCGAAATATAGCGCCGGGGAAACGCCAACCGAAAATCTTGCAAAATAAATCGATCGATACTTGGCCCTGCCAGTGAATCTCAGCGGGAAAGCCGACGCTGGCGGTCGTGACAGAGTTCTGAACTGGTGGTTTGAGAATGCGAAAATCTTCCCGACTCTTGCCCGTCTCACGAATCTGATTCTGTCGATTCCTGCAACTTCTGCGGGGCCAGAACGGCGCTTCTCTTCGGCAGGAAACGTTCTAAGAGAGAGGAGAAGCTCGCCCATCACCATGGCAAAAACCCTTTTCATCCACGACAACAAGAGCTTCCTCCCGAACCAATGAGTGGTTTTGGCTGTAGTCAATCGCTTTGAGATGGTCAAATCCTTTATGCGAACAAAGTGTCATTATTATTATTATTGAATCGCCCCGTCGAGTGAGATAATAATATTTCTCGTGTATCCGTTCGTGCAATTAATCTAGATCATGAATGAATCATGCGATCCTTTGATCTCCGATCGAAAATTGTCCGTCCTGTTTTTGTCAGTATTCTCCATATGGCAAGTCCCACGACGACCTTTCGCGTGTTCGAATTTTCGTCGTTCCCATTACCCCGGCGGGGATGGCAAGATGTTTGACCCCCTAGGACATTGCCTCCTGAAACTACAACTCGCGCGGGACGACGGCGGGCCGCCGCCGCCGCCGCGAAAAAGTCGACGGCGCACACCTCTGACTCTTGTCAAACCAGTCTCCTTCTCTCCACTTGAAACCAACTGGTTTCGCGAAGAGCGCCATGAGTCAGGCATCGCTATCGGCAACTCTCCGCTTGAAAAACGACAACTATTCCAAGGTCTTTCCGGCTCCAAATCTAGCCAAGGAGTCGTCGGCTGTGTTTTTCATTAAACCAGCAACCCTCAAGGAGTACGGTTGAAAATGCTTTTCATCACAATCTGTTGCTGCCTGGTCGCCCTGTCGCTTCAAGAAAATGGATTCAAGTACAGTGACTGTGATTCGGATTGTCAGACAAGAAAAATCAGCTGCACAATCAGTGAAGTCAACAAGAACTACCTCCCCTGCGTGTGTATGCAAGATGAGTCCAAGTGCCGTGCCGTTGCTGATGATGAGACTGCGTGCATCTCACCAGACGGCAAGGTCACAGGTGGCTCCGCGATCTACGACGACTTCAAACGTCATCGATCTGCAACAACGACGACAAGCCGCTCAAATCCGACGCCAGGACCATTCACATCAACTGTAAAGCCTGTCCCACGCAGGGATTCGAGAACTTTCGAAATCATTGCGATCATATTCTTTGTCTCAGCCCTCTCAAGTATGGCTCTGAATGCCTTTCTTCTCCACAAGCTCAGTCCCACCAGAAGTGACTATGGGAGAATACCTGATCCAAACAATCCCTACCAAAGAACTACTGGAAACAATGATGACGAGCTAAGTGATACCCGGTAACAAGTAACGCTCTTTATTCAACAAATTGAAGGAAGGGGAAAGAGCAAACAAGAATTATTATCACTCAGTTTAAGATCACAAAGATAACTTGTCATTGGCCTTGAAGTACACCCCTGATTTACAAAGTTTTTCAACATAAACTTTCTCCTGTTTTGACAGCCTCACCAAAGGGGAGATAGGTCGTCTGACTTCTACAACGGCGGACTTGGAGATATCACTCAAAGAGAAAACACAATCACCGTTGGATGTTTGACAAAGAAATGCTCTCGTGAGCATATAATAATCCATGCTCTGGAACGAGATTTGTATGGCTGCCGGCGCGCCGGCCGCGGCGTTGGCTCCTCAAGCCAGACTGGCGCAGTTACTGCCGTTGGTGATTCGGTGGATGGTTTCCCCCCTCTCTGAGAACCTCTAGTGCGATTGCGATGAGCCTAGGTCTCTCTTGTAAGGAACCACGTTGCTTTGATTTGATCCTCGCCCGGCTGACTTTGCAAAATCAATGAAGGCTCGGCAGTCGTCATGTTTGTGAGGACACAGAAGACGACACTCACGACACCTAAAGACAGGACAAAAACAAATAAGACTATTACGGCTGACTCCCAGATTGCGCACGTCTTCCCACGGGGATCATTCAGTGGAAAGATGTTGGAAGAAACTGACCATGGATCACCGTGTGGAGGAGATTGGCTTTCAAGGTGCTCCGCATTGTGACGATCTACCAACTCTTCCAGTCGTGACTTCGCGAGACGGGCTGTGGCGGCATTCTTCGCGATTTTTATTATTTGCGGCTCCCTAGATGCTAGCTTGGTGCTGTCTACCACTTCCTCACCATCCAGAACAACTTCACCGGATTCTGTACGAACATCATCCCGCTGGTTTGGATAAGTCACCGCTGGTTCCACTGCGATGGATCCCTGCCTCGTGGGTGGAACTTGGCTTGCTGGTGACGTCGTACGTTGCCGATCCAAGATTTTCTTCAGGATTTGGTTCTCCAACTCCAGTCCAACGGCCTCCCGCCGGCCCTTTTAGCTGCCCCGCGTTCCCCCACTCGACGATTACGGCTCCTCCGACCTGTCATGCGGGGCGGGTCGGGAGATTACTACGGAGTTTTGTATCAATTGGAAGATCGGCAATGGATCCTCGAGGAGAGTTTCCTGCCGACTTTGACGGGCGACAATGGTTGGATTCGAGAGTTCGTTTGATCATCATAATATTTTTAATGTTAAAAAAATGAATTCGGAGGTTTGGATTTTTGAGACGTTCGTCGAGATATTAGTCAAGATAATCATCCCTCCTACAATGCTCCTTTGTAAACTACATTCCGTGTTTTTCCTTCCTGCGCGAATACGAAAATATTCCTTGGCTATCCAACTCGAGAGAGGGCAGCGTAAAGTTGACCGTGCGAGAAACATGGCGACGACGGTCACTTCATTCAACGTTGGCGCATTGAAGCATCCTTCGTGCTCACCGACCGGTGTTTTTTCGCTTTTATGATAAGTTTGTATCTATCCGTCGGCATTCTCTCCAACCGAGTTTTGAATTTGCGAATGAGGCTGTTGTGTCCGTTTAATAGACGTTGCAGTATGGATACGATCTCGGGTCGCGCGTTTGGCATAAGACTACATCGTTGATCTATTTGAGATTCTTCATCTCCTATGAAATAAACTTACAGCAATCAGGGCGTTTCACCATGGGGGGCAGCAGAGAACCGACTTTGGGGTCAATCTGGCCTCGTTCCTTGAAGGTTGTAGGGATGAATCGGAGGGGAACTGTCGTCCCAAACGATGTCATCCGGAAGCACGAATCGTAGCCTCTGATGTTTGCCAGGAAATGCTTCGATTCCGAAGTTCGGGCAGACATGAGAGATCGTAGATCATGGGGTGGGGGTTCCAGCTGCGGTAATTCTACCGTTCCACCCTTGCAGCATGTTCCTGGAGGCTCTTTTCCGAATGTTCTGGCCCGACAGAAGTCACATATTTGATCCATTGGTCCCATCCAACTTCGAATTCGGTCCCATCCAACTTCAAATTCGAGATTTGCCGTGTTCTGCTCGTTCGGTGGCGCGCTTTCGGTCGATCAGCAGCCAGTCGTCGGTCATGTTCTTCATTCGTTTCATCATGTCTCGCCTGCGCCATTTGCTGCCGTTGGTATTCCAGTCTGAGATTGCGTTGTTCTTCCGATTCGTCTTCTCTCGCTTGGGATGTTCTCCGCCGTTGATTTTCCACTCGGGGTTCACGTTGTTCTTCTGACTCTTGGCGTCTCGCTCGAGCTGTTCTCTGTCGTTGCTCCTCCACTCGGAGTTTACGTTGTGCTTCTGACTCATGGCGTCTCGACCGAGATGATCTTCGTCGTTGATCGCTGAGCTTGTCTTCACGATCATATTCCGTCTCCCTTGATCTCACCAGCTCCACGCTACGTCTCTGACTTCTCAGCCGTCACGAATCCGTTGAAATTTTCTTGTTTGAAATAGAACACGCCACGCTAGAGGGCGCTCATTCGATGTTCCGGCGCAAACGATTTCGCCGCACCGAGACGCGTCGCCCGGCGTTTCTCTCAGAGGCTTCGAGAGCATGACTCGACCGATCTCGGAGATGCAAATCCGGTCCTACACGGATGCAGCAAAGGATGAATCTGATCTGAGCACAGGGTCAGCCGATATCAAAGTGTATCCGCGGCGACGGAAAATACTTATGGTCACGCTTGAACTCTACGGCGAATCCTCGCTGCCACTGTGCCACTGCGCCGAGAGCGGGATGCATACTGAATGGCGACCTAGAGGGGACGCCGATGAACCTATCTAGCCCCATACCGGACGTCTAGGCCCGTTTGTGACGATTTGCCTAGCGGTCATACATACAAACAAACAAATAAACAAACAAACAGAATTTGATTTTTATTAATATAGATTCGTTCCATTTAACTGTTTCCCAACCCCGTATTCACTGTTCCACTTCCTGTACCGTAGTCTGGTAACATCCAGCATTAACGCTTCGCGCGCTGTTTGAAACCCGGTCCTTGTCTGACCTGGTTACCGTCTACTAGAAAAGTTACTTTCTCCCTCTCGTAGTTCCGTGTTCACAAAACTATATAAACGCATCTGAATAAAGCACTTGTGGGCGTCTTTTCCGACTTGTACCTCGCTTGCCTTCATTTCGTGAAAACGTCTAGAGCAGTGGTTCTCAAACTCTGCCGAGCAATCGACCCCCAGGGGGTCGACCGTCGACCCCCACGGCGACCGCAATGGAGTGTCTATGGAGACGACCCCGATAGATCGGCGGAAGGGCCATCGACCCCCTGGGGGTCGATATCGACCACTTTGAGAACCACTGGTCTAGAGTGAGAACAGTGCAGCAGTCGTCTACCGTTCGAAGACGCTATCGATTCTAGGAAAAGTGTCCCATATTCGGGTCTCCTCCCCTACCGTATTCACTCTAATGAGCGGACATGCCCGTGAAGTTTTTCAATATCCGGACGACGTGCTCGCTAATAAGAGAGTGCCCGTTGATTTTTCCCAATGCCCCGGAACGTGCTCGCAACTGAGCGATCCAAGTTTGATCCAAGATTCCTTTGGAAAGAGGAGATATTTCATGCGCTGAAACCGATTCTGGAAAGAATGACAACGTGGGAGACCGACGCGGAGCCCTGACAGCGCGGAACTCACATGACTCATTTCACTATGCGCGTTACATACATTACACACATTCTGGCGTCGCAGGGAAAGCGCGACAGGCTTCTGCTCCCAAGCGTACACACTCTGTGCATCACAGGAAGCGTCCCCGTTAATTGGAGAGTGCCCGTTTATTCTTTCAAATGCTTCAGAAGGTGCCCGCTCATTGGAGAGTACCCGTTCATTAGAGAATTCCCGCTAATTAGAGTGAATACGGTAATCGAGGCTAAATTAACGATCGAGGCCCCTAAGGCATCTGGTGGTGTTTGATTGCACTGCGGTTGGCGAGTCACTCATCTCAGCTCGATTGAGTTCGACGCCCAATCCTCGAGACCGAGCGAAGAGGGTGCGTCCGCTCTCCCCAAAGCTCACCTTCTCGCCCCATGCTCGCCGATAAAACTACGATCCTCGTCTCAGTCCTTCAACACACCTTCATCCGCTGTCGCGATTGTGCCTCTCGAGAAGCCTCTCAACCTCATCTCTAAAACCATGCCTTCCATTGTCAGCTGCCGCAGATTCGCCGAATCTTCAGAAAACCGTGCCAGACGCGAAGTACGAACCTTGAGTGGACCAGGTGATTCCGAGTGTCTGTGGGCTTCCGAGCCCATTTGCTATCCGGCACCGCGGACAAATCTTCCGTTTGTGCTGCACATCGCTCTGAAGGACGCCAGTGAGCCGATCCCGGTACTATGCACTCTAAGGGATCAAGGATTCATATCCGAACCGGTTTTCCCGGTACTGTCGTCCCGCGGGACATTCCTGGTGCGCGCCGGGCAGATCGGCCACTACGAAGTTTCCATCGGGGAAGCCCGATATACGGCGCACGTCCTGAAGTACGAGTCGCGCCACCAAGGACACCACGGAAGCTTCGCTGTAGGATACTCATCCTTCGTCTGTGGATCCCGAGGGTCAGAGATGTCCCGAGTGGTTCGCCGAGCGAGCACTGAGAGCGGCGCTCTAGTGGAGAGTCGATCCTACTCGGCGGACTGCGAAGACACCGCTCGGTCGTTGAAGTGCTCATCTGCGCGGCGTGGCACCCGGCCTCAAGGAGGGGAGGTGAACGGTAAATACTACGCGCAGAGATTCCGCCTTATCTCCCGCTTCGATGAGAGCATCCCGTTGAGCCGCCAGGCGTGGTTCTCGATCTGCCCGGAGGAAATCGCCAAGCACATCGCCCGTCGCGTGGTTTCCCTCAGTCGGAAACTTGGCAGGAAAATCAGAGTTCTCGACCCATTCTGTGGGGCCGGCGGGAACATCGTCCAAGCCGCCCTTATGGAAGAAGTGGCGCATGTGTTCGCGAGCGATATCGACGAATCCGAGGTGAGTTGCGCCATGAAGATGGCGGCATTGTACGGCGTTACGAGGAGCAAAATGTCGTTCAAGGTAAAAAACTTCTTCGACCTTGATCCGGCATCGTTCAAATCGCCGATCGATGCCATCATCTGCAGCCCACCATGGGGTGGTCCGGCGTACCTCGCTACCGAGGTCTACGACCTGAACGCAATGAATCCGCGATACGATAGGATCCTCGAGCATTGCGCCCGGTTCACGAGCAACCTTGCGCTCCTCATGCCGAGGAATGTGTGTCCGGATCAGTTGGTCCCAACGTCCAAGGTAGCTGCTTCCACTGCGGGCGTTGAGCTCGAGCTGAACGTGTTAGCCGGTAAGGTTAAAACCTCAACCGTTTATTATGGAGATCTGGTCAATAAGTGTTAATAAATGATTTTCTACCTGTATTTTCGAAATTCATCATTGTAGCTTTTTGGGATTATCTTAACTCTGAATCAACGTAGCCTCAAGATTGCTAGCGATTGAAATAAGGATGTCAGGAGTATGTGAGCGTGAGAAAGAGTACGGTCCTGGACCTTCTACTAAGGTCATTTCTGATAGTTGTGATCGTTCTGTGAGAAGATGGGAGTTCAGTTTTGAGTTTTCATGTCTCCTCTATCAAAAAGTGTTTTCAATGGATTTAAACCGTCAAATAAGGTGTGTATCAGTCTGATTCGAATGAGATTCAGTGTCGAAGAGAGGAACGAGAACAGTGTATCGACACGGTAGCTTGAGAATCCGGTTTGGACTGTCGGGAAGTGTAGATGGGAAAATTCTCCATGGTGACGGTGACGGAATCGGTCACTGGGACGAAGAGGGGAATCGAAATGAGAGAGGGTCGTCGTTGAGGACGAACTTATTTTACGGAATTATCCATCGGTGGGTTGGTTCAAGATGCATTTGAGTTCTTCAAACTTCTGTAGAGAACCTTGACTCGACCGCAACTCTGTCAAAGGAACTCTGTCTGGATGAGAGTATTTTTTTTTCAATAATGGAGTTATGTGTCGTGGTGAGGGTCCTTCGCTTCTGGCATTGCTGAGTTTGCAGGTGTTGTAATATCACGGCCTTGCCTTCTTCTCCCTCCAGCTTGCCCACGTTGGGGCCCCACAAAGTTAGCAAAACAATCCTCAACATATCGTCCACCATCGTCACCGTTCGACGATGACGCTTCACGGTATCGTCGCCTGAGACGCTAGCAGCTCTCTCCGTGTTGCTCCGCTCGTTCGGAGCAGGGGCGTATCCAGGATTTTTTTTTTTTGGGGGGGGGCCAAACTCGAAAAAAAAGGCGATCGGTTCCAGCACAAGTATTGGTTTACTTTCCATCCGTTGATGATTATATTACGAGTCTTCACCCGACTCCGCCAAAGGTTACATTTTAAGAACAGGAATGGGCTCAAAGAACAATGTTAAGTTTCCTTGGATCTAGAGCGAGTTCGTCGAGAACTTCTTCCGGGCTCACTTGCATCTTACGCTCAATAGAGATAGATGCGAGACCGTTGAGACGATCATTTTTCATTGTCGACCTCGAATAGTTCTTCACCTTCTTCAGAGCGCTGAAGGAGCGCTCGGCTGTTGCCGTGGTCACGGGCAATGTTGCGAAGATTCGCAACAAGATCACGATTTTGGGGTATTCTTCGGCCGACCACTGATTGAGGGCGTCTATTGCAGTCCCCGAGAGTTCATCGGCTGGGACGTGGACCCATCGCGCTTTATAACTCTCAAACTCTCCTCTCATGACACTTTCACTGCAATCTAGATCAGCCTCGTAGAATCGGATGGTTTCTACCAAATCTTCGAATGAAGCGCCGACCGTGTTCTTTGGCACCAGAAACTGGGTTCTCAGAGCACCCTGCCTGGCGTCCGCGAAGAGCGAAACCATTCCCTCGATTAGACTGTCGAGATATGGTATGAAATGGGAAACTCGGAAGTAGTCTTCAGTAGTTTCCGCGGGATGATTCTCCCGTTGTGTCTGACGCTGGGAGATGCGAGGCACAAGGATGACCACGTATACTGTCAGACTCATCTCCCTGATTTCTCCGAACAGGGTGCCGAATGCTGCTTCGGCATTCTCGCGTCTCTGCCTCAGTACGTCGAGAGCGCTGTCTACCATGATTCACGCTGCGAAGATGTCCAGCTCCTTGGACCGCAGATTCATGGAGAGTGGGAGAAAGAGGGCGGAAAAACTCTCTATCACATGTATGGCAACCAGGAACTCACACTGGCAGAGGGAATTTCGCCATCTGCAAATGGAGGCTCGCCTGGAATTCTGAACTGGCATACATGCATTCGTGCATACTCATGAAAGTTCACCGGGTCTACCCTTTCTACCTTGGAAACCCTTCCGAGATGGTATGAAACTGATTTTTTTGGAGGGGCATTGGCCCCCTTGCCCCCCCCCCCTGGATACGCCCATGGTTCGGAGTACGGATCGACAACCATCTATCTGCTCCCTACCCCGCTCCCTCCGGTGTCCCCAGGGAGGGGGAGTTCGGCTTCGTGTTATTTGATCTACGTGCTCGACATTCAATCACGGAACCAATCAACGAATCCTTTGCATGGAGAGTTTTCTCGAAAATCACGAGTGATATTTTACTGTGACGTTTATGTCACAAAACGATTTTTCAAATATTGTGAACAGCGATCAATCTACAATCTACAAACATACCTTCATGCAAATAAAAAGTTATTGAATTGAATCGAAAATTGTTGTAGACTACGGCTGCAAGTTCACCATTTCTTGTGCGGCAAGGGATGGGGAGTCCTTGAGCCGGGTTTTCGATATCTCTAACGGTGGGATGTCGGGATCGGTAACCTCGCGTAAACGATTTTGCTGGGAAGATGAGAGGGAATGAACAAAGTGACTAGTATTGAGCATGAACGATCAGAGCATCGGGAGGAACCGAATACCTTCATGATGATTAACTCGTTACGGGTCGGAGGTGATTCGCTCGCTGTTCTAATGGCGAGCAAGATGATTAGCATCATCGGCGCCCGGGAGCAAGAATCATCATTCAGAGAGTAGTAACCGCAGAAGTCTGTGGCTCGCGATGCCCCAGAGGCTCTAATTATGCTCTCAAAGCCCCTCGAACCCCCCACTGTTTGTAGAATCAATCTCTCTCTTGGTGGAGCCTCCAATCCCCTTGCCGGAGGATCATCTCCAAAGACTTCGCAGAATTTCAACTTCATTTCCGAAGTATCGGGAGACTGAGCAGGTCGTGTTCAATTCTGAGTTTGTTGGTGCGCAGCCACAATCAAAGTCGGACTGATCGACTCTCGTCAGATTGTGACCCAGAGACTCTCCTCAAAACGTTCGTCATCGAGCCGTGGAAGCATTCTGAGCTCTCCTGTGCGCTGTGATTGAAGGCGTGTCATACCTCTCGGAGTCCATTCATTGTAGCAGGCTGTATTCGTTCTGAAGTATGGCTCCTTTCAACGAATCTTGGCTCATCACGGACCCGAACCACAAGGACTACTCGTGGTCCATTGGCGCTTTTTTGGTTCGCGATCTCCAGAGTAGGGGTAAGCTCGAGAGCTGGTTGAAAAATCAGTCTCGCCCAATTCAAGGAGACCATGGAGCGAGACCCCTGGACAAGCCCGTGACCGTCCAGACTCTTCATCGAGAACGCCACGGAACCGAAGGACCGGAACCAGTCAAAAGACAAGTGAAACAGGGACAGGATCGGCCGACTCAGCATCACCCGCGGCACGAAATCAATTCAGCCGAACTCTCTGGCATCCCTGTTAACGAGACCCAAGACCAGCCGCCCCGACGCATCACAGCTCTCGGAGCGCGTAAACCCGGAGAACAGGTCGTGCCAGCGTTCAAAGGTCAGGATCGGCCGACTCAGCATCAATCTCGGGACGAAAGCAAGACAGCCGGACCTGTCGACATCCCAGTCATAGTGGATCATGGCCAGCCGCGCCAACGGATTTCGCATGACGCAGCGCGTAAGCCAGGAGAAGTGATCAGGCCAGCGCCCAAAGTTCAGGCTCAGCCGAATCAGCGTGAGAGCAATACAGCCGAACCCTTCGAAATGCCGGTCATAGTGACCCAAGATCAGCCCCGCCGACGCATCTCACATTTCGGGGCGCGGAAACCAGCAGAAGTGGCTAAGCCAGCGTCATCGGCTCAGAATCGGCCCGTTCAGAATCCTTCGCGACACGATGGCGATGCGGCCCGACCCATTGACAGAGCGGCGATCTTTCCGCAACACCGGAAGCCCATCCGGCCGCATGACAGGGTCAACAGACCGAGACAACAGGTGAAGAAAGATTCAGTGGGCCACCATCGTCCGGCGGAAGATCTTATGCGCTGCGAGGTCCGTGAAGGCGGACCACTTGATATGCCCGTGATCGTGTTCCACAACCAGCCGCTCCAGCCTTCTCCACATCAGGGAGTACCCCGGCACGGACAAGTGACCCGGCTAGCTCCAACGATCGAGATCCGTGAAGGCGGACCACTTGATATGCCTGTGATTGTGACCCACGAACAGCCGTGTCAGCCTCTTCCACGTCAGGGGGTACCCAGGCCAGGACAAGTAACTCGGCCGGTTCCAACGATCGAGATCCGTGAAGGCGGACCACTCGACATGCCGATTATCGTGACCAACAACAAGCCGTGCCAGCCTCTTCTACGTCAGGAAGTACCCAGGCCCGGACAAGTGACCCGGCCAGTTCCAACGATCGAGATCCGTGAAGGCGGGCCACTCGACATGCCGATTATCGTGACCAACAACAAGCCGCGCCAGCCTCTTCTACGTCAGGAAGTACCCAGGCCCGGACAAGTGACCCGGCCAGTTCCAACGATCGAGATCCGTGAAGGCGGGCCACTCGACATGCCGATTATCGTGACCAACAACAAGCCGCGCCAGCCTCTTCTACGTCAGGAAGTACCCAGGCCCGGACAAGTGACCCGGCCAGTTCCAACGATCGAGATCCGTGAAGGCGGACCACTTGATATGCCCGTGATCGTGAGCAACAACCAGCCGCTCCAGCCTCCTCCACGTCAGGGGGTACCCAGGCTGGGACAAGTGACCTGGCCAGTTCCAGCAAGCCAATCTGCACCTGCCAAATCTAACCCACGACGCGGGTTGGATGAAATGAGTCAGGTGGACAGGCCAGGTTCGTTGCCCCGAAAACAGCCCTCGTTCCCTCAAGGGACTAACGGACAGAGACGCGTGCTCGGACCTGCGTCAGCCAGCCAGGCACGGCCGATCAAACCTCAACCTACCCCTTCCGAGACGAGCGAGACGGAAGCACGCAATGCCAATCTCGGCAAGCGTGTCATGAATCGACCAGCAAAGAGGCCGGCGAAGCGAAGGCAGTACGACCCGGCGTGCCTTGAGCTCTTCACACTCGGCGCAGGCGGATTGAAGCGGCCAGCGGAAGCGACCCTTAGAACTCCCAAACGACCCGAGTCAAACCGATGAACCGAGAGAGCACACGACCTGCTTCGATCCTCGTGAAGGCGAATGATGGAACGAGAGAAGACGTTTTGATCGTGGAGCTGCTGTTGGCCTGTCAGATCAGATATGAGCAGGGATATCATGGACAGTAGATCTCGGCTCCCTTCAGTCGTGCATAGATATGTTTCTGTGAATTGCGCTCCTGAGCCCTATTGAATGCATTGTAATAAATGGAAAGATTGTTGAGAAGTACGATTCGAATATTGAGATTACTCTCACTCAGATTAGAAGCAGCCTCAACGTTGACAGCACCAGGTTTCAGGCCGGATACTCTCAGAACGAAGCCCGTTTTAACGCGGCGTTTGGGAGAAAATCGACGAATGGAGTGCGAGGCGGGGTACAGGACTGGGGTGGGAATTCTCCATGTTCAGGATGATTGATTGATCGATCTGTTTATCAACAGTTTCTCATCCACATACATCTCAAGTCATACGCGAAGCAACCCCTTCCGATGGAGCGAGTCCTCTCAGCTGATTGTCAGTTCGGTTATCTGTCGATCCTGACTGAGCTCACTCTCTAGTTTAACCTCTCGTCGATGCAAGCCTGTAGGTCGTGAGTCTTCCGAACGTCTTCTGGAAGCAAGACTATTAACTTTATAGCATAGCTCAGACCGCCTTACTAAAAAAGTTAGAGCTGGTAGTACTCGTGTACTACCGTAGATTTCGTGAAAACGTCCCCTCGTCAGGGGTGGTTGTCTTATCAGGTTCAGATATTCGTCTAGATCAGTGGTGCTCACGGAATTTCCGCTGCGGGCCAAATCGCAAGCCGAAAATCTACCGCGGGCCAAGGCGTTTCGCGGAAATTGTCATACCAGATGCCCAATATTCACCCAAGAGATTTCGATCCATTCTAACTTCTTCGGGAGAACTGAAAACAGCACATTTACATAAGAGCAGCGCATGTTTGCTTATTGTTCGTCACAATAAGTAGATTTTAGATTTATTTATGAAACTCAGACGTCAGCCGAGCAAAGTCCAGTTTAAGTGTTATTGACAGACGAAGGAGATCATCCAAGTGGCCGTCTGTAAGTTTCGACCGCTGCTTGCTTTCGATAGGCTTCATGGCGGAGAATGCTTGTTCGCAACGATACGTGGTTCCGAATCGGCAGAGTTGCCGTTGCGCGAATGATCTCAACTTCGAATATTGATCGCTCGGCAATTTTTTCAAGAAGCCAATTACATCGTTCGAATCCGGCATCGAGCGGAGACCTCCGAAAACGTCTCTTAGAGCGGTGTTGCACTTCAGATCAATGATCTCGAGCTGTAGATCTGCAGGGTAATCAGGAAGTTTTGTTTCCGGAACGGCGAACGGATTCAGGAACAGGCAGCTAATATTTTTGTCGATCCCTGAAGGTGGAGATTCAATTGACTGAGATGCGCGGTTATATCGGTTAAGAAAGCCAAGTCGGTCAACCAATCTTCATCGCTCAGGAACTCTCGCTCGCCCCTCAGCTCATCATTCTCGACCAGAAACTCGAGAACTTGCTCCTTCAGCTCCCGAAATCGTGCAAGAACTTTGCCGCGGGATAGCCACCGGACATTGTTATGGAGCAGCGAGTCGGTGTACTCCGCCTCGATCTCTTCCAGCATAGCATTGAATTGTCTGTGATTCTATGTCCCGGTCATTATTTTATTATTCACACACTTCACGACCACGCTCATGACATGGCTGAGGTTCATGGTTTTGCCAACGAGTGCCTCGTGGTGTATCAGACAATGATCCGAATGTACGGACAACAAAAACTCGCCCGAAAATACGGATCATGCGTCGAGGGCCATGAAAAATGGCCTCGCGGGCCACTTTTGGCCCGCGGGCCACGGTTTGAGCAGCACTGGTCTAGATGAACGGATCTTTGGTGGGCTGCGTCGACGATGTGGTGGTTTCTTTCTGATTGATCAATTCGGTCCGTGTCAAGAGAGAGCGTCGGACTTTGAAGAGTTTAGGATTTTGGATTGGTTCTCTGGTCGTGGTTGGATGTGGCGTCGGGTGTCGGGAGTGATTTTGTCGACGGTGAGCCGCGCGAGAAATGGAAACAAATATGGATTCTCGTATTGGTGACGTCATCGTTCATGACGGTCTGGCGTGCGCGCTGCCTCTCTATTGGAACTCGATTGGTACGAAATACTCCACCATTTATTATATTATCTATTGGAACTCGATTGGTACGAAATACTCCACCATTTATTATATTATAGGACTTCTTTGAGCTCAGTAGGGACATGATCGTGCGCACGAGTTTATTGAAATATATATTGCGCAGATAACTGGATCCTCCGCCACCAAATATGCTCGCTGGTAGCGGTTGAGCTTTTCGGAGATTTGGCTCTCTGCGATATCGGGGCCGAGAGTACGATACTCGTCGGAGGGACGATGTAGTATGCGAAGCATGTGTGGCCAACGAGTCTCGCTGGCGCTGAGGGTCAAAAACGCCGTCGGCTTTCCCAGCCGGCGGATCATGGCGAACAAATCTTTCTTTCGGTCAGCCCAGTACTGGGCAGAGTTGGGAATAGTTTTTGAAAACGCCTGATTGAGGTCTATCAATCACTCTACGAATGCCCGAGCCTCAATCATATCCCGAGTGACATTTTCTGTTGTTCTCAAGCATCGAAACATGTTTTGTACTCCGTCTCGCACCCTAAACCGAAGTATCTTCATAGCCATGTCGAGTATATGTTGGGGCGTAACTCCGCGGCGATCGCTCCTTCGAATCTCGGACATGCACTTAGTATAGGCGCTAGAACGAACGCTATCCGAGCTACTTGATTATATGATACGCGGCACCCCAAAATATATCACAGGGAATGATAACTCTTCCGCATAGTTATCGAAAAGGAGACTTCCAGGCGCACGATGTTGACCGGGAGCTATATCCAAGCAATGCTCCACGTTCCACAACATCGTCTGCTCCCTGGCATGGATGAGCGCAGATTCCGCCGCTGTATTCGTATCGAAGCTCTCAATACCATCTTCGGGAGTAGGTTCCGAGTCCGCTCCAGACACAGAATTCCTAAACACTGACCAATCAATCTTGATGTTGAAATGCTTATAAAGGGGCTGTTCAACAAGGACTCGTAGCCATGCTTCCACGTCCCGCTTTCTGACTGTTCCGCTAATATACGATGATTTGTGGACGAGATTTTTTTTCGAATTCACATGGAAGGCTAGTCGTCATCGAGGGATCGCGGGAGGTATGTGGATGACCTGACCTACGATGCCATAACAACCGTCGTGACGTAGACGACGAATTTGCATGTACGGAATCCGTGGTGAGATGAGACGCTCGGTGATGAGATCAAGTTTCGGCAAATTTTGCGGTTTCGGCGGATATTTATATCCATTAATCCTGCTCATACAGGGTATTCGATGAGTTCTACAAACCGTCCCACAAATGGCACAGAGCTTGAAAAGAGTACTGTTCTCTCCGGGGGAATATTCAGTCAGAAAATTCGCTATTGCCGAGTTTACGCTTTTCAAATCTCTCTCAAACCATAACCGATCGCACACATTACAAACATGCCCAAACTAATTCTGCAGGAGAATCTTCTGGAACTGGAGTGTGGCTCGGCTCCGGGACCTAGTTGATTGTGGGCGTCGACGCACCTCTCTCGGATCAACCCCCGGAGATACAGAAACCTCATACCTGACACGATCTACCTGATGGGATGTTGACACGACATCCTGGGGATCGATAGCCGCTTCCGTAGCGGCATAACGTCGACGCTGCCGGAAAGCCCGCATTCTTTCTGTGGAGGTCTTCGATGTTTTCTTAGGTTGACCCGACGCAGCTTCACTTCGCCTCTTGGCTTGTCGGGATGATTCGAGTGTCGGTTTCGCCATTCTAATATAGAATGCAAGTCTGAGATCATTCACGCGATCGGGGCTAACGTATGTCACACCACGTTCGAAACTCACCGGAAGACCACAGCTCGATATCCGTAGCGAAATGTCGGTAAAGAGAAAAAATCACGAACCGACGAATACTCTGCACTCAAGAAGGAACCAGAGCCTCGTTGTCTAATGACTCATGGTCCATCGCTGCTGGTCATTCTCGAATTTCCAAACGCGCGATTACGGAAACTATTCTGACTTGTTTCCGAACTCTGTGTGAGCTGAATTTATGATTCATGAAACGGGAGTCTACATGCTACAATGTCCTCGGAAAGACGGGCCTCTATGTCCATCACAGCGGTTACCTTGGAATCTGACGCATGATACACGGAAAGTCAGCCGGTTATAATCCTACTTCTGGATTTCCAACGGACTTGAATGCCTCTTGTGATGCGTTCCCAGCTCAGGCTGCGGGCAAGCCCATTTTGCCGAGGGAAAGAGACGCATGCCTTCCTGCGCTTGCGCGCACAACACCTATTCATGCCCTCTTTCCGATATTTCGGGGGTTCCACAAATCACCCCGGAAACACCTGCCAGGCCCATCAGTGCGCAACCGCAGTCACGCAGGGGGTACCCTGGTGAGTGCCCTACATCGACAGGAGAACCAAAATACCCTAGGTCCTACCGGCTCGGCTCACGGAGTCGCCAAAAGCCCTCAAATTTCGTCACCTAAATGACGAAGTTGAGTCGAACTGTAGCCTCCATGCAGTTAAGGACGTTTTCACGTCAATATCGCGGAATAACCGTCGACGACCCTCGGACGTCCCTTACCGTCGGGCCTACGATTCCCCGCGCACCTCGGCAGCTGGCACCCCGACTCACTCAGGTTCCCGCTGGGGGCTGATCGAGATAGAGAAGCGGAAATTTCCCCGAGAACAGCAAGTACATACAAGCGCCCCACCAGAAGTAATAAAAACGCACTTCGAACATCTGCTCTCGGACGAGACTGCGGAGCCGCCGGAAGCAACGGTCGAACTGCCTCTAACATTCGACCAATGGCTCTCCAATGTACCATGGACGGCACACGAAGTCACAGAAATCGTCAACGCCCTCCCGAAACGAAGAAGCGCGGGTCCAGACGGAATCTACTACGAACACTGGAAGGGAAGTATCAGCCTAACCGCGGAACCTATTGCGGAACTGTTCGACAGAATTATGGAAAACGGCAAACTCCCAACTTCGTGGCATCAAGCGAGACTTTCGCTGCTTTTCGAAGGGAAACCAACAGACCCCAGAGACGACCTCAACTACTTCCGTGGCATAGCAAGTGAAGCAACATTGAAGAAAATCTTCTTCAAAGGGATCATCAGGAGACTCGAGCACACGATAGAGTCATACCTGCCACCCCAACAGTTTGGCTTCAGACCGGGTATAGGCACCCATGATGCCATACACGTGGTTATCTCCGAAATCGAGCGGTCGTTGTCCAGACCGGAGCAACACTTATACGCCGTCCTGATAGATTGCCAAAAAGCATTTGACCTAGCGCCCCGACATAGGATGGTCGAGGGATTCAAACGTGCTGGCGTCAATGGTCAGATGCTCAAGGTGATCGAAAGCTTCTACCACGCAGACACCCTACGTGTGAATACTGGAGGCGGCGTATTCGTCGAGGTCTCACAAAATCGAGGCACGCCGCAAGGCGATCCCCTCAGCTGTTCGGGTTTCACATTACTACTTGCCGAGCTTCCAAAGAAAATCGAGAGTGAATTCAGAACAGGCTGCATCGCTATGTTCGCAGACGATATAATCATCCTACACAAGAACAGGTTGCAGGTCCAACAGATGCTCAATCTAGTCGCTGAGCACCTAGAGAGTGAGGGACTACAGTTGAATCCTACCAAGACGGTAGCCCTTAAGTTCAGAAAAGGAGGTCCTCTCGCCAAGCACGACCGCATACTGTGGAGAGGCAAAGCCTTGGAGATGGTATCCTCAGCCAGATACCTCGGAATACGACTCCAGACTACAGGCACATGCTTCACTGAACATGTGGAAGAGGTGTGCTGTAAAACGCTGGCAGCAATGTACGGCGAGGCTGGCGATCCGTACCAGTTGTCAGTGAGCACGGCCCTGAAGCTTTTCTACCTGAAGGCTCAGCCGAAGCTTTCGTACGGCATGAAGCGGCTATGGCCACACCTGTCGAAAGGAAACCTCGAGTCTTTCGAAAAGTGCTTCTGTACATACCTGAAACGCGTCTTCAGAGTCCCAGCAAACTCGAAGAACCGACTGTTGTACATCATGGCGAAGCTAGAGAATCCCTTTGCCGAAAGAATGAGGGGAGCACTGCACGCTGAGACCACCCCAGCATTCCTCGATTTCTACGAAGAGTGGAAAGCCAAGCACAACGAAGCCTCAAATCTCCTGGAGAATGACCCCATCCTACTCAAAGCAGAACGGTGGAGTGCGGCCCAATATCCGAAGAGACATCTCTTCACGCGCTTCATCATACACGGATACCATCATGCGTTGTGTGAAAGAGAAGGTTGGCACGCCCCGAGCGATCACTGTATATGTAAATTATGTGGACAAAACTGTCCACGGAACCATGCCCTCGTGTGCGAATCGAATCCCAAATTCGAACACCTGGGGCGAGCGAGAAGCTCTAATGTGTAACTACACGCAATAAATGCTGTTATTATTATTATACAAGCGATACATCCCCAGACTAACGTCGCATTCTCGTCGTTTTTGATCGGAGTGCGATAACTAATGAAGTAGACAATCAATTCAACGAGCAGAGTCATTTTATTCGTAACGATATCAATGTAGCTGAAAACCAATGCAGTATGTGAAGGATTATCGTACTTGAACCCAATGTAGTTCGAATTGTAAACGCTTGGGAATTTACCCTCACGTGCCAATGCTCGGTTTTCAATCTATTATCCCCTGTATCGCACACTCAGTTCGATATTATTGAATTTGGTTGATCACAGGCTTCTCATATTGATTAGAATCACAGAATACATGTGACAACCGCACATCTCCACCAGACGATACACATTTCGTGGCACCTTCAGTTACATACCGTTGGTCAACCGTGATCGCATCCCAGTATCAATCGATTACTCGTCGAGAGAGCATCGTTCGCCTGATTCAAGTTTTCTCAACGCTGTATCACCTACTCTAAGATGCAAACGCGAGTCAACGAAGTAAAATCTTCTGAAGCCGGAACCCCTCTCGGAAAGCGAGGGAAACTGTATCAAGCCGCTACAGTATGCCCAACCGAAGACCCGGAAGTGAAATCCTGGAGTACCGTCGTTCTTCAACGGATATCGAGTACGTGAAATTGAGTTTCCGTAAAGCTGTGTTGTACGCTGATGCCATCCTGAACACGTGTCGCGAAATAAATGCTCACTATCACCTATTGATAGAGCTCAATAACCCGCTACATCCCGACTCAATCATCCGAATGTTTCCCGAAGACGATGCGTAATGCGGCAAAGTAAGAATCGACTCGAAATGGTGCAATTATTTCGAGTCTGCTGAAGAAGTATTCATCCATGAACCGCAAATAGGAACTGAAACTGTTGTACGACCCGTAGCAGTGATAGCAACAACTGGATCTACAGAAGCTGTGAGTGAAGAAATTGAATTGAATCGTGACCAACCTAGATGCATGCGTACTTTCTATTCGTTCTTGATTGAACATGATTCTGTCGATCCGCAATGGGATTTCATCCCTGTTGAAAATAAAGTCGAACCCACCGTGCGGACCACGATATCCCGCGGAGCGCTAGACGATGTGTACGAGGCGGTCAGAGATATAGTTAAGGAGAGACTACCGAAGGAGTCCCGATTCCACATCTCAACGGATACTTGGACGGACCGGTATCGTCATTCCCCGTACATCACAATTGTGGTCCACTTTTTGAACGAAAACTTCAATTTGATCTGCGTGCCGCTTAAAACAGATCATTTGCCGAGTCCGCACACCGGATCTGTCATCCTCGAAGAAACTCTCACCACCCTCAGACAATTTGGATTGAAGAAAGAATACATGTTCTCTGCGATCACTGATAGCGCAAACAACATGATCTCCGCATTCAGAGACTTCAATCATGTTCGATGCTCCGATCACAGAATGCATCGGGCCCTCACCGCCGACTTCTGCAAAACTTCCATTGGACAGAGAGTACTCACGCATCGTTCTAATCTCATGAGGATATATCGCCATCTGATATACAAAAAGGAGTTCGTCGCCCGATTGGCGAAAGAGAAAGCCCAGGAGCAGTACTTGGGAGCCTTGAAAACGGCTGAAGAAATCGAAAAGGTGATTATACCGTCGAAAGGATATTCCCAAGTAGGATCCATCAGTTCGGTTCCCCTGTTTGTTTTTTAATATGTTCTCGCATCCATCCAGAGCTCGAACGTTGATGACAGGTTCACGGATGGTGACGACTACGATAACGCATCGATGGGGTACGATCCCAAGGGTCTTCGCGGCGACGTTGCCACCCGTTGGGCATCAGTCTGCCAACTTTTCGAATCGGCCGTGGCAACCTCAGACGTTATCAATGAAGTTCTCTTGAGAACTGGATCTCAAAAATTATTCCTCGGTCCTTTCGAGATGGATGAAATCCGAATAATCGCGAAGCAATATAGAGCAAGTGCTTCTCACAGCAGGAACCTCGTTTCCCGAAAATCCATTCCTAAACTGCAATCTCGATGCAAGTTCCTTGCTTCCCGCGGAATACGACTAACGCAACGCATCTTTAAGGTCATATTGGATCTGATGGGGATGATGCAAAGTGTCAAAAAGCCAACCATCAATCTGGTCGTTTTGGGAGTGATTGACATTGAAACTACGCTTGACAACTTGAGGCTCGAAACCGAATCTGAAATGAGAGCTTCCGAGGTAGAGTTCCAGAGCGAGCTCGCCGAGCAACTGATTGTGAGTCGGATGAGGCCATTTAGTCAAGTCGAGGTCCTCGGCGCCTTACTCGACCCCGAAATGAAGAACATTTCCAAAGTGCCCGGAGGAAACGCGTCCGTATATCTGCCGAATGCGATTGAGACTCACGTTTCCCAACCCCTCATCTACAACGCCGAAGACGTAG
This sequence comes from Neoseiulus californicus, assembly GCA_028455905.1. Classification (NCBI taxonomy): domain Eukaryota; kingdom Metazoa; phylum Arthropoda; class Arachnida; order Mesostigmata; family Phytoseiidae; genus Neoseiulus; species Neoseiulus californicus. The sequence goes on from JAMQGS010000011.1 coordinate 991,433, forward strand.
TCATCGTATCAGAGCCACCAAAGAAGCAACAACGATGTTCCCTCATCTAAACCTATAAAACAGAATGTGCTCCGGCTGTTATTTATGCACTCTTTTACTTGACGTTTCTTAAAGCTGAAACTTGCTGTAAAAGGACCATGGGGTTCCTAGGCACCTACTCGGACAACCAACGTTGTTAGCGCGGTCGTGCCTAAGGTGTGGGACCGAACAACGGTTCGTGGGACTGGACTTCGTCGTTTTTCGTTGATGAGTACAATGGGGGGGTTTGGGGTAGTCGTTTCCAAACTTGCTTCGAAAACGAAGTTACATCGAGGTTGTAGTGGTGACACTTCCCGAGTGTATTCCGGGGGGATCCCACTTGGGGTTGACTTACGACGGAGGGTCTATTCGGAGTGGAAGGTTTGGAACAGCGGTTCCTGAATTTTTTCCGTCCCGGGCCTCCTCTGGCCGTTGACGACCCCCCCTTGGGCCCCTCTCATTCCCGAGGATTTCGAGATCAATCCTGATCAGAAGCTCAAAGTTGATTAGAGCCAGTCTAGCCATCGTTATCCGCTCAGATTTGGTTTATTGATGACGACTGCAGTGCTCTTGCTTCTAATTGTGAGCGAAAATTCGCTCGATACGCGGCTCTGGTTGGCTCAGGGACATGCGCGAGTCAGCTCCTGGATCCAACCGGCACCTGTAATCAGTCCATTGACAGCAATGTACTAAATCTTGGCGCCATGATATTCTCTTGCGATTCCCGAATCCTTCAATAGTATCCAATCTCGCTTCTCATATTCGGGAATTGCCTCTGGGCCCCCTTGGAATCAATCTCGGGCCCCCACGTCAGGAACCTCTGTTCTAGAAGATGCCTCCAAAGGGACAGTCGATCGGAGTCTCGACGTCCGCAACGAAGAGAATGAGGACTCGCAGAGCATCGGGAACGGTGGAACCACGTGGGGAGAGATTAGAGGGTGATCGTGCGTTGAAATCTCGACCAACCGGAGAGCAGTGTATCGCACGAGAGGAGATGGACCGACGAGGATACGCAGCAGCGCGGGCGACTGAGTCTTTCGATCAGCGAATAACGAGATTGAGGTACAGAGGGAAGGTATGACTTCGTGCACACGGTCAGTACACTTATCGTTGAAATTTGCCGCCCGTAATTACACTCCTGAGTATAAATATACGGTCCATCCGAGTATACTCGTAGGAGAGATGGATGTGATCTGCCAGTTTTGTCGCGCCTTCAAGTTCAGACACGAGGCTCCCGGTATGTGCTGTATGCGTGAACGAGTGCTATCGTCGAGGTTGGAATCGCCACCTGAGCCACTACTCTCATAGACTCTAGGGCTTACTAGGGAATCGAAACAATTCTCAGTAAACATCCGCAAGTACAATTCGTGTTCCCAAATGACATCTTTCGGGGCGACGGGAATCATCCGAGAGAAGTACATGCCGACGTTCAAAGTGCAGGGGCAGCTTTACCATCGTGTTGGGTCGCTATCACCGCTGCCGAAGGTGAACATCAATTCCTTCAGATCTATTTCATGGATGGATCAGAAGAAGAGACGGACCAGCGTGTCCGATTCAATTCCAACACAGACCGAGGAATCGTAGCGAAATTACAGGCTTTCTTCCATGAGCACAACGAGTTCGTCTGTCATTTTAAGACCAGACACCACCAGATGCCAATCGACGATTATTTCGTGGTCATTAGAGCGGATGAGGTCCCACCGGGTGGGCATTAGAGATATTTCAACGTACCGACGGTCAACGAGGTGGCCTTAGTCATTAGTCATTAGGCTGGGAGGAGAATTCAACCGACGAGATATTGTGCTGCGTCTTCAGAGTGGTGGTCTACAGCGAGTCGTCTGAACCCATCAATCTTATGATGCTTTACAATATCCTTTAATCCAGTGGTTCCCGAACTGGGGTACTCTTACCCCCAGGGGTACGCGGAGCGGCTCGTGGGGGTACGCGAGAAGACTTCTGATGGTCTCGACCAAGGATCATAAACGTGGATATCGGGTCTCAAGTCCCGAAATCACAACAACTTTCCGTTCAATGACAGCACACATGGAATATTTCGGACGTTTCTGAGAGCTCAGGTGTGAAAAATGTTGGAAAACAACCTCCTGTGTGCGCAGGTTGTTGATTCGGGGGTACGCCGACGGCCAGAATGCGGCCGAAGGGGTACGCGGGACTCAAAAGTTTGGGAACCATTGCTTTAATCTTCTAGCGGGGTCAGCACGGGTACCACTTCAACATCAGGATGAGAAATCCGCAAACCGGGAAGGAAACCTCAATGGAATTCAGTTCGATGAGTTTCTATGCCTATCAACTGATGATTCGGGGCGACAGGGACAACCATATTCTGAGGTGTCGACAGTTATTCCAGCAGTACGTTGTCGATATGCACGCCGAAATTGAGACCGAACGACTCCTCTTCTCTCGGTTGAATCGAACAAACCTCCGTTCGGAACTCCGTCCATGGAATGGCAGAAACGTGGTTTACCCCACGCCCACGTCCGAGTCCGTTTGCCGAATGTTGCCATTCGGTCCAATCCAAATCCACAAAATGAGACCACGTCAGTCTTCAAATCCACTACCCCAACATATCTTCGTTCCATCCATCGGTTGTCGGCGACACCCGGCTTTCCCTGTCAGTCGCGCAAAGCGCGACGGGCTTTGCTAGTCGCGAAATATAGCGCCGGGGAAACGCCAACCGAAAATCTTGCAAAATAAATCGATCGATACTTGGCCCTGCCAGTGAATCTCAGCGGGAAAGCCGACGCTGGCGGTCGTGACAGAGTTCTGAACTGGTGGTTTGAGAATGCGAAAATCTACCCGACTCTTGCCCGTCTCACGAATCTGATTCTGTCGATTCCTGCAACTTCTGCGGGGCCAGAACGGCGCTTCTCTTCGGCAGGAAACGTTCTAAGAGAGAGGAGAAGCTCGCCCATCACCATGGCAAAAACCCTTTTCATCCACGACAACAAGAGCTTCCTCCCGAACCAATGAGTGGTTTTGGCTGTAGTCAATCGCTTTGAGATGGTCAAATCCTTTATGAGAACAAAGTGTCATTATTATTATTATTGAATCGCCCCGTCGAGTGAGATAATAATATTTCTCGTGTATCCGTTCGTGCAATTAATCTAGATCATGAATGAATCATGCGATCCTTTGATCTCCGATCGAAAATTGTCCGTCCTGTTTTTGTCAGTATTCTCCATATGGCAAGTCCCACGACGACCTTTCGCGTGTTCGAATTTTCGTCGTTCCCATTACCCCGGCGGGGATGGCAAGATGTTTGACCCCCTAGGACATTGCCTCCTGAAACTACAACTCGCGCGGGACGACGGCGGGCCGCCGCCGCCGCCGCGAAAAAAGTCGACGGCGCACACCTCTGACTCTTGTCAAACCAGTCTCCTTCTCTCCACTTGAAACCAACTGGTTTCGCGAAGAGCGCCATGAGTCAGGCATCGCTATCGGCAACTCTCCGCTTGAAAAACGACAACTATTCCAAGGTCTTTCCGGCTCCAAATCTAGCCAAGGAGTCGTCGGCTGTGTTTTTCATTAAACCAGCAACCCTCAAGGAGTACGGTTGAAAATGCTTTTCATCACAATCTGTTGCTGCCTGGTCGCCCTGTCGCTTCAAGAAAATGGATTCAAGTACAGTGACTGTGATTCGGATTGTCAGACAAGAAAAATCAGCTGCACAATCAGTGAAGTCAACAAGAACTACTTCCCCTGCGTGTGTATGCAAGATGAGTCCAAGTGCCGTGCCGTTGCTGATGATGAGACTGCGTGCATCTCACCAGACGGCAAGGTCACAGGTGGCTCCGCGATCTACGACGACTTCAAACGTCATCGATCTGCAACAACGACGACAAGCCGCTCAAATCCGACGCCAGGACCATTCACATCAACTGTAAAGCCTGTCCCACGCAGGGATTCGAGAACTTTCGAAATCATTGCGATCATATTCTTTGTCTCAGCCCTCTCAAGTATGGCTCTGAATGCCTTTCTTCTCCACAAGCTCAGTCCCACCAGAAGTGACTATGGGAGAATACCTGATCCAAACAATCCCTACCAAAGAACTACTGGAAACAATGATGACGAGCTAAGTGATACCCGGTAACAAGTAACGCTCTTTATTCAACAAATTGAAGGAAGGGGAAAGAGCAAACAAGAATTATTATCACTCAGTTTAAGATCACAAAGATAACTTGTCATTGGCCTTGAAGTACACCCCTGATTTACAAAGTTTTTCAACATAAACTTTCTCCTGTTTTGACAGCCTCACCAAAGGGGAGATAGGTCGTCTGACTTCTACAACGGCGGACTTGGAGATATCACTCAAAGAGAAAACACAATCACCGTTGGATGTTTGACAAAGAAATGCTCTCGTGAGCATATAATAATCCATGCTCTGGAACGAGATTTGTATGGCTGCCGGCGCGCCGGCCGCGGCGTTGGCTCCTCAAGCCAGACTGGCGCAGTTACTGCCGTTGGTGATTCGGTGGATGGTTTCCCCCCTCTCTGAGAACCTCTAGTGCGATTGCGATGAGCCTAGGTCTCTCTTGTAAGGAACCACGTTGCTTTGATTTGATCCTCGCCCGGCTGACTTTGCAAAATCAATGAAGGCTCGGCAGTCGTCATGTTTGTGAGGACACAGAAGACGACACTCACGACACCTAAAGACAGGACAAAAACAAATAAGACTATTACGGCTGACTCCCAGATTGCGCACGTCTTCCCACGGGGATCATTCAGTGGAAAGATGTTGGAAGAAACTGACCATGGATCACCGTGTGGAGGAGATTGGCTTTCAAGGTGCTCCGCATTGTGACGATCTACCAACTCTTCCAGTCGTGACTTCGCGAGACGGGCTGTGGCGGCATTCTTCGCGATTTTTATTATTTGCGGCTCCCTAGATGCTAGCTTGGTGCTGTCTACCACTTCCTCACCATCCAGAACAACTTCACCGGATTCTGTACGAACATCATCCCGCTGGTTTGGATAAGTCACCGCTGGTTCCACTGCGATGGATCCCTGCCTCGTGGGTGGAACTTGGCTTGCTGGTGACGTCGTACGTTGCCGATCCAAGATTTTCTTCAGGATTTGGTTCTCCAACTCCAGTCCAACGGCCTCCCGCCGGCCCTTTTAGCTGCCCCGCGTTCCCCCACTCGACGATTACGGCTCCTCCGACCTGTCATGCGGGGCGGGTCGGGAGATTACTACGGAGTTTTGTATCAATTGGAAGATCGGCAATGGATCCTCGAGGAGAGTTTCCTGCCGACTTTGACGGGCGACAATGGTTGGATTCGAGAGTTCGTTTGATCATCATAATATTTTTAATGTTAAAAAAATGAATTCGGAGGTTTGGATTTTTGAGACGTTCGTCGAGATATTAGTCAAGATAATCATCCCTCCTACAATGCTCCTTTGTAAACTACATTCCGTGTTTTTCCTTCCTGCGCGAATACGAAAATATTCCTTGGCTATCCAACTCGAGAGAGGGCAGCGTAAAGTTGACCGTGCGAGAAACATGGCGACGACGGTCACTTCATTCAACGTTGGCGCATTGAAGCATCCTTCGTGCTCACCGACCGGTGTTTTTTCGCTTTTATGATAAGTTTGTATCTATCCGTCGGCATTCTCTCCAACCGAGTTTTGAATTTGCGAATGAGGCTGTTGTGTCCGTTTAATAGACGTTGCAGTATGGATACGATCTCGGGTCGCGCGTTTGGCATAAGACTACATCGTTGATCTATTTGAGATTCTTCATCTCCTATGAAATAAACTTACAGCAATCAGGGCGTTTCACCATGGGGGGCAGCAGAGAACCGACTTTGGGGTCAATCTGGCCTCGTTCCTTGAAGGTTGTAGGGATGAATCGGAGGGGAACTGTCGTCCCAAACGATGTCATCCGGAAGCACGAATCGTAGCCTCTGATGTTTGCCAGGAAATGCTTCGATTCCGAAGTTCGGGCAGACATGAGAGATCGTAGATCATGGGGTGGGGGTTCCAGCTGCGGTAATTCTACCGTTCCACCCTTGCAGCATGTTCCTGGAGGCTCTTTTCCGAATGTTCTGGCCCGACAGAAGTCACATATTTGATCCATTGGTCCCATCCAACTTCGAATTCGGTCCCATCCAACTTCAAATTCGAGATTTGCCGTGTTCTGCTCGTTCGGTGGCGCGCTTTCGGTCGATCAGCAGCCAGTCGTCGGTCATGTTCTTCATTCGTTTCATCATGTCTCGCCTGCGCCATTTGCTGCCGTTGGTATTCCAGTCTGAGATTGCGTTGTTCTTCCGATTCGTCTTCTCTCGCTTGGGATGTTCTCCGCCGTTGATTTTCCACTCGGGGTTCACGTTGTTCTTCTGACTCTTGGCGTCTCGCTCGAGCTGTTCTCTGTCGTTGCTCCTCCACTCGGAGTTTACGTTGTGCTTCTGACTCATGGCGTCTCGACCGAGATGATCTTCGTCGTTGATCGCTGAGCTTGTCTTCACGATCATATTCCGTCTCCCTTGATCTCACCAGCTCCACGCTACGTCTCTGACTTCTCAGCCGTCACGAATCCGTTGAAATTTTCTTGTTTGAAATAGAACACGCCACGCTAGAGGGCGCTCATTCGATGTTCCGGCGCAAACGATTTCGCCGCACCGCGACGCGTCGCCCGGCGTTTCTCTCAGAGGCTTCGAGAGCATGACTCGACCGATCTCGGAGATGCAAATCCGGTCCTACACGGATGCAGCAAAGGATGAATCTGATCTGAGCACAGGGTCAGCCGATATCAAAGTGTATCCGCGGCGACGGAAAATACTTATGGTCACGCTTGAACTCTACGGCGAATCCTCGCTGCCACTGTGCCACTGCGCCGAGAGCGGGATGCATACTGAATGGCGACCTAGAGGGGACGCCGATGAACCTATCTAGCCCCATACCGGACGTCTAGGCCCGTTTGTGACGATTTGCCTAGCGGTCATACATACAAACAAACAAATAAACAAACAAACAGAATTTGATTTTTATTAATATAGATTCGTTCCATTTAACTGTTTCCCAACCCCGTATTCACTGTTCCACTTCCTGTACCGTAGTCTGGTAACATCCAGCATTAACGCTTCGCGCGCTGTTTGAAACCCGGTCCTTGTCTGACCTGGTTACCGTCTACTAGAAAAGTTACTTTCTCCCTCTCGTAGTTCCGTGTTCACAAAACTATATAAACGCATCTGAATAAAGCACTTGTGGGCGTCTTTTCCGACTTGTACCTCGCTTGCCTTCATTTCGTGAAAACGTCTAGAGCAGTGGTTCTCAAACTCTGCCGAGCAATCGACCCCCAGGGGGTCGACCGTCGACCCCCACGGCGACCGCAATGGAGTGTCTATGGAGACGACCCCGATAGATCGGCGGAAGGGCTATCGACCCCCTGGGGGTCGATATCGACCACTTTGAGAACCACTGGTCTAGAGTGAGAACAGTGCAGCAGTCGTCTACCGTTCGAAGACGCTATCGATTCTAGGAAAAGTGTCCCATATTCGGGTCTCCTCCCCTACCGTATTCACTCTAATGAGCGGACATGCCCGTGAAGTTTTTCAATATCCGGACGACGTGCTCGCTAATAAGAGAGTGCCCGTTGATTTTTCCCAATGCCCCGGAACGTGCTCGCAACTGAGCGATCCAAGTTTGATCCAAGATTCCTTTGGAAAGAGGAGATATTTCATGCGCTGAAACCGATTCTGGAAAGAATGACAACGTGGGAGACCGACGCGGAGCCCTGACAGCGCGGAACTCACATGACTCATTTCACTATGCGCGTTACATACATTACACACATTCTGGCGTCGCAGGGAAAGCGCGACAGGCTTCTGCTCCCAAGCGTACACACTCTGTGCATCACAGGAAGCGTCCCCGTTAATTGGAGAGTGCCCGTTTATTCTTTCAAATGCTTCAGAAGGTGCCCGCTCATTGGAGAGTACCCGTTCATTAGAGAATTCCCGCTAATTAGAGTGAATACGGTAATCGAGGCTAAATTAACGATCGAGGCCCCTAAGGCATCTGGTGGTGTTTGATTACACTGCGGTTGGCGAGTCACTCATCTCAGCTCGATTGAGTTCGACGCCCAATCCTCGAGACCGAGCGAAGAGGGTGCGTCCGCTCTCCCCAAAGCTCACCTTCTCGCCCCATGCTCGCCGATAAAACTACGATCCTCGTCTCAGTCCTTCAACACACCTTCATCCGCTGTCGCGATTGTGCCTCTCGAGAAGCCTCTCAACCTCATCTCTAAAACCATGCCTTCCATTGTCAGCTGCCGCAGATTCGCCGAATCTTCAGAAAACCGTGCCAGACGCGAAGTACGAACCTTGAGTGGACCAGGTGATTCCGAGTGTCTGTGGGCTTCCGAGCCCATTTGCTATCCGGCACCGCGGACAAATCTTCCGTTTGTGCTGCACATCGCTCTGAAGGACGCCAGTGAGCCGATCCCGGTACTATGCACTCTAAGGGATCAAGGATTCATATCCGAACCGGTTTTCCCGGTACTGTCGTCCCGCGGGACATTCCTGGTGCGCGCCGGGCAGATCGGCCACTACGAAGTTTCCATCGGGGAAGCCCGATATACGGCGCACGTCCTGAAGTACGAGTCGCGCCACCAAGGACACCACGGAAGCTTCGCTGTAGGATACTCATCCTTCGTCTGTGGATCCCGAGGGTCAGAGATGTCCCGAGTGGTTCGCCGAGCGAGCACTGAGAGCGGCGCTCTAGTGGAGAGTCGATCCTACTCGGCGGACTGCGAAGACACCGCTCGGTCGTTGAAGTGCTCATCTGCGCGGCGTGGCACCCGGCCTCAAGGAGGGGAGGTGAACGGTAAATACTACGCGCAGAGATTCCGCCTTATCTCCCGCTTCGATGAGAGCATCCCGTTGAGCCGCCAGGCGTGGTTCTCGATCTGCCCGGAGGAAATCGCCAAGCACATCGCCCGTCGCGTGGTTTCCCTCAGTCGGAAACTTGGCAGGAAAATCAGAGTTCTCGACCCATTCTGTGGGGCCGGCGGGAACATCGTCCAAGCCGCCCTTATGGAAGAAGTGGCGCATGTGTTCGCGAGCGATATCGACGAATCCGAGGTGAGTTGCGCCATGAAGATGGCGGCATTGTACGGCGTTACGAGGAGCAAAATGTCGTTCAAGGTAAAAAACTTCTTCGACCTTGATCCGGCATCGTTCAAATCGCCGATCGATGCCATCATCTGCAGCCCACCATGGGGTGGTCCGGCGTACCTCGCTACCGAGGTCTACGACCTGAACGCAATGAATCCGCGATACGATAGGATCCTCGAGCATTGCGCCCGGTTCACGAGCAACCTTGCGCTCCTCATGCCGAGGAATGTGTGTCCGGATCAGTTGGTCCCAACGTCCAAGGTAGCTGCTTCCACTGCGGGCGTTGAGCTCGAGCTGAACGTGTTAGCCGGTAAGGTTAAAACCTCAACCGTTTATTATGGAGATCTGGTCAATAAGTGTTAATAAATGATTTTCTACCTGTATTTTCGAAATTCATCATTGTAGCTTTTTGGGATTATCTTAACTCTGAATCAACGTAGCCTCAAGATTACTAGCGATTGAAATAAGGATGTCAGGAGTATGTGAGCGTGAGAAAGAGTACGGTCCTGGACCTTCTACTAAGGTCATTTCTGATAGTTGTGATCGTTCTGTGAGAAGATGGGAGTTCAGTTTTGAGTTTTCATGTCTCCTCTATCAAAAAGTGTTTTCAATGGATTTAAACCGTCAAATAAGGTGTGTATCAGTCTGATTCGAATGAGATTCAGTGTCGAAGAGAGGAACGAGAACAGTGTATCGACACGGTAGCTTGAGAATCCGGTTTGGACTGTCGGGAAGTGTAGATGGGAAAATTCTCCATGGTGACGGTGACGGAATCGGTCACTGGGACGAAGAGGGGAATCGAAATGAGAGAGGGTCGTCGTTGAGGACGAACTTATTTTACGGAATTATCCATCGGTGGGTTGGTTCAAGATGCATTTGAGTTCTTCAAACTTCTGTAGAGAACCTTGACTCGACCGCAACTCTGTCAAAGGAACTCTGTCTGGATGAGAGTATTTTTTTTTCAATAATGGAGTTATGTGTCGTGGTGAGGGTCCTTCGCTTCTGGCATTGCTGAGTTTGCAGGTGTTGTAATATCACGGCCTTGCCTTCTTCTCCCTCCAGCTTGCCCACGTTGGGGCCCCACAAAGTTAGCAAAACAATCCTCAACATATCGTCCACCATCGTCACCGTTCGACGATGACGCTTCACGGTATCGTCGCCTGAGACGCTAGCAGCTCTCTCCGTGTTGCTCCGCTCGTTCGGAGCAGGGGCGTATCCAGGATTTTTTTGGGGGGGGGGGGGGCCAAACTCGAAAAAAAAGGCGATCGGTTCCAGCACAAGTATTGGTTTACTTTCCATCCGTTGATGATTATATTACGAGTCTTCACCCGACTCCGCCAAAGGTTACATTTTAAGAACAGGAATGGGCTCAAAGAACAATGTTAAGTTTCCTTGGATCTAGAGCGAGTTCGTCGAGAACTTCTTCCGGGCTCACTTGCATCTTACGCTCAATAGAGATAGATGCGAGACCGTTGAGACGATCATTTTTCATTGTCGACCTCGAATAGTTCTTCACCTTCTTCAGAGCGCTGAAGGAGCGCTCGGCTGTTGCCGTGGTCACGGGCAATGTTGCGAAGATTCGCAACAAGATCACGATTTTGGGGTATTCTTCGGCCGACCACTGATTGAGGGCGTCTATTGCAGTCCCCGAGAGTTCATCGGCTGGGACGTGGACCCATCGCGCTTTATAACTCTCAAACTCTCCTCTCATGACACTTTCACTGCAATCTAGATCAGCCTCGTAGAATCGGATGGTTTCTACCAAATCTTCGAATGAAGCGCCGACCGTGTTCTTTGGCACCAGAAACTGGGTTCTCAGAGCACTCTGCCTGGCGTCCGCGAAGAGCGAAACCATTCCCTCGATTAGACTGTCGAGATATGGTATGAAATGGGAAACTCGGAAGTAGTCTTCAGTAGTTTCCGCGGGATGATTCTCCCGTTGTGTCTGACGCTGGGAGATGCGAGGCACAAGGATGACCACGTATACTGTCAGACTCATCTCCCTGATTTCTCCGAACAGGGTGCCGAATGCTGCTTCGGCATTCTCGCGTCTCTGCCTCAGTACGTCGAGAGCGCTGTCTACCATGATTCACGCTGCGAAGATGTCCAGCTCCTTGGACCGCAGATTCATGGAGAGTGGGAGAAAGAGGGCGGAAAAACTCTCTATCACATGTATGGCAACCAGGAACTCACACTGGCAGAGGGAATTTCGCCATCTGCAAATGGAGGCTCGCCTGGAATTCTGAACTGGCATACATGCATTCGTGCATACTCATGAAAGTTCACCGGGTCTACCCTTTCTACCTTGGAAACCCTTCCGAGATGGTATGAAACTGATTTTTTTGGAGGGGCATTGGCCCCTCCCCCCCCCCCCCTGGATACGCCCATGGTTCGGAGTACGGATCGACAACCATCTATCTGCTCCCTACCCCGCTCCCTCCGGTGTCCCCAGGGAGGGGGGAGTTCGGCTTCGTGTTATTTGATCTACGTGCTCGACATTCAATCACGGAACCAATCAACGAATCCTTTGCATGGAGAGTTTTCTCGAAAATCACGAGTGATATTTTACTGTGACGTTTATGTCACAAAACGATTTGTGCAAATATTGTGAACAGCGATCAATCTACAATCTACAAACATACCTTCATGCAAATAAAAAGTTATTGAATTGAATCGAAAATTGTTGTAGACTACGGCTGCAAGTTCACCATTTCTTGTGCGGCAAGGGATGGGGAGTCCTTGAGCCGGGTTTTCGATATCTCTAACGGTGGGATGTCGGGATCGGTAACCTCGCGTAAACGATTTTGCTGGGAAGATGAGAGGGAATGAACAAAGTGACTAGTATTGAGCATGAACGATCAGAGCATCGGGAGGAACCGAATACCTTCATGATGATTAACTCGTTACGGGTCGGAGGTGATTCGCTCGCTGTTCTAATGGCGAGCAAGATGATTAGCATCTGTGACAAACGGAGGCTCTCCGTTGTGCCCAGAGCATGCTTCTTACTAACCATGCACCACATGAAACACACATTAACAAGAGAGCAGAGAGAGACGGGGTAACTAGATAGAAACAAATTCCAGATATCTATTAATTTCTTCAACAGCCATTCAATCTCCCGACGGGAGCCCGAGTAGGGCAACCGACGGGCAATAAAATAACGGAATCTCCGACTCAGGGTTCGATTCGCATACTCCAAGAAAAGTCGCCACTCTACTCGAGTGACGTCACTGGCGACGAGCCGTCAGGCGGCATCGCACGATGCACGCTAGGCAGCACGTCGCCGCGGCCACACATCTGTGCGCCGAGTTAGAATCATCAGATGTTCTCTAGCGAGCTTACGGTACACAAGCCCACGGCAGGCCGTAAAGAAAACGTCAAGTAGCCTAACAGTCACAAACCGAGCTCGTCGGTAGACTAGCTCAATCCATCGGTCTCAGAGACCCCGTCTCTTTGACTCGGAGTCGATCACTCGCGACTCAACCGATAGTCGGAGTGCGAATCGAACACGTGAGCGGATCAGTTCCGAAAGTGCCCAAGACCCCGCGTTTTCACTTTCTTCCGAATTCGTCCGTCACAGCATCATCGGCGCCCGGGAGCAAGAATCATCATTCAGAGAGTAGTAACCGCAGAAGTCTGTGGCTCGCGATGCCCCAGAGGCTCTAATTATGCTCTCAAAGCCCCTCGAACCCCCACTGTTTGTAGAATCAATCTCTCTCTTGGTGGAGCCTCCAATCCCCTTGCCGGAGGATCATCTCCAAAGACTTCGCAGAATTTCAACTTCATTTCCGAAGTATCGGGAGACTGAGCAGGTCGTGTTCAATTCTGAGTTTGTTGGTGCGCAGCCACAATCAAAGTCGGACTGATCGACTCTCGTCAGATTGTGACCCAGAGACTCTCCTCAAAACGTTCGTCATCGAGCCGTGGAAGCATTCTGAGCTCTCCTGTGCGCTGTGATTGAAGGCGTGTCATACCTCTCGGAGTCCATTCATTGTAGCAGGCTGTATTCGTTCTGAAGTATGGCTCCTTTCAACGAATCTTGGCTCATCACGGACCCGAACCACAAGGACTACTCGTGGTCCATTGGCGCTTTTTTGGTTCGCGATCTCCAGAGTAGGGGTAAGCTCGAGAGCTGGTTGAGAAATCAGTCTCGCCCAATTCAAGGAGACCATGGAGCGAGACCCCTGGACAAGCCCGTGACCGTCCAGACTCTTCATCGAGAACGCCACGGAACCGAAGGACCGGAACCAGTCAAAAGACAAGTGAAACAGGGACAGGATCGGCCGACTCAGCATCACCCGCGGCACGAAATCAATTCAGCCGAACTCTCTGGCATCCCTGTTAACGAGACCCAAGACCAGCCGCCCCGACGCATCACAGCTCTCGGAGCGCGTAAACCCGGAGAACAGGTCGTGCCAGCGTTCAAAGGTCAGGATCGGCCGACTCAGCATCAATCTCGGGACGAAAGCAAGACAGCCGGACCTGTCGACATCCCAGTCATAGTGGATCATGGCCAGCCGCGCCAACGGATTTCGCATGACGCAGCGCGTAAGCCAGGAGAAGTGATCAGGCCAGCGCCCAAAGTTCAGGCTCAGCCGAATCAGCGTGAGAGCAATACAGCCGAACCCTTCGAAATGCCGGTCATAGTGACCCAAGATCAGCCCCGCCGACGCATCTCACATTTCGGGGCGCGGAAACCAGCAGAAGTGGCTAAGCCAGCGTCATCGGCTCAGAATCGGCCCGTTCAGAATCCTTCGCGACACGATGGCGATGCGGCCCGACCCATTGACAGAGCGGCGATCTTTCCGCAACACCGGAAGCCCATCCGGCCGCATGACAGGGTCAACAGACCGAGACAACAGGTGAAGAAAGATTCAGTGGGCCACCATCGTCCGGCGGAAGATCTTATGCGCTGCGAGGTCCGTGAAGGCGGACCACTTGATATGCCCGTGATCGTGTTCCACAACCAGCCGCTCCAGCCTTCTCCACATCAGGGAGTACCCCGGCACGGACAAGTGACCCGGCTAGCTCCAACGATCGAGATCCGTGAAGGCGGACCACTTGATATGCCTGTGATTGTGACCCACTAACAGCCGTGTCAGCCTCTTCCACGTCAGGGGGTACCCAGGCCAGGACAAGTAACTCGGCCGGTTCCAACGATCGAGATCCGTGAAGGCGGACCACTCGACATGCCGATTATCGTGACCAACAACAAGCCGTGCCAGCCTCTTCTACGTCAGGAAGTACCCAGGCCCGGACAAGTGGCCCGGCCAGTTCCAACGATCGAGATCCGTGAAGGCGGGCCACTCGACATGCCGATTATCGTGACCAACAACAAGCCGCGCCAGCCTCTTCTACGTCAGGAAGTACCCAGGCCCGGACAAGTGACCCGGCCAGTTCCAACGATCGAGATCCGTGAAGGCGGACCAATTCAATGTCACTTTATTAAAAGGGTAGTCCACTAGTCCAGTAGTAAAAGGGTAAAGACCACTTGATATGCCCGTGATCGTGAGCAACAACCAGCCGCTCCAGCCTCCTCCACGTCAGGGGGTACCCAGGCTGGGACAAGTGACCTGGCCAGTTCCAGCAAGCCAATCTGCACCTGCCAAATCTAACCCACGACGCGGGTTGGATGAAATGAGTCAGGTGGACAGGCCAGGTTCGTTGCCCCGAAAACAGCCCTCGTTCCCTCAAGGGACTAACGGACAGAGACGCGTGCTCGGACCTGCGTCAGCCAGCCAGGCACGGCCGATCAAACCTCAACCTACCCCTTCCGAGACGAGCGAGACGGGAGCACGCAATGCCAATCTCGGCAAGCGTGTCATGAATCGACCAGCAAAGAGGCCGGCGAAGCGAAGGCAGTACGACCCGGCGTGCCTTGAGCTCTTCACACTCGGCGCAGGCGGATTGAAGCGGCCAGCGGAAGCGACCCTTAGAACTCCCAAACGACCCGAGTCAAACCGATGAACCGAGAGAGCACACGACCTGCTTCGATCCTCGTGAAGGCGAATGATGGAACGAGAGAAGACGTTTTGATCGTGGAGCTGCTGTTGGCCTGTCAGATCAGATATGAGCAGGGATATCATGGACAGTAGATCTCGGCTCCCTTCAGTCGTGCATAGATATGTTTCTGTGAATTGCGCTCCTGAGCCCTATTGAATGCATTGTAATAAATGGAAAGATTGTTGAGAAGTACGATTCGAATATTGAGATTACTCTCACTCAGATTAGAAGCAGCCTCAACGTTGACAGCACCAGGTTTCAGGCCGGATACTCTCAGAACGAAGCCCGTTTTAACGCGGCGTTTGGGAGAAAATCGACGAATGGAGTGTGAGGCGGGGTACAGGACTGGGGTGGGAATTCTCCATGTTCAGGATGATTGATTGATCGATCTGTTTATCAACAGTTTCTCATCCACATACATCTCAAGTCATACGCGAAGCAACCCCTTCCGATGGAGCGAGTCCTCTCAGCTGATTGTCAGTTCGGTTATCTGTCGATCCTGACTGAGCTCACTCTCTAGTTTAACCTCTCGTCGATGCAAGCCTGTAGGTCGTGAGTCTTCCGAACGTCTTCTGGAAGCAAGACTATTAACTTTATAGCATAGCTCAGACCGCCTTACTAAAATATCGCGGAATAACCGTCGACGACCCTCGGACGTCCCTTACCGTCGGGCCTACGATTCCCCGCGCACCTCGGCAGCTGGCACCCCGACTCACTCAGGTTCCCGCTGGGGGCTGATCGAGATAGAGAAGCGGAAATTTCCCCGAGAACAGCAAGTACATACAAGCGCCCCACCAGAAGTAATAAAAACGCACTTCGAACATCTGCTCTCGGACGAGACTGCGGAGCCGCCGGAAGCAACGGTCGAACTGCCTCTAACATTCGACCAATGGCTCTCCAATGTACCATGGACGGCACACGAAGTCACAGAAATCGTCAACGCCCTCCCGAAACGAAGAAGCGCGGGTCCAGACGGAATCTACTACGAACACTGGAAGGGAAGTATCAGCCTAACCGCGGAACCTATTGCGGAACTGTTCGACAGAATTATGGAAAACGGCAAACTCCCAACTTCGTGGCATCAAGCGAGACTTTCGCTGCTTTTCAAAGGGAAACCAACAGACCCCAGAGACGACCTCAACTACTTCCGTGGCATAGCAAGTGAAGCAACATTGAAGAAAATCTCCTTCAAAGGGATCATCACGAGACTCGAGCACAGGATAGAGTCATACCTGCCACCCCAACAGTTTGGCTTCAGACCGGGTATAGGCACCCATGATGCCATACACGTGGTTATTGTTGAGCTTTTCTAGGTTGGCAGGGACTCCGTGTGACTGCTGTGAACAACTGACATGCGAATTCAATGAAAAGACGGTAGCTTCACTTTCTGGCAGGTATCGCGCCACACAGACTTGTCTCTTGGAGATCGTGAGACGTACTGCTGTTTATTCTGAGACGATGCGGCTGATCGCCGACTTGGCGCGTTCTCTTTAAATTACTTGGAGTATCACAATGATTTGTCCTCTCAACACTTCCTCCACAAATTATTGTCGGTTTGTTACACAATCGATACCTAGCTTCTGACGTAAGAACTGAAATCTGACCCTATCCAAAGACTTCGTGAAAATGTCTGCGGACTGCGACTGTCCATCTACGTGCTCGACTGCCAAGTGACCCTCCAGGAACTTTTCGCGAACAAAGAAATGCCGAACCTCTATATGTTTCGTACGACCATGGAATTCAGGGTTTTTGGCCAACTTAACCGCACCCGCATTATCCACGAACAGTGTAATCAGAGCATTCTCGCCTGTCAATTCGAACAACAAACGCTTTAGCCAGATCAAATCTTTGGCTCCCTCGCTGGCGGCTACTATTTCAGCCTCCGTTGTTGAAAGCGCGACTGAGCGCTGAAGTTGACTTTTCCACGAGATAGCACCTCCACCATACATCGCCACAACACCAGTAGTTGAGCGCCGCGTGGTTGAGTCTCCGGCGAAGTCCGCGTCGCTGTAGATTTCCATTGGAGCTTGAGTGCCGTAGCGAATCCCGAACGATGAAGTTCCTCGTAGATACTTCAGGATTCGAATGATGTTCTTCCAATCCTTGGCTGTTGGATTTTCCATTGATCGAGCGGCTTTATTCACGGCGTAAGATATGTCTGGACGTGAAGAATTTGAGAGATGCATCAAACATCCGACGGCTTGCCTGTAAGGCACGTCGATCGATGAGGGTTCCTCTGACTGTGAGACTGACTCGCTTCCCTCACGTTCGGCGGGAGTGGTGACGGGGTTGCAGGCTTCCATGCCGAATCTCTGGAGAACCTTTTCCGTGTAGTTTTGCTGATTGATCAAGATACCACGGTCTCCCTGTATGTGGATGTTGATACCGAGATAGTTGGAGAGATCGCCCGTCGTTATCCTGAACTCCTTCTCGAGAACCTTCAGAAACTCAACACATTGTGATTCATCGCTCCCTACAATCAAACCATCGTCGACATATACGGTCACGAAAATGGATTTACCGTCACGATGTTTGTAGAATAGACACGTATCAGCCGAACTGTTTTTGAACTTCTGACCTGTCATGAAGTGTGAGAATCGCCGGTTCCAGCACCGTGGGGCTTGGCGCAATCCGTACAGTCCTTTCTTCAGTCGACACACACGACCCGAGCCGTCGCTGAAACCCTCCGGCTGCTCCAGGAACACTTCCTCCTTAAGAACACCGTACAGAAAAGCAGATTTCACATCGAACTGCCTCAGGAACATTCCGCGAGAGGCAGCGAGGGCTATGAGAAGTCTCACTGTATCATAGCGTGCCACCGGTGAGAATGTTTCCTCAAAATCTTGCTCAGACTGCTGAAACCCCTCCGCAACCAAGCGAGCACGGTATCGCTCTCCAGATGAGCTGTCCTTTACTCTGAGTACCCAACGATTTTGAAGTACCTTTGCGTTCTTCGGTCGCTCGACTAAGTCCCAGGTGTCATTTTCACGTATTGCATCAAGCTCTTCCCTGAATGCCTCGAGCCATCTCTCTTTCTCACTGCACTTCATGGCCTCACGGTATGATGATGGACACATGGACAGCAGAGAGAAATCACCGGATCTCATCCACGACGGTTGCTCTACCTGACGACGACTCCGTCGCGAACCCGTTTCCTCAGGTGCACCTGCCGACTCCTCGGCGTCGCAGAACTTTTCGTCTTCCTCCTGCTCAGAATCCCCCGAAGCGATTTCGTCTTCCTTACGGTTTCCATGAGCAGGCTCCTCAGCTGCCTTATGCGGGCTTGGATCTTCCTGGGTTTCACGAGTGTCCTCGGCTTTGTGTTGATCGCTAATCTGCTCAACGGTCTGACTCTGGACGTGTTTGGTCTCGATGACGACTTCATTCGGATTTTCACGATGATTGCAGGTGACCTCCTGCTTGAACCTCACATGACGTGCGCAAACCACTCGTCTCCGTGACGGGATCCAGACTCTGTAACCATCAAAGTCATTCACATATCCCACCACGAAGCCTGGTTTGGCCTTGTCGTCGAGCTTCCCTCTGAATCGATCCTCAGTCAACACGTAGCACTCGGTACCGAACACCCGAAGGTGGCGTATGCTAGTTAGAGTTCTTCCATACCAGAGCTCGTACGGCGATTTATCTTGCACAGACGACCGCCCCGTCAGATTTAGCAGGTAAACTGCGGTCCTGCATGACTCTTCCCACAGCGCTTTCGACAGACCCGTGGAATTCAGCATGGAGCGCGCAGACTCCATGATCGTACGATTTTCTCGCTCGATCGATCCGTTCTGATTTGCAACGTATGGAACTCCCACCAGCTGACGGATGCCGTGGCTGTCGAGGATGCGGGATACAGCTGCGTTGTCGAATTCCCTGCCCCCGTCACATCGAATTTGCCTGACCGTGTGTCCGTTTGCCTTTGCCTCATTCAAGAAAGTGTCTAACCGGTTGACAACCTCACTCTTCTGAGACAAAAAGAACACACGGCGAAACTTGCTGAAGTCGTCCTTGAAGGCAACGAAGTACTTAGAGCCGTTAAGCGATGGAATCGACATGGGACCGTTGACGTCAACATGAATGAGCTCACCAACCGCTGTTGATTGCACTGGTCTCGATCTGAACGGCAAGCGATGCATCTTACCGATCGCGCAACCATCACAGAAGCTATCAGATGACTTGGGAATCGGCAGCCCCATCCGTTTCAGAACCTCTCTCACGTGACGTTTGTTCTGATGTCCGAGTCGTTCGTGGTATACCTGAACGATGTCGGAAGATGCAACAAAACTGCTCCGATTCGCAGCTGATGGAACTGACCTGATGTCTAGCACGTATAGACCGTCAAGCTCGAATCCGTCAGCATGGAGTCCGACTCCTTTGACTGGTCGAATCCTCACGCTGTTTTCAGAGATTGTCGTGGAGTATCCATGCTTCGAAGCGGCTTTGACTGAGAACAGATTCACACTTGCCTCTGGAACGAACCACACGTTCAGGAGCTGTCCGTCGTTCCACTGTGTTCCGTTGCGGATCTTCAGTCCGACCGTGCCTTCGCCTTTCGCTTCCATTTAACTGCCCTTCTTCCCAAGGCAGATCCGCCTCGGTGTTTCAAACGGGACATACGTCTTGAAGCACTTGTCACTGTTTGTGATGTGTACTGAGGCTCCACTATCACAAATCCACTGACCACTGAACGCGTCCTCGAAACTCGCATTGTACGCACTCGACACGAAACCATTCGCATCTGATCGCTGCTGTTTCTCCGGACACTCAGCGGCCCAGTGACCCTTCTTGTGACAAACTCGGCACGGAAAGCGATTTTTCTTGTCCGCAAGCTTTTTTCTCGATGAGTTTTTGGAGGCGCTCACCGAATTAGGCTTAGCTGACTTTCTCGCCGTAAACGCTTGTTGATCTGGATCATTTTCTCTCAGCTCGATGTTGCACAGCTTCTCCATCAGATGATTCACAGTCTGCCTTGACGAGTCGACGGTTTCCCACACTGTCCTGAAGTGATTGAAGTCCTTGCCCAGCGTTGAGAGGATACGTCCGATCAGGATTCTCTCAGAGAGCTGATTCTCTTGGTGCTGTTGGAGCTCTGCATTCAGGTCGATGAAAAGCTTTTGAAGGTTTGCTATGTGCAGCGCAATATCCTCCGATTCGTCACGTTGAACCCGGAAGAATTGTTCGATCAGGGAGTCCAGTCTCTGTACTGAGCTCCTTTCGAATCTTGCGCACACTCTCCTCCAAATCTCGTTCGCAGATTGACATGTGAGGACGAGCTTGGCGATCGAAGTTCCGAGTGCATTTGCAATCATGTTCATCGCCTTCGCGTCTTTGGCGATCCATTTCGCTGAACCCACGGCATCTGCAGGCTTTGCCTCTGTTCCGTCAACAACGCTCTCGAGTGCGTTCGCTCGCAAGGCAAGCCTGAGGTGCCACCTCCATTTCTGCCAATCATCTGCACAGTTGAGTTTTTCCACCACGATCTTGACGTCTTCAGTGGTGTTCATCGTCCTGTTTCGCCGGATGATTGCTCGCGTTCAGTTTCTTGCACAGTCACGTGTTCGCTGAATCAAACTTCAGTTATCCCTCTCGCGTTCTGGACCCATAACCTGTTGAGCTTTTCTAGGTTGGCAGGGACTCCGTGTGACTGCTGTGAACAACTGACATGCGAATTCAATGAAAAGACGGTAGCTTCACTTTCTGGCAGGTATCGCGCCACACAGACTTGTCTCTTGGAGATCGTGAGACGTACTGCTGTTTATTCTGAGGTGATGCGGCTGATCGCCGACTTGGCGCGTTCTCTTTAAATTACTTGGAGTATCACAATGATTTGTCCTCTCAACAGTTATCTCCGAAATCGAGCGGTCGTTGTCCAGACCGGAGCAACACTTATACGCCGTCCTGATAGATTGCCAAAAAGCATTTGACCTAGCGCCCCGACATAGGATGGTCGAGGGATTCAAACGTGCTGGCGTCAATGGTCAGATGCTCAAGGTGATCGAAAGCTTCTACCACGCAGACACCCTACGTGTGAATACTGGAGGCGGCGTATTCGTCGAGGTCTCACAAAATCGAGGCACGCCGCAAGGCGATCCCCTCAGCTGTTCGGGTTTCACATTACTACTTGCCGAGCTTCCAAAGAAAATCGAGAGTGAATTCAGAACAGGCTGCATCGCTATGTTCGCAGACGATATAATCATCCTACACAAGAACAGGTTGCAGGTCCAACAGATGCTCAATCTAGTCGCTGAGCACCTAGAGAGTGAGGGACTACAGTTGAATCCTACCAAGACGGTAGCCCTTAAGTTCAGAAAAGGAGGTCCTCTCGCCAAGCACGACCGCATACTGTGGAGAGGCAAAGCCTTGGAGATGGTATCCTCAGCCAGATACCTCGGAATACGACTCCAGACTACAGGCACATGCTTCACTGAACATGTGGAAGAGGTGTGCTGTAAAACGCTGGCAGCAATGTACGGCGAGGCTGGCGATCCGTACCAGTTGTCAGTGAGCACGGCCCTGAAGCTTTTCTACCTGAAGGCTCAGCCGAAGCTTTCGTACGGCATGAAGCGGCTATGGCCACACCTGTCGAAAGGAAACCTCGAGTCTTTCGAAAAGTGCTTCTGTACATACCTGAAACGCGTCTTCAGAGTCCCAGCAAACTCGAAGAACCGACTGTTGTACATCATGGCGAAGCTAGAGAATCCCTTTGCCGAAAGAATGAGGGGAGCACTGCACGCTGAGACCACCCCAGCATTCCTCGATTTCTACGAAGAGTGGAAAGCCAAGCACAACGAAGCCTCAAATCTCCTGGAGAATGACCCCATCCTACTCAAAGCAGAACGGTGGAGTGCGGCCCAATATCCGAAGAGACATCTTCACGCGCTACATCATACACGGATACCATCATGCGTTGTGTGAAAGAGAAGGTTGGCACGCCCCGAGCGATCACTGTATATGTAAATTATGTGGACAAAACTGTCCACGGAACCATGCCCTCGTGTGCGAATCGAATCCCAAATTCGAACACCTGGGGCGAGCGAGAAGCTCTAATGTGTAACTACACGCAATAAATGTTGTTATTATTATTATACAAGCGATACATCCCCAGACTAACGTCGCATTCTCGTCGTTTTTGATCGGAGTGCGATAACTAATGAAGTAGACAATCAATTCAACGAGCAGAGTCATTTTATTCGTAACGATATCAATGTAGCTGAAAACCAATGCAGTATGTGAAGGATTATCGTACTTGAACCCAATGTAGTTCGAATTGTAAACGCTTGGGAATTTACCCTCACGTGCCAATGCTCGGTTTTCAATCTATTATCCCCTGTATCGCACACTCAGTTCGATATTATTGAATTTGGTTGATCACAGGCTTCTCATATTGATTAGAATCACAGAATACATGTGACAACCGCACATCTCCACCAGACGATACACATTTCGTGGCACCTTCAGTTACATACCGTTGGTCAACCGTGATCGCATCCCAGTATCAATCGATTACTCGTCGAGAGAGCATCGTTCGCCTGATTCAAGTTTTCTCAACGCTGTATCACCTACTCTAAGATGCAAACGCGAGTCAACGAAGTAAAATCTTCTGAAGCCGGAACCCCTCTCGGAAAGCGAGGGAAACTGTATCAAGCCGCTACAGTATGCCCAACCGAAGACCCGGAAGTGAAATCCTGGAGTACCGTCGTTCTTCAACGGATATCGAGTACGTGAAATTGAGTTTCCGTAAAGCTGTGTTGTACGCTGATGCCATCCTGAACACGTGTCGCGAAATAAATGCTCACTATCACCTATTGATAGAGCTCAATAACCCGCTACATCCCGACTCAATCATCCGAATGTTTCCCGAAGACGATGCGTAATGCGGCAAAGTAAGAATCGACTCGAAATGGTGCAATTATTTCGAGTCTGCTGAAGAAGTATTCATCCATGAACCGCAAATAGGAACTGAAACTGTTGTACGACCCGTAGCAGTGATAGCAACAACTGGATCTACAGAAGCTGTGAGTGAAGAAATTGAATTGAATCGTGACCAACCTAGATGCATGCGTACTTTCTATTCGTTCTTGATTGAACATGATTCTGTCGATCCGCAATGGGATTTCATCCCTGTTGAAAATAAAGTCGAACCCACCGTGCGGACCACGATATCCCGCGGAGCGCTAGACGATGTGTACGAGGCGGTCAGAGATATAGTTAAGGAGAGACTACCGAAGGAGTCCCGATTCCACATCTCAACGGATACTTGGACGGACCGGTATCGTCATTTCCCGTACATCACAATTGTGGTCCACTTTTTGAACGAAAACTTCAATTTGATCTGCGTGCCGCTTAAAACAGATCATTTGCCGAGTCCGCACACCGGATCTGTCATCCTCGAAGAAACTCTCACCACCCTCAGACAATTTGGATTGAAGAAAGAATACATGTTCTCTGCGATCACTGATAGCGCAAACAACATGATCTCCGCATTCAGAGACTTCAATCATGTTCGATGCTCCGATCACAGAATGCATCGGGCCCTCACCGCCGACTTCTGCAAAACTTCTATTGGACAGAGAGTACTCACGCATCGTTCTAATCTCATGAGGATATATCGCCATCTGATATACAAAAAGGAGTTCGTCGCCCGATTGGCGAAAGAGAAAGCCCAGGAGCAGTACTTGGGAGCCTTGAAAACGGCTGAAGAAATCGAAAAGGTGATTATACCGTCGAAAGGATATTCCCAAGTAGGATCCATCAGTTCGGTTCCCCTGTTTGTTTTTTAATATGTTCTCGCATCCATCCAGAGCTCGAACGTTGATGACAGGTTCACGGATGGTGACGACTACGATAACGCATCGATGGGGTACGATCCCAAGGGTCTTCGCGGCGACGTTGCCACCCGTTGGGCATCAGTCTGCCAACTTTTCGAATCGGCCGTGGCAACCTCAGACGTTATCAATGAAGTTCTCTTGAGAACTGGATCTCAAAAATTATTCCTCGGTCCTTTCGAGATGGATGAAATCCGAATAATCGCGAAGCAATATAGAGCAAGTGCTTCTCACAGCAGGAACCTCGTTTCCCGAAAATCCATTCCTAAACTGCAATCTCGATGCAAGTTCCTTGCTTCCCGCGGAATACGACTAACGCAACGCATCTTTAAGGTCATATTGGATCTGATGGGGATGATGCAAAGTGTCAAAAAGCCAACCATCAATCTGGTCGTTTTGGGAGTGATTGACATTGAAACTACGCTTGACAACTTGAGGCTCGAAACCGAATCTGAAATGAGAGCTTCCGAGGTAGAGTTCCAGAGCGAGCTCGCCGAGCAACTGATTGTGAGTCGGATGAGGCCATTTAGTCAAGTCGAGGTCCTCGGCGCCTTACTCGACCCCGAAATGAAGAACATTTCCAAAGTGCCCGGAGGAAACGCGTCCGTATATCTGCCGAATGCGATTGAGACTCACGTTTCCCAATCCCTCATCTACAACGCCGAAGACGTAGTCATCGTATCAGAGCCACCAAAGAAGCAACAACGATGTTCCCTCATCTAAACCTATAAAACAGAATGTGCTCCGGCTGTTATTTATGCACTCTTTTACTTGACGTTTCTTAAAGCTGAAACTTGCTGTAAAAGGACCATGGGGTTCCTAGGCACCTACTCGGACAACCAACGTTGTTAGCGCGGTCGTGCCTAAGGTGTGGGACCGAACAACGGTTCGTGGGACTGGACTTCGTCGTTTTTCGTTGATGAGTACAATGGGGGGGTTTGGGGTAGTCGTTTCCAAACTTGCTTCGAAAACGAAGTTACATCGAGGTTGTAGTGGTGACACTTCCCGAGTGTATTCCGGGGGATCCCACTTGGGGTTGACTTACGACGGAGGGTCTATTCGGAGTGGAAGGTTTGGAACAGCGGTTCCTGAATTTTTTCCGTCCCGGGCCTCCTCTGGCCGTTGACGACCCCCCCTTGGGCCCCTCTCATTCCCGAGGATTTCGAGATCAATCCTGATCAGAAGCTCAAAGTTGATTAGAGCCAGTCTAGCCATCGTTATCCGCTCAGATTTGGTTTATTGATGACGACTGCAGTGCTCTTGCTTCTAATTGTGAGCGAAAATTCGCTCGATACGCGGCTCTGGTTGGCTCAGGGACATGCGCGAGTCAGCTCCTGGATCCAACCGGCACCTGTAATCAGTCCATTGACAGCAATGTACTAAATCTTGGCGCCATGATATTCTCTTGCGATTCCCGAATCCTTCAATAGTATCCAATCTCGCTTCTCATATTCGGGAATTGCCTCTGGGCCCCCTTGGAATCAATCTCGGGCCCCCACGTCAGGAACCTCTGTTCTAGAAGATGCCTCCAAAGGGACAGTCGATCGGAGTCTCGACGTCCGCAACGAAGAGAATGAGGACTCGCAGAGCATCGGGAACGGTGGAACCACGTGGGGAGAGATTAGAGGGTGATCGTGCGTTGAAATCTCGACCAACCGGAGAGCAGTGTATCGCACGAGAGGAGATGGACCGACGAGGATACGCAGCAGCGCGGGCGACTGAGTCTTTCGATCAGCGAATAACGAGATTGAGGTACAGAGGGAAGGTATGACTTCGTGCACACGGTCAGTACACTTATCGTTGAAATTTGCCGCCCGTAATTACACTCCTGAGTATAAATATACGGTCCATCCGAGTATACTCGTAGGAGAGATGGATGTGATCTGCCAGTTTTGTCGCGCCTTCAAGTTCAGACACGAGGCTCCCGGTATGTGCTGTATGCGTGAACGAGTGCTATCGTCGAGGTTGGAATCGCCACCTGAGCCACTACTCTCATAGACTCTAGGGCTTACTAGGGAATCGAAACAATTCTCAGTAAACATCCGCAAGTACAATTCGTGTTCCCAAATGACATCTTTCGGGGCGACGGGAATCATCCGAGAGAAGTACATGCCGACGTTCAAAGTGCAGGGGCAGCTTTACCATCGTGTTGGGTCGCTATCACCGCTGCCGAAGGTGAACATCAATTCCTTCAGATCTATTTCATGGATGGATCAGAAGAAGAGACGGACCAGCGTGTCCGATTCAATTCCAACACAGACCGAGGAATCGTAGCGAAATTACAGGCTTTCTTCCATGAGCACAACGAGTTCGTCTGTCATTTTAAGACCAGACACCACCAGATGCCAATCGACGATTATTTCGTGGTCATTAGAGCGGATGAGGTCCCACCGGGTGGGCATTAGAGATATTTCAACGTACCGACGGTCAACGAGGTGGCCTTAGTCATTAGTCATTAGGCTGGGAGGAGAATTCAACCGACGAGATATTGTGCTGCGTCTTCAGAGTGGTGGTCTACAGCGAGTCGTCTGAACCCATCAATCTTATGATGCTTTACAATATCCTTTAATCCAGTGGTTCCCGAACTGGGGTACTCTTACCCCCAGGGGTACGCGGAGCGGCTCGTGGGGGTACGCGAGAAGACTTCTGATGGTCTCGACCAAGGATCATAAACGTGGATATCGGGTCTCAAGTCCCGAAATCACAACAACTTTCCGTTCAATGACAGCACACATGGAATATTTCGGACGTTTCTGAGAGCTCAGGTGTGAAAAATGTTGGAAAACAACCTCCTGTGTGCGCAGGTTGTTGATTCGGGGGTACGCCGACGGCCAGAATGCGGCCGAAGGGGTACGCGGGACTCAAAAGTTTGGGAACCATTGCTTTAATCTTCTAGCGGGGTCAGCACGGGTACCACTTCAACATCAGGATGAGAAATCCGCAAACCGGGAAGGAAACCTCAATGGAATTCAGTTCGATGAGTTTCTATGCCTATCAACTGATGATTCGGGGCGACAGGGACAACCATATTCTGAGGTGTCGACAGTTATTCCAGCAGTACGTTGTCGATATGCACGCCGAAATTGAGACCGAACGACTCCTCTTCTCTCGGTTGAATCGAACAAACCTCCGTTCGGAACTCCGTCCATGGAATGGCAGAAACGTGGTTTACCCCACGCCCACGTCCGAGTCCGTTTGCCGAATGTTGCCATTCGGTCCAATCCAAATCCACAAAATGAGACCACGTCAGTCTTCAAATCCACTACCCCAACATATCTTCGTTCCATCCATCGGTTGTCGGCGACACCCGGCTTTCCCTGTCAGTCGCGCAAAGCGCGACGGGCTTTGCTAGTCGCGAAATATAGCGCCGGGGAAACGCCAACCGAAAATCTTGCAAAATAAATCGATCGATACTTGGCCCTGCCAGTGAATCTCAGCGGGAAAGCCGACGCTGGCGGTCGTGACAGAGTTCTGAACTGGTGGTTTGAGAATGCGAAAATCTTCCCGACTCTTGCCCGTCTCACGAATCTGATTCTGTCGATTCCTGCAACTTCTGCGGGGCCAGAACGGCGCTTCTCTTCGGCAGGAAACGTTCTAAGAGAGAGGAGAAGCTCGCCCATCACCATGGCAAAAACCCTTTTCATCCACGACAACAAGAGCTTCCTCCCGAACCAATGAGTGGTTTTGGCTGTAGTCAATCGCTTTGAGATGGTCAAATCCTTTATGAGAACAAAGTGTCATTATTATTATTATTGAATCGCCCCGTCGAGTGAGATAATAATATTTCTCGTGTATCCGTTCGTGCAATTAATCTAGATCATGAATGAATCATGCGATCCTTTGATCTCCGATCGAAAATTGTCCGTCCTGTTTTTGTCAGTATTCTCCATATGGCAAGTCCCACGACGACCTTTCGCGTGTTCGAATTTTCGTCGTTCCCATTACCCCGGCGGGGATGGCAAGATGTTTGACCCCCTAGGACATTGCCTCCTGAAACTACAACTCGCGCGGGACGACGGCGGGCCGCCGCCGCCGCCGCGAAAAAGTCGACGGCGCACACCTCTGACTCTTGTCAAACCAGTCTCCTTCTCTCCACTTGAAACCAACTGGTTTCGCGAAGAGCGCCATGAGTCAGGCATCGCTATCGGCAACTCTCCGCTTGAAAAACGACAACTATTCCAAGGTCTTTCCGGCTCCAAATCTAGCCAAGGAGTCGTCGGCTGTGTTTTTCATTAAACCAGCAACCCTCAAGGAGTACGGTTGAAAATGCTTTTCATCACAATCTGTTGCTGCCTGGTCGCCCTGTCGCTTCAAGAAAATGGATTCAAGTACAGTGACTGTGATTCGGATTGTCAGACAAGAAAAATCAGCTGCACAATCAGTGAAGTCAACAAGAACTACCTCCCCTGCGTGTGTATGCAAGATGAGTCCAAGTGCCGTGCCGTTGCTGATGATGAGACTGCGTGCATCTCACCAGACGGCAAGGTCACAGGTGGCTCCGCGATCTACGACGACTTCAAACGTCATCGATCTGCAACAACGACGACAAGCCGCTCAAATCCGACGCCAGGACCATTCACATCAACTGTAAAGCCTGTCCCACGCAGGGATTCGAGAACTTTCGAAATCATTGCGATCATATTCTTTGTCTCAGCCCTCTCAAGTATGGCTCTGAATGCCTTTCTTCTCCACAAGCTCAGTCCCACCAGAAGTGACTATGGGAGAATACCTGATCCAAACAATCCCTACCAAAGAACTACTGGAAACAATGATGACGAGCTAAGTGATACCCGGTAACAAGTAACGCTCTTTATTCAACAAATTGAAGGAAGGGGAAAGAGCAAACAAGAATTATTATCACTCAGTTTAAGATCACAAAGATAACTTGTCATTGGCCTTGAAGTACACCCCTGATTTACAAAGTTTTTCAACATAAACTTTCTCCTGTTTTGACAGCCTCACCAAAGGGGAGATAGGTCGTCTGACTTCTACAACGGCGGACTTGGAGATATCACTCAAAGAGAAAACACAATCACCGTTGGATGTTTGACAAAGAAATGCTCTCGTGAGCATATAATAATCCATGCTCTGGAACGAGATTTGTATGGCTGCCGGCGCGCCGGCCGCGGCGTTGGCTCCTCAAGCCAGACTGGCGCAGTTACTGCCGTTGGTGATTCGGTGGATGGTTTCCCCCCTCTCTGAGAACCTCTAGTGCGATTGCGATGAGCCTAGGTCTCTCTTGTAAGGAACCACGTTGCTTTGATTTGATCCTCGCCCGGCTGACTTTGCAAAATCAATGAAGGCTCGGCAGTCGTCATGTTTGTGAGGACACAGAAGACGACACTCACGACACCTAAAGACAGGACAAAAACAAATAAGACTATTACGGCTGACTCCCAGATTGCGCACGTCTTCCCACGGGGATCATTCAGTGGAAAGATGTTGGAAGAAACTGACCATGGATCACCGTGTGGAGGAGATTGGCTTTCAAGGTGCTCCGCATTGTGACGATCTACCAACTCTTCCAGTCGTGACTTCGCGAGACGGGCTGTGGCGGCATTCTTCGCGATTTTTATTATTTGCGGCTCCCTAGATGCTAGCTTGGTGCTGTCTACCACTTCCTCACCATCCAGAACAACTTCACCGGATTCTGTACGAACATCATCCCGCTGGTTTGGATAAGTCACCGCTGGTTCCACTGCGATGGATCCCTGCCTCGTGGGTGGAACTTGGCTTGCTGGTGACGTCGTACGTTGCCGATCCAAGATTTTCTTCAGGATTTGGTTCTCCAACTCCAGTCCAACGGCCTCCCGCCGGCCCTTTTAGCTGCCCCGCGTTCCCCCACTCGACGATTACGGCTCCTCCGACCTGTCATGCGGGGCGGGTCGGGAGATTACTACGGAGTTTTGTATCAATTGGAAGATCGGCAATGGATCCTCGAGGAGAGTTTCCTGCCGACTTTGACGGGCGACAATGGTTGGATTCGAGAGTTCGTTTGATCATCATAATATTTTTAATGTTAAAAAAATGAATTCGGAGGTTTGGATTTTTGAGACGTTCGTCGAGATATTAGTCAAGATAATCATCCCTCCTACAATGCTCCTTTGTAAACTACATTCCGTGTTTTTCCTTCCTGCGCGAATACGAAAATATTCCTTGGCTATCCAACTCGAGAGAGGGCAGCGTAAAGTTGACCGTGCGAGAAACATGGCGACGACGGTCACTTCATTCAACGTTGGCGCATTGAAGCATCCTTCGTGCTCACCGACCGGTGTTTTTTCGCTTTTATGATAAGTTTGTATCTATCCGTCGGCATTCTCTCCAACCGAGTTTTGAATTTGCGAATGAGGCTGTTGTGTCCGTTTAATAGACGTTGCAGTATGGATACGATCTCGGGTCGCGCGTTTGGCATAAGACTACATCGTTGATCTATTTGAGATTCTTCATCTCCTATGAAATAAACTTACAGCAATCAGGGCGTTTCACCATGGGGGGGCAGCAGAGAACCGACTTTGGGGTCAATCTGGCCTCGTTCCTTGAAGGTTGTAGGGATGAATCGGAGGGGAACTGTCGTCCCAAACGATGTCATCCGGAAGCACGAATCGTAGCCTCTGATGTTTGCCAGGAAATGCTTCGATTCCGAAGTTCGGGCAGACATGAGAGATCGTAGATCATGGGGTGGGGGTTCCAGCTGCGGTAATTCTACCGTTCCACCCTTGCAGCATGTTCCTGGAGGCTCTTTTCCGAATGTTCTGGCCCGACAGAAGTCACATATTTGATCCATTGGTCCCATCCAACTTCGAATTCGGTCCCATCCAACTTCAAATTCGAGATTTGCCGTGTTCTGCTCGTTCGGTGGCGCGCTTTCGGTCGATCAGCAGCCAGTCGTCGGTCATGTTCTTCATTCGTTTCATCATGTCTCGCCTGCGCCATTTGCTGCCGTTGGTATTCCAGTCTGAGATTGCGTTGTTCTTCCGATTCGTCTTCTCTCGCTTGGGATGTTCTCCGCCGTTGATTTTCCACTCGGGGTTCACGTTGTTCTTCTGACTCTTGGCGTCTCGCTCGAGCTGTTCTCTGTCGTTGCTCCTCCACTCGGAGTTTACGTTGTGCTTCTGACTCATGGCGTCTCGACCGAGATGATCTTCGTCGTTGATCGCTGAGCTTGTCTTCACGATCATATTCCGTCTCCCTTGATCTCACCAGCTCCACGCTACGTCTCTGACTTCTCAGCCGTCACGAATCCGTTGAAATTTTCTTGTTTGAAATAGAACACGCCACGCTAGAGGGCGCTCATTCGATGTTCCGGCGCAAACGATTTCGCCGCACCGCGACGCGTCGCCCGGCGTTTCTCTCAGAGGCTTCGAGAGCATGACTCGACCGATCTCGGAGATGCAAATCCGGTCCTACACGGATGCAGCAAAGGATGAATCTGATCTGAGCACAGGGTCAGCCGATATCAAAGTGTATCCGCGGCGACGGAAAATACTTATGGTCACGCTTGAACTCTACGGCGAATCCTCGCTGCCACTGTGCCACTGCGCCGAGAGCGGGATGCATACTGAATGGCGACCTAGAGGGGACGCCGATGAACCTATCTAGCCCCATACCGGACGTCTAGGCCCGTTTGTGACGATTTGCCTAGCGGTCATACATACAAACAAACAAATAAACAAACAAACAGAATTTGATTTTTATTAGTATAGATTCGTTCCATTTAACTGTTTCCCAACCCCGTATTCACTGTTCCACTTCCTGTACCGTAGTCTGGTAACATCCAGCATTAACGCTTCGCGCGCTGTTTGAAACCCGGTCCTTGTCTGACCTGGTTACCGTCTACTAGAAAAGTTACTTTCTCCCTCTCGTAGTTCCGTGTTCACAAAACTATATAAACGCATCTGAATAAAGCACTTGTGGGCGTCTTTTCCGACTTGTACCTCGCTTGCCTTCATTTCGTGAAAACGTCTAGAGCAGTGGTTCTCAAACTCTGCCGAGCAATCGACCCCCAGGGGGTCGACCGTCGACCCCCACGGCGACCGCAATGGAGTGTCTATGGAGACGACCCCGATAGATCGGCGGAAGGGCCATCGACCCCCTGGGGGTCGATATCGACCACTTTGAGAACCACTGGTCTAGAGTGAGAACAGTGCAGCAGTCGTCTACCGTTCGAAGACGCTATCGATTCTAGGAAAAGTGTCCCATATTCGGGTCTCCTCCCCTACCGTATTCACTCTAATGAGCGGACATGCCCGTGAAGTTTTTCAATATCCGGACGACGTGCTCGCTAATAAGAGAGTGCCCGTTGATTTTTCCCAATGCCCCGGAACGTGCTCGCAACTGAGCGATCCAAGTTTGATCCAAGATTCCTTTGGAAAGAGGAGATATTTCATGCGCTGAAACCGATTCTGGAAAGAATGACAACGTGGGAGACCGACGCGGAGCCCTGACAGCGCGGAACTCACATGACTCATTTCACTATGCGCGTTACATACATTACACACATTCTGGCGTCGCAGGGAAAGCGCGACAGGCTTCTGCTCCCAAGCGTACACACTCTGTGCATCACAGGAAGCGTCCCCGTTAATTGGAGAGTGCCCGTTTATTCTTTCAAATGCTTCAGAAGGTGCCCGCTCATTGGAGAGTACCCGTTCATTAGAGAATTCCCGCTAATTAGAGTGAATACGGTAATCGAGGCTAAATTAACGATCGAGGCCCCTAAGGCATCTGGTGGTGTTTGATTACACTGCGGTTGGCGAGTCACTCATCTCAGCTCGATTGAGTTCGACGCCCAATCCTCGAGACCGAGCGAAGAGGGTGCGTCCGCTCTCCCCAAAGCTCACCTTCTCGCCCCATGCTCGCCGATAAAACTACGATCCTCGTCTCAGTCCTTCAACACACCTTCATCCGCTGTCGCGATTGTGCCTCTCGAGAAGCCTCTCAACCTCATCTCTAAAACCATGCCTTCCATTGTCAGCTGCCGCAGATTCGCCGAATCTTCAGAAAACCGTGCCAGACGCGAAGTACGAACCTTGAGTGGACCAGGTGATTCCGAGTGTCTGTGGGCTTCCGAGCCCATTTGCTATCCGGCACCGCGGACAAATCTTCCGTTTGTGCTGCACATCGCTCTGAAGGACGCCAGTGAGCCGATCCCGGTACTATGCACTCTAAGGGATCAAGGATTCATATCCGAACCGGTTTTCCCGGTACTGTCGTCCCGCGGGACATTCCTGGTGCGCGCCGGGCAGATCGGCCACTACGAAGTTTCCATCGGGGAAGCCCGATATACGGCGCACGTCCTGAAGTACGAGTCGCGCCACCAAGGACACCACGGAAGCTTCGCTGTAGGATACTCATCCTTCGTCTGTGGATCCCGAGGGTCAGAGATGTCCCGAGTGGTTCGCCGAGCGAGCACTGAGAGCGGCGCTCTAGTGGAGAGTCGATCCTACTCGGCGGACTGCGAAGACACCGCTCGGTCGTTGAAGTGCTCATCTGCGCGGCGTGGCACCCGGCCTCAAGGAGGGGAGGTGAACGGTAAATACTACGCGCAGAGATTCCGCCTTATCTCCCGCTTCGATGAGAGCATCCCGTTGAGCCGCCAGGCGTGGTTCTCGATCTGCCCGGAGGAAATCGCCAAGCACATCGCCCGTCGCGTGGTTTCCCTCAGTCGGAAACTTGGCAGGAAAATCAGAGTTCTCGACCCATTCTGTGGGGCCGGCGGGAACATCGTCCAAGCCGCCCTTATGGAAGAAGTGGCGCATGTGTTCGCGAGCGATATCGACGAATCCGAGGTGAGTTGCGCCATGAAGATGGCGGCATTGTACGGCGTTACGAGGAGCAAAATGTCGTTCAAGGTAAAAAACTTCTTCGACCTTGATCCGGCATCGTTCAAATCGCCGATCGATGCCATCATCTGCAGCCCACCATGGGGTGGTCCGGCGTACCTCGCTGCCGAGGTCTACGACCTGAACGCAATGAATCCGCGATACGATAGGATCCTCGAGCATTGCGCCCGGTTCACGAGCAACCTTGCGCTCCTCATGCCGAGGAATGTGTGTCCGGATCAGTTGGTCCCAACGTCCAAGGTAGCTGCTTCCACTGCGGGCGTTGAGCTCGAGCTGAACGTGTTAGCCGGTAAGGTTAAAACCTCAACCGTTTATTATGGAGATCTGGTCAATAAGTGTTAATAAATGATTTTCTACCTGTATTTTCGAAATTCATCATTGTAGCTTTTTGGGATTATCTTAACTCTGAATCAACGTAGCCTCAAGATTACTAGCGATTGAAATAAGGATGTCAGGAGTATGTGAGCGTGAGAAAGAGTACGGTCCTGGACCTTCTACTAAGGTCATTTCTGATAGTTGTGATCGTTCTGTGAGAAGATGGGAGTTCAGTTTTGAGTTTTCATGTCTCCTCTATCAAAAAGTGTTTTCAATGGATTTAAACCGTCAAATAAGGTGTGTATCAGTCTGATTCGAATGAGATTCAGTGTCGAAGAGAGGAACGAGAACAGTGTATCGACACGGTAGCTTGAGAATCCGGTTTGGACTGTCGGGAAGTGTAGATGGGAAAATTCTCCATGGTGACGGTGACGGAATCGGTCACTGGGACGAAGAGGGGAATCGAAATGAGAGAGGGTCGTCGTTGAGGACGAACTTATTTTACGGAATTATCCATCGGTGGGTTGGTTCAAGATGCATTTGAGTTCTTCAAACTTCTGTAGAGAACCTTGACTCGACCGCAACTCTGTCAAAGGAACTCTGTCTGGATGAGAGTATTTTTTTTTCAATAATGGAGTTATGTGTCGTGGTGAGGGTCCTTCGCTTCTGGCATTGCTGAGTTTGCAGGTGTTGTAATATCACGGCCTTGCCTTCTTCTCCCTCCAGCTTGCCCACGTTGGGGCCCCACAAAGTTAGCAAAACAATCCTCAACATATCGTCCACCATCGTCACCGTTCGACGATGACGCTTCACGGTATCGTCGCCTGAGACGCTAGCAGCTCTCTCCGTGTTGCTCCGCTCGTTCGGAGCAGGGGCGTATCCAGGATTTTTTTTGGGGGGGGGGGGCCAAACTCGAAAAAAAAGGCGATCGGTTCCAGCACAAGTATTGGTTTACTTTCCATCCGTTGATGATTATATTACGAGTCTTCACCCGACTCCGCCAAAGGTTACATTTTAAGAACAGGAATGGGCTCAAAGAACAATGTTAAGTTTCCTTGGATCTAGAGCGAGTTCGTCGAGAACTTCTTCCGGGCTCACTTGCATCTTACGCTCAATAGAGATAGATGCGAGACCGTTGAGACGATCATTTTTCATTGTCGACCTCGAATAGTTCTTCACCTTCTTCAGAGCGCTGAAGGAGCGCTCGGCTGTTGCCGTGGTCACGGGCAATGTTGCGAAGATTCGCAACAAGATCACGATTTTGGGGTATTCTTCGGCCGACCACTGATTGAGGGCGTCTATTGCAGTCCCCGAGAGTTCATCGGCTGGGACGTGGACCCATCGCGCTTTATAACTCTCAAACTCACCTCTCATGACACTTTCACTGCAATCTAGATCAGCCTCGTAGAATCGGATGGTTTCTACCAAATCTTCGAATGAAGCGCCGACCGTGTTCTTTGGCACCAGAAACTGGGTTCTCAGAGCACCCTGCCTGGCGTCCGCGAAGAGCGAAACCATTCCCTCGATTAGACTGTCGAGATATGGTATGAAATGGGAAACTCGGGAGTAGTCTTCAGTAGTTTCCGCGGGATGATTCTCCCGTTGTGTCTGACGCTGGGAGATGCGAGGCACAAGGATGACCACGTATACTGTCAGACTCATCTCCCTGATTTCTCCGAACAGGGTGCCGAATGCTGCTTCGGCATTCTCGCGTCTCTGCCTCAGTACGTCGAGAGCGCTGTCTACCATGATTCACGCTGCGAAGATGTCCAGCTCCTTGGACCGCAGATTCATGGAGAGTGGGAGAAAGAGGGCGGAAAAACTCTCTATCACATGTATGGCAACCAGGAACTCACACTGGCAGAGGGAATTTCGCCATCTGCAAATGGAGGCTCGCCTGGAATTCTGAACTGGCATACATGCATTCGTGCATACTCATGAAAGTTCACCGGGTCTACCCTTTCTACCTTGGAAACCCTTCCGAGATGGTATGAAACTGATTTTTTTGGAGGGGCATTGGCCCCCCCCTCCCCCCCCCTGGATACGCCCATGGTTCGGAGTACGGATCGACAACCATCTATCTGCTCCCTACCCCGCTCCCTCCGGTGTCCCCAGGGAGGGGGGAGTTCGGCTTCGTGTTATTTGATCTACGTGCTCGACATTCAATCACGGAACCAATCAACGAATCCTTTGCATGGAGAGTTTTCTCGAAAATCACGAGTGATATTTTACTGTGACGTTTATGTCACAAAACGATTTGTGCAAATATTGTGAACAGCGATCAATCTACAATCTACAAACATACCTTCATGCAAATAAAAAGTTATTGAATTGAATCGAAAATTGTTGTAGACTACGGCTGCAAGTTCACCATTTCTTGTGCGGCAAGGGATGGGGAGTCCTTGAGCCGGGTTTTCGATATCTCTAACGGTGGGATGTCGGGATCGGTAACCTCGCGTAAACGATTTTGCTGGGAAGATGAGAGGGAATGAACAAAGTGACTAGTATTGAGCATGAACGATCAGAGCATCGGGAGGAACCGAATACCTTCATGATGATTAACTCGTTACGGGTCGGAGGTGATTCGCTCGCTGTTCTAATGGCGAGCAAGATGATTAGCATCATCGGCGCCCGGGAGCAAGAATCATCATTCAGAGAGTAGTAACCGCAGAAGTCTGTGGCTCGCGATGCCCCAGAGGCTCTAATTATGCTCTCAAAGCCCCTCGAACCCCCACTGTTTGTAGAATCAATCTCTCTCTTGGTGGAGCCTCCAATCCCCTTGCCGGAGGATCATCTCCAAAGACTTCGCAGAATTTCAACTTCATTTCCGAAGTATCGGGAGACTGAGCAGGTCGTGTTCAATTCTGAGTTTGTTGGTGCGCAGCCACAATCAAAGTCGGACTGATCGACTCTCGTCAGATTGTGACCCAGAGACTCTCCTCAAAACGTTCGTCATCGAGCCGTGGAAGCATTCTGAGCTCTCCTGTGCGCTGTGATTGAAGGCGTGTCATACCTCTCGGAGTCCATTCATTGTAGCAGGCTGTATTCGTTCTGAAGTATGGCTCCTTTCAACGAATCTTGGCTCATCACGGACCCGAACCACAAGGACTACTCGTGGTCCATTGGCGCTTTTTTGGTTCGCGATCTCCAGAGTAGGG
Source organism: Neoseiulus californicus (assembly GCA_028455905.1). Classification (NCBI taxonomy): domain Eukaryota; kingdom Metazoa; phylum Arthropoda; class Arachnida; order Mesostigmata; family Phytoseiidae; genus Neoseiulus; species Neoseiulus californicus. Next base: position 1,028,725 of record JAMQGS010000011.1, read on the forward strand.
GTAAGCTCGAGAGCTGGTTGAAAAATCAGTCTCGCCCAATTCAAGGAGACCATGGAGCGAGACCCCTGGACAAGCCCGTGACCGTCCAGACTCTTCATCGAGAACGCCACGGAACCGAAGGACCGGAACCAGTCAAAAGACAAGTGAAACAGGGACAGGATCGGCCGACTCAGCATCACCCGCGGCACGAAATCAATTCAGCCGAACTCTCTGGCATCCCTGTTAACGAGACCCAAGACCAGCCGCCCCGACGCATCACAGCTCTCGGAGCGCGTAAACCCGGAGAACAGGTCGTGCCAGCGTTCAAAGGTCAGGATCGGCCGACTCAGCATCAATCTCGGGACGAAAGCAAGACAGCCGGACCTGTCGACATCCCAGTCATAGTGGATCATGGCCAGCCGCGCCAACGGATTTCGCATGACGCAGCGCGTAAGCCAGGAGAAGTGATCAGGCCAGCGCCCAAAGTTCAGGCTCAGCCGAATCAGCGTGAGAGCAATACAGCCGAACCCTTCGAAATGCCGGTCATAGTGACCCAAGATCAGCCCCGCCGACGCATCTCACATTTCGGGGCGCGGAAACCAGCAGAAGTGGCTAAGCCAGCGTCATCGGCTCAGAATCGGCCCGTTCAGAATCCTTCGCGACACGATGGCGATGCGGCCCGACCCATTGACAGAGCGGCGATCTTTCCGCAACACCGGAAGCCCATCCGGCCGCATGACAGGGTCAACAGACCGAGACAACAGGTGAAGAAAGATTCAGTGGGCCACCATCGTCCGGCGGAAGATCTTATGCGCTGCGAGGTCCGTGAAGGCGGACCACTTGATATGCCCGTGATCGTGTTCCACAACCAGCCGCTCCAGCCTTCTCCACATCAGGGAGTACCCCGGCACGGACAAGTGACCCGGCTAGCTCCAACGATCGAGATCCGTGAAGGCGGACCACTTGATATGCCTGTGATTGTGACCCACGAACAGCCGTGTCAGCCTCTTCCACGTCAGGGGGTACCCAGGCCAGGACAAGTAACTCGGCCGGTTCCAACGATCGAGATCCGTGAAGGCGGACCACTCGACATGCCGATTATCGTGACCAACAACAAGCCGTGCCAGCCTCTTCTACGTCAGGAAGTACCCAGGCCCGGACAAGTGACCCGGCCAGTTCCAACGATCGAGATCCGTGAAGGCGGGCCACTCGACATGCCGATTATCGTGACCAACAACAAGCCGCGCCAGCCTCTTCTACGTCAGGAAGTACCCAGGCCCGGACAAGTGACCCGGCCAGTTCCAACGATCGAGATCCGTGAAGGCGGGCCACTCGACATGCCGATTATCGTGACCAACAACAAGCCGCGCCAGCCTCTTCTACGTCAGGAAGTACCCAGGCCCGGACAAGTGACCCGGCCAGTTCCAACGATCGAGATCCGTGAAGGCGGACCACTTGATATGCCCGTGATCGTGAGCAACAACCAGCCGCTCCAGCCTCCTCCACGTCAGGGGGTACCCAGGCTGGGACAAGTGACCTGGCCAGTTCCAGCAAGCCAATCTGCACCTGCCAAATCTAACCCACGACGCGGGTTGGATGAAATGAGTCAGGTGGACAGGCCAGGTTCGTTGCCCCGAAAACAGCCCTCGTTCCCTCAAGGGACTAACGGACAGAGACGCGTGCTCGGACCTGCGTCAGCCAGCCAGGCACGGCCGATCAAACCTCAACCTACCCCTTCCGAGACGAGCGAGACGGAAGCACGCAATGCCAATCTCGGCAAGCGTGTCATGAATCGACCAGCAAAGAGGCCGGCGAAGCGAAGGCAGTACGACCCGGCGTGCCTTGAGCTCTTCACACTCGGCGCAGGCGGATTGAAGCGGCCAGCGGAAGCGACCCTTAGAACTCCCAAACGACCCGAGTCAAACCGATGAACCGAGAGAGCACACGACCTGCTTCGATCCTCGTGAAGGCGAATGATGGAACGAGAGAAGACGTTTTGATCGTGGAGCTGCTGTTGGCCTGTCAGATCAGATATGAGCAGGGATATCATGGACAGTAGATCTCGGCTCCCTTCAGTCGTGCATAGATATGTTTCTGTGAATTGCGCTCCTGAGCCCTATTGAATGCATTGTAATAAATGGAAAGATTGTTGAGAAGTACGATTCGAATATTGAGATTACTCTCACTCAGATTAGAAGCAGCCTCAACGTTGACAGCACCAGGTTTCAGGCCGGATACTCTCAGAACGAAGCCCGTTTTAACGCGGCGTTTGGGAGAAAATCGACGAATGGAGTGCGAGGCGGGGTACAGGACTGGGGTGGGAATTCTCCATGTTCAGGATGATTGATTGATCGATCTGTTTATCAACAGTTTCTCATCCACATACATCTCAAGTCATACGCGAAGCAACCCCTTCCGATGGAGCGAGTCCTCTCAGCTGATTGTCAGTTCGGTTATCTGTCGATCCTGACTGAGCTCACTCTCTAGTTTAACCTCTCGTCGATGCAAGCCTGTAGGTCGTGAGTCTTCCGAACGTCTTCTGGAAGCAAGACTATTAACTTTATAGCATAGCTCAGACCGCCTTACTAAAAAAGTTAGAGCTGGTAGTACTCGTGTACTACCGTAGATTTCGTGAAAACGTCCCCTCGTCAGGGGTGGTTGTCTTATCAGGTTCAGATATTCGTCTAGATCAGTGGTGCTCACGGAATTTCCGCTGCGGGCCAAATCGCAAGCCGAAAATCTACCGCGGGCCAAGGCGTTTCGCGGAAATTGTCATACCAGATGCCCAATATTCACCCAAGAGATTTCGATCCATTCTAACTTCTTCGGGAGAACTGAAAACAGCACATTTACATAAGAGCAGCGCATGTTTGCTTATTGTTCGTCACAATAAGTAGATTTTAGATTTATTTATGAAACTCAGACGTCAGCCGAGCAAAGTCCAGTTTAAGTGTTATTGACAGACGAAGGAGATCATCCAAGTGGCCGTCTGTAAGTTTCGACCGCTGCTTGCTTTCGATAGGCTTCATGGCGGAGAATGCTTGTTCGCAACGATACGTGGTTCCGAATCGGCAGAGTTGCCGTTGCGCGAATGATCTCAACTTCGAATATTGATCGCTCGGCAATTTTTTCAAGAAGCCAATTACATCGTTCGAATCCGGCATCGAGCGGAGACCTCCGAAAACGTCTCTTAGAGCGGTGTTGCACTTCAGATCAATGATCTCGAGCTGTAGATCTGCAGGGTAATCAGGAAGTTTTGTTTCCGGAACGGCGAACGGATTCAGGAACAGGCAGCTAATATTTTTGTCGATCCCTGAAGGTGGAGATTCAATTGACTGAGATGCGCGGTTATATCGGTTAAGAAAGCCAAGTCGGTCAACCAATCTTCATCGCTCAGGAACTCTCGCTCGCCCCTCAGCTCATCATTCTCGACCAGAAACTCGAGAACTTGCTCCTTCAGCTCCCGAAATCGTGCAAGAACTTTGCCGCGGGATAGCCACCGGACATTGTTATGGAGCAGCGAGTCGGTGTACTCCGCCTCGATCTCTTCCAGCATAGCATTGAATTGTCTGTGATTCTATGTCCCGGTCATTATTTTATTATTCACACACTTCACGACCACGCTCATGACATGGCTGAGGTTCATGGTTTTGCCAACGAGTGCCTCGTGGTGTATCAGACAATGATCCGAATGTACGGACAACAAAAACTCGCCCGAAAATACGGATCATGCGTCGAGGGCCATGAAAAATGGCCTCGCGGGCCACTTTTGGCCCGCGGGCCACGGTTTGAGCAGCACTGGTCTAGATGAACGGATCTTTGGTGGGCTGCGTCGACGATGTGGTGGTTTCTTTCTGATTGATCAATTCGGTCCGTGTCAAGAGAGAGCGTCGGACTTTGAAGAGTTTAGGATTTTGGATTGGTTCTCTGGTCGTGGTTGGATGTGGCGTCGGGTGTCGGGAGTGATTTTGTCGACGGTGAGCCGCGCGAGAAATGGAAACAAATATGGATTCTCGTATTGGTGACGTCATCGTTCATGACGGTCTGGCGTGCGCGCTGCCTCTCTATTGGAACTCGATTGGTACGAAATACTCCACCATTTATTATATTATCTATTGGAACTCGATTGGTACGAAATACTCCACCATTTATTATATTATAGGACTTCTTTGAGCTCAGTAGGGACATGATCGTGCGCACGAGTTTATTGAAATATATATTGCGCAGATAACTGGATCCTCCGCCACCAAATATGCTCGCTGGTAGCGGTTGAGCTTTTCGGAGATTTGGCTCTCTGCGATATCGGGGCCGAGAGTACGATACTCGTCGGAGGGACGATGTAGTATGCGAAGCATGTGTGGCCAACGAGTCTCGCTGGCGCTGAGGGTCAAAAACGCCGTCGGCTTTCCCAGCCGGCGGATCATGGCGAACAAATCTTTCTTTCGGTCAGCCCAGTACTGGGCAGAGTTGGGAATAGTTTTTGAAAACGCCTGATTGAGGTCTATCAATCACTCTACGAATGCCCGAGCCTCAATCATATCCCGAGTGACATTTTCTGTTGTTCTCAAGCATCGAAACATGTTTTGTACTCCGTCTCGCACCCTAAACCGAAGTATCTTCATAGCCATGTCGAGTATATGTTGGGGCGTAACTCCGCGGCGATCGCTCCTTCGAATCTCGGACATGCACTTAGTATAGGCGCTAGAACGAACGCTATCCGAGCTACTTGATTATATGATACGCGGCACCCCAAAATATATCACAGGGAATGATAACTCTTCCGCATAGTTATCGAAAAGGAGACTTCCAGGCGCACGATGTTGACCGGGAGCTATATCCAAGCAATGCTCCACGTTCCACAACATCGTCTGCTCCCTGGCATGGATGAGCGCAGATTCCGCCGCTGTATTCGTATCGAAGCTCTCAATACCATCTTCGGGAGTAGGTTCCGAGTCCGCTCCAGACACAGAATTCCTAAACACTGACCAATCAATCTTGATGTTGAAATGCTTATAAAGGGGCTGTTCAACAAGGACTCGTAGCCATGCTTCCACGTCCCGCTTTCTGACTGTTCCGCTAATATACGATGATTTGTGGACGAGATTTTTTTTCGAATTCACATGGAAGGCTAGTCGTCATCGAGGGATCGCGGGAGGTATGTGGATGACCTGACCTACGATGCCATAACAACCGTCGTGACGTAGACGACGAATTTGCATGTACGGAATCCGTGGTGAGATGAGACGCTCGGTGATGAGATCAAGTTTCGGCAAATTTTGCGGTTTCGGCGGATATTTATATCCATTAATCCTGCTCATACAGGGTATTCGATGAGTTCTACAAACCGTCCCACAAATGGCACAGAGCTTGAAAAGAGTACTGTTCTCTCCGGGGGGAATATTCAGTCAGAAAATTCGCTATTGCCGAGTTTACGCTTTTCAAATCTCTCTCAAACCATAACCGATCGCACACATTACAAACATGCCCAAACTAATTCTGCAGGAGAATCTTCTGGAACTGGAGTGTGGCTCGGCTCCGGGACCTAGTTGATTGTGGGCGTCGACGCACCTCTCTCGGATCAACCCCCGGAGATACAGAAACCTCATACCTGACACGATCTACCTGATGGGATGTTGACACGACATCCTGGGGATCGATAGCCGCTTCCGTAGCGGCATAACGTCGACGCTGCCGGAAAGCCCGCATTCTTTCTGTGGAGGTCTTCGATGTTTTCTTAGGTTGACCCGACGCAGCTTCACTTCGCCTCTTGGCTTGTCGGGATGATTCGAGTGTCGGTTTCGCCATTCTAATATAGAATGCAAGTCTGAGATCATTCACGCGATCGGGGCTAACGTATGTCACACCACGTTCGAAACTCACCGGAAGACCACAGCTCGATATCCGTAGCGAAATGTCGGTAAAGAGAAAAAATCACGAACCGACGAATACTCTGCACTCAAGAAGGAACCAGAGCCTCGTTGTCTAATGACTCATGGTCCATCGCTGCTGGTCATTCTCGAATTTCCAAACGCGCGATTACGGAAACTATTCTGACTTGTTTCCGAACTCTGTGTGAGCTGAATTTATGATTCATGAAACGGGAGTCTACATGCTACAATGTCCTCGGAAAGACGGGCCTCTATGTCCATCACAGCGGTTACCTTGGAATCTGACGCATGATACACGGAAAGTCAGCCGGTTATAATCCTACTTCTGGATTTCCAACGGACTTGAATGCCTCTTGTGATGCGTTCCCAGCTCAGGCTGCGGGCAAGCCCATTTTCCCGAGGGAAAGAGACGCATGCCTTCCTGCGCTTGCGCGCACAACACCTATTCATGCCCTCTTTCCGATATTTCGGGGGTTCCACAAATCACCCCGGAAACACCTGCCAGGCCCATCAGTGCGCAACCGCAGTCACGCAGGGGGTACCCTGGTGAGTGCCCTACATCGACAGGAGAACCAAAATACCCTAGGTCCTACCGGCTCGGCTCACGGAGTCGCCAAAAGCCCTCAAATTTCGTCACCTAAATGACGAAGTTGAGTCGAACTGTAGCCTCCATGCAGTTAAGGACGTTTTCACGTCAATATCGCGGAATAACCGTCGACGACCCTCGGACGTCCCTTACCGTCGGGCCTACGATTCCCCGCGCACCTCGGCAGCTGGCACCCCGACTCACTCAGGTTCCCGCTGGGGGCTGATCGAGATAGAGAAGCGGAAATTTCCCCGAGAACAGCAAGTACATACAAGCGCCCCACCAGAAGTAATAAAAACGCACTTCGAACATCTGCTCTCGGACGAGACTGCGGAGCCGCCGGAAGCAACGGTCGAACTGCCTCTAACATTCGACCAATGGCTCTCCAATGTACCATGGACGGCACACGAAGTCACAGAAATCGTCAACGCCCTCCCGAAACGAAGAAGCGCGGGTCCAGACGGAATCTACTACGAACACTGGAAGGGAAGTATCAGCCTAACCGCGGAACCTATTGCGGAACTGTTCGACAGAATTATGGAAAACGGCAAACTCCCAACTTCGTGGCATCAAGCGAGACTTTCGCTGCTTTTCGAAGGGAAACCAACAGACCCCAGAGACGACCTCAACTACTTCCGTGGCATAGCAAGTGAAGCAACATTGAAGAAAATCTTCTTCAAAGGGATCATCAGGAGACTCGAGCACACGATAGAGTCATACCTGCCACCCCAACAGTTTGGCTTCAGACCGGGTATAGGCACCCATGATGCCATACACGTGGTTATCTCCGAAATCGAGCGGTCGTTGTCCAGACCGGAGCAACACTTATACGCCGTCCTGATAGATTGCCAAAAAGCATTTGACCTAGCGCCCCGACATAGGATGGTCGAGGGATTCAAACGTGCTGGCGTCAATGGTCAGATGCTCAAGGTGATCGAAAGCTTCTACCACGCAGACACCCTACGTGTGAATACTGGAGGCGGCGTATTCGTCGAGGTCTCACAAAATCGAGGCACGCCGCAAGGCGATCCCCTCAGCTGTTCGGGTTTCACATTACTACTTGCCGAGCTTCCAAAGAAAATCGAGAGTGAATTCAGAACAGGCTGCATCGCTATGTTCGCAGACGATATAATCATCCTACACAAGAACAGGTTGCAGGTCCAACAGATGCTCAATCTAGTCGCTGAGCACCTAGAGAGTGAGGGACTACAGTTGAATCCTACCAAGACGGTAGCCCTTAAGTTCAGAAAAGGAGGTCCTCTCGCCAAGCACGACCGCATACTGTGGGGAGGCAAAGCCTTGGAGATGGTATCCTCAGCCAGATACCTCGGAATACGACTCCAGACTACAGGCACATGCTTCACTGAACATGTGGAAGAGGTGTGCTGTAAAACGCTGGCAGCAATGTACGGCGAGGCTGGCGATCCGTACCAGTTGTCAGTGAGCACGGCCCTGAAGCTTTTCTACCTGAAGGCTCAGCCGAAGCTTTCGTACGGCATGAAGCGGCTATGGCCACACCTGTCGAAAGGAAACCTCGAGTCTTTCGAAAAGTGCTTCTGTACATACCTGAAACGCGTCTTCAGAGTCCCAGCAAACTCGAAGAACCGACTGTTGTACATCATGGCGAAGCTAGAGAATCCCTTTGCCGAAAGAATGAGGGGAGCACTGCACGCTGAGACCACCCCAGCATTCCTCGATTTCTACGAAGAGTGGAAAGCCAAGCACAACGAAGCCTCAAATCTCCTGGAGAATGACCCCATCCTACTCAAAGCAGAACGGTGGAGTGCGGCCCAATATCCGAAGAGACATCTCTTCACGCGCTTCATCATACACGGATACCATCATGCGTTGTGTGAAAGAGAAGGTTGGCACGCCCCGAGCGATCACTGTATATGTAAATTATGTGGACAAAACTGTCCACGGAACCATGCCCTCGTGTGCGAATCGAATCCCAAATTCGAACACCTGGGGCGAGCGAGAAGCTCTAATGTGTAACTACACGCAATAAATGTTGTTATTATTATTATACAAGCGATACATCCCCAGACTAACGTCGCATTCTCGTCGTTTTTGATCGGAGTGCGATAACTAATGAAGTAGACAATCAATTCAACGAGCAGAGTCATTTTATTCGTAACGATATCAATGTAGCTGAAAACCAATGCAGTATGTGAAGGATTATCGTACTTGAACCCAATGTAGTTCGAATTGTAAACGCTTGGGAATTTACCCTCACGTGCCAATGCTCGGTTTTCAATCTATTATCCCCTGTATCGCACACTCAGTTCGATATTATTGAATTTGGTTGATCACAGGCTTCTCATATTGATTAGAATCACAGAATACATGTGACAACCGCACATCTCCACCAGACGATACACATTTCGTGGCACCTTCAGTTACATACCGTTGGTCAACCGTGATCGCATCCCAGTATCAATCGATTACTCGTCGAGAGAGCATCGTTCGCCTGATTCAAGTTTTCTCAACGCTGTATCACCTACTCTAAGATGCAAACGCGAGTCAACGAAGTAAAATCTTCTGAAGCCGGAACCCCTCTCGGAAAGCGAGGGAAACTGTATCAAGCCGCTACAGTATGCCCAACCGAAGACCCGGAAGTGAAATCCTGGAGTACCGTCGTTCTTCAACGGATATCGAGTACGTGAAATTGAGTTTCCGTAAAGCTGTGTTGTACGCTGATGCCATCCTGAACACGTGTCGCGAAATAAATGCTCACTATCACCTATTGATAGAGCTCAATAACCCGCTACATCCCGACTCAATCATCCGAATGTTTCCCGAAGACGATGCGTAATGCGGCAAAGTAAGAATCGACTCGAAATGGTGCAATTATTTTGAGTCTGCTGAAGAAGTATTCATCCATGAACCGCAAATAGGAACTGAAACTGTTGTACGACCCGTAGCAGTGATAGCAACAACTGGATCTACATAAGCTGTGAGTGAAGAAATTGAATTGAATCGTGACCAACCTAGATGCATGCGTACTTTCTATTCGTTCTTGATTGAACATGATTCTGTCGATCCGCAATGGGATTTCATCCCTGTTGAAAATAAAGTCGAACCCACCGTGCGGACCACGATATCCCGCGGAGCGCTAGACGATGTGTACGAGGCGGTCAGAGATATAGTTAAGGAGAGACTACCGAAGGAGTCCCGATTCCACATCTCAACGGATACTTGGACGGACCGGTATCGTCATTTCCCGTACATCACAATTGTGGTCCACTTTTTGAACGAAAACTTCAATTTGTTCTGCGTGCCGCTTAAAACAGATCATTTGCCGAGTCCGCACACCGGATCTGTCATCCTCGAAGAAACTCTCACCACCCTCAGACAATTTGGATTGAAGAAAGAATACATGTTCTCTGCGATCACTGATAGCGCAAGCAACATGATCTCCGCATTCAGAGACTTCAATCATGTTCGATGCTCCGATCACAGAATGCATCGGGCCCTCACCGCCGACTTCTGCAAAACTTCTATTGGACAGAGAGTACTCACGCATCGTTCTAATCTCATGAGGATATATCGCCATCTGATATACAAAAAGGAGTTCGTCGCCCGATTGGCGAAAGAGAAAGCCCAGGAGCAGTACTTGGAAGCCTTGAAAACGGCTGAAGAAATCGAAAAGGTGATTATACCGTCGAAAGGATATCCCCAAGTAGGATCCATCAGTTTGGTTCCCCTGTTTGTTTTGTAATATGTTCTCGCATCCATCCAGAGCTCGAACGTTGATGACAGGTTCACGGATGGTGACGACAACGATAACGCATCGATGGGGTACGATCCCAAGGGTCTTCGCGGCGACGTTGCCACCCGTTGGGCATCAGTCTGCCAACTTTTCGAATCGGCCGTGGCAACCTCAGACGTTATCAATGAAGTTCTCTCGAGAACTGGATCTCAAAAATTATTCCTCGGTCTTTTCGAGATGGATGAAATCCGAATAATTGCGAAGCAATATAGAGCAAGTGCTTCTCACAGCAGGGACCTCATTTCCCGAAAATCCATTCCTAAACTGCAATCTCGATGCAAGTTCCTTGCTTCCCGCGGAATACGGCTAATGCAACGCATCTTCAAGGTCATATTGGATCTGATGGGGATGATGCAAAGCGTCAAAAAGCCAACCATCAATCTGGTCGTGTTGGGAGTGATTTACATTGAAACTACGCTTGACAACTTGAGGCTCGAAACCGAATCTGAAATGAGAGCTTCCGAGGTAGAGTTCCAGAGCGAGCTCGCCGAGCAACTGATTGTGAGTCGGATGAGGCCATTTAGTCAAGTCGAGATCCTCGGCGCCTTACTCGACCCCGAAATGAAGAACATTTCCAAAGTGAGAGCTGAAGTGCCCGGAGGAAACGCGTCCGTATATCTGCCGAATGCGATTGAGACTCACGTTTCCCAATCCCTCATCTACAACGCCGAAGACGTAGTCATCGTATCAGAGCCACCAAAGAAGCAACAACGATGTTCCCTCATCGCGAAATATAGCGCCGGGGAAACGCCAACCGAAAATCTTGCAAAATAAATCGATCGATACTTGGCCCTGCCAGTGAATCTCAGCGGGAAAGCCGACGCTGGCGGTCGTGACAGAGTTCTGAACTGGTGGTTTGAGAGTGCGAAAATCTTCCCGACTCTTGCCCGTCTCACGAATCTGATTCTGTCGATTCCTGCAACTTCTGCGGGGCCAGAACGGCGCTTCTCTTCGGCAGGAAACGTTCTAAGAGAGAGGAGAAGCTCGCCCATCACCATGGCAAAAACCCTTTTCATCCACGACAACAAGAGCTTCCTCCCGAACCAATGAGTGGTTTTGGCTGTAGTCAATCGCTTTGAGATGGTCAAATCCTTTATGAGAACAAAGTGTCATTATTATTATTATTGAATCGCCCCGTCGAGTGAGATAATAATATTTCTCGTGTATCCGTTCGTGCAATTAATCTAGATCATGAATAAATCATGCGATCCTTTGATCTCCGCTCGAAAATTGTCCGTCCTGTTTTTGTCAGTATTCTCCATATGGCAAGTCCCACGACGAGCTTTCGCGTGTACGAATTTTCGTCGTTCCCATTACCCCGGCGGGGATGGCAAGATGTTTGACCCCCTAGGATATTGCCTCCTGAAACTACAACTCGCGCGGGACGACGGCGGGCCGCCGCCGCCGCGAAAAAGTCGACGGCGCCGGCGCACACCTCTGACTCCAGTCAAACCAGTCTCCTTCTCTCCACTTGAAACCAGCTGGTTTCGCGAAGAGCGCCATGAGTCAGGCATCGCTATCGGCAACTCTCCGCTTGAAAAACGACAACTATTCCAAGGTCTTTCCGGCTCCAAATCTAGCCAAGGAGTCGTCGGCTGTGTTTTTCATTAAACCAGCAACCCTCACGGAGTACGGTTGAAAATGCTTTTCATCACAATCTGTTGCTGCCTGGTCGCCTTGTCGCTTCAAGAAAATTGATTCAAGTACAGCGACTGTGATTCGGATTGTCAGACAAGAAAAATCAGCTGCACAATCAGTGAAGTCAACAAAAACTACTTCCTCTGCGTGTGTATGCAAGATGAATCCAAGTGCCGTGCCGTTGCTGATGATGAGACTGCGTGCATCTCACCAGACGGCAAGGTCACAGGTGGCTCCGCGATCTACGACGACTTCAAAAGTCATCGATCTGCAACAACGACGACAAGCCGCTCAAATCCGACGCCAGGACCATTCACATCAACTGTAAAGCCTGTCCCACGCAGGGATTCGAGAACTTTCGAAATCATTGCGATCATATTCTTTGTCTCAGCCCTCTCAAGTATGGCTCTGAATGCATTTCTTTTCCACAAGCTCAATCCCATCAGAAGTGACTATGGGAGAATAACTGATCCAAACAATCCCTACCAAACAACTACTGAAAACAATGATGACGAGCTAAGTTATACCCGGTAACAAGTAACGCTCTTTATTCAACAAATTGAAGGAAGGGGAAAGAGCGAACAAGAATTATTATCACTCAGTTTAAGATCACAAAGATAACTTGTCATTGGCCTTGAAGTACACCCCTGATTTACAAAGTTTTTCAACATGAACTTTCTGCTGTTTTGACAGCCTCACCAAAGGCGAGGTAGGTCATCTGACTTCTACAACGGCGGACTTGGAGATTTCACTCAAAGAGAAAACACGATCACCGTTGGATGTTTGACAAAGAAATGCTCTCGTGAGCATATAACAATCCATGCTCTGGAACGAGATTTGTATGGCTGCCGGCGCGCCGGCCGCGGCGTTGGCTCCCCAAGCCAGACTGGCGCAGTTACTGCCGTTGGTGATTCGGTGGATGGTTTCACCCCTCTCTGCTTCGATTTGATCCTCGTCTGGCTGACTTTGCAAACTCAATGAAAGCTCGGCAGTCGTCATGTTTGTGAGGACACAGAAGACGACACTCACGACACCTAAAGACAGGACAAAAACAAATAAGACTATTACGTCTGACTCCCAGATTGTGCACGTCTTCCCACGGGGATCATTCAGTGGAAAGATGTTTGAAGAAACTGACCATGGATCACCGTGTGGAGGAGATTGGCTTTCAAGGTGCTCCGCATTGTGACGATCTACCAACTCTTCCAGTCGTGACTTCGCGAGACGGGCTGTGGCGGCATTCTTCGCGATTTTTATTATTTGCGGCTCCCTAGATGCTAGCTTGGTGCTGTCTACCACTTCCTCACCATCCAGAACAACTTCACCGGATTCTGTACGAACATCATCCCGCTGGTTTGGATAAATCACCGCTGGTTTCACTGCGATGGATCCCTGCATCGGACGAGGAGGCCTCGTGGGTGGAACTTGGCTTGCTGGTGACGTCGTACGTTGCCGATCCAAGATTTTCTTCAGGGTTTGGTTCTCCAACTCCAGCTCACTTGCTCGCCTTTCGGACAGTTCCAGTTTCGCTTCGGGACACAACCTTTTTTCCGGCAAACCCGTTTGTTCGTCTTCCTCATCAAAACTGGGAAACTTACGCCGCAGTTCCTCCAGAGAACGCCTAGCATCAATCATTCGGTGAACAGCAATTTGTTGTGTGGTGGGAGGACCCCTCAACTTACTACGAACATCAGCCTCCTGAGGGGTTTCGGGGGACTTTGTCATCTCCCGTGGTTTTACTCCTTTTTTCGTCACAAAGATCAATGTAGACCTGATTTGCACCTCTTACGACTCTTGGCTGATGTTCAGATCAAATTTCCTGACCACTCATGCACCTCGGATAAAAGTCAACGTCGCTATCTTGTTTTCGCGCCAAAACTCATCTCCCAGATTGAGTGTTATCCTTGAGGAATTACGCAAAATAATAGCTACCAGTTCTACGGAGTATGGAAAAAGGGAGGGTATGTTAGAATATTTTAGATACTAGCCGGCCTCCGGCCGGCCCTCTTAGCTGCCCCGCGTTCCCCCACTCGACGATTACGGCTCCTCCGACCTGTCATGCGGGGCGGGTCGGAAGATTACTACGGGGTTTTGTATCAATTGGAAGATCGGCAATGAATCCTGGAGGAGAGTTTCCTGCCGACTTTGACGGGCGACAATGGCTCGATTCGAGAGTTCGTTTGATCATCATAATATTTTTATTGTTAAAAAAATGAATTCGGAGGTTTGGATTTTTGAGACGTTCGTCGAGATATTAGTCAAGATAATCATCCCTCCTACAATGCTTCTTTGTCAACTACATTCCGTGTTTTTCCTTCCTGCGCGAATACGAAAATATTCCTTGGCTATCCAACTCGAGAGAGGGCAGCGTAAAGTTGACCGTGCGAGAAACATGGCGACGACGGTCACCTAACTTAACGTTGGCGCATTGAAGCGTCCTTCGTGCTCACCGACCGGTGTTTTTTCGCTTTTATGATAAGTTTGTATCTATCCGTCGGCATTCTCTCCAACCGAGTTTTGAATTCGCGAATGAGGCTGTTGTGTTCGTTTAATAGACGTTGAAGTATGGACACGATCTCGTGTCGCGCGTTTGGCATAAGACTACATCGTTGATCTATTTGAGATTCTTCATCTCCTATGAAATAAACTTGCAGCAATCAGAGCGTTTCACCATCGGGGGCCAGCAGAGAACCGACTTTGGGGTCAATCTGCCCCCGTTTCTTGAAGGTTGTAGGGATGAATTGGAGGGGAACTGTCGTCCCAAACTATGTCATCCGGAAGCACGAATCGTAGCCTCTGATGTTTGCCAGGAAATGCTTCGATCCCGATGTTTGGGCAGACATGAGAGATCGTAGATCATGGGGTGGGGGTTCCAGCTTCGGTAATTCTACCGTTCCACCCTTGCAGCATGTTCCTGGAGGCTCTTTTCCGAATGTTCTGGCCCGACAGAAGTCACATATTTGATCCATTGGTCCCATCCTACTTCAAATTTGGTCCCGTATTTGGTCCCATCCAACTTCAAATTCGAGATTTGCCGTGTTCTGCTCGTTCGGTGGCGCGCTCTCGGTCGATCAGCAGCCAGTCGTCGGTCATGTTCTTCATTCGTTTCATCATGTCTCGCCTGCGCCATTTGCTGCCGTTGGTATTCCAGTCTGAGATTGCGTTGTTCTTCCGATTCGTCTTCTCTCGCTTGGGATGTTCTCCGCCGTTGATTTTCCACTCGGGGTTCACGTTGTTCTTCTGACTCTTGGCGTCTCGCTCGAGCTGTTCTCTGTCGTTGCTCCTCCACTCGGAGTTTACGTTGTGCTTCTGACTCATGGCGTCTCGACCGAGATGATCTTCGTCGTTGATCGCTGAGCTTGTCTTCACGATCATATTCCGTCTCCCTTGATCTCACCAGCTCCACGCTACGTCTCTGACTTCTCAGCCGTCACGAATCCGTTGAAATTTTCTTGTTTGAAATAGAACACGCCACGCTAGAGGGCGCTCATTCGATGTTCCGGCGCAAACGATTTCGCCGCACCGCGACGCGTCGCCCGGCGTTTCTCTCAGAGGCTTCGAGAGCATGACTCGACCGATCTCGGAGATGCAAATCCGGTCCTACACGGATGCAGCAAAGGATGAATCTGATCTGAGCACAGGGTCAGCCGATATCAAAGTGTATCCGCGGCGACGGAAAATACTTATGGTCACGCTTGAACTCTACGGCGAATCCTCGCTGCCACTGTGCCACTGCGCCGAGAGCGGGATGCATACTGAATGGCGACCTAGAGGGGACGCCGATGAACCTATCTAGCCCCATACCGGACGTCTAGGCCCGTTTGTGACGATTTGCCTAGCGGTCATACATACAAACAAACAAATAAACAAACAAACAGAATTTGATTTTTATTAATATAGATTCGTTCCATTTAACTGTTTCCCAACCCCGTATTCACTGTTCCACTTCCTGTACCGTAGTCTGGTAACATCCAGCATTAACGCTTCGCGCGCTGTTTGAAACCCGGTCCTTGTCTGACCTGGTTACCGTCTACTAGAAAAGTTACTTTCTCCCTCTCGTAGTTCCGTGTTCACAAAACTATATAAACGCATCTGAATAAAGCACTTGTGGGCGTCTTTTCCGACTTGTACCTCGCTTGCCTTCATTTCGTGAAAACGTCTAGAATGAGAACAGTGCAGCAGTCGTCTACCGTTCGAAGACGCCATCGATTCTACGAAATGTGTCCCATATTCGGGTCCCCTCCCCTACCGTATTCACTCTAATGAGCGGACATGACCGTGAAGTTTTTCAATATCCGGATGACGTGCCCGCTAATAAGAGAGTGCCCGTTGATTTTTCCAAATGCCCCGGAATGTGCTCGCAACTCAGCGATCCAAGTTTGATCCAATATTCCTTTGGAAAGAGGAGATATTCCATGCGCTGAAACCGATTCTGGAAAGAATGACAACGTGGAAGACCGATGCGGAGCCCTGACAGCGCGGAACTCACATGACTTATTTCACTATGCGCGTTACATACATTACACACATTCTGGCGTCGCAGGGAAAGCGCCACAGGCTTCTGCTCCCAAGCGTACACACTCTGTGCATCACAGGAAGCGTCCCCGTTAATTGGAGAGTGCCCGTTTATTCTTTCAAATGCTTCAGAAGGTGCCCGCTCATTGGAGAGTACCCGTTCATTAGAGAATTCCCGCTAATTAGAGTGAATACGGTAATCGAGGCTAAATTAACGATCGAGGCCCCTAAGGCATCTGGTGGTGTTTGATTACACTGCGGTTGGCGAGTCAATCATCTCAGCTCGATTGAGTTCGAAGTCCAATCTTCGAGACCGAGCGAAGAGGGTGCGTCCGCTCCCCCAAAAGCATGCCTTCTCGCCTCATGCTCGCCGATAAAACTACGATCCTCGTCTCAGTCCTTCAACACACCCTCATCCGCTGTCGCGATTGTGCCTCTCGAGAAGCCTCTCAACCTCATCTCTAAGCACCATGCCTTCCATTGTCAGCTGCCGCAGATTAGCCGAATCTTCAGAAAACCGTGCCAGACGCGAAGTACGAACCTTGAGTGGACCAGGTGATTCCGAGTGTCTGTGGGCTTCCGAGCCCATTTGCTATCCGGCACCGCGGGCAAATCTTCCGTTTGTGCTGCACATCGCTCTGAAGGACGCCAGTGAGCCGATCCCGGTACTATGCACTCTAAGGGATCAAGGATTCATATCCGAACCGGTTTTCCCGGTACTGTCATCCCGCGGGACATTCCTAGTGCGCGCCGGGCAGATTGGCCATTACGAAGTTTCCATCGGGGAAGCTCGATATACGGCGCACGTCCTGAAGTACGAGTCGCGCCACCAAGGACACCACGGGAGCTTCGCTGTAGGATACTCATCCTTCGTCTGTGGATCCCGAGGGTCAGAGATGTCCCGAGTGGTTCGCCGAGCGAGCACTGAGAGCGGCGCTCTGGTGGAGAGTCGATCCTACTCGGCGGACTGCGAAGACACCGCTCGGTCGTTGAAGTGCTCATCTGCGCGGCGTGGCGCCCGGGCGGTGAACGGTAAATACTACGCGCAGAGATTCCGCCTTATCTCCCGCTTCAATGAGAGCATCCCGTTGAGCCGCCAGGCGTGGTTCTCGATCTGCCCGGAGGAAATCGCCAAGCACATCGCCCGCCGCGTGGTTTCCCTCAGTCGGAAACTTGGCAGGAAAATCAGAGTTCTCGACCCATTCTGTGGAGCCGGCGGGAACATCGTCCAAGCCGCCCTTATGGAAGAAGTGGCGCATGTGTTCGCGAGCGATATCGACGAATCCGAGGTGAGTTGCGCCATGAAGATGGCGGCATTGTACGGCGTTACGAGGAGCAAAGTGTCGTTCATGGTAAAAAACTTCTTCGACCTTGATCCGGCATCGTTCAAATCGCCGATCGATGCCATCATCTGCAGCCCACCATGGGGTGGTCCGGCGTACCTCGCCACCGAGGTCTATGACCTAAGCGCAATGAGTCCGCGATACGATAGGATCCTCGAGCATTGCGCCCGGTTCACGAGCAACCTCGCGCTCCTCATGCCGAGGAATGTGTGTCCGGATCAGTTGGTCCCAACGTCCAAGGTAGCTGCTTCCACTGCGGGCGTTGAGCTCGAGCTGAACGTGTTAGCCGGTAAGGTTAAAACCTCAACCGTTTATTATGGAGATCTGGTCAATAAGTGTTAATAAATGATTTTCTACCTGTATTTTCGAAATTCATCATTGTAGCTCTTTTGGATTATTTAAAATCTGAATCAACGTAGCCTCGAAATTACTAGCGATTGAAATAAGGATGCCAGGAGTATGTGAGCGTGAGAAAGAGTACGGTCCTGGACCTTCTACTGAGGTCATTTCTGATAGTTGTGATCGTTCTGTGAGAAGATGGGAGTTCAGTTTTGAGTTTTCATGTCTCCTCTATCGAAAAGTGTTTTCAACGGATTTAAACCGTCAAATAAGGTGTGTATCAGTCTGATTCGAATGAGATTCAGTGTCGATGAGAGGAACGAGAATTTCGGAAACAGTGGATCGAGACGGTAGCTTGAGAATCTGTTGGAAATCGGGGCTCACTCGCTAGTCGGTGAACAGTCTCAATCTGAAAGTGGGCTGGAAGATCACGGCACAAAATAAACGGACAGAGTTTCGGTTAGGAAACGTCTTACTCCTCTAGCTCCTCAAAGCTAGTGCTTTATTACATCTGGTATATATACCCAGTGGAAAGTACGTATAACATGTGGTAAGCAGATCCGAAGCTGGGTCGCCTTCGGATCTGTGTCAGGGTTCAAATGTCTTAACACTGTAGATGTCAGGGGTGAGTATCGTGCTCACCTCGACCCCATGACTGTAATCATACTGACGGGTTTCAGATACCCGGAATACTGGCTAATATTCCATCATCCCCCCTTAGATGAAAGCCGAGTAATGATTACCTAGTTTACAGCTTACATACCCTGACTACCTAATACATGTACAGTACAAGAACGGATGCGTTGTCTATGACCATCCTAGTAAATTGTGATGGTCAAATGGCCTCAAGATGTCTGGTGGATTTACAGCACTTATCCCATGATACCTGAATCCATCGAAATTTGCTATTCTTTTCAATTCTTCATCTACAAACAATTGGAAATGCATCAATGATGGATAATGGTCTAAAATTAAATTTCTATTATAATCCACTAGACAATTAATTACTCTGCTCTTGAGATGTTCTAACGTATAGCCTCTTGCTATACAATTCATCCGCTTCTTGAATTCCCAAGATTCCTGGTCCCATTTTCTTAAGACAGCTCGGTGTGATGGGAAGACACCTTGACGCTGGAATATGTACTCGGACATTCCAAATTCGTAAGCGTCCTGTCCTGCCAAGAGATCTTTGCGGAACATGTCTCGATGTTCCGATTCAATGATGAGGTTGCACATCACGTCCCGAATTTGTTCCGGGAGCCCTTCGATCTCACCTTCAAGGATATCATCCTGTCGTAGAATTTCCCATCTTCCGAAATACAATACAAAACGCTTTTATTCTTGATAAAAGGGGACGTCAAAAAATGACTCGGGTATTTCACCCTCATGAAATCGGCGGCATATGCGCCAAACAAAGTGGGAATGATCGAAGTTTCCGAAGAATCCGTTATGGTTTTCTCCGGAAATGTGGAATGGCGAATTGATTTCACATTCTGTCTCTTCGCACCGACAGACTTCATGTCTGTCTAGACAGATCACCTCTTGAGCGTTAGGAGATTGACTCCTAAGGTTGCGTAGGAGCACTCTGAACCTAGTCAGATCTCGTTGATCTAGTAGTGACATAGTTCCTTTTTGTCCTTTCACTTTTCAGCACAAGTAGCAAAACTTGGTGTTGATCGCTCGGTGGAAATCTCCGGTATGAGCCCGTCTTTAGTTTTCTCGCACAGAAAATCTACTCTCTCTGGGTCAAAGGCTGAGCTGTGGTTTCCCCCGCGGGCATTTTGTTTATGCTTCCAAGTATTCCACTCGTTCTCATGAACGTTCAGCTCCAGCGAATAGAGAGAGACAAGCTAGAATCGATACAATGTGTCTGTTTTTCAAGCTCTGTGAACTGCCGCCCCCTGTCGATTTGTTGCCTCTGTATGCCGGCTGTTTGTGTGCTTTTGATCGAGCCGACAGGGTTCTAAGCGGTCGATCCCCTGATTGGCGTTTTTTTTTTTTTTACAATGGATCGAAAAACATATTCCGATCGTCGGAACTCTGCTAGGGAACTTGAGCTTATATTCAAACCTAGACCTTTGATTCCGGATTACTAATCGTGGAAAGGCGATTAGAGGGGGAAAATCCGGACTCTTCATATTCAGTATCTGGAGTCACGAGATTGTTACATCTCTCTAGAACTTCCAGTGGTGAACTCCGTTTCTGTCCCTTGAACATTACTCCTGCGATCATAGCCATGAAGCCGAACTCATCGCAGCGTCATGTCGCACCGACGCCTTCTCCGCCACCAGTTCCTGCCAACTCTCCTGTCTTTGAAGACAATGTTCCCGTAAATTCGGGACAGGTGCTTGTTCAGCCAAATAACGACGTGTATGTCGTTACTGCTAACGTCCAAGAGTCAGGGATGACAATTGGGCACGACTTGCCACTAATGGATTGTCCTCCAAGGATGGAAGATCAAGCAGCCATCCATTGGACCGAAGATCCTGCCCTTCCTGATACAAGCACGGATATTGTTCTACTTCATCAAGAACTCACCATAATCCGCATGGATTTGGACAACCAAATCGAGAACACCTCTAGACTCTTTGCCACTCTTGACGCATTGGCGGAATGTATTCATGGTACCACCGCCTCTGATGATGTTGCCAAGCCCATAAACCTTATTCAAGATCAGGTTCAAAATAAGGGAATGGCCACCAAGATGCTCCGGAAGAATCATCAGGGCAATCGCCTCCCTAACCGGCGATCTGAGTCTGCGACCATGATGGTGACAACCGAACGAATCAAGCCCGTTCAAAGGTTGATCTTGAAGATGTGTCGAGATGTCGAGGCCCTCTCAAGTCAGCTCGACATGATGTCATCGGAGGACCGATCATCTGAATTAACAGGCTCCGGAAACCTCGAGTTGTTAATAAGGAACATTGCAGAGATGAGGAAAGACATCCTCAATTCAAACGGTACCACTTCTTCTGTTGGAAGGACCGTGCAGAAACGTGTTGACACCAACTCGGCCAACACCGATGAACGCATGACCAAAGCAACCATCGCTGAGTCATTTCTCAAACTTGATGATGACATAAGCAAGATGAATTCGGCCGCCAATTCGGAGAATCTCAAGGAGACCCGTGAACAACATGCCAACATCAACATGTTAATCGGCGAATTATCTGCTCACATCAGCATGGGATTCTGCATCTATCTTATCCTTCTGCTTGTATTCGGTAAGCATTTCAATGTTGATCTTTTGTCATGACTTACATCACTAGTGGGCCTAATACTGATCTACCTCCCTTCTCTTTCAGGGGATAGTGTTTTATATTGAGTGTATCATTAACACTTCACAGCGGGTGACATGGTGATTCTTTCTGAATCCACCTAATCTAATTGATGAACCCGCTCTCATGCCTGTGACTTTCCGTCACTAGGGATCCGACAACGCCTGGGGATTAATCCATGCAATGTCCATAAATACAATTCAGAGAATGCGATACTCTGGGAGCACGGATACAAGTGCACTCCTCAGATCTCTGGATGGACTTGCATTCAACCTAGCATTAGGGCATACATTGGTATACTGGTCAACAGACCAGTTACTTAGGTTGTCTTCTGTGCCCACACGACTGTCAATGGTGCATGTGGTGCTCACTGCTTTACCATTGTCTGCTATCGTGTTCAATCTCAACGCCTGTGTAATCAGGTGGTGTTTCAATTTCATGGTTTCAAAACCTTTTAGACCACCGCTTGACTCTTTTGGAGTCGGCGTTTCAAAAATGTTCGTCTTTATCATCACAGAATAAATCCCGATGGCTATATCCAAAACCATGATTCTATTCTTCTGTGTTGGGAATCGATCTGTCGTTCCCCCCCTTTCGCTGTAGTCGCTAATGTCCGGCTCATTTCCAAATTAAATAACGAGACGACGGACTCCAAATACCAGGGGTTGATGATTTTATCGAACTTTTCTCCTTCTGTTGTTCCAACAGCGGAGTCTCTTCCCGAAGCCACGACTCTAATCCGACCACTGAGTTTGAGTTCTCTGCTAGTGATTGCATTCATCTTACTAGCAGTTCTCTTTTTATCCTCTACTGCCTAACCTTTTCATTGGCAGTGGGAACGCACGTACATCAGGGCGAGTCATAAAACCAAGCGTCTTTCTGAGCGCTTCTATTGATTTTAAATCCGGACACTATATCCAATGGACCATAGTAATGCATTTTGCGACACATGAGTGTGAGTGAAACAACTCAAACACTCATTTCGTAGAGCTCTGATTTCTATTCAGCGTGAACCTCCATTTGGTTCGATTGGCTGACTCCATATTCCATTGCCGTTCAAAGTTCACAATGAATCAAGTGAAACGCTTAGATTCAATGACCTCCGATCTGACCTCTGAGTCAGTGATTCAGTTCTGGCTTAAGCCCGAACGAAATCAATGATAGCCAACCAACACTCAATTCAGTCGTTGGTTACTCATATGTCAACGATTTCGTTTATTACTTGGAGACGAGCAATGATATCTACAACTATTCACACGGTAACAACTCCGAAACCAACCTGCCAGCCTTTTTATTTTCAACGACTCCTCCTTCTCAACAAGAAGAATCTTCACTCAGCACCATCGCCTCATCGGTCGATGAAGACGGTTCTGTGCAGGAAGAGGTACCCTCTACCACCGAACCATCACCAGCTGTGGCCTCCACAGAACCTACAACGGTTCAATCGACCACGACCAGCGATTCGCCTAAGTCAGGGGTGTACAACCTGCGGCCCGCGAAGCCTTTCTGTGTGGCCCGCCGGGTCATGTCGCTGTTTACACGGGATGCGGCCCGAGGATGTTCCGTTCGAGCACCAATCGGAACCTGTCGAGCTGCAGTGTGACGATACGCTCAACGAGCGTCTCCTCAACAAAAACTTGCTTGAATTTTACCAGGAAGACTTGTCGAAGTCGCGTTTCCCCAATCTCTGGCAACATGCTGCGAGACAGATTTCTATCTTCGGGGGTACATACTTGTGTGAGCAACTGTTTTCGCTGATGAAACACTGCAAATCAAAGTACCGAACTCGATTGACTCAAAGTCATTTGAAGGCACTCTTGAGAATAGCTTCAACCCGCGCATTTACTCCGGACTTCAATCAGCTTGTCGAATCATGCCATGTTCAGTTCTCATCAAAGAAGAGAAATGTAAATCAAAGCGGTCAAATATATCAAGTTGTCCTTTTTATACGCTGACCCCGTTACACAGTTTTCGCTGTGTACTGACCGTGCGGCCCGCGGTAGTTCGCCAACTATGGCATGCGGCCTGCTCGGATTTTGACTTGGGCACGCCTGGCCCAAGTACTCCCCAAAACTCTTCACATTCCTCCGGAAAGGGGTAAATGTGAGATTATTTCTTCAAAATGATTACTCGGGTCGATTCTGAATCGGACCCGTTTTCTTGTCAAGCGAATGACCAGACCGGGGCATTTGAATTGCCTGAGAGAAGTGATAATGATTTAACAGATAGAAGGAATGATTTATTCTTCTTCTTGATTAAATGTTTCTGACAGTTAAATCATAGGGAGACTCTGGGGATAGTTCATTTCTCGATTCTTGGCATTGGTCTGTAACAAGTAGCTGATTCGCTCTACGGCGTAAAGTCTGAGCTACGTTGACAGTGAGTTCGTATATCCAATAAGAAGCTACCAGTAATGTCATTATTGCCGCATACAATTGAAGAGGATTCAATCTAGTCACCGGAGTCGGATATGGCTTTGATGGTCTCTTATGTGTATAGTTGTAGTAGTCTATCCAGATGTCTGATCCGCCTTCGATCTCTCCATCGGGATGCATGCAAACGCACTTTGGAGATGACAAACTTCTGCAGTCGTCAGTTTGGTCCATGCATTGCACAGTGTAACGCTCCGTGTCGCTCTCAATCAACGTACATGATTGCTTCAGTCGGATGCAGTCGGGCGCACAGTCCTTAGCATACTCGAAGTACGCTGCGACACTTGTCGCCAAAAGGACTTCAAACACGAGCATTGTCAGTTGCATCTTTTCTGTAACTGTCAGAGTTACTTAAGCGGATAAATTGAATTTCTGGCAGGGCTATGGCTCTTAAATTAGAGATATTCAGTTCTGAATGACAATGAATTATCTCGAATTCGATGTTTTCAACTTTCTCTCACCCAGAATTCACGAGTTCCGATGGGTTCAAATCGCCATGATACCTGGTTCTCATTGAGAAGCTGGTTACAGGCTGTGCTGTCAACTCGTAATGTCGGTGTGATTGTATCTCCAATCATTCGGAGCATCCTAGCGAGCCATCTGCATGACTTTCCTATTCCGCTACAGGCTAGCATTTCACTCTCCAATGAAGAGAGGGAAACACAATTCTGGTGTCTGGAAACCAGATCATCTCTGCTCCACCGAACACAAGTTCCTTCTGCCATGATTCCGCTGCATGCAACTGATACAAATATAAATGCTTCAAGTGTTTCTCTGTACTTCAAATTCTGATCAACCTCATCTTCAAATGCAGTATTCGATGTCTCATCGATCGGTGTTGCAATCACCTTACACTTCTGCATTCGGAATCTCTCGTGTAAACCATTAATACAGCGAGCTTTGTTGATCCTCATTGTCCCTCAGTCTGGGGAAGCAATGATCATGAATCCCGAAAAGAACTCCAATTACTTGGACGTCATATCAGAAATCCGTTCAAACTCCTTGATCATGTCTCTATTCAATCGCTCGGTTTCCGAGGCAATGAGACTCTTCTAGTCATATATAAGGACGGTTTTCTGCGGGGGATTCGAGTAGTACAGAAATGGGTCTTGTGAGCTTTTAGTGAGTCTAACTGCTTTGTGACCAAGCAGTGTATCTCTCAACTTCTTGTTGAAATTTCTTGCGGCCTGTACTTTTCTATAGTACGCCTTTAACAGCTCACAAACCCTCTTTGGCTCCATCTGCAAAGCCAACCAGTTGCCGCACGAGAAGCTTGCGGTCCAACGGGACTTTGAGGAAGGCTGTGTAAACTTCAGCCTGAGCCAAAAGAGCCACTCAATTGCCGAGATGGACAAGCTTATTGTCTCATAACTCGCAGTGGGGCTGAACTAACTTCCAAATTCAACATCATGGGGTTACTGACACCCTCTCATGACTAATTGGGCCTTTTTCTCAAGAGTTTTCCATTATTATCCAATTTTCAAAGAAAATACCCATCTTTCTGACAGCATGAGCTGTCCCAGAGCAGGGTCTACCAATCTGTAGACTTCATTTGTCCTGAATGATTCAATCTCTAATGCGACCGCGGTACACAATTCATTCTTAAATCTAGAGCTATTCATATCATCCGGATTCTAAGGCTCACATGCCTCCTGCTCTGAAGAACCATTCGTTTAAACCTGAGAATCACAGGGAGCAGCATTTGCTCTACCTGCTTGGCAACTAACTCGTTTTCCTACAATACTCTTACTGGTTCTTCTTCCCTCGGTTTGTTCCTCCGTCGCTGCCGGTGACCTATATGGTGAACTGCGCAGTCCGTATTCTTGGGCAGGCGGGCTCGTGTTGACCGATTCATGTTCGGGAGCTATGCCAAGCTCTTTATACACGATGCGTTCGCTATCCGTAGTTACTCCAACGGCAATCTCATCGTCGGCGGGGTCAGTTGGTTGATGCTTCTCATTTTCTGGTGGTTCTTCTGGTGTTGCTGGTGAGGGCTTCTCCAAATCATCTTGTAACGGTGTGGGTTTTTTTTTATTATGGCGGTTCCGATACGATGTACTCTGGTGAACACTTTTCCCAGGAAATGATGGCTAAGTCCATTTCTTAGCTTGAACCACTTCAGGAAATCCATGATCCGATCATATGCTTCCTTTTTATCACAGATGAAGTATCTTATTCCAGAATGATTTTCTTCATCAGTAAATGTGATAAGGGCAGTATGTCTATCAGAAGAAGGGATGCTGACAAAGCAAATTTCGCTATGCATCCACCCGATACGAGGGGAAATTGAATTCATTACATTCGGCCGGAAACTTGCGTGGTACATCTTTCTTCTGATGCAGCTGTCATAGCAGACAGAATCGGGGATAACTTCATAGCCTTTTCCTTGCAATAATGCTTTGAGCCAACCAACTGTTGTATTAGCGAATCTTCGGTGCATTTCCATGAGGCTGACCTTCTTCGGGCTCTCAACCTGATGTCCTTCAGGGATGTCTTCGGCATGCAACACGTATAATCCGTTTCTACGTGCCGCGTGGATATTGATCTTTCCTTGAGTCAATATCATAGACTTGCGGCAGACTTGAATCTTGAAATTGTCATCTGTGAGCTTGGAGACGGAGATGAGATTTCTCCGTAGCTTGGGAACATAGAGAACCTCCTTCAGCTGGACAGTGTGATGCTGGTTGTTGTGCACAAAGATCACACACACAGTTCCGAACCCCGGAGCTCTCAGGGCTTTGGAACCTCCCAAATTGATCTGGCGAGCCTGATGATAGAGGGTGTAGTCTATCATGTTGCTCTTACTGCTGCTCATATGGAAGTTCGTTCCACTATCGATGATATACTCATTATCTGGAATCATCATATGAGTCTCCATGGTACCGTGCTCACAGTTCAAGGCTTCGGTGATATGGGCACGGCCATAACTAGCACTGGCCGTGGTCTGCTGCCGGCGGTTCGCTGAACGCCCTACAGTCCTTCTTGCTTGAGATGATTGGTGATAGCTACTAGGTCCTGGCTGTACTTGGGCGCTAGGAAACTGTTGGTTCCCATCTTGTTGAGACATGTCGTCGTAGCTCTCTCTGGGGGCAGTACATTGGGCTTTGATATGTCCTTGTCGACCACAGTTGTAACATACTGTTTGACTGACGTTTGTCCTTCTCTGAACTGTTCTTCCGCGTCCGTGTCCTGGGTTGGACATACGCAACTTAGAAAACAGCGCAAGCACCTCATTGGTGTCGAACTTGTTTCGCCTTAGCGCTTCGCTCTCTATGGCAAGTTTGAGGTGAGCAAATGATCTTGCTGAATCCTCTCTGGCAGTGAATGCCTGCTTGAATGGCTCCCAATCCACTGGAAGCGATCCGAGAAGAATTGTGATCTGAAGATCATCCGGAACCTGAACACCAAGTGCCTCAGAGTAGCTGATTATCTGACTGAAGCGGAAGATGTTCTCTCCTGCTGACTTGTTCTGCTCATACTTGTAGGCCATAAGCTTTGTCAGAGTCAACTGTTTGAGTCCACCACTGGATGATGAGAATTTTCCAGTTATAACTCTCCACATCTCGGGGGCATCTACGGTTGCAGAGTTATGGGAGAACAGGGACACAGCGAGTGCTGACTGCAGGGATGCAAAGAGAGTACAACGTGCTGCTCGATTCCCAGCAATGTACTTTTCCATCTGCTTCTTTGCTTCTTCTTTGTTCAGTTCACTCGGGAGAGGTGGTACAAGGTTGCCCATAGTGACATCAAGTGCGTAAGGGTCCGCGTCAAGAGCTGCGGGTATGAGCACTTCCCACTCCTTGTAATTACTGCCATCTAACTTGAGAATCACATTATCATGAAGCCTGTGACGTGTTCCCTGGTTGGGATTGTCTTCAACACCATCATCGTTCTGCATGATGTTCATGTCACTCATTTCGCCGATTCTAATGATCGTTGAGCCTGGTCTTGGGTCGCCTAAATCACTGTAGCCGTGGGAGCTTGTGGAATCTTCAGGTGTGGCCGGATTCTCTGCGGGATCCATAGAACTTGTTGTGGTTGCACCGAGGTCTCACAAACTAATCACTTCAAAGTCACAATCAAGTCTACACAGAGTCACACACTGTTGCACTGCACTATCTGATCGAGAATGTTCGCAGATTCAATCGTGCGCAATAACGAATGTTGGAAATCGGGGCTCACTCGCTAGTCGGTGAACAGTCTCAATCTGAAAGTGGGCTGGAAGATCACGGCACAAAATAAACGGACAGAGTTTCGGTTAGGAAACGTCTTACTCCTCTAGCTCCTCAAAGCTAGTGCTTTATTACATCTGGTATATATACCCAGTGGAAAGTACGTATAACATGTGGTAAGCAGATCCGAAGCTGGGTCGCCTTCGGATCTGTGTCAGGGTTCAAATGTCTTAACACTGTAGATGTCAGGGGTGAGTATCGTGCTCACCTCGACCCCATGACTGTAATCATACTGACGGGTTTCAGATACCCGGAATACTGGCTAATATTCCATCAGAATCCGGTTTGGACTGTCGGGAAGTGGAGATGGCGAAATTCTCCATGGTAACGGTGACAAAATCTGTCACCGGGACGAACAAGGGAATCGAAATGAGAGAGGGTCGTCGTTGGAGACGAATTCATTTCACGGAATTATTCATCCCTGGGTTGGTTCAGGATTGATTTGAGTTCTTCAAACTTCTGTAGAGAACCTTGAGTCGACCGCAACTCTGTAGAAGGAACTCTGTCTGGATGAGAGTATTTTTTTTTCAATAATGGAGTTATGTGTCGTGGTGAGGGTTAGGGTTCGGAAGCGTAGTACGGAATAAGGTACCTTATTGAGGACTAAGGTACCTTATTCCGTACTACCTTAGTACGGAAGTACGGTTATTCATTGATGCTATAGGAAACCGTATTACCTTACTAAGGTGATAAGGTTCGAACCTTAGTACGGAAGTACGGTTATCCATTGATGCTATGGGAAACCTTAGTACCTTACTAAGGTGATAAGGTTCGAACCTTAGTACGGAAGTACGGTTATCCATTGATGCTATGGGAAACCTTAGTACCTTACTAAGGTGATAAGGTTCGAACCTTAGTACGGAAGTACGGTTATCCATTGATGCTATGGGAAACCGTATCACCTTACTAAGGTGATAAGGTTCGAACCTTAATACGGAAGTACGGTTGTCCATTGATGCTATGGGAAACCGTATTACCTTACTAAGGTAATACGGAATAAGGTACTAAGGTTATACAGAATGAGCTAAGCAGTTGCGGAAGATCGAGATTCTTCACCTCCGAGCACTGCAAGGTAGAATCTCGCCTCGGGAGAGTTGGCGATGAGGCGAAGTGAATGTCACTGCTACGTGAATGTCAAATCCCCACGAACAGCTGTCACATTGCAGCCATTCTGACGAACCAAATCAGCCTCGACGAACGCAAGTGGAACGTGGAAAGAATGCGTTCATCACTGTGAATACTTTTTGACCAACATTGAGTCCTCCTGGCAGCCGTTCCCCTGGGTAGTGGTAGTGATAGTGGTAGGCTGTGCGCTCTATTCGTTCCCCATTTGAGCGGCTAGAACGATGTGCCAACAATTCCGAGGGACTGTCGGGAGCTTTCGTATCTCGGTACCTGAGTAGTTTATTCGCCGTGACAAAATTCCGGGGTCAACCGCAATAGTTGAAACGTTGACATTGATGGATATATGAGAACGGATATGATAAAATTCAATGAATCAAACCAACTTCAAAGTGCACGGAACTGTTAGGGAATGTTTTTCGAGGAAACCCTTATAGGGCTCACTCTTTGTGTAGAAATCTTTAAGAAACATATTATTAGTGAATCTTTCATCGACCTGTCGCACTTGATTGGGCCGACGCGCATTACGGGCCTTACTGAAGGCCCGTTCTGCTGGTACGCTCGTAGGTTGTATCGTCACCATAGCCTTCTGCAAGGCCTCCGGAAGTGCCGACGTCCCTTTCATATGCAATTTTATGACCCTCCGCGTTGACATTTTGTTGAAGCCCTTCGTGTCGGCAACGGCGCGTCTCCTCTCCACCGCCAGCTGGAACCTACTCACGCCGCCCGACTCCGAAGCGTTTTCGTGCGGAGCTCTCGCCCTCCCTTCAGCGCGAAGCGAGTGTAATCGGTCCACTTCTTCCTGAATATCTCCAGCGTCGAGGAAAGTGCGCTGTAGAGTGTTTTCGCCAGTCGAGGTCACCTCTTCTCTTACTGCGTCCAGCCACGTGTCAAGGTCTGTACTGAGCTCCCGATCGTCGACGAAGCGGGCTAACCGCGCCACTACGCCCCGTCGCTGCAGCATCCTGATACAAAGGTGCTTGCGGAGCGTTGCTGAGAATGTCGTCGAGTCCTCATCAAGTCTGAGCAGCATCTCCCGGAAGGTTGATCCTCGCTGATCTACAATTCATTATCAAGTACAATTCATTCCCTGGAAATTCGATAGAAGCTTACCTCTACTGCGATGTCGCCGAGACTCAAAGTCATGTCTTCTCTTGAGAGCCGCAAAGTTGCTTCCTCAGCGTGCCCAAGGGTCTTTACAACCACCCTCATCAAGTCCAGCTCATCGTCGGTGAGCGGGAATTTCTCGCTTTTCTTCCTGTTGGCACAAGCGTAGAACAGACGGAGGGCTCCTTCGTTGTCGAGGAAAGTCTGCACCATAACCAGTGTACTATTCCAACGCGTTCTCACATCAACGGCGAGCTGAACAACCGTGGATGTGCTCTCAGCATACTTGAGAAGTTCGTCGTTGAGCACAGGACTCCTCTGGAACTTTCTGCACTCCTCCCGTATCTTCTTGATGATTTTTCCTGCGGTACTGTTGTGCTGAACGTTCTCCGGGTACTCCTCCTCGTCGCACGCTTCGTCAAGAGCTTCTGTAATTCGAGGGAAATCGATGATGCGATGACGAAAAGGATGGATCGGAGAGAAAATCTCATCATCCATCTATATACCGTACCCTCGGGCACCGATTCATCTGTCTCGTGGGGCGGTCTGGCAACGAAGCGCAAGCTAGTTTCCTCCTTTTGTGCTCTTGCGGCAAGACTCCTGACGTTAACCTCATCATTTTCTAGGACATCAACGACGGCCAAATGGATTCCGTGAGCATGGCATTGATGATGGTAGAAGCATCTCGATGACGCGGCATCTTGTAGCAGTTTTCCCAACTTTTTCATGACTGACGCTGCATCGGTGGTAATACCACTGATGTCTGAGATCTGGAGCCCGTATCGAGCTAAAGTCTCAAGAAGGACTTCCTTGAGATGTTCTGCGGTGGCTCGGTCGGTGAATCGCGAGAGTAGCTCGATCGACTTTGATCGAATGCATGGAATGATCTCAGAGCAATGTAGTGTGACTCCTGAAAATCAACCGGAATGAGATCCGATCACGCGTTCCCGCGAAGCGGGGAGCCAGAGCGCTGGTCCGCCACGGTCTTCCCGGAGAGCTCAGTACTCACCGAGGAATCGCTTCCTTTTCCAACTCCACTCATCGGCTGTTAAAGTGAAAACGGCCTCTCTCTCTCGCAGCATCCCCAGATCTTCTGCGAGGATTGCTGCACAGCGTCTGAAATTATATGAAGTGCTGGTGATATTCCGTTGTTACCCCTTTCCAGTATATCATAACCTGTGGCGGACCGTTCCCGAGTGCCGCCCGGGGCGGACTTCGAAAAATCCGGGAAATCCGGAAAATGCCGGTTTTGGACTCTATCAATCAGTGATGACCAATTCCATGCCTTCTCGCACTCACTTTGCTTCCTCGTCGACAATCCTCCGGGCGACTTTATCGTTGCAGGTTCCAAGGTTAGCCAGCCAGAACATGACTTTCGGGTAGATGTAATTGAACCAATTGCAAGGCGTGTTCTGCACAACGACCAACCCCGTAACTAGCCAAATCTTGATCTCCTCGGCCGGCACGAGCTTCCCTTCCTTTGCGTGCATCTTCATGTGTGTCGTGAGTTCGTTGTGGCCGCCACGAGACGCTCGCAATACTTTCCCGCACTGCTTGCACTCCCATGCCTCTGGGTCAGCAGTCGAGACGAAACAGTCCCACACAGGATCTGAAAAGTACAACGAATGTTACCGAACTCCCTACAAGTACGGGTGAGACGTCCGAAGTTATAGCAGGAGAATGTCTTCAACGAACTCCGAGCCTGGCTTGTCTTCCGAGCGATCCTGCGTCTCGCTCGAAAGACTGTGCTTGGGACATCGCACTGGGTCTCTGCATCGCGCGGGCTGGTGCGGATTTCAAGGCTGCTGTCTGAAGACGTGGCGTTTTCTGACTCGGAACTTTCTTGACCACTGCTTAGGGGTGACTTCCCGTATTACGGATTACGGGAAAATCCCGTAATACGGAATCACGGAAAATCTTCGGAGGGGCTCATTGACGGGTATGACCGTATGACGCTAAAACCTGATTTGGAGAACGTCTAAACCGTGGAACCGCCTCCCACCGTGGGATAGAGGAACACTCGCCTTAAATTCTTTTCCGTAATTCCGTATTACGGAAAGTCGCCAAATGTCATCGAATCCTTGCGCAGATGCGCAATGACGCGTCCGACGTGATGCCCAATCGGCGTCCCTTGCCGTAATCGCCATTACGAAAAGTTTGGACGTTCTCCAAATCAGGTTTGAGCCTCATGCCCGTCAATGAGCCCCTCTGAAGATTTTCCGTAATTCCGTATTACGGAATTTTCCCGTAATCCGTAATACGGGAAGTCACCCCTACCACTGCTGGAAGTGCGACTTGCACGGCGGCGTTTTGGCGAGGTAGCCCCACCTCCGTCCGGAGTCTCCAGGCCACTGCGATTCAGGTTACTCGTATGGTGACGCATCCGTGCTGAATTGTCCTCGCTGGGCGCATCTTTGGCGGTCGCGTAGCTTCCGTAAACGCGTTTCGCGGCAGACTTGTTACTCCTGCGGAGAGGAGCCTCCTCCTCAGACGTATCGGAATCTTGAAACACGAAGGATGAACCTCCGGACTCCATGGAATTGTGAATCAACAGCGTCACGGTGACTGCGAAGAAAAGTCCCATTCCGAAGTTCTGAGTACTCACGAGTAGCTCTTGCAAGAGTACGCTCGAATTTTCTTGACATCTGCGAGTTAGAAGCCAGCAGTTAATGGGAGGATCCATAGGGGAAATGGCACATGAGTATCGAAGGTAGTTTTCTCAAGTCAGTCATTATAGCACATTCGATTCGATTCCTACCGGGACTCGAATCGCAGACTCACCCTCTGTTCCGTGTTTCGGCCGATCCGACACAGATTTGACACAACACTTTGAAAACGATACCGCAAGTTGCTAACGACGGAGTTCCCTGGAAAGGTTGATCTCGGTGGAATTGCGAGAAGGCTTGAATTCCATACCTGCCGAGCGCGGAGGATGTGCCGGACCAGAGTACAGAATGACCACGGACTTCGTCGGCTGTTCTTTGAAATCCTGGCAAAACTCACCGTTCTCCGGAATGTGGCGCACAAGATTCGTCGGTCTTCAGATAGAATCACTTGCACGTCGTTGTTGTCACTCGAATGAAGCACGTATGTGGCACACATCTCACTCACTCCCACTACCCAGAGAAACGGGCCGTTCCGAACGGCTGCCAGGAGGACGCAATGTTAGTAGTCGAAAAGTATTCACAGTGATGAACGCATTCTTTCCACGTTCCACATGCGTTCGTCGAGGCTGATGTGTTTCGTCAGAATGGCTGCAATGTGACAGCTGTTCGTGGGGATTTGACATTCACTTCGCAGCGAGAACTATCGGTTTCCCTCCGACTCCCGCGACGCTGGCAAGCTCGCCTCAATATCCGCTGCCTCCAGGTGCCCTTTTAACCTGGCTTTTCGCCTCGGAACAACTGACAAGTAGACAAACACGCTGGAAATTCTAATTTCATAAATTCACGGTCATTGAGTTCGCCTCATCGCCAGCTCTCCCGAGGCGAGATTCCACCTCGCAGTGCTCGGAGGTGAAGAATCTCGATCTTCCGCAGCTGCTTAGCTCATTCTGGATTACCTTAGTACCTTATTCCGTATCACCTTAGTAAGGTAACACGGTTTCCCATAGCATCGATGGACAACCGTACTTCCGTATTAAGGTTCGAACCTTATCACCTTAGTAAGGTAATACGGTTTCCCATAGCATCAATGGATAACCGTACTTCCGTACTAAGGTTCGAACCTTATCACCTTAGTAAGGTACTAAGGTTTCCCATAGCATCAATGGATAACCGTACTTCCGTACTAAGGTTCGAACCTTATCACCTTAGTAAGGTAATACGGTTTCCCATAGCATCGATGGATAACCGTACTTCCGTACTAAGGTTCGAACCTTATCACCTTAGTAAGGTACTAAGGTATCCCATAGCATCAATGGATAACCGTACTTCCGTACTAAGGTTCGAACCTTATCACCTTAGTAAGGCAATACGGTTTCCCATAGCATCAATAGATAACCGTACTTCCGTACTAAGGTAGTACGGAATAACTACGCTTCCGAACCCTAGTGAGGGTCCTTCGCTTCTGGCATTGCTGAGTTTGCAAGTGTTGTAATATCACGGCCTTGCCTTCTTCTCCCTCCAGCTTGCCCACGTTGGGGCCCCACATAGTTAGCAAAACGATCCTCAACATGTCGTCCACCAACGTCACCGTTCGACGATGACGCTTCACGGTATCGTCGCTTGAGACGCTAGCAGCTCTCTCCGTGTTGCTCCGCTCGTTCGGAGTACGGATCGACAACCATCTATCTGCTCCCTACCCCGCTCCCTCCGGTGTCCCCAGGGAGGGGGGAGTTCGGCTTTGTGTTATTTGATCTACGTGCTCGACATTCAATCACGGAACGAGTCAACGAATCCTTTGCATGGAGAGTTTGCTCGAAAATCACGAGCAAGAAAAATTTTGAGTGATATTCTACTGTGACGTTTTTGTCACAAAACGATTTGTGCAAATATTGTCAACAGCGATCAATCTACAATCTACAAACATACCTTCATGCAAATAAAAAGTTATTGAATTGAATCGAAAATTGTTGAAGACTGCGGCTGCAAGTTCACCATTTCTTGTGCGGGGAGGGATTGGGGGTCCTCGAGCCGGGTTTTCGATATCTCTATCGGTGGGATGTCGGGATCGGTAACCTCGCGTAAACGATTTTGCTGGGAAGATGAGAGGGAATGAACAAAGTGACTAGTATTGAGCATGAACGATCAGAGCATCGGGAGGAACCGAGTACCTTCATGATGATTAACTCGTTACGGGTCGGAGGTGATTCGCTCGCTGTTCTAATGGCGAGCAAGATGATTAGCATCATCGGCACCCGGGAGCAAGAATCATCATTCAGAGAGTAGTAACCGCAGAAGTCTGTGGCTCGCGATGCCCCAGAGGCTCTAATTATGCTATCAAAGCCCCTCGAACCCCCTCTGTTTGTAGAATCAATCTCTCTCTCTTGGTAGAGCCCCCACTCTCCTTGCCGGAGGATCATCTCCAAAGACTTCGCAGAATTTCAACTTCATTTCCGAAGTATCGGGAGACTGAGCAGGTCGTGTTCAATTCTGAGTTTGTTGGTGCGCAGCCACAATCAAAGTCAGACTGATCGACTCTCGTCAGATTGTGACCCAGAGACTCTCCTCAAAACGTTCGTCATCGAGCCGTGGAAGCATTCTGAGCTCTCCTGTGCGCTGTGATTGAAGGCTTGTCATACCTCTCGGAGTCCATTCATTGCACCAGGCTGTATTCGTTCTGAAGTATGGCTCTATTCGACGAATCTTGGCTCATCACGGACCCGAACCACAAGGACTACTCGTGGTCCATTGGCGCTTTTTTGGTTCGCGATCTCCACAGTAGGGGTAAGCTCGAGAGCTGGTTGAAAAATCAGTCTCGCCCAATTCAAGGAGACCATGGAGCGAGACCCCTGGACAAGCCCGTGACCGTCCAGACTCTTCATCGAGAACGCCACGGAACCAAAGGACCGGAACCAGTCAAAAGACAAGTGAAACAGGGACAGGATCGGCCGACTCAGCATCACCCGCGGCACGAAATCGATTCAGCCGAACTCTCTGGCTTCCCCGTTAACGAGACCCAAGACCAGCCGCCCCGACGCATCACAGCTCTCGGAGCGCGTAAACCAGGAGAACAGGTCGAGCCAGCGTTCAAAGGTCAGAATCGGCCGACTCAGCATCAATCTCGGGACGAAAGCAAGACAGCCGGACCTGTCGACATCCCGGTCATAGTGGATCATGACCAGCCGCGCCAACGGATTTCGCATGACGCAGCGCGTAAGCCAGGAGAAGTGATCAGGCCAGCGCCCAAAGTTCAGGCTCAGCCGAATCAGCGTGAGAGCAATACAGCCGAACCCTTCGATATGCCGGTCATAGTGACCCAAGATCAGCCCCGCCGACGCATCTCACATTTCGGGGCGCGGAAACCAGCAGAAGTGGCTAAGCCAGCGTCATCGGCTCAGAATCGGCCCGTTCAGAATCCTTCGCGACACGCTGGCGATGCGGCCCGACCCATTGACAGAGCGGCGATCCTTCCGCAACACCAGAAGCCCATCCGGCCGCATGACAGGGTCAACAGACCGAGACAACAGGTGAAGAAAGATGCAGTGGGCCACCATCGTCCGGCGGAAGATCTTATGCGCTGCGAGGTCCGTGAAGGCGGACCACTTGATATGCCCGTGATCGTGTTCCACAACCAGGCGCTCCAGCCTTCTCCACATCAGGGAGTACCCCGGCAAGGAAAAGTGGTCAGGCTAGCTCCAACGATCGAGATCCGTGAAGGCGGACCACTTGATATGCCTGTGATTGTGACCCAGAACCAGCCGTGCCAGCCTCTTCCACGTCAGGGGGTACCCAGGCCAGGACAAGTGACCCGGCCAGTTCAGACGATCGAGATCCGTGAAGGCGGACCACTCGATATGCCTGTGTTTGTGACCCACGAACAGCCGTGCCAGCCTCTTCCACGTCAGGGGGTACCCAGGCCAGGACAAGTAACTCGGCCGGTTCCAACGATCGAGATCCGTGAAGGCGGGCCACTCGACATGCCGATTATCGTGACCAACAACAAGCCGCGCCAGCCTCTTCTACGTCAGGAAGTACCCAGGCCCGGACAAGTGACCCGGCCAGTTCCAACGATCGAGATCCGTGAAGGCGGGCCACTCGACATGCCGATTATCGTGACCAACAACAAGCCGCGCCAGCCTCTTCTACGTCAGGAAGTACCCAGGCCCGGACAAGTGACCCGGCCAGTTCCAACGATCGAGATCCGTGAAGGCGGACCACTTGATATGCCCGTGATCGTGAGCAACAACCAGCCGCTCCAGCCTCCTCCACGTCAGGGGGTACCCAGGCTGGGACAAGTGACCTGGCCAGTTCCAGCAAGCCAATCTGCACCTGCCAAATCTAACCCACGACGCGGGTTGGATGAAATGAGTCAGGTGGACAGGCCAGGTTCGTTGCCCCGAAAACAGCCCTCGTTCCCTCAAGGGACTAACGGACAGCGACGCGTGCTCGGACCTGCGTCAGCCAGCCAGGCACGGCCGATCAAACCTCAACCTACCCCTTCCGAGACGAGCGAGACGGGAGCACGCAATGCCAATCTCGGCAAGCGTGTCATGAATCGACCAGCAAAGAGGCCGGCGAAGCGAAGGCAGTACGACCCGGCGTGCCTTGAGCTCTTCACACTCGGCGCAGGCGGATTGAAGCGGCCAGCGGAAGCGACCCTTAGAACTCCCAAACGACCCGAGTCAAACCGATGAACCGAGAGAGCACACGACCTGCTTCGATCCTCGTGAAGGCGAATGATGGAACGAGAGAAGACGTTTTGATCGTGGAGCTGCTGTTGGCCTGTCAGATCAGATATGAGCAGGGATATCATGGACAGTAGATCTCGGCTCCCTTCAGTCGTGCATAGATATGTTTCTGTGAATTGCGCTCCTGAGCCCTATTGAATGCATTGTAATAAATGGAAAGATTGTTGAGAAGTACGATTCGAATATTGAGATTACTCTCACTCAGATTAGAAGCAGCCTCAACGTTGACAGCACCAGGTTTCAGGCCGGATACTCTCAGAACGAAGCCCGTTTTAACGCGGCGTTTGGGAGAAAATCGACGAATGGAGTGTGAGGCGGGGTACAGGACTGGGGTGGGAATTCTCCATGTTCAGGATGATTGATTGATCGATCTGTTTATCAACAGTTTCTCATCCACATACATCTCAAGTCATACGCGAAGCAACCCCTTCCGATGGAGCGAGTCCTCTCAGCTGATTGTCAGTTCGGTTATCTGTCGATCCTGACTGAGCTCACTCTCTAGTTTAACCTCTCGTCGATGCAAGCCTGCAGCTCGTGAGTCTTCCGAACGTCTTCTGGAAGCAAGACTATTAACTTCATAGCATAGCTCAGACCGCCTTACTAAAATATCGCGGAATAACCGTCGACGACCCTCGGACGTCCCTTACCGTCGGGCCTACGATTCCCCGCGCACCTCGGCAGCTGGCACCCCGACTCACTCAGGTTCCCGCTGGGGGCTGATCGAGATAGAGAAGCGGAAATTTCCCCGAGAACAGCAAGTACATACAAGCGATACATCCCCAGACTAACGTCGCATTCTCGTCGTTTTTGATCGGAGTGCGATAACTAATGAAGTAGACAATCAATTCAACGAGCAGAGTCATTTTATTCGTAACGATATCAATGTAGCTGAAAACCAATGCAGTCTGGAAGGATTATCGTACTTGAACCCAATGTAGTTCGAATTGTAAACGCTTGGAAATTTACTCTCACGTGCCAATGCTCGGTTTTCAATCTATTATCCCCTGTATCGCACACTCAGTTCGATATTATTGAATTTGGTTGATCACAGGCCTCTCATATTGATTAGAATCACAGAATACATGTGACAACCGCACATCTCCACCAGACGATACACATTTCGTGGCACCTTCAGTTATATACCGTAGGGCAACCGTGATCGCATCACAGTATCAATCGATTACTCGTCGAGAGAGCATCGTTCGCCTGATTCAAGTTTTCTCAACGCTGTATTACCTACTCTAAGATGCCAACGCGAGTCAACGAAGGAAAATCTTTTGAAGCCGGAACCCCTCTCGGAAAGCGAGGGAAACTGTATCAAGCCGCTATAGTATGCCCAACCGAAGACCCGGAAGTGAAATCCTGGAGTGCCGTCGTTCTTCAACGGATATCGAGTACGTGAAATTGAGTTTCCGTAAAGCTGTGTTGTACGCTGATACCATCCTGAAAACGTGTCGCGAGTTAAATGCTCACTATCACCTATTGAGAGAGCTCAATAACCTGCTACATCCCGACTCAATCATCCGAATGTTTCCCGAAGACGATGCGTAATGCGGCAAAGTAAGAATCGACTCGAAATGGTGCAATTATTTCGAGTCTGCCGAAGAAGTATTCATCCATGAACCGCAAATAGGAACTAAAACTGTTGTACGACCCGTAGCAGTGATAGCAACAACTGGATCTACAGAAGCTGTGAGTGAAGAAATTGAATTGAATCGTGACCAACCTAGATGCATGACTACTTTCTATTCGTGTAACAAGCTTGATCGGGGACAGAGTTGATTCTCTTCATGCGGATGCACATGCAGGAGGGAGTTCACCGGTAGTGCACTAGTATCACTTTATTTCACTCAGTCATTCAATTGCAGCCCGCCGATCTTACGCGATCACGGCACTGCCACGCTCTCTCTACTACTATCTCATTCACACTTTTCTCTTGACTGCCGCCGCCACTCTCGTGCAGCGTCAGTCCATCTCTTCTTGGCCACATGCACGTTGCCTCCCGCGCGCCAAGCTGTCCGCTGACCAGAGACAACTCTGGTCGCTAAATTCGACCATGCTACCTACACTGCCTCCTGGCAGTCATCGATTTTCTAAGCTAATCAACTAAATCGGCATACCTATGCCTAACTCAATAATTAGTCGCGAGCGAGCGGGTACATCTTACATTTACGTTTTATTTTCATTTCGCGTGACATGGCCATGCACTCCTATAAAGTCTGACTCGGAACTAGAAAGATCGCTGTGTCGAAGCCTACGCTAGGAATGGAAAAACACGGAATTTCGGAATTCGCTAGGAGACGTCGCCACACTTCTCTCTGTTTGAACCGTGTGTATGTACTTTTTCGTCTGTCGCCGGAACGGCGGAAGAGTAGCGTGAGAGAGAGGATAAGCGGTCGGCACACTCTGTCGCCAGCGCGGCAGCATGACCGGAGCGCGCCGCGCCGCGCCGTCCACAGACGTGTGTTTCGAAGTCGTGGCTGGTCTCCATTTTTATTTCTAAGGCGATGATGGAGACTCGGATTGAATTACAGAACTGATACCTAAAAGCTTAAACGACAGTCGCTAGCTAGCCTGCCAGCTCGATCACTGAGATTTCAACGCTTTACGGTTTGTATGTCTGGATGTGTAATGAGTAGAGCTTGGAAGTTTAGGCAAACAAAATAGGAAAAATAGGCAATCAAAAAAGGCAAAATAGGCAATCAAAAAAGGCAAAATAGGCAGACAAAAAGGCAAAATAGGCAGACAAAAAGGCAAAATAGGCAGACAAAAGGCAAAATAGGCAGACAAAAAGGCGAGATAGGCAAGAACAAAAAACAGCAAACTCGATCGAAATGAGCATAGTCGGCGAGTAAAATTGGGGAAATCGACGCAATAGGTGTTGCGACGCACGATCAAACACAAGCATAAGCGGTAGGACAGCCGAAAGTCTAAGTTCGCGCGCAGACAGCAGCGAGCGAAGGCTTGTCATCCGTGGCGGAGTCATCCTCGCATGAATCCGGGGTAGCATGCCGATCCGTATCCCTGATTGTGAGAAGCTTCGATGACCGTTTATAGCTGGTCGGGATGCGAAGAAGCGCCTTTGCGAGCAAGAATCTCCAAGTTAGCACCAGTAGCGTAGCCAGGGGGGGGTCAAGTGTTTTTCACTTTTTTTCACACAAACTTATAAAAGTGCATCTCACGGAGCTTCCCGAGTGCATGACTCGGAATCATTCACCTTCCGCCTGTGACCACCATCACTTGGTAACAGTGACTCCAGAATCATGATGCCTTTTGAAACGAGAACCCAAGCCGAGAATCTAGCTCAGAAATCATCCGAGATTTCAAGTAGCATGTCACTTAGTTTGGGAGTGCATGCGTCCTTCATTCTGTGGATCTCTGCGACTCTAAGGAACACGATTGTTCCATTCCCCTGGCTTCTTAGCAGTCTCCCTTCTGAGAGTTTTTCCAGGATTTCCCCGAAATTCGCATATTTTGCCTGACAATGCCGATTTTTTTGCCTGAAAATGCCTATTTTTTGCCTGAAAATGTCAATTTTGCCTAAAATTGCCTATTTTGCCTAAGAATGCCTATTTTGCCTAAGAATGCCTATTTTGCCTAAACTTCCAAGCTCTAGTAATGAGTGCCTGGGTGTAATAAGCTGTCGTGCTAAGGGAACCCCGTTCCCTTCGCCACAATCGCTGTACGGTTGGTGGTGCATCTACTCCTGCCGCCTGACGATGATTTGAAGAGCCACCTCGCCTTCCATCAGCATCGCGTCGAGGGTTTCCAACCGGACCACCAGACCGTACCCACGCTGGGCTTGTTTCCAGCCGCTCTCCCCGGTCGCGAGCGTCCGACCTCGCCACCGTAGGTCCTGCTCGGAGCCAATCACTTCGATCGTCGCTTGCCACTGCCTTGCGTTAGTGTCGTCGCCGCACGCTCGTGCTTGGGCCACCAGATAATGTTGTTCGTCGCTCCCGTAGACGGCCGCCAAAAACAGCTGTTCCTGCTGAGTCCAGAACCAGAATTGCATCTGATGCCTGCTCGGCGCGTTCGCCAAGTTCTGACGAAAATCCTTCAATCCAATACGTTCCCCGGCCGCCACCTGGACTGCGCTGTGAATTCGCCTCAAGTGCCCACCAATCTCTGCGACGGTCCCCTGCCAACCACAGACCAGCTCACTCACTGGACACTGTCGCATCCGAAATGCGCAGGTCCCCTCGTGCCGCCGTCGCTCTTCCAGCCGAGTCATCTCCGGGCATCCAGCGTAGGCAAACTCACATTTGAAGAGCCGCCCCTCAGCGAGCATCTCGAGCAGCAAGGCTCGCGCTGAACTTCCCCGTAGTGGAATCCGGCACGTTGGACACTCCTTGACTCTCCTCCGACAGTCTCCGCACGTGAGGTGCCCGTTTGTGCACTGTTGCAGAGGAGGAATAGAGGTTCCCATGCACGATATGCACTGAAGTGCCGTGTACAGCCTTTCGTCGGCCTCCAAGCCAGCCAACGTTGCCGCCTCCTCCGATGTCGGCCTACCTGCCGCCTCTCCTGTCGGTTCAGCCGATGCTCCCTCCGCCTCTGCACTTGCGGTGGACTGCTCTTCGCTAACCACGTGTTCTCCCCGACACTGCCACTGCAGGTGACCAACCTGTCCGCATCTGAAACACCGTCTTCGGCCGCCCTCTGGGCAGTTTGCGATCAAATGCCCCCTCTTGCCGCATGCGTTAC
This sequence comes from Neoseiulus californicus, assembly GCA_028455905.1. Classification (NCBI taxonomy): domain Eukaryota; kingdom Metazoa; phylum Arthropoda; class Arachnida; order Mesostigmata; family Phytoseiidae; genus Neoseiulus; species Neoseiulus californicus. The sequence continues at coordinate 1,071,014 of JAMQGS010000011.1, forward strand.
AGCTTGCCTGTCTGGCCATACAATCTGGGGCACCCGTCCGGTGTCTGTTATCCTTGCAGTCCGCACACTCTTCTCCTGGCATCTTTCCGGTCGACTGAACTCTCCAAGCGAAAACTCTGACTGACTCCTTCTCGTCGAGCCATCCACTTCAATGTTGGTCTCTTCCCTCTCTCCCGTTCCGTCCTCAGGTACCGACATTCGCACGTCTTCTCCATCACATTTTGCTTTCGTTTCTAAGTGGCTCTTATCGCTTCGCCTCTATCGTTCGATTCCTACCTACCGCTCGCCGCACGCTACCAAATGTTGTCCTCAACACCCTACTTCGGATACTTGTACTGAAATCTAGCCTTCCTAATTGGCTGTTGCCTCCTAACTGGTTCGGTTCTATCTACCTCTGGTGATTCTCATATAGCCGAATTCAAATCTACTCCCGGCGTTTAACTCTCTTGAGTCGATACATAGCTGTCGTTTTGTTCCGTTGATGCTGCCCATCTGGTCGTTCGATACCGTCGCCGCTTCTTCCAGTTCTTCCTATTCTCGAACTTGTCGCGTTCCCTCTGCCTCTAATGCTGCACTCGGATTCGGCTATACTGCGTTACACTGACTTGCCACCTTTCCGCTTCAGCCACACTGACTCCAGCCTGCCGCCTCCGTGAATTTTTCGCGTTCGGTGATCTCATCATCCATATTCCGTCAATCTTCCTTGAACTTGTCTCGCTGGACTTTTTTCCGCAGTTTTCCTCGATGTTTTCTGTGCCTCAATCCAGTGCTCAGATTCACGCTCCTGCGTTGAGCTGCGCACCATTGCGCTGGCATTCTTGTTCCGCCGCCGTCTCACTCTGCACACGCGCGGCAGGATCTTCCTTGCGCTCCCACGGAGCACGATGATCTTGCGCTTTCGCTGAACACCTTCCGATGATCTTGATAGCTGGTGCCTTGAGTGAACCTCCTTTTTTCGAGAATGCCGCACCGGAGCCCCTGAACAGACTGGTGTTTCAAACCTTGGCCTTGACCGCTCGTACACGCTACTCGTTTTAATAGCCCCGACCTCGTTTTCTGATACCGCTCCAGTCAGCCTCGTATCCTCAACGATATTGAGCTTCGTTGCCACCACCGTAAATGATATTTCTTCGTCCTCGACTCGGTAGTCTGATCTCAGTGTGAAAATTGCTGAATCATCCTCCTCGATTTCCTCTTCTGCAGCTTCCTCTCTGTGGTTTTCCACGTGGCATTCTTCTTGATCCAGCCCTGTCTCCCGTTTACGCGTTCTCCGCATGAAATCTTCCTCCTCGAGACGCTGCCAAACCTCGAGAGCCTCGCCAGCTTCCCTCGTCCACTTCTTTGAAAATTCATGGAACATATCCGTTTGCTTCTCATCATCGGTCAACCGCCCTGCGACCGTCCAATGATACCAGAGATGATCCACTTCTCTCGACAATGCACGCCACCTTACTTCTTCGCCGGTGCTTAGTTCCGCGCACCGACCTCTCAGCTTCGCAAGTTTCTCTGCCATATCTTCCATTGCTGCTTCAGCTGCCGTACTACTTGCGAAGTCATTCCATTCCATGACCGCATCTTGCATTCTCACGGGCCGCGCATCCTCCACTCGTCGCGGTTCCCGCTGGTCATCCCCATCTCGTCCTTTTCGGAGTCTCTCGTTCTCCTCCTTGAGCCTCTCAAGCTCCGCTGCCATCACCTCCATGATCCTTTCTCCTCTTGATCCTGAGTCTTGGCCACCACTCGCACTAGTTGAACACTACCTGTCCGCTACCACTGCACGTGTATCCCACCGCTGCTAATTGTAACAGGCTTGAACGGGGACAGAGTTGATTCTCTTCATGCGGATGCACATGCAGGGGGGAGTTCACCGGTAGTGCACTAGTATCACTTTATTCCACTCAGTCATTCAATTGCAGCCCGCCGATCTTACGCGATCACGTCACTGCCACTCTCTCTCTACTACTATCTCATTCACACTTTTCTCTTGACTGCCGCCGCCACTCTCGTGCAGCGTCAGTCCATCTCTTCTTGGCCACATGCACGTTGCCTTCCGCGCGCCAAGCTATCCGCTGACCAGAGACAACTCTGGTCGCTACATTCGTTCTTGATTGAACATGATTCTGTCGATCTGCAATGGAATTTCATCCCTGTTGAAAATGAAGTCGAACCCACTCAAAGGAGAGGAACCAACATATAAGAGACAGTTTCGGATTTCCCGATTCCATTCCCATAGGAGGAAAATTCTCCGCTCGTAAGAGAAACCGCTCACAAGAGATGATTCTAATTCCCGAGCGGTCTCTTATAAGCGGGTTCGACTGTACTGTGAGATCCGAAACGACGTTCCCACGAATAGGTAGTGCGTGATCAGACAGCTCCCACTTTAAGAGTCCACACATTCGCGGGTTGTCGAGTGTGACTGTCGTCTTCCACGGAAACCTCCTCATCGCGCGTCTCTCTCTCCGTGCGCCGCGCGCTGAGGAGGTGGATATCGGCACCACATTCACTTCCCTGACGTTCGCTAGAGTAGGTCACTCCGAGTGCTATCCTGCTACGAATAAACGGCAAGCTCAAGTTCCCAGTAATATTTGTGCTCCTTCCACCTCCACGATCAGTCTTACAGTTGGTGGAGATTGGGTTCCCCTCTACCGATGCCATTGAACCGCACCCCGCCGAAACCGCGAGCGTACAACACGCGCGCTAGAATGGCGAGCACGTCCACCCAAGTTCAGAACCCCGACGAATCCAAAACCGAAGCTCCAACAACCGCTCAAACAGCGGCATAATCAGCCGCTCAACCAACCGCTCCTACGACCGCATCGGCAGAATTCCCGACCCCAGGAGAACCGACCCAACAACTCGATGATCAACCGGAAGTGACTCAGCAGAACGGTGAGCCGACAAACGACCAGTGGCGTTGCCAGACCCTTCGGGTCCCGGGCCGGAAGATCGGTAAGGGGGCCCTGATTTTTCTATACCGCAAGTCTTACCTCAAATTCGTGAGGGCCGGAGGCTCGAGGGGGCGTCGAGGAAGCCCCTCTCAGCCTCGGCAAAGTGGTTGGAGGAATAACAATGCAGCAACCTACAATCGTGTGAGGAACAACAAAAATTGAAGAGAGCCTCCTCATCCTTGCCAGTCGCGGCAAAGACGTGGCACAAGAGTGTCGCCAGCACCAAGGCGTCTTGGAGCCAGTTCGAGGGAGAGTTCAAACTACGGTTCGCGGATACATACGCGATCCGCCAGCGAGCAGTCAAGCGGCTTGAACGGCTTCTTAAGGACGATGCAACGAAGTACAGCCAGCACTTCGATCAGGTGCTGGAGCTGTGTTCCGGAGTGAATCCAAAGATGCCAGAAGACCGCATAGTGGAGAAATTTATGAAAACCCTAAACAGCATGGACGTCGAAGCTCTCGCAGGCATCAAACCGACTCTCGCAGAACTCAAAAGCCGACTTCAGCGTTTCGCCTACGGACTGGCGAGCCTGAACACGAACGCTGATACCGGACCATCGATAAACCAAATCTCCGATCAACGACGCTCCCGTAGCCCATACAACAATTCAGTTCAGCAGCAGCATGGTGGATCTTTCAACATCTTGAGCCTCCAGCAGAAACCGGATCGCCCCAAGACATCCGACTCCCAGACGACAGCGGTGGATCCGGCAACGGCGGGAGCAAACCGGAGGACGATAGGGAATCCACAACAGCGAGAGCAAAACATGGAAAAGGAGGTGCTTTTCAGCGTGAGCAAAACGACGATAGTACCTGCCGGCGAAGCCGCGTCGGTTCAGATCCAGACGGACGAAAAGGCGCTCAACAGGGAGGTATCGTTCATAATCAGGCCGACCGCGGCATTGTTCGAAAAAAAGAACTTGTCGAGGCGTTTCATCGGGATAAAATCTCATGTTAGACTCAACCTTCACAACGCGTCCACTCTCGTTCTTAAACTTTCTCGAAGAAAGTGAAGGTTTGCTTGTCAGACACAACATCGTCAATTACAGATGAGATAACTCCTCGAGTCAATTCTCCCACCTTTATCCATACAAACGACGGACACAGACCGCATTCCCGCGCCTTCTGCGATGCTGCATCGCGTGCCCCGCCTCCTACCATCGCGCGACGACCTACTCCTGGAGCAATGGGGAGAACCCAACGAACGGATACTCGCCCGCAAGCTACAGTTGCTAGCATGGCGCCTCGCACACCTGAGCTGTCAGGCGACGCGACAAGATTTTTGAAAAACGCTATCAGACCATCAACCCGATCCTCCTACGACGTCTGCTGGGGAAATGGGCTGGGTTCGTGCACACAACAAAATCTCCCTTCCACTACTGCACCTATGAACCAGATATGCAACTTTTTGGCCGACCTCGCGGTTCTCGGTCACTCTTACTCTTCGGTAAACTCCTCTCGCTCAAGCCTCTTTTACCACCTACCACCGATAGAATCGAAGTCGGAGCTCACCCGACGGTTAGACGACTAATGCGAGGCATCTTCAACGCGCAACCCCCCAGAAAACCATGATCACCGGCAGGGGCGTAGCCAGGATTTTCCCTGATAAAATAAATCGAATTGGTCACATGCAGAGCGAGGAAAGCGGGAAACTACAAACAAGAGAGTCTGCAAGATGAAAGATTCGAGGATCACATGCTCCTCAAGGATTATTTGAGTGATCATTCTTGAAAATAATCATTGCTTCAATTATTAGATCCCGAATAAAGTGAAGGTATTATATTGAGCATGAAAGTGTTTTCCTTTCATTCTCCGTTTTAGTCTTAGGTATCCTGTATGTATGCGGGTCCAGTGGTGAAGCCTACTTCCCGTACGAATGCCTTCGCCGGGATCATATCAAAGATATTGGGCAGTGGCGGATTTAAGGAAAAAGGCCCGGTCGGCATCTTTTCGAGGGGGCCCACCTCAGTGATGCTCAGTGTTGAGAATTATTCTCTGAGCCGTGTTCACGAGATATTTTAGTTAGAAAGCTTCATGGTGACTGAAGCTAAGATCCAAGAGGCCCTAAGAGGCCTCTGAGGTAACTACGGGTCATTTCGACCCTCCCCTACGTACGGTGACGGTTTCATATATAAAGGACTGATTCGGCTAAATAAACCACTGTGCAGGCATCCGCCAAACCATCTCGTCTTGTCTGTGTGTGCAAACTCGAACACGTTATCAGCACGAAGAACCTCGAGTAAGTCAACTCAGTGAAATCAAGTTTTGAATACTAGAAACCTAGCATCAGTGAGTGATTCCCTTCTGTGACAAGAGTAACTCGCGCCAGGGACGATGGCCACTAACAACGACGTTAAGCTGGGTGCTTGCCCAGTCGCCCTGGCACGTGATGGCCACAATATCATTTCTTTCAAGACCCTAATGCCTATCTATTTACAACAAGACAAGGATCTTTGGCTTGTGACCAAGGGAGAATTGAAACTCCCAGAGATACCCAAGAATACAACTCCAACGACTGAACAGCAGCTAATCATTGACAGATTCAATAAGGCAGATCCCAAGGCTAAAATGGCCCTTCTTCGGGCAATCGATTCCGGTCTCTTTTCATATCTTTTCTATGGTCAGGCTGATAAGGCTACAGCCGCTGAAATATGGAGTAAAGTCAGTGATCACTTCATAAAGAAAGCGGGAGCCTTGAAGGAATCAGCTTTGGCCGAATTCATGTCATTCCGCTTCTCAAATTCCCGCTCCGTGATAGAAAATGTTGAAGCCTATCGAAAATTAATGGACGACCTATCGGAAATTGATGTCACAGTGAGCAATGAAATCAAGTGTTCAAGACTGCTGGCTGCGCTTCCCAAAGAATGGGAACCCATGCGCATCGCTTGGTCAACCAAGCCTGAAACCGAAAAGCTGATCACTAATCTCTTGGAGTTGATACAAGCAGAGGCATATCGCAAGGATAAGGAAAGCAATGATGTAAATGCTCTCTTTGCACAAATGAATGTCAGTGGCCAGCGCAGGCCCCAAAGAGGAGGCTATAGAAGGAATCAAGGTTATCACGCGCGAAGACATCAAATGCAAGAGAACAGAAACTATTCTCGTCATTCTTTTGTACAGAAGAATGAAAGCAGATCCGAAATCAAATGCTATAATTGTGGCCAGAAAGGTCACATGAAGAAACAATGTCGAAAACCAAGACGTCCTCAAAATCAATCGAGAGCTCATGTGGTGGAAGCAGCATCGTATGCTGACGCATTCATAGTTAATGTGGCGGAATCCAAACGTGAAACAAACGTTTTTGTTCTCGACAGTGGTGCCACCCATTCAGTGACAAATTCGAAGAAATGGTTCACGTTCTTCTCCAATCACTCCAACATTCCGGAAGTCAAGGTTGGAAGTGCTCACCGCCTGCGGGTTTTCGGGCAGGGCACGATCATCTTGCACGTTGGAGATGAAAAGAAAAGAATGAAGATCGAACTGAAGAATGTACTCTATGTACCTAAGATGCGACTCAATCTCTTGTCCATTGCCTGCATCGCAAAAGATGGATACGAAGTAAGAATCAACAAGCAGGATCTGCAGATCAAGAAAAATGATGCTAGTGTGAGGGTAACCCTGAGCGGTGGACTATACCAGCTCAAAGCAAACGACCATGGTCAGGTTTTTCAAGCTGAGCCTCATTCTGATGAGAACGAGGAGGAAGATTTCTTCAGTCAGAGTGAGCCGGTGAGCCTACGAGAGGCCCATAACTTGTTCGCACACGTGAACAAAAATCAACTGAAGAAGTTGTTGTCACTCAAGAAAATAGAATTCACCGATGATCTGAATCAATGTGAAAATTGCATTGAGGGCAAACAAACTAGAGCTACTTATCATAGCAGACCCTTTGAAGGCAAAGCAAAGGAAGTAGGAACCGTTCATGCAGATTTGTGCTCACCAAACATTCCCTCCATTGGAAACTCCTGACATTTTTTGATGATAACTGATGAATTCTCAAAATTCCGAAAGGTTTACTTCTTGAAGACAAAAGATCAAACCTTGGAGTCAATTGAGCATTACGTAGCATGGTTCTACAATTTAACTGGCAAGAACGTCAGGAGATTCCACTCGGATGGCGGGGGTGAGTTCATCAGCGCAGGAGTAAGAGAGATTTTCAAGAAAATTGGCGCGGACCAGACTCTCAGTAGCCCATATACTCCGATGCAAAATGGCATTTCGGAACGAGGCAATCGAACGATTGTAAACCTCGCAAGAACCGTTATGATTGCGGCAGGCTTGATTGACAAGAAATTCCTATGGCCAGAAGCCATTCATTTCTGTTCGGATGTTCTGAATATTACCAGCATCCATGACGCACTCAACATTTCGGCATATGAAATCATGTACAAGTCTAAGCCATACCTCGGACAAATGAGACCATTTGGAGCAGACTGCTGGATAGATATCCACGATCCAAAACAAAAGAAATTCGATAGGAAGCGAGTACCTGCAAAGTTAATGGGATACTCTGGACTTGGCCTAGGCTATCGTGCATGGGTGCCGGGGGTGCAGAAAATTTTCGTCACAAAAGATATAACCTTCAAAGAAAAACCTCTATTGGAACTGAAAACACCTGACAATCCAACTCAGCCTGCCGAACCAAATCAAAACGAGTCTGAAACAGAAAACGAAAACAATGAACAAATGAATCAGGCAAGGGCAAATGGTCCCGAAGATGATGATCAAGAGGAGTCAGCTCAAGCTGCAATTGCCCAATTGGAATGCAAAAGTTTTTCGATACTTGAACATGAATGGATCGATGCAGAAGCCAATGTGTTGATGAGCGATGTTGAGCCAGCTGAGATTCTCGCCCTCTCCACATCGTTCAAAAACAAAACAGAGGCGGGCTCGCAGAAGAATGATAGAGAGAGAGAGCCAAGTAGTTACGAAGAGGCTATCGCGGGAAATGAAAAGGAATTCTGGATAGCTGCTATCAAGGAAGAGCTTGATGCGATGACCAAAATGAATGTTTGGTCAGAGGTTGAATTGCCATCAGGCATGCGGACGGTGGATACCAAATGGGTATTCAAGAAGAAGATTTGTCCCAAATCTGGTAAAGCAACGTTTCGAGCCAGATTAGTTGCGCGTGGTTTTCATCAAGTCTGCGGAGAAAACTACTCGGCTGACCAGTTATTCAGCCCCGTGGCGCGTCATGAGGCCATCAGATGTATTCTGAGTGTGGCAGCAGCCGAAAAATTAATTCTCTACCAATTTGACGTAGCGAAGGCTTTCCTGACTGCGCCGCTGGACGATGAGGTTTATCTCAAGCCGCCGAAAGGATATTCAGACAAGACCAACAAGGTGCTGAAGTTAAGCAGGGCAATTTACGGCCTGAAACAGTCAAGCCACGCATTTAATCAGAAGATGAGATCAATCCTCCTGGCTCGGGACTTCACTCAGTCAAAGACTGATTCTTGCATTTACTACAGAAACGGAGAATGCCGAGCAATTATAGTTGTCTATGTCGATGACGGTATACTAGCATGCAAATCGATCGAATTTGTAGAAGAATTTTTCAAATCACTGGAGTCAGAACTCAAAATCACCTACAAACCGCTGTCATACTTCCTAGGTGTAGAAATCGAAGTCGGAAGGGATCATTCTATCCATCTACACCAAACTCGCTATGCTAAAGAAATAGTAAAGCGTTTTGGGATGGAAGATGCGAAACCAGTATCAACTCCATGTGACCCGTCAATCTATTCGATACCAGATGATGAAATTAGCAATGTTACAGAATACAAGCAGTTAATCGGAAGTTTGCTGTATTTGTGTACTGGAACAAGGGTAGATTTGGCCTTTGTCGTGTCCTATCTGGCACGGTACTTCGATCGATGCACGCAACAGCACTGGAAGGCGGCTCTCCGTGTTCTCAGATACTTGAAATCGTGTCCGTCACTCGGCATCACATACCGCTCGGATGAACAGCTACCAACGGTTGTCTACTCCGACTCAGATTTCGCGAACGATGTTGAGACCAGAAAATCGGTCTCGGGAGTTTTCGTTGAGCGGCAGGGAGGCGCCGTAATTTGGTCGTCGACAAAGCAAGGCAGCGTCGCTCAGTCGTCGACGGAGGCAGAATTCTGTAGCGCAGCTGAGGCCCTCAAAAGCCTGCTCTGGGTGAAGAAACTGCTGTCCGAAATCGACATCCAGGAGCGCATTCCGATCAGAATTGATAACACCTCAGCCATCAAATTAATCAAAAACCCAATTCTGTATCGCAGAACAAAACATCTAGAGATCCGGCTATTATTCCTTAGAGACCACTACGAGAACGGGAACATACTCGTCGAGTACGTCGCCTCCGCCGATCAGAAAAGCGATATTTTAACGAAAGCCGCGAACAGGTCAGTTTACCTTCATCTCAGGGATTTGATTGGTTTAAAAGCACTAAGGGCATGAGAATGGCAGGAACAGTAACATACATCATCCTTACGCTAACAATTGGGTGGACAGTGGCGTTCTTTTCTTACGAGGACTGTGGTGATGAATGTCGGCTCGAAAACAAGCCGTGTAACATTTTTGAGATATCCGAGGATTACTTCTCGATTCACTGCCAAGACAGCGAAGACGAATGTGAATCGCATGCCAGTGATTCGACACCATGTGTCAGAGAGAACGGCCCGACTCTGGGTGGAACGCAGGCATGGTCAGATTTCAAGAAACAAAAGAAGCCACCGACCCCATTGATCATAGAAAAATGCCAAACCTGGAAAATATTTACGGGTTTCCTGGCTGTGGCTCACATAATACTAATCATTGCATTATTTACTCGCATGATACTCCAGATGAGAAGGCAACGAGGATATGAGCATATAACTCCCGTATCGATCGTCAGTCAAACGAACCCATACCAGGATACAGTCGAAGAAATTGAACCAAGAGAGTAGATGGATAAGTTTTTTTTTTTTTGGGGCCCCCAAAAGGGGGCCACCAACGACAACTATAACCCACAAAGAAGCCCACTACAATAAATAGGATAAGTAGATTGGAATGCTGACGGAATACAGTTCAAGAAACAATGAAGAGTTCAAGAAACCGAATTGTTTATTTCGAATCAATTAGATTGCACTCACACGAGTTCACTGATAGAAGGCATTGACGCCACATCAATTCAAAGACATATACCAGTTGGCATCGTCGCAAACTGAAAAGGCTTCGTTATCGGATTCTATGATCCTCCGGATGACATCGATGGACACAGGGACAGCGCTCAAGACGTCAACGGATTCTTGGCCGAACTTGCGGACGATGCAGGATCGGAGAATGGACGAGGTGCAGATCATGGATGATACAGATGGGCGACAGAGGACGTCGCTGAACGAAAATCGGAACATTGGGCCTGACAGGTCGACTGCCTGATGTGGGCCGAACTAAAAACCATCCGTGGAGCTGATCGTTGAGGAGGTTGGAAGAGCTGTAGTTGACAATTCTCCAAGCGACCCCTCAAATTCATGGCCTGCGTTGCCTGTGGTCGACTCCCTGATGTGCTCCGACCCAATCACGACGCGAACTTCGTCTAAAAGAATTTATTGTTTCTTCACAATCATGTCTAACGACACAGCCCAGAATGACACTTGAATTCAAAAGAATTGCCACAATAAAAGGAACATACCCATCAACAAAAACAGCTTCGCAAGGGCCACCACTATTCCACCGGCGATGAGCGTAAGGACCAGAACCAGCAGAATTCTCGTGAGAAAATTCAAACAGGCACGTGAGCGCTGACCGCGACGATTGCATGAGGAACTTCTACGCATCACAGAACGTTGAGCGAAGACCACTTCTTCGTTGGGTGAACCTTCTTCTAGCCCCACAAGTTCCGCTTCTTCAACGGCTCGGTTCATGGAGAGGTCCGGAACAACGAACTCAACTTGACGACTTGAGGCTTCCGGATCCACAATGGGAGTGATGCTGAAATCACTGCTCTCAGTGCTCTCCGAATTTTCGCCGCTTTCCCTTTCTGACGCGTCTTCTTCTTCTTCCGTGGAACTTTCGTAGAGATCGGATGAAATGGGAACCGTCTCGATGACATCGCAGCCGGTGCGCTTTCCGTTTCGTAGAACAACCATTGTTTACGGCTTGGAGAAACTCTGTTACTTCTTCACCGGGACTAGAATCACGAATGATGAATGCTTTGATCGGATAGGTACAACCTGGACATTTATTGATAAATTTGAGACGACATACAAATGAACAGATCTGCAAATGTCAAGATTCAATGCTGAACGCATGACTGATGTGCTATATGAACTCACAAGTGACACAGCTCAGCGAACGGGGGTGTGTTGAGAATTATTCTCTGAGCCGTGTTCACGAGATATTTTAGTTAGAAAGCTTCATGGTGACTGAAGCTAAGATCCAAGAGGCCCTAAGAGGCCTCTGAGGTAACTACGGGTCATTTCGACCCTCCCCTACGTACGGTGACGGTTTCATATATAAAGGACTGATTCGGCTAAATAAACCACTGTGCAGGCATCCGCCAAACCATCTCGTCTTGTCTGTGTGTGCAAACTCGAACACTCAGGCCCTGGTATTCGAATGAAAAGTCAGCCATGAATATACAGTGAATTCACTAGAATTCCTCTATGAGACGCGAACATTTGGGTTAAGCTGTTGTACCTTAAACCTCAATTCCCTCGATGTCTTCTTCCTGGAGGGGGCCCACGACCAGTTTAGCAAGGGGGGCCCAGTCGGCATTGTCCCTCTTGCCGATCGTTAAATTCGCCACTGTTATTGGGGATGCTTTGCGTATCAAGAGCTCCTGTGTTCGCCCATGGCTCGATTTCCAGTCGAGGATCGAGCTCGGTGAACTTGGAGTCAGTTGTAACCCGTAGCTACGTGCTCTGGCTATCGCGATTCTTCGTTGACGCGAAATGATGGAATTGATTTTTGAGGGCATTTACTTCAACGTTCGGCAGCCAGAAGAGGAAGCCTGAGGCTTCATAGGGTTCTGCCGACTCCCCCATGAAGTTTTCAAAAGTTATGAGTTCTCGTTTTCAAAAAACGGAAAAACGAGAAACAAAGGAACTGATAGGGGGCGTATTTGGAGGTTCCTTCGGTAGCCAGATGGGGACGTCTATGGCTTTGGACGGGTAGGCCTGATTTCATATGAAGTTTTCAGAAGTTATGGATTCCCGTTTTTTCCGAAAACGGGAAATAAATGAAGTGATAGGGCGCAGCCAATGGAGCATAAGAACCTCATTTGCAGCCAGAAACGCGTGTCCGTGGCTTCGGAGGTGTGAAGTCAACTGTCCAATGAAGTTTTCTGAAGGAACGGAAAATCAAATCCCGTTTTCCATTTACGGGAAACGGAAGATCAATTTCCGTTTTCCGTATTACGGAAAATGAGGTCTAGGCAGGACTGAGCGATGTCTTGTCTCAAGGCGGCAATCTCATAGCAGACTTAGTTTCCGTACCGACGTGATGGCCGAGCGGTCTAAGCGGCGTGCATTTGCGTGCACGTTTGCATAGCCGTGGCTGAAGCCATCACGATCGGGAGGATGTGGGACCGAATCCAGCTGCGGGCAACTTCTTTACGAAGTGTTCAAAGAGGGACTGGACCCCTCCGACCCTGTTGAAATGCAGGTCTTACAATTAGGTACGGGGCCCTGGAGTAATGACTTAGCTGTCGGCAGGGGCCCCATTTGAAAAAAAAAGACTTGATTCCCGTGATGCCCCAATTCCGTCAGTTGAAGGTAGTAATAACGGCGGACATAGAAAAAGCATATCTCCAGAACGAGATCGTTCCAGAGCACAGAACATTTATCAGACTCCTATGGCCGTTAGGAGTTGGCGGCAAAAATCCAAAAGCGCCGATGACGGAGCTGAGATCATGTCGACTATCGGTCGGCTTGGTTTGCGCTCCATTCCTTCGTTGCGCAACAATCAAACTTCGTTTAGAAAACGAGATGGAACGGAGACCTCGCGAGAAAGAACTGCTTGAAATCGTCAAAAATTATCTCTACCTCGACGACCTCGTGGCTGGCGCAGAAAATATCAATCATGGAAAATCCGTCGTAAAAATACTACGGGAAGTTTTTGCAGCTGGATTTTCCCCATTCAAGAAGTGGGCAACGAACTCTGCGGAGCTCGGGATGTTTATGAAACATGAGTTTCCGGATGTCTCAGTGACATACGACGATTCGAATTTCAAGTTTCTCGGTGTCCGATGGAACCATGTGGAAGACAAGCTACCTATCGATGAAAGCAAAACAGTGACATTCTTTGAAAAAGCGAAACCGTCGAAAAGATCCCTCCTGAAGGGACTACGTCAAATTTTCGATCCTTTAGGCTTGGCTTCACCAATCGCCTTAGGACTATAACAACTGCTTCAGAAGCATTGGATCAAAAAGCTAGATTGGGACTGCGACCTCGAACCTTAACGAGTATCGCGAAGTCATTCAAAGGTTACAGTATGTCTCCCACATACGAGTCGAAAGGAACTTTTGCGGATTGGCGGGAGCTGGCACAGGAAGATACGAGCTGCATGTCTTCACCGATGCAAGTCTCAACGTATACGGTGCAGTAGCGTATGCACGCAAAATACAAGGAAACGAGATTGTGATGTCTAAAGGCAGGGTCATAGCACTCAAAGGAGATTGGTCAATTCACAGGATGGAACTGCTAGGAGCAATTATCGGAACTCGGACTGCCAAGAAAATAAGAGGGGAAGTTACAATTTGATCACGTCGGTCCACTTTTGGTGCGAAAACGCTTTTGTCCTGGCATGGATCCGGGACAAAACCCAGCGCTGGGAAGCGATCAACCGATCTCTCATATTCTGAATATTCGAGTGCGAACTCGAATTGTCAAACGAGAGAGAGTCGGAATGTTTCGTGAGTTCCTTTACGGGGGGAGTCGAACCGATTATGAGCAAACAGTTATCTTCATGGCTTAAAATTACCAGAGTGATGGCATACGTTAACCGAATGAAAAAGATAACAATTGCTGAACCGAGACCCAAGTGGATCGCGACCATATCTCCTAAGGAGTACAGAGAGGCGGAGACGATGGTTGTACAAAATATTCAAAAGCGAAGTTTGCCAACCGAATGGGAGTTCGGACGGACTAATCTCTCGAAAAAGAGTCAGCTGTATCAATTCAATCCATTCTTCGACGAAAATGGACTCAACCGTTGTAAATCAAGACTTTCTAACATGGAAAACGTAGAGTTCGAAACCATCAATCCAATTCTACTGCCTAGCGAAAATGATCCGGTCGAGTTGTATGATCGATTTATTCACGAAAAAGTGTGCATGCACGCAGGGAGTGTGCCAGGGATCGTGCAGAGGACAAAGATGAGATTTCTCATAATCAGGGCTCGAAGAGCGGCAAAGAAAGCGGTTGCAATAGCAGGTTGCAAGACGTGCGTCAGATCTCGAGCCAAGGCGGCATCGGCGCCGACTCCACAACTACAATACATAATGTTGTTCGTATGCGCGATCTCAAGGGCAGTAAGGCCGGAGTTGGTAGCGAATCTGTCGACGTACGAATTTCTACTAGCAATGAGAAGATTCTATAATCGCAATCCAACGGTCCAATGTTTTTTTTCGGACAATGCCGTGGCGTTCAAAAGAGCTGCAAAAGAAGTGAAGTTGCTGTTCGATCTTAAGCGCTCCGCGGAGACGAGAAGTTTCTAACTAAACACCGCATCTCGTGGGAGTTCAACACGGAGCGAAGCCCACGGTGTGAGTAATCAAAGAACCGTTGCGAAGAATCTTAGGTAAGAATACTTTGCCGTTCACAGAGCTGGAAACAGTCCTAACAGACATCGAAAAAATCGTGAACGATAGACCATTGACGTGCGTAAGCACGAATCAGGACGAATTGTTGCCATTAAGGCCTTCAGATCTCATGTATGGAAATCAGACCAATCCGGCACTGCCAGATTCCAAGGAAGTGATATAAACGAGCGAGAACGCCTCGGCGACAATATTGTCAGATCGCTGGAGACACCCATTCACACCTAGGAGCTAATTAAAGACTCTGGTGTCCTGGATTCCTGTTTTCCCACTTGGGAAGGATTAACCTCGTCCGCTCACGGACCACGATACGTTCGAGTATGCGCTTCCCGCGCGATGGCGGCGGCTGGAAGCAGCCGGCCGCCAGAGGCCGCTCCGAGTCGTGTCCGTGAGATTGAGGTCATCTTTCTTGAAAATCATAGCATATTTCTCATCTCACATCACTCTACATCGGTACATCGGTGTTTCTTCATTTTAATTGGATATACGAAACCTGACAGCTTTGCTGGGCTGTCGTCCGGAGATCCGGCGCCCTCTTGCGGCAACTCCACACTCCCGGTCGGCCACATGACTTCACATGACGCACGGAGAGAACCAAGTCTCGAGACTTGTTCTCTACACTCCCCCCGGAACACTCGAAGCGTAGCATCCGAAGCGAGCGAGTGTTCTCTAGGCTCTGGGTATACCTAACATGACATCGGTTCATCTTTGGGGTTACATTTTTCATTACCTTGCAGTTTTCATTCGGCACTTCATTCAGCATTACCGCCGCGCCGCATGCGTTGGTGGGCTAACGGGTGGTCTTCCGGGGAGAAAAAGGAGACCCTGCACAGCTTGAATACTAATTTTTGGTTTGTGGGAGGATTGTAGATGGTCAGATACCCGTCTTCATCCAGCCCCAGGAGCCCCCGCGGGGGCGGAGGCGTCGCGTTGGTGGCCGCTGGAGCCGCGGGTGAGGAGTCCGGGGCGCGGGAACTGGGCGGAGAGATCGTGGCAGACGCTTGCTGTGCGGGCGGCGCGGCGGCCAAAATGCCTCTCACAGGATTGGCGCGAGGCCACCATTTTGGAAAAGCGAGCGCGCGCGCGCAAAACAGAGGATCGATCGACTTTCGATTCAATTTCACAGCTCGTAGCCCACGCATTTGATCGGAATAAGCTGTGTTTGATCGGATGAAACCTCGAGAAGCTCAAATAATATTTTCGATGATTCATTCTTGCGCGATGCGTGACTGCAGCCTGTGGAATCGACACAATGGACAGCCACCGGCGAGCACCACCCCGAGGTGTGCCCCGAGGCGTTCGGCTCGATTTCAGTTGAGCCAGCTGCCCCACGTCACACTAATCGAGTCAAACTACTTTGATGACGAATAGCGGGCAACGAAAGACGAGTCCGGCGCTAACGGCGGCTCAACCTTTTCGGGTCCAGCTGCGGAATTGAAATGAAAAAACGCCGCGAATTGCTACGAAGAGGAAGGAATACACGAGAGTTGTGGAATATTGTTTTCATTGGAATGATTCCGCCCGAAAGCCGGATAAAAGGAGCAAGTGATTAGTAAGTCTTCAGTCTTCGCTGAGCTCGAGAAGGCTCAGCACATCGGAATTGACCTGGGAATCTGATGTTTTTGCGTCCCTTCGGATCGTGCTGATGTGAGGATCGGATAAAGCTAGCATGATATGGATGATACCCGTATTCGTGAGGAGTCGACTTGTTTTCCGCGTGTGAGCAAGCCTTTGCTGCCGGTACACCTTATTCTGCGCCTCCTGCGCCTCTTCGCTGAACAACCCGATTGGTAAGGATGCGTCAGCGATCATTCGACTGCCATGTACCAGTACTTTATGCACTGTGTTCGACATGGGATACCATGGGTAGAGTTTAACGTAACGTTGCGCCGTTTCCAAGCAGTACGCGGCGAACTTGTCGACGTTAATCTGGCTGTTTGAATTGATGGTATCAACAATTGTGCCGAAGCGTTGGATCAGATCCCGATCTAACAAGGGAAGGAAGGTAAGTGTTGAGCGAGTTCGGCGTCGATTTTTGCGTGATTCCATTGATGTTTGGACAACAAATTCACCCTGAAGTTTTTTCCCACTTATGGCCATAGGCAACGATTTAACAGCCATTTCGAGTTTCAAGCCATTTTCCCCATTCAAAACCGAGAACGACCGAAAGGTCGTTCTCAGCGCTTTGCGTGGATGATTATCCGAGAAAAACACATGTATGCTTCTAATGGAAGTGATAACGAAGAAACACTTCACACACAAAACTTTCTTGCAGTATCTACATTTTATGAGGGGATAAATGGTGCATCCTTCGGTTGAACAGTCATCATTGAAAATGAACAATGAACAACAAACTTGAAATTGTTCACCCACCACTTCGAGGCGCTGAAATTTGTCAAAGCGAGCTCTCGAGCTTTCTGCAACGCCCATATCCTGATAGTTCGATCATGAACGGGAGGTCCATGAGCGCGGAACTCATCGAAGAGGTCCTTACAATGCTTGGCAAGTTGCGTGTAACGCTCTCTGGCCGTACCCATCGCTGTTCTGTAGTCCCTGAACCGTTTTTTGTAGTGCTTATACGTCACTCTAGGGAACCGCGATCGGACGGAAGCTATCCCGCGATTCGGATGCGCATCCACGTAGTCAAGAACCTTGCAGACGTATTCGAATGTGAAGAAGTTTGTCTTACTAGCGGCAAAATCTTCGAAAACTGGCTCGTAATCTTCATCAAAGTAGCCGGAAGTAGCTCCATGCGGTCCAGTTTCTCGGCAAACTTGATAACAGCCTCGGCGATATCGATTTCCACCTGCCTCGGCTCATCTGCAGCTCGGGGATTCAGATTAAGCGAACCAAGCTTCTGTTGGAGGAGAACCAATCAGTGCTTCTTTCCTGACAGACATTTCGTCAAAATCAGCAAAAATTCGTGACAGACAGTGAGACCGTGGAAACCCGACTTGAAAGTGTTTTTTCGAACTCCCGCAATATTCGAGCACCCGATTCCACGAGGGAAAAGACCGCGCGCTCCAGGGTTGCCTAGGAGCCAACGAATCGAGCTGGCGCTTCCGCGCCAAATTCAAACTGCCGGCTAGAGAGAAGTGTTCCTCCATGAATTATCGCTCCCATTAGAAGCATGCATGTGTTTTTCTCGAATAATCATCCACGCAAAGCGCTGAGAACGACCCTTTCGGTTTTGAATGGGTAAATGGCTTCAAACTCAAAATGGCTGTCAAATCGTTGCCTATGGCCATAAGTGGGAAAAAACTTCAGGGTGAATTTGTTGTCCAAACATCAATGGAATCACGCAAAAATCGACGCCGAACTCGCTCAACACTTACCTTCCTTCCCTTGTAAGCCGGTGATTGAAGCAGCCGTTGACGGGTCAGCGAAGAAACGTCTTGACGTATTGCCATCGTTCGAGTTTCCTGCTCCTTGTTTCACTACGTCTATCTGAAGTCCGAGTTGCTCTCTGAACTTTGTTTGAATCTTTTCTTTCGCATCTGCTCTCGCGGCTTTCAACTCAGGGGTACAAGCTTTCCATTCTTTGGTTGCTAGGTTGTAGGCAATTTTCAGTAGGCATTCCATAAACTTCATTCGTGCGTGGAGCGGAGACATAGACATGTACCTCGCAGGGGTCGGCTTGGAGTACACTACATCGAGATCGTTCATTTCATGTGGTACGGCCCCGCAGATCGCATTCCAACATGTATGGTGTATCATTTATGGTCTTGAGAACTTTTCCATCGATCATTGACAAGATCATTCCGAAGTCGAAGTAAAAATATCGCCCGTTGATTGTTACACGAGTTCGTTGGAACTTTTTGATCTCGTCCTCCACCCTGCTGACTTCGGCTTTAATAACACTGCTGCTCTCTTTAATGAATTCGAATCGTAATGGGCGGCAATATCTGGTGGAGGACGGCCGGGGATTCTCCCAGTATATTTGGTCTGGATCGTGGCTGCTCTAGATTTGCAGTGGGACTAGACTTGTTAGGAAAATGTTCGTGTCGGAGATTGTTGCATCTGTGAACGTCTGCTTGTATTCACTGTGACCCGACGAGCCGTCGCAACCCCGTTTTACAACAAGCTTCAGGTCGCGATCAATGTCTTTGAGAGCGGAATTAGCCAAGGAACTCATGATTCGAATTGCCGTGTGACTTACAAGGGTACGGCAAGACATGATGAGCGCCGATTGAGCTGATATTTGGTGAAAAAGTTTGACCTACCGAGAGATGAAAAACCCGCATAGCCCCATCTGCGTATGGCCTCCTCTGTTTCGAAACGTAGCGCCCCTTTGCAGATTCTCGAACGACTCTGTGGCTTTGAAGAGAGTCCCCACCATCTGACTTTCGGTCTCGCGCGGTTGAATCACGAGTCGAGAATCGATGTTGATGGAATTCAACCACTCGCGAAGCAGGGACATCACAGCGGCTGCTCTCACCAACATTTCACTCGTTGAGTCAGAGTCACTCGGTTCAACGTTGGGCAAACGGTGATCACTCGAACTCGATTCCGTTATCCGACGAAACACGTCTGATGAGTCAGACGTATGGCGCGACGATCGACATCAAAACCAGCCGCCAGCCTTAAAACTTGGCGCCGGAATCGAGCGTGGAGTTTCGGGGGTTCTCTTTCGGTTGATCTGGCGACTGGCGACTTATGGCTGACGTAAACACGCGAATGGCGAGTTCAGTGAAACTATCTTCGGAGCTGTTCATCGGTCTGTGATAGCTGCAGCTGGGCCAGTTGGAACCATCTACGCCCGCGAGCGTAGCGAGCGGCACGCACTAGCAGATTCCTGCAAGCTATCGCATCGAATGTTCGGTCAAGTCGCCACCTTGGCGTGTTGGCGCGGCACAGTTTAACTCGGCTGGGGATCAACCGAAAAAATTCCGTTTCGGGAAATAACGAAGCCGTGGCGAAACGAGTGTTTTCCAATGCTAAGGACGTCTGGTTTTTCCCCTCTCGGTAGGTCAAACTTTTTCACCAAATATCAGCTCAATCGGCGCTCATCATGTCTTGCGTTCCCCTTGTTAGCAAAGAAAGGGTGACGATGCTGCAAACATTCTCCGATACTTCAATCTTCTTCGGGTAACATTTTGTTTCCGCATCTCTGACTAGATTGTACGGGGGGTGGATAACGTGCGGATATCTTCGAATCGTGCTTTGCTCAACGAATTATTGAGCATCAAGGCTAGGGCGGCTTCCGGACTGAATCCCTGTTGTACAGGAAGAGCAGCTCGCCGGAGCAAACCAGGGCTCAGGCTCAGGATCATCGGCCAAACCGTCGAAAACGCGAACGACTGTGAATACGACCGCAAGACCGCAACACAGAACGCTGCGTTTAAAGGATCGCACTCACCTACGCCGAAGAATGCTGCACTCGTGGACCCCACGCGCAAGCAACTTCACTGCGGATGCCTTGAAATTTGCCTGCGAACAACATCCCACGGTCTGTGCAGTTACCTCGCTCCCAGTCACCTTGCATCAAGCCGAACGACAGGGTAACAACACTATCTCTGTGACGTACTCAACTAATCGGACCAACGCGACAGACAATCTCACAATCATCTCAGTGCTTCCCACACCCGATGGTTCCAAGCGAGGCATTGCGGGCATAATTTCAGATATGACAAGGCTCATCAGCTACTGTGGTTCTTGCTGTCGGTGTTCGGATCCGGAAATTTCATTGTCCTTGGGAACCGCGTATCGAATGGATAAGCAACTTCGCGAACTAGAGGCCCTCACCATGATGGCAATGATGTCAATGATGAGCCATGAGTAACAATTAGTGTGCCAGATCGGTCGTTGACTCTCGGTAATCAATGATAAGCAGCTTCAAAGTAGAGGCTCTCAGCGCGAATCTTCAACCACGAACTGATGGTAGCGTTTTAACATCAGTATAACGCATCGATCGCACCTTTACGTTATTTCCGTTAAATAAAAGAATGATTGCGAGCCAGCAAAGCTCATTCGAAAATCCCGACATGAACGCGCCCTCCCCACTGATAGCAATGCTCAGGTCCGCTCCAAGGTCAGCTCCGCGCCAAGGTGTATCAAAACCGCAGTGCACCACCGTCCGGCACTGAAATGTTCCGCATGACCCAAACTCTCTCTGTCGTTGCATGAGAACTTCTCCACCCCGACAGCATAAGGCCAACTCGCGCGCCCAAACTGCACAGAACGTCCCACGCAGCAACCCGACCAGTAGGGCCAGGGGAACCGGCGCCAGCCGGCTAGTGGGGTATAAATCATCAAAATGCCGCCCCCTCGAGAGTGCCGCCCGGGGTGGACCGCCTTCAAAACTTCATCCAGCATTCGTGCCGTGGAGCCTGGCGTGCCGATACCGATAGTGTCTCCGAGGAAAATTTCATAGCAACCCATGTCTTACAAAACTTTGGCGACCGAAGCAACGTTCTTCTGGTCAATCGTTCCTTCATAGGGGCACCCAACAACACAGCTCACGTTTCGCTCAAAGAGACCAGTTTTCCCGAGTTCTGACGGTACCTCGAATTCGACAACGAGCGGAAGAAGGCTCATGTCAGGGAATCCTATCTTGGCTTCATTCCTATGGAGGGAAAAAACGCCGAGAGTGGGGCCGAATCGATTTTCGAGAAATTTGAGGAAGACAACCCTAACTTCGGACATTGTCGCACGCAGTGCTACGACAATGCGGCTGCCATTGCCGGTCATTAAGGCTGTGTGAATCAAAAGTTGCTGAAGCAGAACCACATTGCGTTTTTATGTGTACTGCGATAATAATCATCCATTGAATCTCGCTGCGCTGCAGTCCGCGAACCACGAACCCATCATGATGAGATTCTTCGCCCGATCGACATCGCGCTGGGAGAAATTGAAGGACGCTCCCGCTGTGCCGCTGTTGTAGTCGTCTGCTCTCAGAGGTATGCCGGAGGATCTTACCAACACCAAAGACACATCTTGATCTGAAGCAGTTCTCCAGATCAATCACATCTGAATTCCCTACGTTCCAGAACCTTCGGTGGGAAATGCTGGCCAAAATAGGTCGCTTTCAGAAGCGGTTGCGAGATCCGACAATAAATTTTCACGAGGCCAGCGCAGATCTCGAATCTCCCAGGGACGCAATCCTTGAAGAACGTTGCGATTTCGTTGACACAGCCCTCGAAGGCTGCTCGAGGCAAACGACTTTGCGACGCCTATGATGATTGAGCAAGATGTGGGAGGAAGATTTCAAGGCATGGCTGATATCGAACACGAATTTGGCTTCTTCCTTGGCGTTCCGTACCTGCTGTACGGTCATCCTAATGAACTGCGAGCCAAGTGCTTCCAGTTCACGCAGACTTACGGCACGGACGTGAACGGCGACCGGCTCTTCGTTGAGATCACGGACTGTCGAATGCTGCCGAGCGCGTGTAATGACACGCGATTGTCAAGGCCAGAGGAGCTGCTGAATTTCCTGATTCAATACGGGAACGAAAGCGTCTTCCCAAAACTGCGGGTAGCGATACAAGCTCTGCTGGCGATCGCTGTTTCCATTTCGAGTTGCGTGAGGTCATTCAGCAAGCTCAAATTGATCATGTCGAACCTGCGCGCTTCCATGGGTCAGGAGAGGCTGACTGTGAGTTCCTTGACACTCCCGAGCATTGAGCGAGCGGAAACGAAAAAAAACCGACATCGAAAGTTTCGCGTCCAAGAGAGCACGCAGGAAGGAAATCTGACCCTCAGGCGTCCACTGGTAGCCATCCCGTAGCCCAATAAATTCTCAACGTAACTGATAAATGAGATGATTGTTTGAATGAACATGAAGGTGTCCAGGAATTTCCATACAACAGGATCAACCTCATTCGAGATCTCTAAGCTTTCAAACTTCTAAATGAATGAGGCAGAGGGGCGCATTCCCGCTCGCTCGCCCCGGGCGCACTCTACCCTGGCTACGCCTCTGAGCAGCTTCAGAACTGGTTCGATGTCTTCCAGATCTCGACTCTTCGACCTCTCTTCCATAGACCGTCCTAGTTTCCTTTCATTTTTCCTACGTTCCTCTTTGGGGTTTTGGCCTTGCGTAGACCGGGTTTATCTTGCTGTTCATGCCTATTGTTTTTCCTTCCTCCGTCCTTCTGGTCTGGGAAGGGGACCCGGTAGATCGATGAGAATATCTGGACCCTCCTCAATCACGGCCTTCTCACAAGAGATGACTGACTCTTGTTGCCGGAGTTCGGTTCTGATACG
Source organism: Neoseiulus californicus (assembly GCA_028455905.1). Classification (NCBI taxonomy): domain Eukaryota; kingdom Metazoa; phylum Arthropoda; class Arachnida; order Mesostigmata; family Phytoseiidae; genus Neoseiulus; species Neoseiulus californicus. The sequence continues at coordinate 1,093,950 of JAMQGS010000011.1, forward strand.
TCAGATCAGGTGTTTGTACAGAGTCGCGCCTTGCTTACAATCTAAATTGATGCGATAGACTGCGTCGATTTTACCTGCTGGATTAATCTGTTTCCTATGGGAGCTTTTCTCTGCACCAGCTCGCAAGCCCTGAGTGGACACCATAACGCAGATGCATCTGTGATAATGCTCATGAATCCGTACGGCTCGCGCATCTCGGGGAGTTTCTGCACTTTGCAGCTAGATGTTGAGAGCTGCTGCAGCGCCTGCAGGTTACTGGATTGTTAGATTTGGCTTCTCCATGTCCAAACCTCTGGCATCGGTGACACATCATGGGGGCGCCTGCGTAAAGAACCACCTCGAGGACTCTGTATCACAGTGTCACTTCAGACTGCTCTCACTCCCTTGTCGTACATCTGTCTGAGTATGTCCTCTTCGGCAAAGCCCAGGTCGACATCGACTATTCTTGTCCAGATTCGAGATCATGCTTAGGTCAGAGCATGTTGCCACGAAGTACGTCCAGCAAAGCACTCACTTCGAGAAACTTTTCGGCATCTTCGACGGAATCTGTCCAAGCATGAGTACGGTCGAATTCCTCCGGAATGATTCCACGAGAGCCAGATTTTGGAACACAGCAGCTTCACGAGGACGACAGATATTCCAGGACGCGAGGAGAAAGGGTATAATTATTATTTCTCCGTGGATGAAAAAGCATCTTCCCGGGATTGTCATGTTGAATCCTTTAATTCAACGAAGGGGTTTCCATCTGAGTCGGACACCACATATTGTTAGTGAGAAGGTTGCGATTTATTTTTGTGAGAAGGTATCTTTCCAATCGAAGCCTCAAAGTTGGGTTGCAACTCTCACAGCGCAGTCCCGCTTCCCGATCGGGAGAGAAGGTTACTTTGAATCGATGATATCGAGATGTGGAATAGCCGACTTGGAAAGATATGTGGAACCGACTCATGTGTGCAGTGTCAAGTCATTCGCGATGTCCGCCATCGGCTCCAAAACCCATCAAGCTTGTGTGTTTGCTTATGTATCAATCTCGTCGCTTCCCTCTCGAAGGGTGGCTGCTAACTATGCGCGATCGCAGCGCTCCAATGAACAGAAGTCGGGCAGTCGTAAATTAACCACGGAACGACGTGTGTCTTCAGTCAGTAGTGCCCTCGGTCGAGGTGGAAACTTCGGGTTTCCCATTTTCCTCATCGCTCTTCAAAAACCGTCCTCGAGACATCGTCAATAGTCGGCATGCAGTTTCAGTAATATCTTCGTCAACCCGGGAAACCTCCGTCAGACACAAGCCGCCGAGAGTTCGGCTCAGTGGACCAGGCCCTCGGGGCGACGTCCGAGCTTCATCGAGTAAAAGCGTGTCACGCCGAAAACGATTCAGAATTCGAAGTGCGTCTTCCTATGTACGATGCGGGCGGTCATCCGCAAGACATGACTCATGCAGGAGTGAGCATCTAATTCCTCCCTACAAACACCACGGCCGTTATCCAGCCAAGGGATCAGGGATTGATCCGAGCATCCACGGCCATCTACGTCCGCAATACCCTGCGACATCTTGTTGACTTCATGGATCACAGAAAATACATTTCTCCCACTGAATACTGGCGGAAGTTAACGATTACGTCCTGTTTGGAGAGTATCGGAACAGCTCTGAACTCCATGGAACCTAAGACTGTGGCTGCCAGCTGGAAGAAGCTTTGGCCTGGAATTTTCCCAGACAACTGTGATCCGACTCTGGAAGACACGAGCAATTCTGCGCTGCATGAGGCAGTCCAACTGGCCCATGAGCCCAGCCGCCCCGCCTGAAGATCCCCCTGCACCCCGGACGCAGGACCCTCCACCGACTGAACCCATCATGCAAACTGCCGATCCCCTGACATCTGAATGACTACCTTCCAACTCTCTTAGAACTGTTCACGTCAACGCTCGCTCTCTACGCCCAGTCTACGAGTTTGATCTTCTATCTGAGCTCTACTCACGTTCCTACGACATCATATGCTGCTCAAAGACTTGGTTCGCACCCCTTGAGGCGCCCTCACACCCGCTCGAAGGGTTCACCCACTTTTTCGCTTGCAGGAACTCTCACTGCGGGGGAGTTTCTGTATTTGTTAGGTGCGGCTCGGGGGTTGAGGCCTTGCATTCCAGGTCGATTCAGACGATCGATGAGTGCGTGCAGGCTGTCGTAGTTAACATTACCTCCCCTTCTCTTAATTTCTGGCTTATATGCGCATACAACTCTCACCTCACCTGCTCCGAATCTCTCGTGTCGCTACTCCGTGACCAGATTGAGATCCTTCGTCCCCGGTCATAGGTGATCGTCTGACCTCAACTTGGACCTTCTCCCTGCTTCTCCGCGAGTACTGCATTTCCAGTCATCGCTATGTGAACTGGATCTTCGTTCACACTTCGTTCACACCCCTACACACTAGCGTGACCCGCCCTGCTTCCGGTACCTGTCTGGATCACGCTCGGTGTTCTAACTATGGAATGCTTTCAGTCCGTTATGTATCCGTATGTGAACTTCTCGAGTTCTCGGACCACTACCCTATCATGATCGAGGTTGCCTCCGAGGGGGCATCCTTGCTATCTTCCGTGACCCGCTCATCCCCTGGTGCGCGACGTCGTGGGGTATTTAGTGCCGTGAACTTCGAATGTTTTTTTCGTTGCGCTCTTCAGGGAGGACTCGAGCGTCCTCTATTCTGCTGTTGATGTCGACACTGCCTATGACACGTTTTCATCTCGTTTGCATGCTACTTACGAGGAATCTTTCCCTTTCGTTGGCGTCCCGCCTCCTGGTCTAGCAGCCCAACGTTCCTGGTTAACCTCCGCCCTTGTAACCGTGCGTCGACGACTCCGTAGGCATGGCTATAGTTTCTGTGGACGTGTCTCAGCAAAGCCTCGTTACTACACCACGCTCAAACACTACCGCGAACTCATTCTCTCCGCCCGTAGACGCTTCACTTCCTCCCTTGTGTCCAAAGTCGGTAACTCAAGCAAAAAGCTCTGGCGTCTCGTCAACTCCTAGTGTGGCCGTAGCGGTGGATCTGACTCTGCTCTCCCCCTTGTGGGTGTGGGTGGCGACCTTGAGTCTACACTTGACCGGTATGCAGCCTTTATCGCTTCTATCGGTTCCCGTAAGGCCGCAAACTGCCCGCCCCCTCTCTCCCCAAGTGTCACGGTTCAGTCCCTACTACATGCCGATTCCAACGACGATGCCACTTTCAGCTTGCGCTACATTGACCCTACCACCCTCCTCTCCGCCAGTGCTGGAATCAAAAGTTCATACAGCGGCGCAGCCGAATCTGTCCCCTCTAAAGTCCTCGATCTTGCAATCGGGGCCATCATTCCCCTGTCAGTTTCATTTTCAATCTCTCCATCCGTACATCTAGTTTCCCCATTGCCTTCAGACGAGCACTCGTCGTCCCCATATACAAGGGCAAGGGCGAACGTTCGGAGCCTGCTAGTTATCGACCGATCAGTATAACTCCCTTCCTGTCAAAGCTCTTTGAGAGATGCGTCCATACTCAACTCAATGCTTTCTTTGTCTCCTCTGGCCTCCTGTCTCCCCGTCAGCACGGCTTTCTCGTTGACCGGTCCACGGAGACTGCGTTGCTTGACATTAGGCAGTTTATCTCCGAGGGTTGGTCATCCAGGAAGCATGTCGTCGCCTTGTTCCTTGATCTATCTAAAGCCTTCGACTGTCTTGACCATCGTATACTTCTTGACTCTCTCTCAAATCTCGGATTTGATGAGAACGGTATCCCGTGGATCGCGTCCTATCTTTCCCCTCGCACCATGAGGGTCGTTTCTGGGCTCGCCTCCTCTGGAGAGATTGACGTCCTGAATGGTGTCCCTTAGGGATCCACACTTGGGCCGTATTTCTTTGCCGTCTACCTCAATTCTGTACTCATGGCCTCAACAGTCCTATTCCACGTCGACCACGCTTCTGCTGATGACGAAGTCAACCGCTTGAACCATCTACTCACCGAAATATCGTCCATGTTTTCTGTCCTCAAACTTGCTATCAATGCCGATAAGACCAAACTGGTGTGGTTCAGATATAAGGGATCGAGACCGATTGGGAGTGATCTGCCCGTTCTCCTCAACAACGTTTCCCTCACCCCATCCAGCTCGGTGTGTTGCCTCGCCGTCACCCTTGAGGAAAGTCTCTCAGGCCAAGCCCACGCTTTCAATCTTCAGAAGTCTCTCTCATCTCACTCTTTCTGCCTACATCGTCTCCGCCGCATGGGCTTCCCCGTTCTGTTCTTCTTCGTGTCTTCCGCTCATTGGTCGGAAGTTGAGGACAGACGTGAGTGCCACAGAGAGGGCGATCGGGATTCGTTGGAATACACGATGGAAGAAGAGACTCACAATGAACACGGATTGTCGCGGGATCGGTACACGAACGAGGCCAGACGCAGTTCAAGGGCGTTCTGGGCTACGAGACCCGCGCTGGATGTTTCACTTCCTGATGAATTGAATTTTGCATGAAAACACGTGGCGTTTCGGAAGATGGACCCAAGCGACTGACAAGTCGTCACAAAGAGAAAGATGTCCAATATTTCAAAAGATCAACTCACGAAATCGACCGGGAATGACCGATGGGAACACGTGGACGTGCTTTTGGAAAACGCGAGGCACAATCGGGGACACGGAGGTCCTGTGGAGAAACACTGACTAAGCGCAGACATCATGGCGGCTCCTATATAACGAATAAGGTGCATGCCGACGTTGTGCACCAAATGTTGAGAAGACGCAATCAGGTGTGATGAGGTAATCCACACATTGTGCACGTGTGCACGGTATCAGCGTGAAGCGACATTGTCAGACGAGCGCTCAGAGTCAAGAAGAGGAGAAACGAAAGGTTGAACATCTGCATCAGGCAAAGGATCAAGAGCGCAAATTGGAGAGATGATCCACTTGCTGTGAAGCTATTGGATCAATTTTTGGGAATCTGTTCGGGCTGGCCGGCGACATTGGAAACACAGAGGCGCACTCCGGTGGCCGCGTTCCGACAACCAGAGACTAAGAAGTCGACTCCGCTGAAATCCAACGCCGAAAACCGAATCATAGCGACAGGCTGACGAGCCAACGCAAATACACACAACGAAAAGTAGACAACGGATTAGCGTCAACGGAGTTTGACCCTACAACAAGTGTGAAGATTGTGAAGGAGAAAAGTGAAATGAAAAAATAATGTCTTATGGACCAAACATCGTGCCGAGTAGTCTGCATTTCCTTTACAGCTGAGAATAGCCGCAGGAACCTGCAGGCAACGGGCAGAGAATTCCGAGAGAGAGAGAAGTCTGCCTGAGCAGATACTGCGGCCGATTGAGTTTGAGACAAAGAAACACAGGAAATAGAAAACCCGATATTCCAAGTCAGAGCGATCCAACGGAACCTGTATTGAAGTCGCAGTCATAACATCACTCCGATCGGGATTTGTCTATCAAATTTCTGTCCACACTGACAGTACCATACGCGCGCACTCTAGATCTTGAGTGCTGTCCGAACATGTGTTGGATGCAGGAGCTCTCCTACGATCGAAAAATCTCCTCGGGAGAGTTCAAGGATGGTGCTTGAGAAGTGCCTGCTGAGATTGCTCTACAGGCTGGAATGCTGTACCAATCGAAGAGATCGCTCCTGTGAGGTCCCGCACAGATGTTCGATCTTCCGGGCATCCCAGCCACCGTGACTATCAAGGCGAAGATGTTGTTCCAATCGCTCTTTAGGCGAGACTTCGGTTGGGATGAGCAGCTGCCTTCGGATGCCCCCCTGGAGATTCTGGGAGAGGTTCTCGGAATAACGGAGAGATACCCGAGAAGGATGCTTGGAAAACGACGCCAGAAATGTCGGAAACACCCACGAAGCACCGTGACATCGGAGCCGTCGTCTACGGCGAACGCTGGATATTTCAACAACAAATGTCAACGGCATTTTGGACGAGGTTTCACGCTGAACATCTCGTGTTCTTCCGTTCAGCCCGAGCAAGATCACCGGTGACTCAGCGATCGCTTACAATCGGCGAGATCTGCATTTTGAAGGAAGACAACCGGAAGCGAGCTCGAAAGCAACTCGCATGAGTTTTGAAGCTGCATGGCGGAAAAACCACGGACGGCAGGAAGCGAACGAGCATTATTCGCTCTGGCACGGGACGAACTCTCATTAGACCAATCAGGTCCTTAACTGAGAGCTATGGAAAACCCGGATCCCAACACCCATACCTAGCACAGATAGCAACATAAATGACGCGTTGATCGACAAACCGCAATAAGTCCATTTTCGTCGATTTCTGTATTATTATGGAAATCGATTCTAAATCATCGCCTGTACCTTATGCAACGGTCGGTTCTATGATAATCGTCTTTCTTCCGTGAGAAAACAGCGATTTAAAAACATGTTTATTTCCAAAGCGCAACAAGTCCACCGGGCGGCGCTCCATTTTCGAGAATTAATGAGTTCTCGTCAGCTCCGTATGTGAGGTTTGCTATGAATCGCCGAGGCGACAACCAAGCTTCACTCTCGAATTCCGTGTCATGAGCTGAACGCTGTTCGTCTTGGACGTTCGTTTGGCAGGATTCTCGATAGAAAGATAAAGCCGGTGCCTTTCGTCGACACCAATTATCGCCAACAAGCGCATTACATCCTTCTCTTTCGCGCTCTTCATTCGATTCTGCGGGTCACATTCGAAATTGAATGGGCTGAAACTCGAGAAGTTCTTGCCTCGCTTGAAAATTGAGAACTCTCTCATGGTGGCGCTGGAATTCGCCGCGATCTCGGTAACGCTGCCTCTAATGTCGAGTCTTTGCTGATTGGATATAAGGAAGGGCGGCTTCGCTCTCATGTCAGTACTTCCTTTGCGAAAGTTTTGAGGTCGAGGGAGAGGGAGGTCTTTCTCTGATCATCATCTCGTGCGAGAGCTGATAATAATTTTTTCTCTGGCTGAACCTCTCAGCCAATTTTATCTAACGTCTCCGAGACCACCATTCAGGTATTGCTTCAGTCGACGGACCCCTGGGAAGTGCAAATGCCTCGAGCGGAAATCGAACCCGAGACCTACATGTCTTGAGTCGGGCACGTTTGCACGTCGCCACGACCGTCAACCTCTTGCAATAGCTAGTCGCAGCCCTCATCGAGCTGCACATCGATTACGTACCTCGATGAGGGTGCGACGTTTGTCTGCGGAGAAAAAAATTGAAGAAATCGCATCTTCGTCTCCGTGGTATCTATCATCCTCCTTCATTCAGTTCTAGTAGCTCAAAATATGGTCATGGTCACATTATGACCATGATGGAATCGATTCCATCGGAGATTTCATCTGTTCATTTCCAAAATGCAGTAAGTCTGTATGACCTCATTGCAGCAGCCGCGCCCATGGGCCCAGACGATTTGCGAACTCGCCCGCGTTACGCTCACGGCGCGGCGCCCGCAAGAATCCATACCTGAAGTTTTATCCCGATTATGGAGTCACAACCTCGACTAAAACAAGACCTGGAATTTTCTCGAAACTGGAAAAATGACTTATTGCGGTTTGCCGATCAACGCGTCAAATACTCAACTCACCTTAATCGCTTGCACACCCGGAACTGGCTTCCGGGATGCTGTACTCAATGTCTCGGTCGGGGGGCCGAGAAACTCCATAAATGCGGTCCTCCATTTCCTTGGCGGACGTCGAGCGCCGGTTGCCCGTACGAAGATACCGCTCCACACAGCCAACCGGGGCCCGAACACGGCTGAAGCGGACCAGACCGCTGAGCAGGGATGGGGGTGATTACGTCGTAAAGTAACTGAAACCAATCACTTATTACACATCGAGAATTTCGGTCCAATTACGAATACAAATTACTTACATCTGAGGTAATTGATTATTCGGTCATTGGAATTACTTCCCGATGTCTTTTAATAATAATAATGTAAGGAGCACGACGATGGGGTCTGGGCAATCGGATCACTGATAGTTATTGCTATGCCAGGGTTCCAGCCGAGATCGGCTGCCGAGAGCACACGCGCACAAGTGTCTCTTGATTCTCTTGGATCTCTGAATTACGCCGGCTGGAGAGGGTTTTTCCCACTCTCCAGCCGACGTGGCGGTCTCTTCGAACCACTCTCACAATAATAATTACTTCCGGGAAAACTGAGAGTTTACGAGAACAGCGGCGATTGCGTGGCATGGCAACTTCAATGAAGCAACGTACCGCTACGATTCCACGAATCATTCCGACCCTTGGACTCTCTGAATTATATTCCCACATCCACCAAGCTAGAAAAATTGTTGTCGTCGCCAGGGCTTCGGCTGCCGAGTTTTCTCGTGGTGCATAGTGGTCAATGTCAATTGCTTGTCTTCTGTTGTGTAGGGGCACTGGGGAGGACTCAGTTGTTGGGCCTAGAACTGATAAGTTGCCACTGTGGTTCGATCTGGCATGGTCGCCCCCGCATAGCCGATGATCTTGCGTGCGATCGTGTGGAAGTCTCCTTGAGCCCTAGGCTCGGGAATGATTAGGTCTCCCTGAAGTCAGTCTGACCGCGACAGTTATCAATATATATATATATCGGGTATAGTTTTTTGATGGGGCGGTTTAGGATTTGGCCCTTTGCTGTCTGAATGGTGCAGGATCTTGATTTTGCCGGGTTCGAGTTTTCAGGGAATGCAATGATTCCGCATAGTGGCCTTACCCCTCTGCTGGTGGCGGGGTCTTCTAGTAGGCAGATGTCTCCCACTTCTCCGCTGCATGCGCCGTGAGCCGTCTTGAGGTACGCCAGGTACTCTCCTTGGAATCGTTTCCAGAATGCATTGATGAGTCTTTGCTGGTATTTGTAGCGTCTAGCGAATATCGCGTTATTCTCTTCGCTTCTGGAGTTCGGATTCGAATATATATAGCAGATCGAAGGGAGATAGTGCTAGCGGTTCGTCGGCTCCTGAAGCCACGGTAGTGATGGGTCTTCTGTTTACCATTGCTTCTATGTTGCTGAGAATTATTTCGAGGTCTCCGAAATGAGGAACTCATGTTCCGAGGATCTTTCTGAGGGGTCTCTTGACTGTTTGGATCATTTCCCAGCAAGAGAAAAACTTCTCGAAAAAGATCGTTGCTGGGCTTTTCGTTTCCGTTGAGCTTGAATGTAAGCAATTCGATATTGTCGGCTTTCCTTCGGCGTCCAGTTGCGGGGTCGGGTTCTCGACTTGGAAACTGAGGCCCTCCTCGTTCGGGATGAGTTTTGATTTGCCGAGCCATGCTGGGCCCGGAGCCCAGAGTTTTGCTTGCATCGGTTCGGAAATGTCCGAGCTTGGCCGTGAAACGAGGTCAGCCGGGTTCATTTCGCTTTTGACGTAGGCGAATGGTGTATCTCCTACCAGCGCGTGTATCCTTCGAATTCGATTCGCTGCGAAGGCTTTCCACTTCTCTGGCTTCGACCTCACCCACCCTAGAACGAAGAATGGAGCCTGACTCCCGGGAAGTGCGATCTTCAGAGTTCTTTTCGCTCTGTGTGCCGCAACGGTATGTAATGTTTCTCTTGCATTTGATTCTCCATGGTATGCTCGTCGGTTTTTCCTCTCCCTGAGGCTTGTTCTCTGGTTTCTTTTAGCAATCATCAATATTGTGAAGATGCCCAGACGAGAGAACGCGCGCCGTGGCGGGCGAAATCGGTGGTTGCGCTGGTGCCGACGATCTGGATCGGGACCCGCTGTCGATCGTCAACACCTCAATGATTCGGGCCTCGGGCTCGAGGAATAACATAAGCGCTCCGAGCTTGTTCGTGAACGTGCTTCTGTTTCTGTCTCTGTAATCTCCCATGAATTTGACTTCGGTACTCCAACTCAGTTTCTCTATGATCTTGTTCGCGTATGCTGGGGCAATTGTCGAGTATGTTTTCCCTAAAGAAATGAGTGCGAGGATGTGTTGGGTGATCAAGTTAACGAAAGAGGGTAACATATCGTCTTTGATTTCACCTACGGATGACAGGATACGGTCCATGGCACGTTGATGGCTGTCCTCAGCTGGGCATCCTTCACCAAACTGCTTCTCCAGAAGCTGTTTCATCGGGAGGTAATTCTCGGCACTCAAGTTGAGATGTTTGACACTGTGGTACGCTCTCCCTGAGAACTATTCATGGAGGAGTAGGATCTTCTGAAGATCCGAGATTTCGCGATCATGTACGAACACGTTGAACGTGTTCATGAATTTCTGGAATTCTTTCACGTCGCCGTTGAACTTGAGCGATTTGAAGTTTTTGGATAACTTCGGCAGGAAATTGTTTGGGTTTTCTGCCTTTGCTGTTGATGTTCCCGAGGTATCCGATGCGTTCGGCAAGTCGAGTGGCGGGTGCCAACCCGGCGGGGGTCGTCTCGGCTGCTCCAAAGAATCGGCGTTGTCTGTAATGGGAGTCGGAGCTGACTCGGGTGGGCCTGGCTGGTTCACCAGCGGGGTCTGAGGCTGCTGCGTGTTGTCCGCTGAGGTTTTCGTCACGTTCGGCAGTCCGTACTGACCTAGCACTTGCTCTGGATCGCCGGCCTGACCGGGTGCTTGTTGTGGTTGTTCAGGCTCCCGTGGCGTCCCTTGGTTTTGGGTCGACGTTCTCCACTCCTCGTGTCTCGATGGTTGGGACTCGAACGGCTCGTTCTCGTTCCGGATCTGCTGGTTTTGTGGCTATAGTCTGCTCCGTTGCGTCGGATCGAACGTCGTTTCCGTCGCGTCGCCTTTCAGACTATCGAGTAGGAACAGCCTCAGTTCCCTCGGGTCAGGGATGGGCATCTAGATGATTACGAATATGAATATGATTTTGATTATAAAGAAAATCAAAACGTGATCTGATTATGATTATGATTTTGGAAAAATCGAGATTTGGTTATGATTTTGATTATGATTACTAGAAAAATCAAGACATGATTATGAATATGATTTTTCAGAAGCAAAATCATACTCAAATTCATAACAATAGTGTAATCATACACGTAATCATACGAAAAACCCTCAAAAATCTGCGCAAAGTAGAGGGAGGACGTGTGTATCGGGAGTTTTCAGGGTCGCTGAGTACGATTCAAGCGTTGTTTTTCATACCAGAGCCTTTCCCGCCTGAATTACGTGTATGATTACCCTATGATTATGATTATTCAATGATTTTGATTATGATCATGATTACAAAATGATTATGATTATGAATATTCATCATCATAATCATATCCACAATCACCCTGTCCTCATAACCATAATCACAATCATACTCTTATCAGATGATCATGATTTTTGGCAAAAATCATAATCAAAATCGTAATCATGATCACGCAAGTGCCCATCCCTGCCTCGGATGTCTTCGGCTGTCTCTGATGGAGTCTTCCACGATGCCTGCTTCCGTGTAGAACTCGTATTCTGGCTCCTCCACGGACGTTTGGATGATCAGGTCCACGGTCCCCAGCCACTGATCCAGTAAACTTGTTAACGTATCTCGGATGTCATCCGCCTGCGATATGGATTAGCGAACGAGGTTGTTTTCGTCGTAGAAGGTTACCGCTTTACGGTTGAATACGTGGATGCGGCCACGCAGCTGGTTTAACCTTCTGTGGTTGTTTCTGGTTTCCCCTTTGGCGACCTTGTCTGTGTCTTGTCTGTGTCAGGTTTCGGAGTGCCTCGGTGATGATTTCTTGCTCTTGAGTCGGAATCTCTATCGCAGTGGTCGGTGGGACTTGGACCGTTTGATTGGTCTGCGATTCTCCCTGGATGTTCCCTGTTACGGTTACTTCTGGATTGTTCCCGTTACTGGTTTCATCCCCGACACTGTGCTCCTCTTGGATGCTCCGGGTTCCGAACCCGGGTATGGGTTGGACCTTGGAGAAAAATGAAGACGCTGAATCGTTTGAGTCTTCTTCGGTGTTTGAGCCGCTGTTGGCTGCTGGGTTGACGTTATCTCCGTTTCCGCTCATGGTTGGGAGTCGACACTCTGTTGGCACTCACGGTTGTAGTTGCTTCTGGTCGTAGTCTCGACGGCACGTCGGGAGACGTTAGGCCTAACCGTAGACTGACCGTGCTGATGCTGTCTGATGCTGAAGTTGCCGGTGCACTTCTGCACTGTGGCCGTCGATGGGTTTTCGGCGGGTTCTTGAAGTTCTTCTGACACCAAAATGTGGCGCACTATCCTAGATAACAATGAAAACACGGGAGTTTCAGTTGATTCAGGACGGTGCGGCTGCCTGACATCTCAGAGACGGAGCGACCCAGCTCTGAGAGAGGCGTGATCACCCGGAGGGTTCCGGAGATCGGGGGGATAAGCTCGCGGGGCGAGATTATCGGATTAATGTACGGATTGTGTGTTCACTCGGATTCCCGAAAACTGGGAACCGCGTGTTCACTGCGGGAAACACTGACGACTGTCGTCTGCTACCGCTGACGGTAGCTTCCAGAGATCGCGCTGTCGAGCCGCCTGGCGGCTCCTAACAGCTGATCGAGATCGCCCGTCGGGGAAGCCGACGGCGATTCGTGACGTCACAGGCTCTTAGCCGTGTAAGATTCGCCGATCTCTGAGGTCAGCCGCCGCACTCCCGTCCTATCGATTTATTGAGAATAAATACTCTGCTTGAGTACTGGAAATCTATCTAGTATCGAATGTAATAAACAATGAACATTGCTGAAAGCTACCGACTCTGTTACTCTATCACCCGTGTGTGTTTGTGTACTGTAATGTGCAACATGTAATGTGGAACCAAGACTCTAGCGCTACGGTCATCCCGTACGTCACATACATGAATTCATAGTTGCTATAGTGGAGAAGAAGCAACATTTCCAAGTGACTTTTCGTTTCATTCATCAACTAGCGTACCCGGTCGCGCTTCGCGCGACTCCCTCCGGGTTCGGCCTCTTGTGCGGGGGTGCTGTATGGGTTTCTGGAGGTGTTGTTTGCCGGGTCAACCTCGTTGTATATAGTTGTGTTGATGGATTACGCGGAGTGCTTCAGTGGTTAATGTATTTATTGGGAGGCTCGAATGAAAGTGGACCATTTTTGGAGGTACCATATTTTCATGACGGTTCTGCTCAAGATGCTGAACTTGGCCAGTTTCTTCTTCTGGAGTTCTTCGTTTGTGCTGCCTGCGAATGTTCGTTGAGCTTGGTTTTTACGTATGTTGGATCGTTTTGCTGGTTATTCTTTGATTTCTCCATCGTTGAAGTTATGAATCGTGTCGTTCATCCCGTTTGGAGTGTTGATGGAAGACGGGTTGCAGCCCATCTGAAATGATTTCAATCAGGATGTGCTCCTGTGGATCAATATTATTTCAGTTGAATATTTGGTTGATCCATTTGTAGTCTTGTCTGACCATCTACCGATTGATGAACTCACCAATTTTGGGCGGTGACGTAGAGTTCTTCATAATCTGTCTGGCATCCGTGCTTTTGGAACCACTCTTGGAGATTTTTGACGGCGTCGTCTTACCCTCTGGTGTTGATGATTGTATCGGTTGTTGTGGACAGCATGATTTTGTTATCGTACTCTTGAACTTGTAGGTTTTGGAATAGGATGGCTTCTCCTTCGAGATTGTTTAGCCCATCCGTGTGTTCTGGTCACATTCCGAGGGTGACCATTTTGCCAGATTCATCGACCAGTGTTACATTTCGCTTCCATCTGGATTTGCCATCTTGGCAATTTATGAGTTGTAGTGGGCCAACTTCAAATAGAATCGCGAGTAGGTCGACAACAGTGATGAGACTGGCCAATGACTGACTCAGCTATGAAGCTAGTTTATTGCTTTCATATAAAGCCTACCCGCTAAACTAGCGGGCCTACTAATACTACGACTCTCCCCCTCAAAAAGATTGTCCCTCCTGGGACTGAACTTCAAGTTCCTCACCAGGGGTCTAGTCGTCACGGTTCACTTTCAATTTTGGTACGAGACCCTTTTCGGGATTCCCCCGAACCGCTCGATTTCAATGACTTTGAACGGCCCGTCATATTTCATGGTATCCCCAACAGTGGCTATGCCCCCCCCCCTCCAAAATTTCTGTCCGGCCAATAGAGCTCCACGTTGGAGCTTATCATCATCCTCTGTTGGCCCCCTAAAACTGGGGCGAAAATGTTCTCGCCCCCCCCCAAAAGAAATCCTGTGTACGCCCCTGATCCCCAACTCTCACCAATATCTCATCACTCATCACCAACGACGTAATTCGGTATTCTTGACGGATGTCTCTTGCCGAAGTTTCTCTTTTGTGCCTCTAGCGCAGATCTTTCCGCATCAGACGATTTCCTCTCTTTTGACAAACGTGAGACTCTCCTGATTCCTAACCTATCATCAGCCAGAAGATACGGCCTCCTTCTTCAGCGCAAACACCGGCGAACAGCCGATCGTGCTGCAATGGGAATGGTTATGATGTCGCACTGCCGACTCCAAATTCCTCTTCCAACCACCAGGGTGCGACAGATAAATGGCCATGAACATTTTTAGATCTCGAACCAACCGTTCCGCCAAGCCATTCGACCTTCGGTCTGAAATTTGGTGCTATCCCCTACACAGGCGTCCGGCTTCGTTTTAGCGGCGCCACTGCGGTTTTTACCATAACTGCGACTGCGCCAGTGATGAGACTGGACAAAGACTGACTCAGCTATGAAGCTAGTTTATTGCTTCCATATGAAGTCGTCCTGCTGAACTAGCGGGCCTACTGATACCACTACTACAATAGCGTTGCATTCTCTTTTTTTGAGATCGATCGTGGATAGGGGTCGAGTGTCGATTGGTGGCAAACTATTTTGTGTCAGAGCGTTGATCGTGCTCCACTGGAAGTGAGGATGGAAATTTCAGTCTGGTTTTTTGAACTTGCTCGGTTAGGATCGTATATTATGCGATCTCAAGTCACGGGGGTACCTTTGTTAGCGTGAGTTCGCATGTGTAGTCGCTCATACTGTGTTGGCGGATTGCGGGTGCAATTTCTTCGACCTTGGCCATTACAAATTGTAATTTTGTAACACTCGCCGACTTTCACCGTGGAGTTGACGCGCGTTGCTATAGCGTCCCATGCAGTGACACCTACGTTCCCAGTTTCGTCTTGGAGGACGAAACTGAAGACGCAGAGGTCTCTCGCGCGCCGTCTCAGCGTGGTTTTGGAGCCCGTTCGTCCGTGTACACGGGCGGCGATTTTGCCCGGCTCTAGTTCGACGATGGTCAAGCGTGTTGTCACTTTGGGCACCTGGGTTGGTGTGGTTTGGAGGGTCGATGTGGTTTGTATGGTCTTGAGGTTCTTCGAGACATTTCCAATTTCTGTTACGTGCTGTGTTCTGAGTCTTTCTAGCGTTATATGAACGACTTTTCTTATCGGAAATTATGTGTCCGACTAAATCGATTGTCGGTGGTCGTGACACTTACCTCGTTACACAGAAGCAGCCACAACGCAACAACAACCTACCCATCACGCTGAACGACAGATTCCGCTGAGGTGGAAGGGGCTTGGATATCCATGGCGAGACGCTCCGTCGCGACAGCACATCTAGCATGTTACACATTTTTCGCATGCGGCGGGCAGCGACTAAGGTTGGAACGTTTTCGGCCAGACATGATGGCTCCTAAACTCAACAACAGCGGGCCAAAGTGAACCTTCCTAGATGCGCACACCTGGGAGTTCCACACAACAACCTGGATGACTGTAGGAGACGCCAGGACATTAGGCATTAAGCAGTTGATCAGGGAGCAGCCGGCTGGAAAAACACACCCAACCGCTAACAGCACGAACGCGGCGCGGCGGGCGAGGGCGCGCGTTTCGAATGACAGTTCTCACGCCCAGAAGGACGACAAAGTGTTCGAGTTTTTGGGAGGGTGCGGCCTCCGGAGGGCAAACTGCGAGGTTTGGAATGTTATGGAAGGGGGAAAGCCGTATAGCAGCGATGGCTTTTATGAGGACAACAAGCTGAAAAGGAGTTTTGTAACCACCGATTGGCGGTGACGATGATCTCAAGGGTGAGCTCGGCGAAAGAGTCGTTTGAGCTCTAGATTGCGTCTCGTAAGGGGGAGTTTCCGGAGTCGTTGGCTTCGATATTTTCGGGCCGCTAGCATAGATGGATTTTCGACGTGAGGGATCACTTGTTGCTTCACGTTTACATGTGTTCTGCAATGAAAAGTATCAATGAAATATAGTATTCATAGGAGAGAATGTATCGAGAATGAGAATTGGACTAACATGCTTGGATTCTGAATGCTGGGCTCCATCATGCGGGTACGTTGATGGATCCGCGACGCTTGCTCCTCGTTGATTTGGAACATCGATTCTTTGTAAACGGATGAATGCGGGACGTAGAGCCATTTGTTTACATCGGGCGTCATCAGTCAACTTTTTCTGTGATTGCTAGCTCGAATTGAGCTGTAACTAGACTGGGAATATTTCATTGTATCATTGTAGTAGTAGTCCCTCACCTGAAAGCTGAATTGTGCTTGATCGGTACTCGAAGTGGTTTCCTGTGAATCTACGTTGATTATTTCTGTGTCTAACAAGTAAACATATGTTTTGGTAAAAAACAATCGCCGATCCCGCTATGATGGATGGAAAGGCCTTGGTCCAAGAAGTAATACACGACATAGCTAGCCGGCTATCAGGCCCTTCTTGATAGTTCAAACGGTCAAAAACTCTAGGAGGGACCTGAAATGAGCAATTTTCAAATGCATGCCATTCCGCTCTCGATGGGGCTAGCGAGCTGATTCTTCCACCATTTTCAAGAGAATCTTGTCCTCTTTCAGATGTTTTTTTGATGAACCTTCTACGACGAATACTCGCTGCTCTGGAACACTTTGAAAATACCAAAAAAAAAACGTGGAAACCCTAATGGAAAACGTGCACTAGCCGTCATTGGAAAACGCCACTGTGCGGTGTGTTTTCTATTGGAATTCTCGCGTTTTATTCGATACCTTCAAAGTGCTCTAGAAAAGCGAGTATCCATCGTAGAAGGCTCTGCAAAAAACCATCTGAAAGAGGACAAAATTCTCTTGAAAATGGTGGGAGAATCAGCTCGCTAGCCCCATCGAGAGCGAAATGGCATGCATTTGAACATTGCTCATATAGGTCTCTCCTGAAGTTTTCGACCGTTTTAACTATCAAGAAGGGCCTGATAGCCGGCTAGCTATGTCGTGTATTACTTCTTGGACCAAGGCCTTTCCATCCATCATAGCGGGATCGGCAATTGTTTTTTACCAAAACATATGTTTACTTGTAAGGTTTGCGTTGTTGTTTCGATAACCTCTGGACAGAACCGTAAATCGTAAATCGTTATTTTCTCGAAAAGTTCATTGGGAAGTGAGGGCTTGAGTAGGATGAAAATCGTGGCTCAGATCGATGTATAATATGAGTGAAATATCTGAATGAAAATAGTTCACGCTTGGAATAGACGATGAACGTGATGGTGTGGTATCAGGTTTCGCTTCTTCGTCAGGTTGTTCCAAGCGGATAAATGTGGTTCGATTGGAACGACTTCAACGTGCCTTTTTTTGGATGTTGAATGTCGTCGAAGAACTTGCCACTCATTGAAAACCCTAGGAACGCTCCTCGCGTTCACGGCGCCGGTGGAGCTGGTTCACGAAGGGGCCCCAGGCGTAACCTGGGAACCCCTCCGCATTGTCTTCACGACGACGATGACGTAGATCGCGCGGTCCTTCAGAATGCCGACGCGATGCAGCCGTCAGCTCAACTTACACAACCGACAGTCGCGACGCGCGGAGTCGAGAGCGTTTCCGGAAACTACTGTAAGGGGACTCTAAATTACCGGTCCAGCCGGCCCCCAGTGAGTGTCACGTACGAGGAGTACGCTGCAAAGTATGGGAATCGGAGAATGGGCGCATGAAATATACTTATGTAATTCCGATTAAGATGTATCGGATAAACTTGGAAATAAATGTTCGCGGGCCTCGGCGTGGCGAGGAGAATCCAGGGAGAGGAGGCGGCGAGCCGTAAACAATCTCGCCAGTTGCAGCTAGACCTCCGAAATGATTCTCTCTCGATTGATCTGATTGTGAGTCGACCGAGCGTGACGCGATTTAACAGTCTGCATGAATCCTTGACCCAGCTCGTCAAACTTTGAGAGCACATATCCGAACTATAGGACCAGCTGCAACTCAAAACAACCCTGCGTACAGAGGATATATACCCATGACCGAGGCGCCATCGTTGCCATGTCACGGCCGCGATTCAAGAACTCATGGTTCCCGTGTCTTTCGGCGGCTGATCGCGAGCATCTCCGCGCCCGATTCCCAGACCTCCTCTGCGAACAACAGGTATCAGCTCCTCCCTTGGTCGTAGAAACGATGCAAGTCCATCGCCAACAAGAGTTTTACGATTTCGGGGAATTCACGGCCACCCCAGCTCCACAGATTACCAATCGTGTCGTCGAGCAGATGATGCTACAGTACCTTGATGATTAACGAATCAGAAACCGATTATGGGGAGTTGCTTCTTTTTCAGCACCTGTCCGATGCATCCTCCGTTAATGCAAGAGATAGGGGAAAGTTACGATTGCGAGCAACTGATGTAAGTTGCGATTGCTCCTGTCATTTGTGTGTGGTTCCACAAAGATGCAGGAGGTAAGCACGATTTTCTCACCCGATTTCTACCACCCTGTTTCTCTGGTGCGGAAGCGATGTCTGTTCAGAGTCACCCTCATCGTTTATCTTAGGAGAAATTTCGATTCGGACGTTTCAGGAAAGATACCTCGAGATCGACGGCACCTCGGCCATGGCGAGGGCGAGGCCGTTCCTGAGCCTCGGGAGGATCCGGGTCTGCGGCGGACTCATGAAGGAACTCCGCCCGGATTTCAAGAAATTCGGGGCGGAGTGGGGTCGCGGTGGTATTCCTGAAACGGAGATTGTTCGTTCCTGGGATCAACCGATGTTGCGATTCACATCTGATTCGTGGAAGACTTTTTGACGGCCCTTCTCAGGGCCACCAAAAACGGCCCTCCTCAGGGCCACAAGAAAAGGCCCTGTCAGGAAAGATACCTCAATAAACATGAATCAATAAACAGTGTGAATAAAACATAATGAAACACAAGAAGATTGACGGCACCTCGGCCATGGCGAGGGCGAGGCTGTTCCTGAGCCTTGGGAGGATGCGGGTGTGGGGCGGACATATGAAGGAACTCCGCCCGGATTTCAAGAAATTCAGGGTGGAGTGGGGTCGCTGTGGTGATTATCACCACAGCGACTGCGTCTTTCCAACGGTCCTCCCACCTTTTCGCGCTCCATGGGGAGACATGCTTTGCGCCGCTGAACATCATGAGGAGGCTTTTTGAGTGGAAGCAGACGGGAGATGTACGCCATCGAGATCAACAGTACCGTGATAGTTGGTGCAAGATCTTGTCAGACCTACTCAATCAGTTATTAGAAGTAATGCGATAAATCGTGTCTGTGCCCCTTCATGAGTTCCTAAACTGTCGTGCGTCTACTAACCTTATGGTAGCTCTCCTCTTTCTTATTCGGAAGCAAAGCGTAGCAAAGAGGTGTCACACAATCGATCTGTTCCATCCAGAGGACGAATACTTGAGAGGAAAGATGCTATGACAAACTGAAGGTGCCGTCGACGTAGATCTCCGACGCTTCGTTGACCTAGGAGCTCGCACCCGTTCTACCAGAAACGAGCACCCGATCTGGGTCGTCCTCTTTCGAGTCGCCAAGCAAGAAACTTTCGATGTTTCCCGGAGTGCTCTTATGGCAGAGGTATTCCTCCGGAATGATGATATCCTTCCTGCCCGTGTACTGTACTGAAGGTATTCCGATACGACCACGCGTATCACTCTCGCCAAACACCTGTTACCCTTTCGGTTGCCCTGAGCCGCTATCGATAATGTCGTGCTTATCGTAGCGATGATCTGGTGAGGTGTTCCGGCGGTGTCTGCGGCGCGTCGTTTGATCGCGGTCTTCTTTCGTAACACTTCGCAAGCAGCAGGGTCAGGATTGTCTGAGTGTACGTTGAACTCGATAACGTCGCCGGGAGCCGTCCTTGCTGGATCCGGAAGGGACATCCATATATCCTTTGTGTTCGAGTTTTGGTTTGTCGCGCTGAGATAGAAGTTGGATTGACATCGTGAATCAGATTGGTATCCTGGGCTAACCGTTGTTGCTGGAACGATACGATGTCTCCGTGATCCGGTGTCGTTCTTCTAGAGATCGATCCACATCTCTCTCTCTCCCTCTGATACGCTTGTACACTACCCCTTAAAAGTTTCCGGACAAGCAGCAGCCAAGGCCTGTTTTCAGTGCTGAAGACGATTTCTTGAAACTTTTGACACGGGGAGGCAGGCTGAAACTCGAAGCTGTCGATGTGTCGGCCCTAGTGTGGGCTATCATGTCATGGGGGTTTCGGGCCGCTCAACCCCCCGGAACAGAGTATGCAGCGGTTTGTAGAAACCTTGTCCGGGGACTTTTGCAAGGTGTTGTCGCGACCTGTAAAAGTCTACGAGGCGACAACACCTTGCAAAAGTCCCCGGACAAGGTTTCTACAAACCGTTGCATACTCTGTTCCGGGGGGTTGAGCGGCCCGAAACCCCCATGACATGATAGCCCACACTAGGGCCGACATATCGACAGCTTCGAGTTTCAGCCGGCCGTCTGTATCAAAAGTTATGAAGGTTCCAAGAAATCGTCTTAAGCACTAAAAACAGGCCTTGCCTGCTGCCTGTCCGGAAACTTTTGAGGGGTAGTGTATGTGCTGATGCGTGATAAAGAGAACCCAATGGTTTGTGCAATTCGCGGAACGTCCAGTAACTAAGCACGGACTACATATGTTGCCGGACGCATGTTGTAGATTAGACGGCAGAGTGGGTGAACAGGGTGGAGAGAAGGAACCGTGCACAACATAATACAGAGCAGGAGGATAGAAAAGGAATCGATTTTTTCTCTGATCTTGATTTATGAACCAAACGGTCGATATACTAACGGCCGAGTTGACGCACACGCCAAGTTAACCCGTGGCCGAGTTGAAGCGCTCCGCATAGCTTGAGCATATTCCGAACGTGAGTGCGATTCCGGCGGGGATTCCTGACGCTCCAGACTACTCGACTGGCGTCGGAAACAAAGACGAATCGTATTTCAACAACTCAACCCTCGATATGTCTCGCGCCTCGGCCGCTGTGTCGGCACTTGCCGCCACCCAAGCAGTACTGTAACGCCACACAGCGATTCCAACAGATCCACCGAGAAGTCGCTGTCGCCGACTGAATATTTTGTTCCCAACTCTTTGCTTCCCGCGTAGGAGCGCCCATGAGTTCACGAATACGGATACCCACTATGATAATGGCCTGTTATCGCATTATCGAATACGGATATTCGCATCCGGTCATACGAATGCCGATGCGAATATGATTATGAATTTGAATACGAATACGAAGACGCGTGTACTCGTATTGGGTGATACAAATACATACGTATGCGGGTATGAATACGAATACGGGCGTATTCGTTTCCTAGCTCGGGAACGAAAAGAGACAGAAGGTCGCGCTCATTCGAAAGCTGACGCCGAGAGCTACAAAATGATGCGCCCGAAAAGAAAAATTCAGCCGTTTTTTAAATGTTTTTTTTGAGATTTCAGTTTTTCGAAGGCTAAAAAATTCGATGAGTCCACCTAGATCAGCGGTGGCCAACCGGGGGGCCATGGCCCCCTGGGGAGCCACAGAGAGATTCTAGGGGGGGCATGCGATTGGGGCTCCCAAATCGACCAACGCGGAACTACTGCACTTGTCGTGCATGAATTCACGCCACTCCTGCGAAAACACGCACTTGTTCTCGATATAACACGGTCAGAAGCGTTCCACTCCGGATACGGAGCGTCGAAGACAATACTCTGGATGTGCCACACTGGACCTTGCGCAGTCTTCGCTGAACCGGGAAGTTTCAGACTCGGTCGGAGCTTCGGAACAAAATTTCCAGGATTAATGCGTGGTATATCCTGGATTCACATGGCGGGATCATCCTTCTCCAAATACGATACATACAGGAAAGAAATATCCGGGTCGGATGAGGTTCCCTCTACAGAAATCTCCATAGACAAGGATATTCCTGGTTCCTGGCGACGACGATTCTTGTTCCGAAACTCCGACCTAGCGTCTGAGGCTCCCCTCGTGAGAGCAACAGTTTTTGCGGGCGGATCCCCCTTTTGAGACTCACAGTTTTCCTGATAGGTTTCTGCCCAAGGTTGTGCAATATCTTTCTCAACTCATAGGGGGCCACGGGGCTCGAAACTAGTTGTGAGAGGGGCCACGGAGGTAAAAAGGTTGGCCACCGCTGACCTAGATGACCTGGATCCCGTTCTTCATCATGGATGCCGCTTCAATCGTAGGTACTCGGGACCCTAAATCTAGCTGCAGTTCAATTTTCAGCCCGATCGAAGCACTCCAGAAGTCCGATCTGACCGTTTTTTTCGCTCAGAATCCCCGGATGTTCTATGGTAACTGCGTTAGTAAAATGGTAAAAACGTTGAAGGTTATGTAATCTAAACCTATAAATGCGGATGTAACGCTCAGCGGTGTTCGTCTTTCACGTCGGATCGACGCCACTTCTGGTGATGAAATTGGACGAGCATGTGGCGGATGAGCTGACCTTTCTCATAGACTAGCTGTTATAAGTACCGAAGACTGCTGCTGCATTTAGTGCCGGAAAAACGTCGGCGAACCTGAGCTTCGTTATTATCGAAGAACGGGGTCGGGCTGACCTGCGATTTTGAGCTTCGTTGTTACTCTATTGATACGGAGTGTCCGAGAGAGATGCTTCGATTTCGAACTGTACAGTGAAACTCAGAGCACGCCTAAAAGTCGGGCGTCGGCTCTAGGGAGAGCGACGGCGGATGCGGAATGAAAGAAGTCCTCAAGATCTGTAAAGACTGGTGAAGAGCGAGAGAGAAGAGAAGCGCACGAGTGAGAACGGCGCAGACGTTCAACCATGAATCACAAATGGTTACGAGAACGCGCCATACTAGCTCCAAGGAATCAAGAAGTGAATGCTATCAATGTCGACATTCAAGCCAAGCTCTCGGGAAACACCTTCATGTATGAATCCATCGACACTACTCTTACCGAAGACGACATAGTCAACTATCCAACCGAATTCTTGAACTCTCTCGATCTACCTGGTATTCCACCACACGAGTTGACTCTCAAGCCTGGAACGTCCATAATATGCTTACGGAACATAGACCCACCCGGGTTATGTAATGGCACAAGAATCGCGATCAATAAATTAATGCCAAACCTCATCGAAGCCACGATATTGACCGGCAAATCCAAAGGAGAAGATGTCCTCTTGCCCCGAATTCCGATCATTCCTACGGATCTTCCTTTTGGATTCAAAAGATTGCGAGTTTCCGTAAGACTCGCGTTCGCCATGACAATCCACAAAGCTCAAGGCCAATCATTGCAAGTTTGCGGCGAGAACTTAGAAAGAGCTTGCTTTTCCCATGGGCAATTATACGTCGCATGTTCTCGGGTAGGAAAACCATCGGATCTCTTCGTCTACGCCCCCGATGGCAAAAAAAAGAATGTCGTCTACCCAAAAGCATTGGAATAACCAAAATAACTCCAAAAAGCTATGCCATACAAGTGTAACTGACGCGTGCCCAATCAAAAAATCATTCATTGGGCGGGAGAGGGTGGGACCAGATAAGCAAGATTCTTGCTTTCATGTGATATATCAAATCTCTGGAGACAATTCAAAGCCACAATTTTAGAGGTTTTGTCATCAAATGCAAGTCGTTTCAATACTCTGGCTGTCTTCGTTCTTTGATTGCTCTCTTACGTCATTAAGGCACACAGGAACTTCGTACCTAGCCCGCCGCAGCGGAGCGCGGCAGGGATCGCTAGTGTCAAGATAAACGACGACCTTCCTCGATGAGTTCACTTCCAGAACTGACGTTTATTTCAGAACGATGCCGCAAGGCGGCGCTTTGTGTGGGGCGGTGTATTTGAATGCAATGCTAGGAATGGAGATTATTACACAAATATTGCTATGATATCACACGTTATATGATCTCTGAGGTTGACCAAGGCTTTTGAATCGCGCCTTTCATTCGAATTCGCCCGCGCTTCAAGCAGACCTTTTCGCGCTGTTTGTAAACAAGCCGGCAGGCCAACGGTGGCGAGTGAATCATCTACATCGCACGCGCACAGGTTCCGTGTTCCGGCTTATCGTCGAGTGATCTTCGTCGCTCTCCATCTATTTCATCGACAGATCTTCGATGTTTTTCATGAGTGAAAATCGTCAAGATGCCCCTCATACGCTGCAACGGCTGCTCCAAGTGGATTCAGAGAGCCCATTAGACCATTCAGCGGAATGATGACCGGCTCGGAGACTTCAAAGCGCTGTTCGGATTTAGAGCGTCGGACGTGTCGAAATTCTGTGCTGCGTGTAACAGTCGCGTGAATTATTTTGCGCGTCAGAGAGCGGAAGTCGGCCAGTCGAGCTCTGATTCGAATCAAATGGACACCGACTACGCTTTACCTCTTCCTCACGGACAGCTTCAAGTTCACGGGATGGATGGAGTTGCCATACATGAGGGTTGTGTCAACCGAAGCTTATTGCTTTGTTTGTGGCTCAACTCAAGGGCGTCGTAGAGTGTCTGCTGAACTCAGAACACAGGTGTTCCTGAAACGGAGATTGTTCGTCCCTGGGATCAACCGATGTTGCGATTCACATCTGATTCGTGGAAGACTTCCTGACGGCCCTTCTCAGGGCCACCAAAAACGGCCCTCCTCAGGGTCACAAGAAAAGGCCCTGTCAGGAAAGATACCTTAAGATTGACGGCACCTCGGCCATGGCGAGGGCGAGGCTGTTCCTGAGCCTTGGGAGGATGCGGGTGTGGGGCGGACATATGAAGGAACTCCGCCCGGATTTCAAGAAATTCAGGGTGGAGTGGCGTCGCATTGGTCTTTAGTACCACAGCGACTGCGTTTTTCCAACGGTCCTCCCACCCTTTCGCGCTTCATGGGGCGACATGATTTGCGCCGCTGAGCATCATGAGGAGGCCTTCCGAGTGGGAGCAGACAGGAGATGTACGCCATCGAATTCAACAGTTACTTACAGTACTTCTTGATACCGAGTAGGAGGATAGAAAAAGAATCGATTTTTTCTCTGATCTTGACTTACGAACCAAACGGTCGATATACCAACGGCCGAGTTGACGCACCCGCCGAGTTAACCCGTGGCCGAGTTGAAGCGCTCCGCATAGCTTGAGCATATTCCGAACGTAAGTGCGATTCTGGCGGGGATTGCAGACTCTTCGACGCGCGTCGGGTACAAAGAAGAATCGGATTTCAACAACTCAACCCTCGATGTGTCTCGCGCCTCGACCGCTGTGCCGGCACTTGCCGTCACCCAAGCAGGACTGTAACGCCCAGGGGCGTAGCCAGGATTTTCCCTGGGGGAGGGCTGAACTTTTTCTCCGAGGGGGTACCCCTGTGAAATTCTCCGAAAATCGGTTGCTTACCAGAAACGCCAACTTGGATAGTATGAACCCTGGGGTCCTGGGGAGGGGCTGAAGCCCCCTCAGCCCACCCCTGGCTACGCGCTTGGTAACGCCACACGAAGATTCCAACTGATCCACCAGTTGGTGGATCCACCAGTTCGTTTCCAACTCTTTGCTTCCCGCGTAGGAGCACCCATGAGTTCACGGATACGGATACCCGTGATAATTGTTCGAATGAGTCCCCCATAGCGGGCGTCTGCAAGTACAATAATAAAGCAGAGCAGTTGCAGTCACACGATTGAACCGGCAACTCGTCATTCCTGTAGACTAGAACTCGAACATGGTGTCAGAAGCGTGAGAGTTGATACCCGAAACCAGGAATCGTGAAGGGAGTGAAGTTGGTTGCCGCCCGTGGAGTTTTTAGGCGTTTTGATCGTTTGGAGCCGCGCTCACGTCACGTCTTGCTTCGTCATGGCGGCCGCGAAGTTCCCGCCACCCGAGCCGTTGTCATTCAGAAACTCCGATTGGGTGCTTTGGTGCCGTCGATTCGAACGTTTTCGATCGGCTAACCAGCTCAAAACGGAAAGTGAAGAAGATCAGATCAATGCGTTGATCTACGTGATGGGGCCGAGGGCAGAGAAGGTGTACGAGTCGTTGAAGATGCCCGAGAAAACCACGTATGCAGACGTCAAGAAGAAACTCACAGAGCACTTCTCAGCAGGAAGAAATTCGACTGATGAAATCGGAAGTCTCGTTACATGCAAGCAGAACGAGCAAACGGTAACACGATTCTATGAAGAGTTGATGGTTGCGGCATCGAGGGCAACGTTGAAAGATTGGAAACCCGATGACATCGTGCGGGAGTTGTTCATCATTGGATTGGCGAACAAAAAGATCAGCGACCATCTTCGTTATCGAGTGACGGAGAAATTGACTCTGGAGAAGGCTTTGACCATCGCGCAAGGGATGGAGAAGAGAACCGCGGGGGCGGATGAGACATTCGATTTGGGATTGGATGCGGTGCAGCGAGTCCGCGGCGCAGCGCGCCGTCGCCGACTTACTCCGGAGGACGAGAGCTCGTGTGGAGCTTGCGGATACCGCGAACACAGCGGAAAGTTTTGCCCGGCGATCAACCAGAAATGCTCAAGATGTCACCGGGAGGGACACTTTGCCGTAGTTTTTAACTCTAGTCGGCAGAGCGTGTCCGAGGTGGAGGTCTTGGAGGATGGCGATGCGCAGGCCAACGATCGTGATCTGTTCCTCGGAGAGATATCGGTCGACCCGTTGATCCGAGCGGGCGAAGAACACCCTGCGCGTTTTGTCTCGCTGAGGGTCAGAAACACCAGGATAAAGTTCAAAGTTGACACAGGAGCTGACGTCACGTGTCTGGATGTCGGTTCCTATGACGGTTTGTGCCCCAAACCCTCTCCGACCGTTTGCCCTGCGGAGCTCCGCTCTCTCACAAGTAAACCTTACGATATCGGTATGTCGCGAAGCCGGTCCGGAGCGATTCTATCCGGTTTGTGAAAAAGAAAAAACATGAAAAAAAGTTACAGTTCCGGCTGACGTTGAAATTTGGAGTTTTAAGAGCGATATCCGAGAAAGCTCTAAATCGATCGGAGTCATGTTGCGTTGATTTCAAAACGCCATAACTCGGCACCCTCCTGAGCGATTTTGGAAAACTTATTTTTGCCTGAAAGCTGTAGGAAATACGCATCGTTCTCGACGTCTCGAATCGGGCGTTTCCCCGACGTTCAAGAAGAGGACGAAATTCCATGCATTCTCGAGACACGAATGTTTCTCTTGGTCCTCTTAGAAACGATCGAACTAAATTGAGACGAACGCGCACACTCGTCCGTAGCGAACCAATCAGAAACACTCGGAAGTTCACCCCTCGACCGCTTGATTGTCCATAAATCGCTACGCTGACCGCGAACGCTGCATTCCAAGTGCCAAAGTTCTTCTCCTGGTAGATCCGTGGGCGAATGAGGAGCCCGGCCCATGGGTCTCTCCTCGAGAATTCTGCTTCGATCAGATCGTGGAGGATAAGTGCTTCCGGTGCGACGACGTAGCCTTTGTCAGATGCGCGCATTGCGAAAATAGCATCTGCCTCGCGCATGCGTTCTGTAACGAGCTTCACATAGATTGTGTGTAGTGAGTGATCAAAGCCCATTTATGTGAATGCTAGATGATGCGCCAATGCGCCCGATTTCCAGTGCGAGCTTCCGCAAACGTAGCAGGATAAGCTCCGAAATAACCAAAATAAGCATTCTCACGGGAGACTGAAGTCCATCACGAAATGGGGGGTACACCCCAGTTGGGCGACGGGACATTCGGGCGACGGGACATTCGGGCGACGGGACATTTGGGCGACGGGACATCTGGGCGACGGGAAATCTGGGCGACGGGACAGCCAGTCCTTGGCTGGAGCACGGCATGTCGCCCAAATGTCCCGTCGCCCGAATGTCCCGTCGCCCGAATGTCCCGTCGCCCGAATGTCCCGTCGCCCAAATGTCCCGTCGCCCAAATGCCCCCATCGCCCAAACGGTCCGGCGCCCAACTGGGGTGTACCCCGAAATGGGCAGTCGAACGATGGAAACGCTGTCTCATTGATTCGCTCTTCTTCAGCTCTCAACTCTCACCCGATGCTGGGAGTCTGAGCATTCGTAGGTCTGATGTTAGTGAATATCTAGCCTAAAGCTCTGAAAAGTTTTGCGTCTATCGGGGCGATGGAAGCGCTCGAGAGACGCTTCGATCGCTTCGTAATCAAGCCATCATGAATCATTTGACTACCTGAAGCTAACGACAAATCCCGTCTCTTTGTCAACAATTGTAGCTCTGAAAAGCCGGCCACAGCAGACAGTCACCGTGAGAAGCACAGGAGCTCAGGCCAACATCCCGGGAGAACCCTGTCCATATGCGTCGGTGCCGAATTCTCGTGGAAACTGATTGTCCGCTATTCAAGGTCCAGCATCCATCATTCCGCGGGTGAATGCAAATGGAATTCAATTGAGAATTGCCGGATCATTGCTGGGAACATACTTTGGCGAGTTGTACGAAGAGACGATCGCGAGAATTCGGAGTGATGTGGAGAATAATGCGATCTGTATGTTTGGATAACGACCCCGAAGGACGCTCTGGCTCACAATTACGTGAGGCTGCTGGTTACCCATGTGAGAAAAGCTTCTCGTGGCTCGTAGGTCATCTCTATTCAGATGATCAACTGCACATGCTTGGCACATGCACTCCACTATGTTTGTGACGACATTCGATGTCTGTTGCCGGAAGTCGACAGTCTTATTGCTAACGTTGAGGAGGCCTTCTCGAAGGCACCGTTACGGGTCATCGCTCGGCCGCCTTCCACATTTTCACCACTCCTTCCGCAAGCCGTACTCACTTGACTGGGGACTTGGTCGAGTTTCGCGAGTAGTATGCCTGACATTTTGACGAGATCCGGCGAGTGCTGAGTGAGCTCGATGCAATCGACTCGGCCTCGATTTGGGAATCGCAAGACAGCCTGTCAAGCCCGATCATGAAAGCTGAACTCGCGCGTATTGCAACGAATTATTTAGATGTGCCCGCTACATTGAGCGTCTTGAAAGCACTTAGAACGTGACGACGACGCAGAAAATTTTGGAGGGTATCCGCAATGCTGCCCCGGGCGAAGAGGGTCCTCATGAATCATGAGTTGCAGTGAGTTCCCGCCAAAAACCTTGGCCTGGAAATGCTGATGAACATTAGCCGTGTACTCCAAGTCCGAAGAGGTGGTGAAAGAGCAGCCCGCAGCGTTCAACCCCGCATCGCTAGCGAACGTAGTCGTGGAGCGATCTTTCTAGCTGCACGAAAATTTGCTTCCAAGTCGTCGACATTTTCTCTATCCTCACAACGCTGGATCCCACCTGGTATTGATGTGAGATTTCCCAAAGCCGAAAGATGACGATACGATGCTCGGGAATTTCTTTTCGTTACACAGGGTGGTCAGCTTTAACAGTAACAGTAACATGGCTCTTTATTCAATGATAAAGGATGATGCTAGCGCTGCCGAGTGCAGCGCCAGGTGAAAAGGTTTTGGACAATGTTGGTGCGAGTCGCGATAACCGGCCGTATGGTAACGGCGGATCTAAGTCTGTTTGTTCGAACGATGGAGAACTTGGCCACAATGGGCGATCGGAGGATGCGGGCTTTGGCTCGGGCATCGGCGGCCTTGTGGAGATCGACAGTAGTAGGCAACTCCGCGGCCACAGAGTCACGGGTTACCTGGCATCTGAGGGCAACAAGTCTAACAAAGCGAGAGCGGGCTCTTTCGAGTCTTGCGATGTCACCCTTGAGTCCGGGGGACCAAACGGGCGCGCAGTACAATAGTTTAGGTTCGACAAGAGCACGGTATAACTTTGTGTAGAATGAAGTGCGTTTCACTATGAAACTTCTCATGATGAGATTGCAAACAATTGAGCATGATTTTACATCGGAAGCAACATGTTCCCGAAAGAGGAGATTGTTGGGAAATAGTACTCCGAGATCACGCGTCATGGGAACGAGAGGGACAGGAGTGCCGTCAATTTTGTAGACTGAGTCGCAGGGCTTCGTCATCATGACCATGCACTTTGAAGTAGAAAGTTCCATGCGATTTCTTACGGTCCAGGCGACGACCTCATCGATCGCTCGTTGAAGCATTCTTATTCGATCATAACTCCGAGCCCACTACCCGGATTCTGATGCTCCTCGTTTTCAAAATGAAGCTCTGGCACTCGGCTACAAGTTGCGATAGACCAGCGGTTCCCGATTAGTTTCCGTGCCCGGCCCCTTCACCGGGCGACCTAACGATCTGGGCCCCCCTGATTTTGTCTTTTGAAAATATCTTGCGGATTTGGTCGTGCATGATAAAAAATTGTCTTGATAGTTACTCGAGGTCATAATTGTCGTTGATGAGCGGCATGCTCTCGCTTCTGCATAATAATCTTTTCGATCTGCGCCTTCGTCTTACTCATTGCGATTCTCATATCGAGAGATCCAAACGCGACTGGTACTTGTTTTTGAGTGTCACCAGCGTGCTAAAGGCGGATTCGCACAGATGAGATATTGAGAACGCAACCAGAACCCGGATAGCTCTCTCGGCTAGCTTCGGGGTACTTCGGGAAGTGACTGAGCACCAACGTTCCTCCAGATTCTTGCTTTCGGAGTCCATATGGAGTGCTCGATAGGGATATTGCATAGCGGCCCCCCGAGAATCGTCTCTTGGCCCCCTGGGGGGCCAGGGCCCACCAATCGGGAACCGCTGCGATAGACCGTTCGTCTTCATTTCAATTCGTTCGGATTTGAGATCCGACTCAAGGAAGAGAACGAATCTTCTCTTTCCCCCGACTTTGAATGACTGTCAAATCTTTCAGAGGAGGCGCAGCGAAGTTTGTTCGGTCGCGTTTGAAAGCCGGTCTAACCGACAACATTTGCCGGGGGTTACCCCCAGGTGGGAAGATTCGCCGAGCTGAAATTCTCCGGCAGCATGGCTCCGACGAATTATTGCTCACAGCTCCTCTCGACGGAGCCTATGACTCGACCGTTCCGGAAAAAGAGGAAGGCGTGGATTTTAAGTTGGACAGTCATTCAAAGTCGGGGGGAAGAGAAGATTCGTTCTTTTCCTTGAAGCGGCCCTCAAATCCGAGCGAATTGAGATGAAGACAAAAGGAACTGTCGGACGAGTGCAGAAACATCATTTTGAAGAAAAAAATTGATTGTCGGAAGTGCACACCTGCACTTCCGTGGCGAGGGGAGCGGGAAAACGCGATGACAACATCGAGGCGGTTATTGTCTGCGGAACATTGGAGATTCTCCTCCCGCGTTGTTCCTCAGTTTCTTCTTCCCTTGCTTTTCTCTGTCGTTTCGCATTTTACCAATATTGTGGTATTTTCGCAGTAGGCGCCCGCCGAGTTAAACTGTGCCGCGACAACGCGGCAACGCGGCGACTTGAGCGAGCATTTAGGAAGATAGCTTGAAGAGATCTGCTTGTTCGTGCCGCTCGCTGCGCTTGCGGGCAGAGAAGAATCCAACTGCTCCAGCTGCAGCTATCACAGACCGATGAACAGCTCCGGCATTAGTTTCACTCAACTCGCCATCCCCGCGTTTACGTTGAGCCATAAGGCGGCGGGCGCCTACCGAAAGAGAACCAATATTGTTAGCACCCTTCGTTTCCTCCAACGAAACACACTGTCTTGCTCGTGCCCTCCCGACCTCATGACAACGAAGCGCGGATTCTCTCGGTTCTTCCGGCGTTGTGTTCCATTAGCGGCAGACCTAACCGTGGCGACTAGCCTATTATGTTAAGAAAGACGCTTCCCTCAGCTGTACCCCATATTTGTGCTTACGGATCGTCTCTTCTCGACGTCCATTGAGTATATCGCGCTTTCTTCGGCCCGCCCCCTCCCTGGTGAACTTAAAGGCGTTTTCCCGCAAAAAATCACGGTAGGGGGGGGGCGATCGCCTCCCATCTTTTCCCCGCTACGCCACTATGGCGCAGAGCCATGTAGCGACACCAGTGGCGGCGCCAGCCATTTTTTTTTGGGACGCTTGAAGAATGATTTTTTTTGGGACGCTTGGATTTTTTTTTTGGACGCTCAGAAAAATCTTCCGGGAAATTTTCTGATCGTCTTTTTGCATGAAAACTGCTATGCGAGCGCCCGTAATACCGGGGAGTACAAGTAAAATCCGGAGGTGTTGTTTATTCATAGGTCTCGGTGAGTAGTAGAACTCCTCCCGACAGAGGAATGCCAACGCAAAATGAAATCTAGAGTTTCCTTGACACGAATTGGTTCAAATGTACACGGCAGAAAAATCGGGACGCTACAGCGTCCCAAGCGTCCCGCTGGCGCCGCCACTGAGCGACACTGATCACGTTTGCATGCGGAGAGAGAGAACGCTAGAAGCGTGGGTAGAGTGTATTTCTCGCTGTTCTGCCCATATGAGAACTACTTCCCGAAGAAGAGAAGTAGCTCGGCAATTCAGCTTGAGTGGTTACTTAAGCTTGAAATTCGACTTGTTGTCCTTCAGTATTCGTTCTCCAGAGGCCACCGACTCATTCTTCTCTCGACCTTGAAATCAAACGGGCATGCTCTTTTCGCCGGGCATGCTCTTATTAGCAGGCATTAATTGGACAATCGAAATAATCAACGGGCATGCTCTTTTTGCCGGGCATGCTCTAATTCGCGGGCACCTATCGGCCAATCGGAATATTTGACAGGCATGCCCGTCAATTAGAAGAAATACGGTATCTCTCCGTCGTCACTAACAATAAGCAGCGCGTTTTGCGACTCGGAGGTCACCTGAATGTGCTCCCTCGCGAGATTACGTTATTCCTGTCGTGTAGGTGCCTTTTGGTGTGTGAAGTGCAGCGCTCTTGCTCGGTATCTCTAGGAAACGAGGCGGTTATCGCATCGGAGATTTCGTCGAATACGTCGCGAGGCGCTTCGAATTCAGAATTCACCCGTCTCCCAGAAGCAGAGGATCTGTCGTTCATCTACATGGGAGAACACCGGTTTGTCTTCGCCACTCTTGTTCGCACCGCAGTCTGAGCTCACATTGACGCTCCGAGGTCGCAAGGCCCAACCCAAAAGGTTACCCTGCTGTTCAGCGCACAGATTTCCCTCGAGACCTTGTGCGCCAGAAGAGCTGATTCGGGGGAATACCTCAAGTTCCTCAGGCGGCCTCATGTGGGTTTTGTACTTCAAACGCCTGATTCTGCGTTTTTCTGATATACTCAAGCTGATAATGTGCGCTAATAACTAACTTGACCGGTAGTTCATCAACATCGTCAACAAAGGTCGACATGCGGGGACAGAATGATTGTTCTCTGCGGCTCATGTTCAGACATCCGAAAAATTCTGTACGTTGGATCTGTGCCAGAAAAACTTGTCACCACGAAGTGGGAAGTCTTAAAATTCGCGAAAATTGGGTTGATGATCTCGGTTCCACTGCGTCTCCATTTTCTCCGACATCAAGATGATCCAGGTCACGTTATTGTCATGCGTGAGCTCGTGCAGCGTCTCTAAGCGAACCAAGATATTGCTGCTCACGTTGGCATAAATCATGGAGAAAACTGCCAATGATAGTTCAGAATCCTCGTGGTACACGCAGTCACCGGGGATGCCTATGCGGTGCATCCTGCTGATGATGCTGAAGCACGTGAGAAGTAAGGGGATTCTGCAGCATAAAGGAATGAAAGCATCGCGAGCTCTCTTCACTTCGCTTTGTATGAGCTCAAATATCTTATTTCCCTGCGCGGTTTTCTTGATCATCGGGAAGCCATCTCAACTCCGTGATTCATCGACCGTAAGAATGTCCCACTCGTTTGGGTCGCTCAACCGGTACGCAGACTTCGGCTCCCAGCTGCTAATTGTAAGTCAAAGTAATCCCGCGAGTATTATTGATTGCATACAAAACGATTTGGGTTCCTGGGTACGCCGCTCACTAGTTCAAATGAAGATGTGTTTGTCTGGCCGCGCGCAATTTGAAGTTACATTCGTTCAAGCTCGAACACTGAAATTACATCACTTCTCCCTATGAGGACAAAACCGTGCAACACGCTCGCTGATTCCCCGCCAGAGTTAATATAGTCCGGACAACTTTGTAGTCGAATCGCAACACAACCGCTGAGCTTGTCAAATTTGAAACGGGCGACTTGCAATGTGTCCCATAACTCAACGAGACGAAGTATCTCCATCGTTTCCACTTGCCAGCCTCCGTGTCGCACACAGACGGGAGTCAGCGAAAGTGGCAGCAACAAGTTATCCGTTTCAAGGCACTTAGCGATGTGTCGAGAACCTCCCGTTTCACAGAGACTCGGCAAGCGAATGCGTGGACAGCACCACTCAAAACCGTGGTAGCTTGTGCGACTTTCTGGCCGTCGCGGCAGCGAGCAGAAACGCTGAAATGGGCCGCCTCGCGCAAATAGGCGTTCCGCGCAAATCGGTGTGCGCCGCGCAATCGCAGAACGCTGTTCATACGATATTTCGGCCTCGACTTCCTCGAGGATCCACTTCACTATGATCTCTAGATAGGCTCGGCGTACTATGCTGATGATGATAATGATGAAGACAGAGTGCTCCTCATCAAATAGAGGGAGGAACTCAATCGAGAATCGTGTCACGGACCCTCTGGGGTCACGGAGCCATCGCAGACTTTTATTTCTCATGTTTGTGCGTCTCGTCCTTTTTGACGCGAAAGGGTCTCTGTTCAGGCCACTGAATACTTGTACTTCGTCATTCATGGTGAGGTTTTCTGTAACAAAGTGGCACCCTCAAACGGCGTCCAGGTTGCAGTGAGCATGTTCCGGTTCCCTCAGGGAGGTATTGGATTTACGGTAGAACCTGTAATTCAATTCATCTAATCCTCTGACCCCTGGGAGGGGGTCTCCGATGACGATTCAATACCCCACCATGAAATCCGTATAAATAATAATCGTTTTATTCGGTAACAAAGGGGCGTGTCGGCAACGGGTTTTCAGCAAATTGAGCGAAACCAAGAGTTTGATCCGCCATGTCTCACAGCCAGTGTGCAGGACTTGCGAGCGCATTGCTGTTTCATGCTGCCGCCGAACAACTGTTGTTCGGAACCTTCGTCGAAATGTGTCAACGACCCGATGACGCATACCAAATCAGCAGAGGCGCGATTATTGAAGCTGGCGTAGATTAGTATGAGTTTACACAAAGAAGATCGTAACAGTAGACATTCTGCCCTACCAATATGATACCTTGTAGGACAGGTGTGGGAAAGTCGTAGAGCAGAGGGATCTGATGCACGTCAGCAGTCGATTCATCGCTTTCCATATTTCTCGGCGACTATATAAAAAGCTTGTGCGTTGGATTCGCGGCACATCAACTCGAGCATTCAGCGACAAGCTCAACCATGAGGGCAACTTTCCTTATCTGCATCGTCCTGCTTTTCGTGACGATCATTTTCGTTCCGCAAGCTCAAGCCCAGCCAGGCCAGGACAAGTGCACACCGAATGGTAAGCGAAGTCATACTCCGTTATTTTCAGAGATCTCCGCTCGCCGAGAACGGCCCCGAAAAATGCCAGAACCGTTCCACTGACACAAACTTGTCCCACAGGTAGCTCATGCAAGTCTGACAGTCAGTGCTGTAGCAACTACTGCAAATTGAGATCCCGCAGTGGCTTCCGTATCTGCGCTTGAAAGTGAACGTCCAAAACCTACTTCCGCCGTATCGTAGGGAACTACGGAGAATCATTGTTTTCCGCAAGCTGTCGCTCATTTCACTGCGATGATTTGGCGCGGGTGTCGAAGACAATAAAGATAGGTCGAGGAGCTTCTTTGTTCTCTTTTCTCGCTACAAAAAACCGCGGTTAACCGCACATATTTTGCGGTTTTTAACCGCGAAAAAACCGCACGTAATTATACTTGAAGAACCGAAATGGAGAGGACACGATTCAAGCTTCATCGTGGGGTGATAGACCTCGCCACCCTCCCCTACTCCTACATCATGATCATGAATCATGAGTCGAAGAATGTCGATGATGATATATCCTGCGCCGTCCGCGGGAATAGGGGTGGCCATTTCGCATGAAGGGAGCAACGGCTTTCGGGCAGCTCTGAATCAGAGCAACAGGCAGAAGGTCCGATCTCATTGGTATCGCAAATTTCGCATCCGCTTGCTATGAGCGACTTCAAGAAAGTTACCAAAGCCAAGAGCTGGGTATGGAACTGGTTTACGAAGAGTTCGGCGGAGGCCCATTGCACTGTGTGCTTGCAGGTAAGAAGACTTCGAATGAATTGAGGCGACTAACATGGAAGAGCGAAACTTCCACCTGACTATGTTCCGCCCTAGGGAATCAGTTGAATGGACATCCATTATTCCCTCAAGTGTCTGCTTCGCGTAATACTTCGTATATTTTGAACGAATCAGCGAGCGCAAAACTATAGCTTGCGTTCCGGAGCGTCAGCGAAGACGACGAAGGGCGTATTTTCGTAGATTATAGCAGAGGAGTCTTGCTTGAATATGAGTTTCTGTCTTCTGCCGGTTTCATGTTGAGGAAAGCTGGCTTTCGAAGTTCCAGGATTGGTACCTGATTGCATGATCTGTGGACGGTGATCAGTTGGCCCGCAAAACGCAAACTGGTGCGGATCTCGGGGACGATCTCTAGAGCCCCGTTGGTTTGCACTGGTAGGCCTGTCCTGGTTCGCCATATCGCTTTCAGGAGAAAGTTTAGAGAATCTAATTGAAGCGGGTCACACTAAGGTAGAGTTATGCAAACTCACTCGCTCCTATCAACTTCGAACTATGATCTGAACATTCGGAAAGTGAGCATGGAAGTGAGAGAAGAGTGAAACACTGAACATCTATGATCAGTCAAATTCTCCATGAACGGCACACCGCCATGTGGCCCACGAGTTTTACGGTCACTTGACCCTATTCCGGTCAGGTTCCGTACCCGTTGTAATCGCCCATTCTCTCCTCCTCCATCTTCTAGAAACTGAAAAGCGACCGTTCGACGAGTTCGTCGATGACCCATCTAGAACGCAAGCACAGCATAACCAAAATTACCCCTGTGCCCCAATCACCGAAAGGAATCGCCAGGAGCCGATCTCCTGACACAGGGCTTTGCGATATCGAGGCGGCGCGGGATATGGGAGAGGCCGCCATTCGAAGTATTCAATCCAGCTAAGAGGAGAAGACAGATTCATCTGGATTCGTTTCTGACGAAGAAACACCCCATACGGAGTGAAGCTCAACGCTTCATATGCGAACTCAACATGAGTCTCAATCAAGTAGCCACCTCAGCAACCGTAAGGAGAGTGCTAATTCGCGCTTACCCACACGACGCGCCGCTTCCAAGGTCGACCGCTACGCTGAGGAAGCACCTCAAGGAGGACGTGTCGAGAATCAGGAACGAGCTCCGTGATAAATGCGAGTCTATTACAAAAAGAGGTATGGATTCCTCACAGACAAATATGCTCATCATATTACCGTCATGGACTGTTACGCAGCTCTTCATTAACTTTTCCGTTTCTGTTCTTCAGGCTTGAAACTAACTATTTCATTCGACGAGGCGACTTTTCTCGGGTCAGATCGATACCTAACATTGAACGTTCATCACCACGAGGTTATCCTAGGAGCATCAAAATCCGCACCACTCGGACTCGTCCGTGTAGAGGAACGAACTACTAGGGACTATATTTCGGAACTCATTCGTGCTCGACTCGGCGATTTCGGTCTTACGAGCGAATCTGCTCGGCCTCCATAAGCAACAGTGTTTCTCGCATGGCCTCCATTTGATTGTCAGGAAAGTTGTCTGCATTAGCATTCGATCTCGCGATTCTCAATGATGTAGAGGGCGACGATCAAAACGACGACGACGATGAGAGCGGAGATGAGATTGCCGAGAGTGATGAGAGCTACGATGAGGATCACGAGGAGAATGAGAGCAACTATGAAGGAAGCGAGGGGCTGGTTGGATCGACTGTGTCGCCCGACTGAGGTCAGTCGCAGGGGGAGGACGGAGAGGAAACAACGAGAATGACCCTTGGCCCGGCCGTTCAGCAGCTCCGAAGAGTAATACGAAGCTTCAAAAAGAAGCCAAACCTCATGGACGAAATCCGGAGGGTGACTGCAAGAGGGGATTTCAACGGAAAGAAATTGAAACCGAAACTACATTGCCCTACAAGATGGCATTCAACTCTCGATATGATCGATCGCGCTCTTCGGATACTGCCTGCCTTGAACTATGTACTCTCGAAACACGGCGACCCCATAAGTGCCAACGATGTGTCAACTTTGAAGAAGATTGTTGAGGTTCTCGCTCCTTTCAAAAAAGGCATCTTGCAAATATGCTCTGACAGAGCAGCTCTCATCGGCGCTGACCGGGTGTTCCAAGTCATCTTCAGCGAGCTAAACCGCTCCGGTACCGCGTTGGCTGGGGTCTTGAGTGAGCAACTGAAGAAGGAAAATCTCAACCGACGTACCATACTCTCAACGACGCTCGCAGTTCTGGAGGATCCGCTATATGACTTTGCCCTGGAGAATTATCTCGGCCAGCGACGGCCGTCCGAGCAGCAGCTACTGAAAATCCTCTCCGAAATCGCTTCTTCGCACTCTGAGATTCACGAAGTTCCCTTGGAAACCAACTCATCGGTGAGCTGTCGTTATTATTCGTGCCATACATCGTTGCGGAAATTCCAGGATTCGATTGAATCCTATATGCATGTCGAGTTCGCCTGTTACAGATGGAAGTCACCTGGGAACCCATTTTCAATGAGCCTGCGACCCACATCAACAGGGAGGGAACACTTGGCGCTGATATGCTCGAGCAAGAATGGGCTAACCATAGGGTCAGCCGTGGCCGAGGCCCCCTCCTCAGCATCTGTCGCGACGTCTTGACGGCCGTACCGCCAACATCGGTACGACCTGAGAGAGATTTTAGCATTGCGAGGTAGATCCTGGGAGACCATCGTGTGAGCTTTTCCCCTTCCACTTTCAATGATATCTCCATGATGCGCCGAGCCCTCCTGAGTAAAGGCCAGGATGTTTGAGGTTGGCTGATGCAGCCAAATCAGGTCTAGTCTCACCAGTGAAATGGAATAAAAGACGTCTTCGTATTATGCAAAAACTATCTAATTACTTCTTTGCCCATTCGAGAACCACAGACGGGTGCGATGGAGTTCAAGGATGCTGACGATCTCGCAAATCTATTTGAGCTCATTCAAGGAGAGTCATCGGCGGAAAGCAGCTGGCTGATGTCACACAAATGCAAGTTGTCCACTTTCAAGCCACCATCCACGAGAAATTATCGGGAAATTCAAGAAATTGAATGCGGTTTTTCGTGCGGTTATAACCGCGGTTTTCAGCTTGCGGCTCGCGGTTAACCGTAAACCGCGGTGTTTCAATTTTGCGGTTATTTGCGAGGCCTAGTTCCTGTCCTTCTTCGCACAAGGGCAGGAACGGACGGCTCATGTATCGCTCGTCTTTGCGCGCTGAATGAGGTGAATCCTGTGTATGCACCGCGGGCGGTGAATTGTGACTTCTGCTGCTGTGTTGCCTTAGCATACATATCGGCGAGGGGGCAATATTCATCCTGGCGAGATACTTCTGGAAATTCGTGTGTCCTTTGAGCAACCGACCGGTGTGGGCGGTGAGACTAAGCATCTGAATATGGAATTTATGGTCATTCGGGCCGACGTAACGGTATTTGCAATGTGACCATCAACTTGAGCTCGGTCGCGATTCTGATCCCTGAGTCACGTATGATTAGAGATTTCTGAGCATCTCCTTCGGATTTTCTGCAGAGCCACTCGGAGCGAATGTCTAGGAAAGAATTCTCGGCTGAAGCGTCCTCGCGGATTTTGACTGCAGAAACCTCTCCTTACCACAGGAAATCGTGAGTCAAATGAAAGACCCCCCCCCACATAATTTTTCCTTCCCATGTTAAGGTCCTATACCTCTGTGACCGGAGTGTCGAATCGCCCCACCCATAACATAGGGTCGCCCCCCCCAAAACAAAATCCTGGATACGCCACTGCCCCCGATAGGTGATGATAATGGCTGTGCGCCGTGGCAGGCCCGGTACAGCGGTGTGGTTCCCTAATGAGCTCGGCAAGCGGGCGGGATGGGAGAAAGAACTGTGGAACATGCGGAGAATCATTGAAACTCGCTCAAACTATAGACAAGAAACCCTAGATATCGTGGTTGAAGAGAGTTTCTGTCATGGTGATAGGTTCCATGGAACATCGTTGCTCTTGGAGTGCGTTCCCGGCGGCCGAAAATTGCCCCTTCCGGTTCCGCCTAAGTCGCTGGGATGGATGAAGCCAAATTTGCTTTCGCAGCACCATGCGAATCATCCCCGGTGCGCCGCACAGATCTCGGCAGCGCCTGGCGTTGCAGTCCGGAGTGCGGCGACGCGGCGCGCCAGCGATCTCGTGACGCGGCGCATAGCCCTGCTCATGATCCGTCACGGAAGTTCGCGTAGCTGTTCCCCCAGGCATGGGCCAGAGACGCCAGACGTTGTCCGAGGCCGAGTGACGCTGACCTGAATTTCAGAGCCTGATGCTGAAGCCTATTTGATGCTGCACACCTTTTCGGTAAATGGATAGAACTTTGAGAATGCTCCGAAAGATTAGATTAGATTGCAGAAGGAAAATATGAGGGAAACAATAACCGACAGCGAGATTTGCTCATGCCAGCTAGGAACCTGTTTCCAGCACATGAGCTCACAATCCATGGAAAGTTACCCTTGGGACTGTCAGGTGCACGCTAAAAAAACGTAGAGCGATAATAAATGTGTTCTGACACATAATCTCTTCGTTTCCTCTGCGCTATTCTCTGCCCGCTGTTCCAGGCTGCAGGCGAAAATGATTCTGTCAGAATCACATTCGCCGGTCGCATTCCGAAATTAGAAAACGTTAAATCTGTCTTGGACCTGAAGGTCTTCCCGAAGTCTGCGCTCTCTTATGAACCGACCGGATTCTTATCCGGATGGCGTGTGGAGGTCTGAAGAATAATGGGAAAGATGAGAAACTGCCACACGACTTTCCTTGCTCTCGGCGTCGTCTCTGTCTATGGGGGCGGTTCATGAAACCTCACCTGTTTTTTTATGGTAAGAGAACCCAATTCGGTGAATTGTCGCGAGTCGAGTTAAGTCGGTGATACCCGACCGGCTCTCATGGTTTTGCCGATACCGGAAACTCCGAGTGGACACTCAGCACTTCCTTTAATAAAATTGTCCCCAAGGTGTGAGATGAACTGGACCCCTGATTCTATGCAAATATTCCACCATCAGCGAAGAGCCTGAGGAGCGTTTCAGCGTGAGAACATCTTCGCTCCCATGACGCTCTTTCCATTGCAAAGGGCTAAGGGAGCTTCAACGTGCATGAATTACATCAAATCATCGTGGCATCATTATCCGAAGCGATTTGCAGGGAGAGCCGACTAAAGAGGACTCTGCGAACGCCATTCAGACAACAATACTTGAAACACGGGGACATTGACAGAAAGCGCTCATCTTCGTCGCCAGGGTCATGGAATTTACCGTATTTCTTCGTTTCTTCGTTCTCCGTTTCGGTGGCAGTGTGAACTATCCGCCAACTACCTCCGTAATATTCCTCGATATCCAGCAAATATTGTCAGCACCCCCCGTAATTTTTCCGTCCCATGTTGATTCCCGATACCGCGGTGTCCGAAGTATCCAACCGCCCCCCCCATAACATGGAACCGCCCCCCCGAATAAAAAATCCTGGCTACGCCACTGCGGGTACTCCGTCTTGACACCGACCCAGAAATGAGATCTCGATCGCGAGGTTTTGAATACCATCCTCAAATGGTCATCCGCTGCGAGCTTCTTCAGAGATGCTTTCTCTGCCAAATTGAGGTTGACACCATCAATCTCAGCCAGGAATGGGTCGCAGACCCACAGTTTCCCTCGCTGAGGATCTTCGTTCGGCGGATAGTATCGCCCGAAGGATTCTTCCAGAGATTGCAGGTGATCTCGTACAGTGTCGAGTACTCGACGATTCACGCGGTGTTCCTTCATGTATTCGTTGAAGTTTGGGAACATCTGGTGGTCTCCTCCTAGCAACGCCGCTCGCCACAGAGACAATTTCCCGATGAAAGCATCCATTTTTGATCGAAGCGTGAACATGTCGTTGTGCTCCCCTTGCAGGGAAAGGTTGAGCTCGTTCAATACCGAGAAAATGTCCGCCAGATATGAGAGCTTGGCCAGCCACTCATTATTGGTCAGGTGATCGACGAATTCCGACTTCTTCTGTTGCCGGCAGAAAACCGTGACTTCGTCAAGCAAGCTCAGGAATCGACTGGGAATTCAGCCCCTTGACAGCCACCTCGCTTCGGCATGGAGGAGAAGATGGGAATATTGCGACCCCATCTCATGGCAGAGGGCTTCAAACAGACGAGAATTTAACGCTTTTGCCCGGATTTCATCGACCATGCCGGTAACATCAGTCAAGACTTCGTGCAATTGTGGTGAGATTCTCTTGGCTACTAGCTGTTCTTGGTGTATGATGCAGTGAGTGGAA
Organism: Neoseiulus californicus; assembly: GCA_028455905.1. Classification (NCBI taxonomy): domain Eukaryota; kingdom Metazoa; phylum Arthropoda; class Arachnida; order Mesostigmata; family Phytoseiidae; genus Neoseiulus; species Neoseiulus californicus. Next base: position 1,136,368 of record JAMQGS010000011.1, read on the forward strand.
ATCATGTCCGGATGAGCAACCTCCTTGACTCGCGCGATGACTCCCGATAAGCGTCCCGTCATATTGGCGGCGCCGTCGGTGCAAATCCCGATACAGTTCTTCCAATCTATACAACGATCTCTGAAGTAATCATCGAGTACTCGAAAGATCTCTGAGCCTGTTGTTCGACCTGGGATATCCAAAGCACAAAGGAGCTCTTCCAGCACTCCGCTCTCGATCTCAATTCTCACGAAGCAAAGCAAAACGACTCCGTTCGAGACGTCCGTGGACTCATCGAGCTGGATTGCATACGATGTTGATTTTTCGATGAGCTGTAGAACCTGACTTTCAATGTCGTTCGCCATGTGCTCCATGCGGCGCTTGATCGTGTTGCGCGATAGGGGTATATGCGCCAACTTTCGGGCTTGTTGCTCACCCAAGACTTCTCGGGCAGCCTTCAATATACAAGGTTTTATCAGATCCTCTCCAATCACGTAAGGTTTCTTGGACTTCGCTATTTCGAGCAATATCATGTACAAAGCTCTCAGTAGGGATTTATCCGATGAAGTTATCCTCGTCATTGAGGCTCGTTGACGACTCATAGAGTCCTGCAACCTCTTGAAATACTCCATTGGTTTGTCAGAGAGATCTGGATGTTTGGTCTGAAGGTGCCTCTCAAGTTTAGACGGCTCCATTGACTCATTGGACAAGACTTGACAACAGACGAGGCAGAGAGGCCGTGGGTCGATCTCGGAGTCGAATTGTTGGATGAAGCCGAATTTCAGATAAACGGGATCGTACGGACGAACCTTTCGCCTCTCTTTCTCATTATTCACTCTTGTCGTTCTCATCTTCGGGGGTGACGGTGGAAGCTCTTCCTCGACAAAGTTCCGCTCAGATGGAGGGGGAGCGCTATCACATTCGTCGGTCCGTGCTTTCTTGCGAAAGAAATGCAAGATTTTCGCCTGATGCTCACCACTCGTCTTCCTCTTATTCGGGCTCGATAACAGAAACTTTTATGTCACTCAATCCTGGGACACGAATGACCACCAGAGTAAGGAAACGTACACAAACATCGAGGCCTTTTCCGCTTATCAACCAAGTTGAGACCAGCGCGAGCGTTGGAACTGAGCAGTGCGCTCCAGAGCCTCCCGGCAACCCTGACCTAACGAAGCTGACGGAGAGACAATATCTCCGGAAGACTGCGTGAGCAATGCAAGAAAATTCCGTGTTGATTCCTCTCAAACCTCGGTTGCAATCTCTGACAGTTTTCCACAATTCGATGCGAATGTCGACGGGACCTCTCTACCGCCGCCTGTTCGCTTCGTTTCACGAGAGATCACTAATTTCGAAGTATTTTTTCGCGGTCAACCTCACCAATGCAATGAATAAGTGGAAAAGTGGGGGGCTGGCAGGCGATTCTAGACGCTGTCCCCTGGGATCTTCATCTGGATGGATTTCAACGGTCGGAAAGTCCGAAAGAGGATTTGATACATACAATAGATTTCATATTGATCAGGATTGGCTCCCGGACCCCCGGTTGGCCACCGCTGTTCTAGACGCACAATGTGAGTGCGAGGGTATGTAATTTTGTCGAGGCTCGCCGAAAACCTCAAGGTCCGCTGAGAGAACCGGCGGAAAACTCGTACTCTCACTCCGAGGTAGCGTCCGCGAGCAAGGGGTGGAGCGGCGTCTCTCGGGAAAGCGCGGAAACTTTTGGCGAGGAAACGCCCTCAGGGACGCACAGGTTCTGCTGAGCTTGATTGTCCCATGAATACGACGAAGCGCGCTAAACCTATCTGTGGCTCAAGTTCGTACCTGGTCTTTTCGAGCAATTGCTATCGAAAGCGAGCGAAGTGTATTCGAGAATCAATTGAGGAGTGATCGAAAAGTAATCAATAACTGGGTGATTTACTTCTGTCGATCGAAGTGATTGGTAAAAGCGATTGACCTCATTTCCTTGACCATAATTATCCATTGGTGATTCTAACCACTCCTGGAAATTTATTGCGCCCGACCCCGAGTTCCAACTTGGCTCTACAGCGGTTTTTTCCTCGCGGTTTTCAATCGCAAAAAACCGCAATCAGCTTGCGGGATTCAACCGCAAAAAAACGCAACGGAAGTGCGGCTGAAACAGCGGAAACATGCATGGAAATTTCAAGGGAGGTGTCAAACCTAGGGTCGGAGTTCCGGAACCGGAACTGGCTACGCGCCTGAGTCAACCCTTCGGTTTGTGTTCCGCGTCACTTGACCCTCGGCTGCGAGTGCCCGCTCACCGAACGTCGAAATTACTTACCGCGGTCTTGTGCCAAAACTGGCAGCGATTGAGGAGACTATTCCAGGGCCAAAAAGTAATCCGGCTTCGCGAAGCCAGTCAGACACGTCCGAGAACGATCCCAAGCGGCGTCGACCGGGCGGAGTTGCCTCGGTGCCGCAGCCATAGATTTGGTATTTTTTTGGAGCCGTACACAGATACCGTACAGAACATCTCTCCCCTCCCATGCTCGAGCCTTCGGTGGATGGCTCCAGCGATGGTTCCGAGAATTACGGTTCTAGAGCTACCTACAATGGTGCTTCATCGAGCGGATAACTGAACCTCATTGCTTTGGCTGGAGGCTGGTACCGTTGATGGAGGCTTGCATTGCATACGTACTATTTTTCGTGATTTCGACTTCCGAGGACGGAGCGCGACCGACAGGAAGTGAACGTGCCCCGCAGCCGTTCGGAATGTTGTACAAGAGCTTTGGAACCGTGGGAATTCCACCTGTTGCAACAATCGCGTTCCTGATCCCGTCCGACCCGCTAACCCCCCGACCCCCCAACCCAACACGACCATATTCGCGGTTCTAGGACATCAGGCAGTCGTCAAAGATGGCAGCGCCTCGCTGTTGTCACTAGTCGGCTCTGAGCCTCCGGTTACAAGTCAAATAACAATACGAATTGCAGGGACCCGGACAAGCGGTGGGATTCAAGATGGCGGATCCCCGCCAACCAGCGAAGGCGGAGGCGATGAGTGGAAGGAGGCGATCCCGCGGTTGGAACGATAGGGGGTTCAATAATGCGGAGGGCTCCGTTACGTAGTACCGAAGAGTCAATGAAGTTCCTAATAGACAGGAAGCTTGATATATTTTTCCTCACTCCGATGGATTAAGAATACCTTCGAGCATCTGCGCTTCACTCCTCTTGATTTCCTCCGATATACGAATTGCTCCGTATGCTGAACAAGTCTCTCGCGGTTGATGCGGATCTTTGCTAATTATAGAGAGAGATGAGTGAAAAATCTTTCGTGGGTGAGACTATTCACAACGTGAGGGTTTATACGACACCGGCAGCTCTCGAGGCCGTCGGCAAAGATCTTTCATATAGCATCTGACAAATTATTTCATGTCAGTGCATTTCTCGTTTCGCATGTGTTTTTCGTGCATCACAGTTTGACTTATAGCGTCTATCGGCTCAGAATTCCGCGTAGGTTCGGTCACCGAATTCATGGGCCGAAGGCGCTAGGTCATAGGGATCTGCTTCCATCGGAATACCATTGGGAGTCACGTTGATGGCTCCCGTACACCTTGAAACATAGTTTTCAACGAGCTGTGGAAATTCGAAATCATGCGTTGCCTTCACTGGGCTTTCCTCCTCTACTTCAGAGCGGGATCGGCGGGCGCACGTCCGCCATCTAGAGTCCTATCGAATAACCTCGACCCGATTAGCAGAGGTTAGGGCGGCTGAGAATCCCTCTCTCAACCTACTCTACCTCATGCGCTGCTCTCGTATCCCCGCTTAAACGGCGGGCTATGAAAGAGGCGCTGACTAACTCTCGGCCACGGACCCCCTCGAAGTCTCATCGGAGGATACTCAGTTGAATACCAACGCTCCGTGCAGGCGTCACGCTCCCGTGTCCTCGAGAATCCAGACGGAACTTCATAGATTCACCCGACGACGCGTCAATCTTCAATCATCTTCAACGATGGCCACTGATCGTGGCACGTCCGCATCCATGCAGCAGGATCCGCAATCTCCCAAGAGGTGGGTGAAATTTCGAAATACGGTCTCGAATTCTCGGGAAATCGTTAGGCGACCAACGTTCGAATGCAGTTGTTCCTCTATGGTGTTTTTGCACTTCCAGGCTGAACTTCATGGATTTACCAAATGATGCAATCGAGGAGGTCGTTAGGTACGCCGAGAATTCGATCTGCGACTTTGCTCGTGCTCATCCCCGCTTCGCCGCGATCTCCAGCAAGATGAGATGGCCCCGACTCAGCATCAGGCACATCTGCACGAATCTGCAGCGCTCAGTGGCTCTCAACTTCCAGAGCGTGCGCTCTCTTAGCCTCATGCACTGCCATTCAGAATCATCGGTCATCTTGTCTCTCATCCTAAGGTGTCCACAACTGATCGAGTTAAACACGGTGAATTCAGGTTTGACGACACCGGATCTAGTCGAGAGCTTTACCTTCCTATCACAGTTGGAAACCCTGAGTTTCACCACTGAAGCCGGACTCGTGGGCGCCGAGCCGAGATCGTATCCCGATCATCTCAACATCAGGAGCTTATACGTCGAGTACGGTTCAGATGCTCTGCCGTTCGTGATCACCCTGATAAACTCTTGCGTCAAAATCGAGCGGCTGCATCTTATCGAAGCACCATTCAAGAGTGAGGTTTTGCCGCCGTGGTGGTTCTTCCCGGGCATCCACCAGAGGCGAGTGATGCCACCTCCGATCCCTTCAATAAGTCGAGAGCGTTGGCAGACGTTGCAAACCGTGATCTCCACTAAAATCCATCGCGGGCATCACAGAATGGAGTTCGACTTTATCTTCGGGAATCGCTTGGCAAGCAGAGACGTGACCTTTGAAGATTTTCACCCCGAAGCTGACATGGTCTACGATCGTGGATTCTTCAATGTGAAAACCCCACGGGAGCCGATCGTGGATTACGAGTCTCCCCTCCTCGACCGATTGTATATTGTAGGACCCGAAGATCCCGTCTGGCATTATGGGCAGCCTCGGCGACTCAAAATCACGAAAGAGCATGTCTGTATCGCTCGCGACTCCTTGCCGCGGTCGATGGCATCGTTGACCTCGCTCGTAGAGTTGGATTTGAGCGCTTGCCACACAAAACACTTCTCGGAGTTCTGGCCTCCTTTCTTCAAATCAGCCACATGTTTGGAGTCATTGACGCTGCCTTTCTGTCTCCTCGCTGTCAGGTACTGCAGAGGGGCTGCGGACGAAGAGTTCTCCATCGTGACATTATTAGAGACGCTGAAGTTGAAGAAGCTCAGTTGCTCTCGCCTGGATTGCAGAGACAGCTGCCACCAAAGTCCCGTGATGCCCAATCTCACCAGTCTCGTGCATGTCAAAGAGCTCCTGCTGATAAACCCTCCGACTCCAAGGGACTTCCTGCAACGGATCGCAATCCGGAGCTTGTCATGCCTCAGGATCGTTAAGAAGGACCATGGTTATTTGAATGTCGTGAAACTGAAGAGCTTTTTTGCGACGTGCACAAACTTGCGATTCCTCAAACTGGACTGGGAGTCTTTGCCTCTGGAGGAGAGGCTCATTTGGTGGCGGTTGAGTGCGGCCAATCTAAAGCAACTGTGCATATCAACGAGGTCTTCTAGACCGGTCGACTTGAGGATGGTTCGAAGATTTCTACCTGCATTGTGTCGAAATCTTCAAGTGCTCCATATTCATGCCAGTAGGCTTCCAAATGAAGCGCAATTCTGCAGTCTCGTGGCGGATGAAATAGCCAAGATCAACCTCAGCAGAGAGCACGATCCGCTCGGATCGTTACTTCCGTTACCGGGGACCTATCATGAGCACCTGAATATGATCCCAAATTTCCCGGGTCGAGCTTTTTGTTGCACCAGCCTAGACTCAAAACTGGACTTGATGAGCTGGAAAATCGAATGAAAATCCGGGATTTAATAAGCTGTGATAGAATCGTCGCAAGTGATTCTCGGGGTGGCTTGTTTCAGTATTCTTACTCGAAGGTCTAGTCATCCTCCCATACGTCTCCGGTTCTGCGTATATGATCCGAGATTCCCGAGGAGCTAAAGTTTGTTGTCCTTCAGATATACAATAAACGTCTTTAATTCAACTATTTAGCCGTCATATTGTGCGTGCATCCCTGAGACCGACAGGGATTTCGATCAAGAAGATCTGGGAGAAATTGAGGCGGTGACGACCGATCTGAGATTCCTCCAATCAGTCGTTTTCGGATCTGCTCGAAGAGCTCAATGTCAGCAGCGGAAAATTAATTGAAGCCCAATCTCTCCTGTGGATACAATCAGGGGCGGCCGAAGGGGTGTGCGAGCAGTGCCGTCGCACGGGGCGCCAGCCTGGTGGGGGCGCCATCCTGGGGAAATGCTCTCTCGGCGACCCATCGAGAAAGATTGAGAAAACGGTAGCTCAATCTTTTTTTCCATATTATTGCGAAAGTCCCGTCGAGGAATCTCGTGTGTCATCACTAGCGATTGGATTTTAAGGCACCGAAAAAAATTATAGCAGGTAGGCACTCAAGGATGCCGAAATGGGTACGGGAATGTGATGAAGAGACACTCGAAATCAGCGGAAAACCGGAAGGAGAACGACTTCAGGGCGATCAAGGAGATCGCGCTCTGAATTAATCGTTTGGCTCATCCTTGTTACACACGGAAATCGAGTGGGGCATCGTGTCGTCTGGAGTCGGACGACGCCTTCGATCAAAAAAAAGATCTTCATACATACGGCGGAAACGATCTCTTCACGCCCTCACTAACCAAAGGAGCAGACCGGAACGAGAAATCCTTGGTAACTGTGAGGCACCTACACAGGAGCTCGAATTTCGCCCTCTCGGAACGCGTCCGATTTGCAGAATGGTTTCTAATCCGACATCACGTTGAAAAATCCCGTGGACTTTGTCTTCGGTCTGCAACCTTCCAGCCCCCGTATCTTTGATGGTCTTCTCCACATCTTGGAGAATTGAAATTGTCGAATGCAACGATCTGGCGCTTCCGAGGCTCTCGATGCTTTCCGCCGGCCGAACCGATCATGATCATGTGTCGCGATCAGCGTCGCGAGTCGCTTCCGAAGCGAGGGCATACCGTATTCACTCTAATAAGCGGGCATGCCCATTAATTTTTCAATACCTTGAAGACGTGCCCGCTTATTGGAGTGAATACGGTATCTTCCTCGGTCGAGTACGCGACGGCATTTTATGCAACCCAGAAAGTCAGTAAGATCTGTGGATTTTGATGGAGTGAATAAGCGCCACAGGGTAGAGATTGGCCACACGCCGATAAAAATCCGGAAATTGGCAAACTTCCGTGATATTTTCGAAAAAAGCACTTCTAGGCATTTTGGGGCATTTGCCCGACCTCATCTGAGCGAATGGGATGAGGTGAGGAGGCGAGAGAGGGGGGGGCGCTCTCCGGCACTTCGCACGGGGCGCCAAGTACCCTAAGGCCGGCCCTGGATACAATGTTCAGTAGTCCGTCAAAACGGGAAACACGGAACTCGCGAGAACGATGCATCGAGGGCATCCGGTCAGTGACCGCCCAGGTTACTCGCATCTTCTTGAGATTCATTTCTGTAAACCGGAATCAAGCAGTCGATTTTTGTACCGGAGAGGCATCGCCGCTCCGCACTTTCAACCGCTGGATTCCTCACTTTGGAAACCCTGGAGGAGCATATCGCAGACTACGTCTCTTCCTTTCCCGACCGATTCTACACCGTAAGACCCGAAGTTCCATCCTGGCAGCACGGGCAGCCTCGGCAACTCTGATCATGGGACGCGCGATCCAGGGCCGTTCGCGGCTTCTGTTCCAGGCAATGGCGTTTCCGACTCCCACGGGCACACGTGTGTGGGCACACGAGGCACACTTTTTTGATCGTCGGGATGCATTTAATGTCGCGAAGGCTAACTCCGACCGGGACCAAGACACCATCTGACCCCGGAACCAGGGGGGTGTAGAAACCACTGCGAGTGGCTTCAATCGTCGGAGCTTTCCGAAAATACAACCTCTGAAGGTTTCAGAAACGTGGCTAGCGAAAGTATCAAACCACTCGCCGAGCGAAAATCTCAGAAGGTATTCAGATCCTTCCACATGAAGACTTGGATCGCGGGAGAACACACGCTTCCAAGAACGTCAACAATATTCATCAGAAACGAGTTTTGTACAACTGACTGCATAGTTATGGGATGCGGTGTCGATGTACACCTGGTTGGACCCTACTATGACAAGAATGGCCTGTCAACGAAAGGAGCTCAGGAAGCGTCGAAATCTTCGTCATCCATCCTTCATCATCGTCAGCGCTCCCCGGCCCAATGAAACGCTTTTGCCCCCCCCTTCCCTTCTCGACAGAAAATCCTGGCTACGCGCCTGGGAGCATCAGCGAAGTGGTCAAGAGCGATGATGATGATCCCTGTAACGAGGGTCTATGGGACGGACATGGCTGTGGGGGGGACCATGGCCCTCTTGGCCCCCCCCCCCTTGCTACGCTACTGGGGGCATGGCCCCATCTTAAATACGCCATTGACCGTAATACGAAACGTACCACAATGAGTGTTTTTCCGACGTGTTAGCGGGGTCTACGGCAGTGGTTCCCAAACTTTTCGTACCCGCGGACCCCTTCCGATCGATCATGAGTTTGTACGGACCCCCAAGTCTCTAATGCCACGTGAGTGTTCTAGGCACGCCCAGCATTTATACCATTTTCTGAGCTTGACAGTGAAGCCAAGTTTCTCGGAGATCTTCATCGAGAATGGTTTCGCATGAGGCTTGGGTTTGATGAGCTAGCTTGCAAATTCGTCATAATTGCGTATGAACGCCAGCGAATCTCCTCGCCGACCAGTCCCGCTGTCAAAGGAGAGAGAATTCCGGGAGCTGAATGAACTTCCATAACTCCGGAATTTATTTATTGATGAATATCATGGTGACTGAAACGATATTTGGCGATTGGAACAATGGTTCGTCTCTTCAGTTGGACGAATGTGAGTCAGTGTGACGGAGCATATTGGCTTTGCTCCGAGATCATAGCACGTATGTCAGGCTCAATGATGGAAATTTGAGACGAAGATCCGCCTCGACGTTGAGGCGATTTCGCTTGCTCGTTTTCAATCCTGCGAGCGCGGAGAAAGCGACCTCGCAAGCATGGGTGGTGGGTCAAGGTGGTAAGTCAAAAAACCTACGGCGACATAGTCTGCCGATTTATGATCTGACAAGTCGGCGATGCACCTGGGCCGGCAAAAGTCGACATTACTTGGAGCTAGGGGCCGTAGTCCAGCGCCCAGGGTCTAGTTGACGCTGAGGCCCACTAGTTCCAGGAGCCCAGTTAACGTTCACCGAGCTGATGGGGGCCTTGGGCTATTCCCGGACTGTAAAGCTCACCCGGAAATTTCATGGCGTGCGCGATGTATCCGCTTCCACGCGGGATCTGCCCGATGTATGTGTACCTATAGAAAATTGGATAATCGCCCGTCCAGTGCGACTCATCGGGCTTGAATTGCGGTAAGCATCGCAAGCGATCGCCTCGAAGTTACTCATTTCTGAACATGGTTCAGGGTCAGAGCTACCGGAAACGGAATCTTAAACCTGCAGAGCGCTTCGTCTCATTGTGCTGGAAGCGATCAACGTTTGAACGGTGAAGCCGGAGAAGTCAGTGACCCACTCTTCAGACGCGGAAAAAGTCGTCGCGGCCCCCCAAGAACGGTCTCGCGGCCCCCTCCGGGGCCACGGACCCCAGTTTGGGAACCACTGGTTTACGGTACTAGAAATGCGATTCCCAGACATATTCAGACTGAAGTTCTCGGCGGCCCGGAAGCGCTCGGCGTCGAAGGTTCTATGTCAGATTAACAACTTCCAAGATGTCGGAGAGGGCATAAAAGTAAGTTCACTCTCTGGCACACACTTGACTCTGAAATCCGACCCACTGTGACCCAACCACCTCAAGCCCAACCAACTCAGGAGTGCCAATTGATCGCATCGCTTCCAATACAAAATATCGCCAAAAACCGGATTTCGCTTCCACGGCCGTCATCTTCTCATTGTTCATGTGACGCTTGCCCGGCGTCGAAGCGTAGACGATCGGCTCGGCGCCGCACAGTGGGCCAGCAGCGGCCAAAAGTCCGCCGCTGATCGGAATCCTGTCGCAGAAGCGCCTGAACGCAGTGGTATCATTTTCCGATGTGCTTCTTCGCTGGCATGCAACGATACTCCCTAATAATTTTCTGTCAAGGACTTGCGGACACTTAAGGGAAGGGATGAGTTAAAAAGGCGATTGGATTTGCAGGGACGGTTTAAGAGGGATTGAATAATTGTATCGGATCATGATTATGATTGTGGATCGAGATTTCCGAATCTTTTCGGAACGTGTTTACATATGGACCCGATATAGCAAGCATGCTCTTGAACACATCTTCGTTCGTAGCTTTTAGGCTCGTTCCCTCTGCGTGAAAGATTCTTTGATGGCGATGTACTTTGTTCTGGGCTCCTTGAGCCTCCTACATCTGCAATACAGTAGAAGCTCGTTGCAACGAACCGCGTTACAACGAATTTTCAATTCAACGAGCTGATTTTTATTTTTTGTTTGGACGCCCATAGAGATAATGTCGAAAAACCCTTGATAGAGCGAATTCCAGTGCCACGAACTTTCCAGTAGAACGAGCTGAAAACGGTGCCGATGATGGCTAAAAGTTCGTTGCAACGGATGCATCAGAGCTTCGCACTCGGAATGTCGGATCAGAGCACGTTCTCGGTTGACTGCGATGTCAAACTTACACTCCGGCCGGCCAGCGCTGACGTTCGAAATCGTTCCAACTCGTTTTCCGGTACATTTCGTTTCAGCGAACATTCATTATAACGAACTGATTTTGGTGGCACCAACGTGTTCGTTGTAACGAGCTTCTACTGTAATTTCACTTCCATGGACTTGGAACTTTGTGAACCGTATTCGGCATGGAGAACCACGGATAACAACTGACATAAAGCCCGGCTGTCGACTTGCAATGCCGGGAGAATTCCTCGGCTTGAATTTAAGAATTGGAATTGATGGTGTCAAGAATGGTACCGAATCGTTGTATGAGTTTGCAGTCGATGTTCAGAATGTCTGAGGCTATTTCCGGATCGGCGAAGAAGCGCCGAGAACTGTTCCCATCATTTGTGTTGTTCCCCATGCCTTGTTTGACTACATTGAGGTTCAAGCCGAGGGTCTCTCTGAATCGAGATTGAATTTGTGCTTTTCGTTGAGCTTTGAGCTCCTCGTGGGCTGCTGAAGTGACTCCCCATCACTTGAATGGTAATCGGTACGCGATTTATGGAAGACATTCCATGGATTCAATACGAGCATGCAGGGGCGAGAGAGAGAGAGAGGCATACTTCGACGTTGTCTCTCCTCCGTAAATCAGATCGAACTCGTTCATCTCGCGTGGCAGTTTTCCACACAGTGAGCACTTCATCATGTATGTGGTTCGGGTTGTTGATCGTCTGGAAGACTTTGCCATGTATCATGCATAAGATCCTCTGGAAGCTGAAGAAGAAACGCTTGCCGTTTACCTTCACATCACTCCTTGTCAATCGAGAGATTTCCTCCTCGATTCGGCTGATCTCCGTCTTGATCATAGTGGCTGACTCTTTGGTGAACTCAAATTTTATAGGAGGACAGTAACGCGTGGAACATTCTCTTGGGTTTCGCAAATAGGTTTTATAATTCCTGATCGAGCTTCGAATTTCAAGGGGGACGAAAGAAGTGCGGAATGGGTGAATGGGTGAGTATCGGAACGGACCTGATGTGAGAAAGTTTGCACGTACTGACTATGCGATTCGTACGAAACGATTCGTCAGAATCCCATTTAGATATCAAGGTCAGCTCAAGGTCCAAGCTATCCAATTCAACCATGGTTTTCGGGCAAGTAATCTCTGAGCCGTATAACTTGATTCAACTCGATAACAATCTATTCATGGACTCTAAAAGGGGGTGTATACAACTTAGGCATATGAGAACATTTGTTCTGGGTGGGAGCGAGTTGACCTCCATGCAAACATGGAGATGATCATGTTGTTTCTGGCCGTAGCCCTAGGTTTGAATATCACGTCCCGTCGTACGGATTGCGCTTACGGAAGAATTCAGTCGATGTAGATGGATCGTCAACAATCTCCTCGAGGATTCTGGCGTCGTTTTCTTTCAGACGATCGCTGATGGGGGGAGCGAGATGAAATGTCGAGTATGAGTGCGAGAGCTCTATCAGCGCTGAATTTGGAAAATTAGCGGCCTGTTGAAGGAGTTGAGGGTTTTCTCTCACCTTCCCTCGTTGCGTTCGCTCACTGCCTCCTCGGAAGGATATGGTGGAATTGACAGCTCGAGACGCGATCCGGAGGAGACCAATCACGACCGAGCAAGGGGAGAGAGGGAACGGAACAGAGCGAGTATTTACATCCAGAGAGCAGGCGGTGCTGGGAGGAAAACGGCACTGCGCGCTCGACCAGTACGGCGACCCGCCGCTTGCCAGTACCCAATAAACTGAGTGTGTGATTGTGTTCACCCATCGGCCCCACCAATCCAGTTCGACGCCACGCTGCCTCTCCTGAACAAACAGACAGCGGCTCGGACGGCAGCCATCAACGCGGTCAACAGAGCAATATCTCCCCACCGACCGTCTCCCTCAAAGTACTACAGGCAACGCTCCATGTCGCCCCAACGGAGGGTGGAGGAACCGAACGGGAGAACCGACGCAGCGGCCAAGCGCGGCCAAGAAGAACGAATTCCGCTCCGAAGTCAGGGAGTCATGCCGTCTCAGCTGCGTGGATGGATCTCCAATCGTTCCGAGGGGTCTATGCGCCCTTATGGTCAGCCTCAATAAATCCGATAATTTAATTCCGTAGGAGTTTGTATCCCAGATTCAATTACGGAAAACGTGATTTTTGGGGAAGCTTTCTTTCGGACCCACGGGGCTAGCATAGATCTGAACACGGACACACTCATGCTCACGAGGAGTCGTCACGAGGAAAATTTTGATCCAAATCCAAAGAATCGAGAAGGGCTAATTAAGTTGAGGCTCCTGAAAGGTTTGGTGTATACGAAGAAAATGTGAAACACGTCATCTTCGAATGCAACGACGCTCACTTCACAGAAGATGACCTCCTCGAAAGGCTCGCACTCCGAGAGGAGGTGTAGAAACCATCTCTAGTGGACGCCACGAAAAGAATCTCAGAAAACTGGGAGAAAGAAGTCCACCTGATCCGCGAAAGCACCTGACATGAAAGGCAGAGACGAGCTGAATGTAATATATAAATGACTCCGATCTAGATCAATAAATAGCCATACCCATACGACTCCAGGGTTTCCGGAGAATCTCAGGACTCGAATCTAGAAATTGAAATTGTTCGGTACTTGGCTGACGATTGCGTGGAGCTGTAAAGGCTGCTCCGATACGGAGCCATCATAGAAACCTTTGAAGTCTATAATGTTTGTCTGCCATCCTCAGCTCCAGTTGACCGGCTCTTCAGCGGCGGGAGCCTAACACTAACGGATCTCAGAGGACGACTTACGGACGAACATTTGGAGATGCTAGTGCTGTTTCATTACATTAAGTCCGAATTCGTATAGTTGGCTCATTTCTTGGAGTTTGTATAGAGTGCGAAAAACCAGCGTTCTTTCCTATCGCTTTCTCGACTTCAGGCGCACCGATCTCGACCGAATGAATTGCATTCGACGTGGAATGTCATGGACTTTGAGAAGAAATACCTGTTGACCTGATCCGAATGCGAAGCATCTTCATTTGCTGATCGTCAGAGAGACATCGAAACAGGGCTGCGAATACGTCAGCCGGGTCGGCCCGGCCTGGCGGATCTGGGGTGCGAAGCTCGAATCTAGGCAAATATAATCAGCACCCACCGATCCTGGCCCATACTCTGCACCTAGAATCCTAACCCCGCCGGTACGGTTGCTCTAAGCAGACATGAAGCCCTTTCCCATAGACTTCCTTTATGAATCAACTCCATGCTCACAATAAACTACTGTTCACTGTTCTACTACCACACTCGTGGGTCCTGCTGGAACCCCTTCCTACTTTGTGCCTAGGCAGCATCTAGTGGCCTTCCTGACTGAGCTAGTGAGCACTTGGGATCACAGATTCCAACCTCAAATCACATCACAACTGCTTGACAATGAGTTCGTTAAACATTTCGAACCGCCAGCTTACGGAGCTCTTCTTGGAGAGCAAAAGGAATGCGGATGCCTGTTTGAGATTACTCCACGAGAGTAACCCGTCTCTAAGTTCTAACAACGTGCAAGAAATACACCGGTTTATGAGGCGGCGCTTCGTCGGGAAGTTCAACGAGAAGTGGCTGAGTGTGCACAGGAACCGCGGTGTCTTCTTCCAGAAATATGGTAAATGGCTGGACATCGTACATAGCATCCAGATCAGCATTCCTCCCGTGATAGCTTCGGATGCCGGCCCCTCCCATGAGAGAGCTGACTCCCCTGCTCTAGTTGGTCGTCCCTCAGAATCATTCGAGGACTCTCCGCCGAGCATTAAACATTTCAACATTTCAAACCGCCAGCTGACGGAGCTCTTCTTGGAGAGCGAGAGGAACGTGGATGCCTGTTTGAGATTACTCCACGAGAGTAACCCGTCTCTAAGTGCTGACAACGCGGAAGAAATACACCGGTATATGAGACGACGCTTCATCGGGAAATTCAACGAAAAGTGGCTGAGTGTGCACAGGAACCGTGGTGCCTTCTTCCAGAAATACGGTAAATGGCTGGACATCGTACATAGCATCCAGATCAGCATTCCAGCCGTGATCCATTCGGAACCCGGCTCCTCCTATGCGAGAGCTGACTCCCCTGCTCTGGGTGGTGGTCCCTCGAAATCATTCGAGGACTGATGAAGAAATCCGCGAAGGAAAGCGGCTCACACATCTATCTCTGCTACGACCGAGTAAGAGAAGCGATGAAACAATGCTATCTGAGGAGTATCGAAGTAACCATCAATTCAGTTCGGTGAACCGAAGAGAGCTCCTCGAGCTTACAATCGAGTGCTTATTGTTATCGTTGCCCGATACCTCAATCGACGGCTTAGGATCTTCCTTCAAACTTGTTTTGAAATGGGGGTGCGATGGCTCCCCAGGCCATAGCGAGTACGAACAAGTGTTCGATGATCCTAGAAACTACGACGGCAGTCCACTCAGACTCCTCAATGAGACGGGCTCTTCTCGCGAGCAGGTTTATTGGCAAAATCCGAGACCTTCGTCCACACGATTGTGTCACCCCATTCGTTTCGAACTCGTCGAAGAAAGTCCAATGTTGATACTTGCGGAAATCGACAAAGTAAAGCGGGAGATTTCGAACTTGGGAGTCTCAGATATCGTTGTCAGAGGGGAGTCCTCCGAGGTTAGCTTCGACATGATCCTCTCCATGATCAATGGCAAGATTCTCCAAACACTGAACGAAACTACGGAAATGCAAACTTGCTCTATCTGCAAAGCCCAGCGCAGCGAAATGAACCAGCTAGAGAGGATTTTCGATCGAGTGCCATCCGCGGATCATATGACGATGTCACCCCTACACGCGAGGATAAAATCCATGGAAGCTATCCTGAAGATCGCGTATAATAAGAAGCTCGAAGGGTGGCAAGTCAAGGGAGAGGCAGCGAAGAAGGCGAAGATGGTTGAGAAGAAAAGGTCACAAGATGAGCTCAAGGACGAACTCGGCTTGAGGGTAGACTTCGTGAAGCGAGACTTGGGGAATACGAACGATGGCAACACCTCCCGAAGCTTCTTCGCCGCTTTCTCAAAAGTTGCCGGAATCACCGGAGTCGACGAGGAGCTGATCCGCAGATTCAAAACCATTCTGACTGCGATCAATTGCTCAGACCAACTCGATGTGAAGAAGTTCAAGGATTTTTGCGTAGAAACCGCCCAACTGTATGTCAGTTTGTACCCGTGGTACCCAATGCCAAATAGGGTCCACAAAATACTGATCCATGGCCCTCTTATCTTGAGCGAATCTTCCTTGCCGATTGGCAGGCTGAGCGAGAAAGCCCAAGAGGTTCAGAATAGGGCTTACCGAGAGGCACAACTCTACGATTCACGGGAAACGAGTCGAGAAGCAACTAACGAAGACATCTTGCACACTATGCTGGCGTCATCTGATCCGCTCATCTACAGCTACAGGGAGACGCAAGCGAGAGATGACGATGAGTATGACGAGGACGTAGTAGAGCTCTTACTAGGAGATTTGAGGTGAACGCGCATTTATTTGTAGCAACAAATTGGAATGATTGATTGGGTTGAGTGCCAACTTGGTTTTCACTCATCACTGTTTACAAGCTTACATATCCTCCAAGGGAATAGGTGACTAGTTGTGGCCATTTTCGCCCGGTGTTTCGGCCGAAATACGAATCCGCGCCTTGAGCTTGAGTGCCGCAAATCAAACATGTTGTCGAAGGCTTTTTCGTTACGGATCATCTTCCTTAACAGTCGTATGTCGGCGTCTCTGAACCGAATCGCGACCGGCAAAAGGCTCAGGCTCCCACGGCTTAGAGAGCATCTGTATTCCACCCTTCTAAGGAATTTACATTGCATCTTCTCCAGTAAAGCCAAGTCCTTCACTAGCATTGGGCTCCAGATCGCGCAACAATACATCAATATAGGCACAACGTAGGAGTCATACAGTTTCATGTATAGGGAGGGGCGTTTTACGATGAATGTTCGCATGATCAACGAACATATCAGCGCACAACGCTTGGCGACACACTGTGTTTGCTCAGTGAACCTGAGTGATGGGGATATAAGGACACCAAGGTCCTTCACCACGCTCATTTCAGCGAGGGATGTGTCTCCCAGTCTGTAGGAGAAAGAGGGCGTTCTAGGTCCCAGTCGCAGTACTCCACATTTGCTGAGCGATAGTTTCAGACCCATCTTCGTGGTCCACACGTGAAAGTCGTCCAGAACATTTTGCAGAGCTAAGCAGTCGTCAATAGTCTCGATTGTTTTCACAATTTTCACATCGTCAGCATATATATACAGTTCGACATCGTTCGGTATAATATGTTTCACTTGGTCAATGAACAGCAGGAACAAGACACTTCCAGTTACGGTGCCTTGGGGGCAACCTTTGGTGACGCGTCCAGTTTTTGAGAAACTATTCCCGACCTTCACATTGAAGGTTCTATCCGCTAAGAAGTCAGACAGCCATCTCAGAATTCTCGGACCCACACCCCTACTAGGAAGTGTGGACAGTAATAGATCATGAGGCATGGTCTCAAAGGCTGATTTGAAATCAGTATACACAACATCTACGGCTGTTCTGTTGTTCACGTTAATGGCAGCACTGTTCATAAACTCGAGTAGGCAATCGCCAGTCGATCTCTTTGCGCGATAGGCAAACTGACGATCAGAGATGAGTCCCTGACATTCGGCGTTTTTCATAATGCCTCGACATACGATGCGTTCGAGAGTCTTGCATATCACTGAAGTCAGGGAGACGGGTCTTTTATTTCTTGGATCACTCCTCGACCCTTTCTTGTGGACGGGAGCGACATGCGCCTGTCGAAAAATACTGGGCACCTTGCCCGAGTCAAGGGAGCTTCGGAAAATTATGCTGAGCGGTTTGGCCATTCCAAGGGCTGTTCGCTTGAAGAAGATGGCCGGGATGTGGTCAGGATTCAAGCTTCGCTTGGGTTTGAGGGAGCGCAGCTCATTGTACACGGAGAATTCGGAGACGTCAACGTCGTCAACAACACAAATCTCACGCGGTAGCAGGACCGCAGTCGTGGGCGGACGGTCCGGAGTTATCTCACGATAGGTTTCCTCAAAAATATCACACAGCAAATCCGCCTTCTCGCGGTCGTCGGTCACAGTTGATCCGTCATCAGAAGTCAAGGCAGCAAGGTCATCGCGCAGTTTTAGTCTCGACGAGGCGTATCCATAGAATCTCGCAGCGTTTGATGATTCGGCAATCTGCCTCTCGAGAAGACACCGTCGCCTTGTCGTGCATCGACCGAGTCTCTTCCTGAGACCTCTGAGCCGATTAGTATCGTCAGCAAGCGAGAGATGACGATGAGTATGACGAGGACGTAGTAGAGCTCTTACTAGGAGATGGTGCAATTGAGCACACACCGATTTGGTACACATAGCTCAGGGATGGGCGGCTTTGGTGCGCAAATTCGTGGTTGAGGTTCTATGAGGTGTCGAAAAACGGTGCAAAAACTGAATAAAATGAACACATAGTCTCCGAATCGCACACCCGTATGAAGCAATCGATTCCGCATTGGCTCAGCTTTCGAACGCGGTTTCTTTCGATTCCATCCGATGAATGATAACAAAGTTACTCCAATTACATCTCCAAGTCGAAGCGCCAAAATAGACCGACAGAATATTGTGCATCTATTTCTCAGGGCATTGGATGGTTATGGACGGGGTCAAACATACAAGCGAAGCATAAGAACTGAGCGCAATAAACACATTTGATTATCGGGAAATCGTCATGAACGCTGCAATGAGCCTCGCGCGAATTCAGGGGTGCGAGGAGAATTTGGTTGACACTTTCAAAGCCACGGAAGTCTTGGTCGACCTCATACCCCACTTTGCGCCACGCGTACGTCCACATCGGGGAAAAACGGGGATGCTGTAGCTGATTATAACAGACGGAATGCAGTTTGATTATGAAATAGCGGTTCGAGTTTTCCCTTACAAGTTTCTCCCTTATGAGTGATTGTCCTCCTTGTCTCTCCTTTTTCCTGATAATGATGCCAGACTTCCTCCATTTTGTCTTGAGAAAACTGGCTCGTGATTCTCGGGCCGCTGAGCCTTACCGGAGTGCTCGGCTCTGCCTCTCCGTCCGAGAAGGTATCTTGCGATTCATCATCAGAAGCGATCTGTTGCTCTGCCTCGTCATCACTCGAGAAGTAAAACTCCTCTACTCCCTCGATCGCAACTGGGTTTTCCGAAGAGACATCTTCGAGGAGAGTTCTTATGAGGTTGAATTTGATATGCTCGTGAGAGGTATCGTGGTGGCTGTCCTTATGGGTACTTTGCTATTTCTGATTTTCATTCACGAGAACGTGGTGGGTTTTTGCGGGATCCGATGGCTTGTTTTTGTTGGTCACCCTTGTAGTCCGCTGTGCGGTTGAAGCGTTTCAGCCAAGCCTCCGCGTCGTCCGCTCCTGAAAAGGTTTCATACTCGATTCGCTTTTCTGACCTGACGGTATAAACTGCGGGTGCGGAGGCTAGCTTCGCGGAGATTCGGTCAAGAGCTGCCCTCAGCTCGGCGATTGACATGTGATGGATGTCGAGCCCCTGATGGAAGGTCGATGCTGGATTGAATGGGGGTGCAGGCGGCCGTGGCGTCTGGGTTGCACTTCGCTGGCTCTGTTGCGGTTGGGGAACACTCGCTTGCGGTAGTAGGATGACTTGCGATTTGCACGTAATGGGACCCGCCGGGTCTATCGGGTCTTTCGCTGGGGCGTTTTTTGCTGGAGCCGATCGTGCTGGAGCCAGGATAGGAGCAATCGGGGCCTCGTCGTGCTGGATCGAGGCTCAACCCTCGGTACCTGCTTGGGTGATTGTTCCAGTGGTGTCTCACCACGTGCCGTCCTCCAAGGTCAAGAGGATTCCTTCGCAGATGGTGGTGATCGACGCGGGGACATTTTCTAAATCGGGGATGGATCTGCTGATCTCCACCACTTGTGGGATCCAACAAACTGGGTTAGAACTGTAACAAAGTCTATTCTCTGGTACCACTTTGGTTCACGCTCGAGGCGTCCGGAAGCGGATAGCATCCGAACTCTTGGGAACATCGAGGAAGCACCAGCAACGTCTATCTCTGCTCTTTGCAGTGTTCCAAGACGGACACTCCCCGTTGCAGAAACGGCAGTCAAACAGCAAGCACTTGGATGGATTCATCAGAAAACACGCACCAGTAAAGAATCAAGAAATTCCAACCGACCGAACAGACGAGAGGTTTCTCGGACTACCCTGGGATCAGGCCTCAGAAAAACTCTCATCGCCGACGGAGAAAGCGATCGAAGCTCTTGCATCCGGCGCACCGTCTGAGAGACGACTGCTGAGAGGCATAGCGGCGGTGTTCGATCCGTTGAATCTACAGGCCCCCTCAACGATAGACGAAAGAATTTTGCTTCAAGAACTTCGGAAGGCGAGATACCACTGGGACGCGGAGCTGAACAGGGAGCACACGACGGAATACAAAGAAGTTGTGAACATTCTAGAGAGAACGAAAACGTTCGCGATTGAAAGAAACGTGATATCTCACGACATCAATGTCACGTCCAGGCGAATCATCGTATTCAGCGACGCGAGCCTCGAAAGGTACGGAGCGGTCGCATATCTCCGTGAGCTGCCAGAGGGCTCAGAGTGATGAGAATTCCACCATCGCAGGCTCGTAGTGCAGAACGAGTGTAGATGAGTGATATTTCGGACTAGGAGACGCTCTACCAGAAGAATTGTATCAATTCTGTTATTCAAGACTAGAAGAGTTATTTGACATGTATCCAATGGGCCGTCGAACCAAACTCGTTCTCTAACAGAACGTTGAACCCAACTGGTTTTCTTACCAGAGCAATGAACCAAACTGGTTACAATGTTTCTCTTTCAAGGCTAGTTACTACCAGAATTCAGATTACGATCAGGGTATATAAGGCGAGTCGCCTCTTCAATAAAACTTGCTGCTGAACTAGTGACACACCGTCACTATGCCAAGTCAGTCATCCAACGTGTCGTTCTTCCCAGTGGTTCCCTAGTCTACCACGATTCTATTCCAGTGATTGTGCTCCGGTCTTCGAATTTAACTTCCAGAGATTCTAACACGAGAGCTGAGCTAGTGGAGGCCTCATTTACTAGCAAACGTTATCAGCACGACGACCTCTGAAACCTTCGTCTTTTGGAATCTCAGTAAGACCAGTCCTGGAAAGGAATCCGTGAAGCCCACTGCAAGGCATTCAGGAATGCCCAACGATCAGCAAAGCGCTCCGGCCGGGAGCGCGCGACGCTTGCTCAACAGAGCCGCCATACACAAGCGTCGTGGTGCCAGAAGAAGATCGAAGGATTCAACGAGCTGGGACAGCGATCCACAATCCACAAACTGGGTTGCTCGTGTGAGTAATTGTGAAAAACGTAAAATCACAAAGTGATTCACTCAACAACGAGCCGGAGTCAAACGAGAAGAGGAGGCGACAACGATCTCGACGATCGTTCTGCACTGAATGTTATCTCCAGCATCATTCACCGAAAATCGGTTCATGTCTCTGTTCTTTGTGGATAGCCGATGACTCCCGCCATCTAACGATACAGGTCGAGTCAAGTCTTCTACTAAGAACTCAGATAACCAACGACTCCCGCTATCTAACGATACAGGTCGAGTCAAGTCTTCTATGAGAACCAGGATGGCCGACGACTCCCGCAATCTAACGATACAGGTCGAGTCAAGGTTTTACTGATTCTCAGACGTGTGTACGGTGAACCCCCTTCAGTCTGGATGCTATCACCCGACGTGTTCTACGTCCCGACCAGACTGAAGTCAACATTCGAGTGCCCGTCAACCGCCGTGTACCCTCATCTGACAAGGGAAGGAAGGTAAGTGTTGAGCGAGTTCGGCGTCGATTTTTGCGTGATTTCATTGATGTTTTGACAACAAATTCACCCTGAAGTTTTTTCCCACTTATGGCCATAGGCAACGATTTAACAGCCATTTCGAGTCTCAAGCCATTTTCCCCATTCAAAACCTGAAGGGTCGTTCTCAGCGCTTTGCGTGGATGAAAATTCAAGAAAAACACATGTATGCTTCTAATGGAAGTGATAATTTACGAAGAAACACTTCACACACAAAACTTTCTTGCAGTATCTACATTTTATGAAGGGATAAATGGTGCATCCTTCGGTTGAACAGTCATCATTGAAAATGAACAACATTTCTGCAAGAGCCTGGAATGGGATGGGAGGCACATCAAAGCCTCCTAACCGCCATCCGCAGAGCCAAAGTGGTCTGAAGTCCTCATGTTGGAACTGATTATAGATCAATGATTGCAACTTCAAGACGTCGTTTCGTGTGTCAACTCTTATTCCCTGGACCGTGCAATCTTCTATAAGTCTTTTGGCGAAATCTTTCCACTGTCTGAAACAGTAGAGGTCCAATGGCTGAAGAATATTTGTAAAGGATGCCGGGAACACTTTGAGGACAATTCTTTTTTCACCAGCCGTGTAAAGGCCTGGATCTTTGTGACCTGACCATGAGTCCACGTAGAGGACGCAGGCGTCCGAATTTACGCGGCTGACGACCTCCGTGAACACTTCATCGGCCCACCTTCTAACTAGAGCCTGGTTCAGTTTGCCGGATTTGGAACATGTTACGAAGAGATTACTGTAGTTCGGCAGCGAAGCAAGCACGCGCGGTCCGAAGTGGTTGCTCGGCTCTTGCAAGTTCACGTATAAACGTCCCATCAAGCGACCATTCATGTCCAGTAACGGTTGGATCGTATAACTATGAGTCCGAGCGTTCATCGAGTCTACCGTTGCGCGAGTCGTTCGTTCTCCTGTATGCGAGAGAGTCCGGTTTGTGTTCACCACATAGTTGAAGCCAGACTGGTCGGTATTGAAAATAGCGTAAGGTTCGAAGTCGCCCCTCACGTGATCCATGAAATCTAGAATCGTCTCTATCGCTTTGTTCTCAATCTCTTCTTGTTGCCTTTCATTTTTGACCGAGACGAACTTCGTAATTTTCCTCGACGATATGCGGTAGATCCGCTTGAAATTGTTCACCCACCACTTCGAGGCGCTGAAATTTGTCAGAGCGAGCTCTCGAGCTTTCTGCAACGCCCATATCCTAATAGTTCAATCGTGAACGGGATGTCCATGAGCGCGGAACTCATCGAAGAGGTCCTTACAATGCTTGGCAAGTTGCGTGTAACGCTCTCTGGCCGTACCCATCGCTGTTCTGTAGTCCCTGAACCGTTTTATGTAGTGCTTATACGTCACTCTAGGGAACCGCGATCGGACGGAAGCTATCCCGCGATTCGGATGCGCATCCACGTAGTCAAGAACCTTGCAGACGTATTCGAATGTGAAGAAGTTTGTCCTACTAGCGGCAAAATCTTCGAAAACTGGCTCGTAATCTTCATCAAAGTAGCCGGAATCTTCGAGTTCAACGGATTCTCCTATTGAGAATTGCTCCATGCGGTCCAGTTTCTCGGCAAACTTGAAAACAGCCTCGGCGATATCGATTTCCACCTGTCTCGGCTCATCTGCAGCTCGGGGATTCAGATTAAGCGAACCAAGCTTCTGTTGGAGGAGAACCATCAGTGCTTCTTTCCTGACAGACATTTCGTCAAAATCAGCAAAAATTCGTGACAGACAGTGAGACCGTGAAAACCCAACTCGAAAGTGTTGTTTCGAACTCCCGCAATCTTCGCGCACCCGATTGCACGACGGAAGAGACCGCGCGCTCCAGGGTTACCTAGGAGCCAACGAATCGAGCTGGCGCTTCCGCGCCAAATTCAAACTGCCGGCTAGAGAGTAGTGTTCCTCCATAAATTATTATCGCTCCCATTCGAAGCATGCATGTGTTTTTCTCGAATAATCATCCACGCAAAGCGCTGAGAACGACCTTTTCGGTTTTGAATGGGTAAATGGCTTCAAACTCAAAATGTCTGTTAAATCGTTGCCTATGGCCATAAGTGGGAAAAAACTTCAGGGTGAATTTGTTGTCAAAACATCAATGGAATCACGCAAAAATCGACGCCGAACTCGCTCAACACTTACCTTCCTTCCCTTGTGAGTTGACGTCGAAGTAATACTTCGAGCCTCCAAGTTTGACTATGCTCTCGCCTAATGTTGTGTTCTCCTGTGTCCAGTTGAGAACAAGCGAGGAGCGAACCCCAGATGAAGTCGTGTGATTCGCTTGTTTATCATCTTTAGTGAGACAGCTCGCCATCGGTGGTATCTACAGGATGACAGCGGTCACAAGGACCGAAGTGAAAAAGTGAAGACGACACAGCAGTAGATACCACGAAGCTCGAGGCACCGAAGTCCAGGGAAAATGAAATCTCCGACTCGAGGAAGGAGAAAGGACGTGTAGCAGTTAACTGTGGAAGGAGGCGCCTGTGAAGCTGTAAAGCCGTGGTCAATGTTTAGTGAGGTTTCCGCAAGCAAAGCGGAAGAGCCTTTCGGAGGAGGGAACTCCGATAAAGTCAAGTTACGGTGTTCTGGTATTCGTGGATGGAATCCGTTTACCATGTACTAAACGACCAATGAATCTTCGACATCCTGTGCTCTCAACAGACGCGCGCAAAGTCCAAAGTAAGCAGTCATACTAGTTTCTGAGCATTACTAGTTTCAACGCTGAACAGACTGTCTGTTGAGATGGCTCAATCGAAGATTTGACTCCGGAACGTGCTTTACGACAGCTTGGAAAGAACACCGTGTCGTTTGTGCCGATACTGAAACACCGAGAATCGGCTGATGCCAAACGAAGTGCTACGTCCGCCGGTCAAGTGAAAGTCTTTGCCAGATCTACGTTCTCCAGGTAGATTCAGAATAAACCCTGCAGGTCAATTCGTTGTTGTGAGCAAGACTTGAGCCCTAGGAGTTTCCGCAGACTCCCAGCACGTGCCAGTTTCAATAGGGCTGATTGGACCGAAGAGAACCCGTCAATGGAGGAACAGCGTTGAAAGAGAACCCGCTGTCCTGAAGACCGTACCGCTCTAAAAGATTGCAGATAATTCTTCTCAGAATTGATTTCAGCTGACAAGTGCTGAACGATACTCTTGCACCGATCCTCCGTGCGAGAAACATTTCCCTTTTGCCAGATCGATTATCATATTGACTGAATCCGCGTTTGATGACGAGGCTGAGGCAAAGGAAGGATCCGGAGCAAGCAACGAGGCATTACCGAAGCTCCACAACGGATCGCGGAAGGACGGGACCCCTGGCCACTGTATATGTGACATTTCCGCTTGCAATCGAGGTATTGTGTCAAACAATGGAGATGATATGTGAAGAGAACCGAGAGTACCTTCGAGATGATCAAGGACCAGGTCATAGCGCAGTCAGCAGAACCCATGCGCTCGAGAAGAAAAGAGGATCCTCGGAAGAAGCTTCATCATGAGAACGGATCGAAAGATTGTTACAAGAAGAGTGAGCAACACCGCGTGCCAGTGCGAGAATAGTCAACCGCTGAAATCAACCAGAAAATGGAAGCAGCGCTCAACGGACCAGCACCTGAGACATCTGACGTCACCTCCAGAAAACGCGGCGGCAACCGAATCTGAAGTCAACGGACCAGCCGGTGGCCGACCGGACGTCATCATCACCTACAAGCAGCAGCGACAACCCCGAGAGGATGAAGGAGCGAGCCCCCTCAACTCTGCCTTCACTACTTGGAAACTCGAGAGGAGTTTCATCAAGTTGGTACTATGTAGATCATACTACATGTAGTCTCACGATCGGTTGTCATGAAGAAGGCTCAGGTAGTTCAACTTTGATTTGTTTTCTGCTGAGGAATCGATGAATGCTAAATCCACAACTAGCTTCAGAAATTAGAAATTCTTGAACAAGTCTTCAGAAGACATGAGCTCCAGCACTACTCAAAAGTATAGTCAGAAGCGCCTTTCTCCTGCCACGACAGACAAACCTCATTTGGTAAAGGGTAGAAAGCGAAGTTCAAGAAGAGTTCCATCACTCTCATCAGCAATCTGCTGTTGAGATCCTAGTTTCGAGATAATGAGTGCATTTCGCACCCCGAGTGGATTCAGCATTGTGTTCTTCAAGAGCCCACGTAGGCTCCAGGCCATTTCGTTTGTTCTTCAAGGCTAGCAGAAAGTTTCCTCACCCAGCAAGTTCTTCATGAAATAGCCAGATCGTATTAGGATCAATTTCTCAAGGCAGTGATTAGACACGACACATAGTCATCGTGTACGCCAGTCTAAATATGAGATGATATCTCGTAGTGTTGCATGAACGAGCAATCCAATGATTGCCGGCAGTGGGGATGTGAGATGGTCCAAGAAGGACCCAGAAGAAGATGTCACCGAAGAATCACCAACTGACGTCGCGAAACAAACGCCAGCTGACGTCAGCCAACCCGCCGTACAACTACAACCATCAGGGGTCGGCGAGGGTGAAGAAGAAGTGGTGCTCTTGATACTCTTCAATAAGAATTCAGCTTCGTATGTCCTTTGCACAGGTGATATGTGTCAAGGAGCTGATAGTGTCGATGGTCCGTGCCAACATACAACCCGAGTATTGAAATGGCCGACCACTCGAAATAATGCCTGGAAGTCATTTGTATGACTGAAGTTCAGAGAATCCGTTTGCGGGTTCCGAAGCCGCTGCACATTCGTTCGGAATGTTTTTCAGTACACCCTTCCGCCAATTCAGGTCAAGGTGGCCACCTCACGAAGTGATAATCGACCTCAGCGATTGAGTTACAGAGAACTCTCGTGGCGAAGTTAGGGTTGCAGCCATGGTCCAGCCTCGTCTTAGGCATGTGTCCGTCTTTCTTGTTCAGTTCCCGTTTGTGTTTTGGGACAATCTGAAAGATGTACGACGGACTCCAACGATGGAAGCTCTTTGTTAATTAAAACCGAGCTCTCGTTTGAAAAACAGCCCTTGCGAAAGGGCCGCGGCGATCGTGCCGCGTGTGTGATTGGATCTGATGACAGAGAGTTCAGTACGAGTTGAACTGATCAGAGCCAAAGGAGGAGCATCGTACCCATGTTATCCAGCATTGAAAGCTGGGCTACAAGTCCTCGGTCCTTCATAATAGACCACAGCTCCGTTGGATCCCTCCGATCACTGTTTTATCGCGAGCTGAGAGAGTTCATTCTAACGAAACATCCAGTTAGACTCGGCTAGCGGTGAAGAAGGACAGTAAGGAGAGTTAGTCAAGTTGGTTCCCCGCAAATGAGTTTCTCTTTGAGAAGCATCAGCTCAAGGGTCGAACACCTTCCTCCTTAAATGACATCTCAATCAAATCGCTTCTGACGGCGATCTCCCTCTTGGGATTGATCTCGAAAGCCGAGAGAGTGAGTCTTTTAAGAATTTGCCCGAATTGTTAACGGAGGCAACATTCACTTGTTTTTGAGATGGAATAATGTCCAAGAAATCCCAGATGTGAATGGAGCTGCTCCACGGTAAATAAGAAGCAGTGCTGCGCCATCGAGGTATGCAGAGGGGAGTTCATGATGAACTAGAACCGAACCCAACAACTGTTGTTCAGCTGCCAGGAGGAATTCGGACTGCAAACCGCCAATCGATGCGGAGCAGACGTCCAAGCATTCCCGTCAAGTTCACAGGCAGCTCTCGTCATCGATGTCGTGCGTTCAATCAATTTCTCTGTGAAGACTGAACCTTTACGCTCTATGCGTTCTGAAGGAGGTACATTCACAGTAAATCGCATCGAGTAACAGTGTGTTGATTATGTTATCGAATTGATATCGCTTTCAACAACTCCCACCGTGGATAAAACTCTCTGGGCTTTTCTAGATGTGGGTGACGTAATATCTCCGACGCAATAAGTACGCTTCCAATTGTGTTCTCGGGTTAACCTGGAAGGCGTCCGTCCGTGAAGATTACGTCCCAACCAATGCTCCAAACTGCGTGAAATGCTACAAAGGGATTTAGCATTGAGATTGCTACCCAGGACTCCAAAGTCAGTACGTCATCCGATGCCAGTTATGACCGTAGAAGAAAAAAGAAGATCGGGCGAAGTTTTTCACATTCGAGTCAGCATGAAACAGAATTCTAAGATGATCACCGCACCCAAGATGGAGCAATAGGCTCTCAGGAGCAGTCCGGTAGGACAAAGCAGCGTTGCGTCCTTGTTTGGACGGTCATGAAAAATCTTGATGGTCGTGGGGTGATGTAAATTGATAGTTTTGTGATCATTATGCTGAACTCCATCTCGCCATCTCAGCTCACGGTCTCCTGGCGTTTTTGTTCCGGATGAACTGAGAAGATGCGTCTGAACTTTGGAAGCTGTATCTGATTGTGAGTTCTCGATTGATCAGCATTTCTGTAGCCGCAGTTGTCGATGATGACGACTCATGAGTTCATTTCCCCCGGTGCAGTTTCTGGCACCAAATGAGTCAGTCGTATCATCGTAAATGATTCCACTTCAATTCTGGCTGCCCCATGTTCCTAGGCAAGCCACAGTCTATCTGCTCAGGTAGAGACGTTCTGAGTAACTGACGTTCAGAGTCAGAATAAAACTCGAAGCCAATATCGCATTCGGAAATCTGGATCCGATTGAGTTTTGAAGAGTTGCCATGTGCAGAGTCCAAACCTGCGAAAAATACCGGGCGACCGAACGTCATGAAGCAGAGACTGAGCAATGAAGTAGGAAATGTTAGGCACTCCCCTGAATTTGAGAATTGACAGATTTCTGACCCAGGAGGAGTACAGTCGAACCCGCTTATAAGAGACTCCTCGGGGAACCGGTAATCGTCTCTTATAACCGGTTTTCTCTTGTATCCGGTGAATGATTTCTAAGCTCGAAAACAGATCAAAACATCGAATTCGCAAGAAATTCGGATGCATTTATCTCCATTCTATGAAAAGACCGTCATATCGTCATAAGAAAGACATAAAGACCGTCAGACGTGCACGTGACACAATCATCTTCGCGCAGAGAAGAGCGCCGTGAATGAAAAATTGAGAAACTCATTGACTGAAATTGTCTCTCAGGCGGGTGTCTCCTATAAACGGTTCTTATAACATGGGATCCTATGGAGCCGGGATCTGGAAATAGTCTCTTTTATCCGGTTTTCTCTTATATCCGGGTTTCTTATAAGCGGGGATTTTAACATGGAGCTCTATGGAAGAAAAATCGGGGAATCTGGATCGGTCTCTTATATCCGGTTTTCTCTTATATCCGGTTCTCTTATAAGCGGGTTCGACTGTATGTGCCTTTTTGAATGTGGGTGTCTCTCGGAACTGTGACTCACTGAAGCCAAACAAGTAACATCGCGACACAGGGTTGTGATTATATTCTCAGTTGAGCAGAGCTATCTGAAGTAAAGTTTGACCTCTTTGACAGCTCACACGGAGTGCACGCCGTTGGCTGTGGGTTGAGACTTCAGATCGAAATACGCTCCTGATTTACTTGTTCATGAAATTCGTGGGTTGTGCGTTTTGAGCTAAGACAACAAGATCCGAAACCGGATTCGAAATGACTGAGGCAGCAATTCCTTTTGACAGTCAAGCCAAGGGAGCTTGCGGAACCGCGCAGCCTACAGTTGAAGCTCGCAGAGTCCTTCAGTTTATCCGAGATAAAATACGCACCCTGCAGAACCGAAGAAATGATCTTTCTATCAACTCCTTCGGATTCTCCCTTTTGTACCCGGATAGGTAACTCGAGTTACACGTATCTATCTCGTGTCGCTCCGCAGCTTTTGGAATAGCTTGAGTAGTCTAGGATAATGAGAGTCAGTTGCCCGGGATTGCTTTCCCGCAACATTGAACTCGTATCATAGCATCAAAGGTTGAGAAAAGATGATTGTTTCATCTCCGGAGTTTCGATTCTTTTCGGTTCATGCAAAAAGGAAATTGCAATGGAAAGACTCAAAGGGGATGGGACGAGTTTTAGTTGCCAGCATGAGGATGAAAAACTCTCCACGTTTGGTCAGTCTTCCGAAATCCGATTCCATCGTGGAATCAGGATTGCGATTCGTGGCTCGGAATTATATCTTCCTTGAACACTGCGATTGAGTTGTCATCACTCTGCGGTCACTCCGACCGCTCATACGTCTGGAGCTCTGCCATGACCAGCCATCGCGTAAACCATGCGTATTATGCGTCTGAGCTCGACTGTGATGATTCAAAAACAGGAACCATTCCGTTCAAGAGATCGAGCAGTTAAAGTCGCACTTCGGAAGGACGAATGGCTCGCAGTGAGCCTTGAGTCTGACCAGTGGCAAGAACTTGACTGATCTGATGTATCAGATTCCCAAGCATCAAAGATTCCCCGTTTCTCGTACTCAAGAAATTTCCATTGCGAAAAAGGTTTGTCATTCATGCTCCCACAAAAGATCAGGTGGTTTAAGAGCATGTCATGTCAAACGAGTCTCCGAAGAAAGGAGGAGCAAGAAATATGAAGAGGAGAATGAGAGTCGATTGTCCTAGATACTGACCAATGATTGAAGATGTCAGACAATCGAAAGTCTTTGAAATTTCTAACATTCATGCACCGCCATTGAGAGTGGTTACTTCAAGCTGTTCGGCAGGATGTTCTGAAGCCGAAGAATGAGTTCTGTATCTGTAAACTAGGACATGGAGGAAGAAAACCCAAATGCAAACAACATAGGTAAGATACCTCGGTAACCTGAGCAATGTTCCAAGCTCAGGCAGTAGATAAGAATCTACGTGTATCTTAGTTTGCAGCCTCCGTCAACAATCAACGTCCGTTCAGACTACAAGAACATTCAGCAGATACAGTAACAGAACGTTATGAAGTCTCATTCCCAATAACTCTTGCTCCCGACAACAGGGATTGATTGAAAACATTGGAGACGTGTTAATGTACAACTTTTCTGCCCGCATTTGAAACCAGAAGAAACAACGAAGAAAACTTGTTGGGCAGTTCAATCTCCTGTGAAATCTGCACTTCTCCCCTTGTTCTGGTGAGGAGGAGTATGATGAGAATTCCACCATCGCAGGCTCGTAGTGCAGAACGAGTGTAGATGAGTGATATTTCGGACTAGGAGACGCTCTACCAGAAGAATTGTATCAATTCTGTTATTCAAGACTAGAAGAGTTATTTGACATGTATCCAATGGGCCGTCGAACCAAACTCGTTCTCTAACAGAACGTTGAACCCAACTGGTTTTCTTACCAGAGCAATGAACCAAACTGGTTACAATGTTTCTCTTTCAAGGCTAGTTACTACCAGAATTCAGATTACGATCAGGGTATATAAGGCGAGTCGCCTCTTCAATAAAACTTGCTGCTGAACTAGTGACACACCGTCACTATGCCAAGTCAGTCATCCAACGTGTCGTTCTTCCCAGTGGTTCCCTAGTCTACCACGATTCTATTCCAGTGATTGTGCTCCGGTCTTCGAATTTAACTTCCAGAGATTCTAACACGAGAGCTGAGCTAGTGGAGGCCTCATTTACTAGCACAGAGTCCAGAACACACTTCCTCATGGCAAAGGTACGCCTTGCACCCATCAAATCCATGTCGGTGCAACGTCTTGAGCTGCTGGCAGCGTTGACAGGGGCGAAGCTGCTGGACCTAATGGGGGAAAGCATCGATCTCCAAACGGTATCCTACAGGATGTACAGCGACAACTCGACTGCCTCGGCCCGAGTCAATTCGAAGCCAGAAAAATTGAAGGCGTTCGTTGCGAATCGAATCCGTCGAATTCACGCGCTCATCGGCGACATCAAATACCACTACGTGAAATCGGAGCACAACTCGGCAGACCTCATAACTCGACCCGCCTCGGATATATCCGAGCCGAGTCAAGAAAGTCTATGGCTGAACGGGCCTTCGTGGTTGAAAGGAAGAGAAACGAAACCCAAGTCGCCGGGTCTCGGGTCGCAAGGCGACGGCGGCTCACATCGAAACGAGACAGAAAAGAAGGCAACGGTTTCAACATGCATGATGTCGACTTCCAGCAAACCGGAATCGCCAGGATCGATCCACAGTAGAATCCCTTTGATTCGCATCCCCGATAATTCGAGGACCCCCGCTAATTCGCTATTCGCACTGATTCTTTCGGAATTTTGGTTAATTCGCCCATGGGCTGCATGTTAAACACTCCAATGATTCGCCAAATTCCGATAATAATTCGCTCTTCGCACACGGATCTCGGCAAAATTAGCACGAGTTTTTCGTGTGGCACGTGTCATTTTTCGTCGATAGCTCGGATTGCCGCCGCTCAAAATTGATGTCGAGTGCCTGCTTAGTTAAATCAGTTCATTTCAACGGGGGGCACGAGAGAATCCGGAAATTTTCGGGCTTATGTGGTGCAGTTAGCGGCTTTCTCAGCGAGGTTTGCTGAAATAGAAGAAATGGTTTTCTTCCCTTGGCTAACCAAACCGTTTGATACTGATTTGTGAGACGAGATAGCCCAGTCGCAGCATGGTGGATTCACGAAGCCTCCCCTCAAATCACGGGGTATCCTCATGAGGCTGACTGACGATGTATCCAAGAGGTTCTCGAGAGCGACTCGTAGTTAACTCGCAGGCCGAATGAAAGCGATCAAGTTGTGGGTCCACCTTTGTCTTGATTCCAGAATTTCAGAAGGCTCTTCTGCTTGGAGGAGGGGGGGAGGAACGAGCGATTCCTCTAAGCGTCAGAGGGGCGCGGGACGAAAAAAGTTGAGAAACACTGCGTCAAAGGAATGAAGCAGTCAAAGCTCTTGAAGACTAACGTCGACAGCAAGACATTCGTCAGTTTTTCGAACCCCCTCTTGAGGACCATCAGTTCGTGTCTCGCGGTAGTGGGTCGAGCTCGACGATTCTTCCTGTCATTTGGGACTTGTTAGAAGACCTTATGATACTCTGTAGGCTTCTGTGATGAAGCCTCATGGATAAGGTTACAGGATGGCGACTCAAAAGCCTGTTCTGATTCATTTTCCTTGATAATAGCAGCATTCGACTTTTTTCGATCATTATCCTAAAAACGAACCTTTTCCCCGTAATTCGCTGTTCGCCGAATTTCTCAGAAGCTGACTCCAGAAAAAAACGGATTAAATGGGTTCTACTGTAGTTCTTGTTTCTGTATGATGAATGTTATCATTGTGAATGTGCAGCAGGTCAGCATCGTCGTATGTTACATTTGCGATTTCCGGATCGGCAAGGACTTCATCTTGCTACATATCATCTTGGACGATGAATACTTGTTCCAAATTCTTGCAGCTGTCGTAAGCATGTTTCCGTTCAAGAATTGATTCCTTGTGCAGGTCGAACAAATCTAGAAATTTGTTATGGTCGAGCAGATCTAGTTTTTCGTTGCGTCAAGGCGAGAACAGCAGTACAAGACTTCGTTTGATGTTGATGGTGTCAGCGCTATAGTATCCCCCACTGAGAAAACCGCTATGTCCGTCCGTCTGTGTACAGAACTTCGCCTCAGCGCTCGCGAAGTCCTGAGTTTTGAAAAGCGCAGTAATCCTTTCCAGCCCTGAGAAAGCTCCTCCTAGAAAACAGGAGGACTCCGACGAAGAACAAGCGGATTCGCAACATTATTCTTCGCCGGTCTCAAACGCAAAAAAGTACCAGAAATCCCCGATAGGTGGCTCCACAGTTCGATCAATTAGCGAAAAGTCGAATGTTGACAAAGCAGCGCACAGATTGGCGAAAGGAGACGAAGCTGCACACCGCAGTTTCCATAGTAGACGCCGCGGATCATTTCTGTTGCGCGGCTGGCGTTGTCGCTGGCGGTAGGATGGCGGATTTAGGCCTGGACTCAGCAATCCTCAAGCGTGCAGAAGTCGGCATTGTCGAGTTAAGCATCGTGCCCCACTGTGTGCATCTCGACGAAACTCCACTATGAGGTCCCGGCTAGCGCACCTTCGTCATAGGAGAGCCTGGAACCCGACGTTGGATCCAGGTGAAACTCCAACAAGAACGCGACTCATCTGCAGCATTGCCTCCATGACGAAGATTTGGATTGAAGAATTGCCGCCCCCGCTTCCACCCATCGTGAAATGAAGAGCAGTTTCAGTCTCTTGAAGCAGTCATGATGTCCTATACATATTGTCCACAGAATTGGCATCAGCGAAGCGATCATTAACTCTCTTGGCGTGCGTCTCGACGGAGGACGAATGACTATGATGTCCCGGCTGGCGCTCTCCCGCCATATTACAGGAGATTTTACTGGGGACCTCGGGCCAATCGCCGACCGACTGTTCCGTCCGATGTTCCTGGAGAGTGGAAATCACGGCCTGCTCCCTGCCGCTAGAGTTATTAGTAAAGCCTTCGAGGGCAAGCGGGAGCTCCGAAGAACAAGAACAAGGTCAAGCATCAAGACTATCGTCACCAGTGACCACCCCAACTTCGCGTGAGCATCCCTCGCATCCCGGTGCACGATATACCGTCCTTCGCACGATGAGCATATGGAAGAGCCGACGTTCAAATTGGATTCCGTTTCTCGAATCCTTGAAATCAGTCGATTCCGGGAGAAATGAATCGAGACTCCCCTGATAACCAGCCTAAGAACCAGTTGTGGGTCAGATAAAGTTGTGCCCCTCCCGAGTTTGGAGTTGTGGCCTCCTGGATCTCAGCTCTACAATTATCCTGTCCATGGGCTTCTCACTAGAAAACGACATCTCAACTCACAATCAGTCGTTTCGACAAGGTGCCCCATCCGCAGAGTTTTACTATGCCCCAGTTCGAACTCATACTGCGCGACAACGTCGAAGATTGAATAGGGAGCAAACAAGACGCAACCGAGTTCGGAGACCGCACGAAGGGACGGCCAATGACGGACTAGCTAACGCACGGCAGCATCGAATTCAACGGGTCTCCCGTACTGAGACAAAACCCATCGCGGATCGGACTGCCAACACCGAGCGACGCGATATTCTGCAAGCACGTCAACTGGAGGTCGAGAAAGAACAAATACGCTCAACCGATGTTCTTGCACACCGCAGATCCCATGCTGCAACAAGCCTCCAAAGACAACGAACGATCATAGGCGTGGCAAGGTACCTCGATCACCGCTACGCCGAAGCGCATGATCTCGGAAGTATGCAACACATGTGCCCTGCATGCCTCAGTATTCCCAGTGCTAGGTAGAGAACTGCGTACGAGGAGGGAGCTTTCGTAAGGGCTTTCTCGAGCGAGTCCGCGTGGACTCTACTAGAGGGGCATCGTGGGTGACCAACATGGTGCAGGATTTCAGAGCCCAAGCGCCGACTTGGGAAGGAAAACGCAGTCGATCGGATCCATGATGTTTTCTGCCGATGTTCTTTTCAAAGAATTCGCCTGAAGTTCGGGAACATGAGGGTGAAGTTTTGTTCTTCGGTATCGATCCCGAGGACAGCGACGATCACTCCTAAAATACTGAAGAGACAGGCATCCCGATCGTCGATCAATCGTCGATACCGTACTGACGAGAGGTGACGAGAGGAGAAATTCCATCAAAAGCGGGAAGAGCACGAGGATTTATTCCTTTCAGCCAGGCCGAAAAACCAAGGTTCCTGCCGAATACCTGACTGCATAACGGCAAGACTGCTCAGCTCATCAATTCACTGCCCAAGAACAAAACCGCTTGCTCACAATGTTGACAATCGACGCGGATCGCCGCAAGCCGAAGTCCGACTATCATCAGATTATGGAAGCCTTCCTCCGCGCCTGGATAGGGTATTGCGGGAATTGTTTCATCTACCACAACCCAGTCGCGCTGCCCACCAATCCGCAGGATTCAGCGTTCAGAGAAATCTCTAACCAACGTGTGGAAAACATCGACTTCATCACAATGAAACCTTGAATAAACTGTTGATCATCATTCTCAATTCCGAAACGAGTAGATCGCATGACAAACTATCAAACCTGCCACCGCCCTGTGTTCACGTCCAATCCCTATGTTAAATTTTGAAATACATAGTCCCCAAAACTCATTACATTCTTCAGGCATCCAAGCCCGCTCAGTCCCACCCTGGAGTTACATCCTCGAAACGAACGCCACGCCAGCCACCGGAGCGGCCGAAGGCCGCGGAGGTGGCTGGTGTGGTATAACATAGAATGCGCGTCGAAGAACGCTCCTGACAGACTTGACATCCGTCGGTATCAAGCTTCTTGCCCACTGGATTCATTTTAGTGGCAAAATCAGCCAGGTAGATGGAAGATAGTGAAGCCGGCCCTTTCTCATACTTCTCGAATACGTTCTCAGCCCGGATCTCCCTAGAGTCCATTGGCAAGCTTTCCCTTTCCATATGAGCCTGCGTTTTGGTTCGTCTCGTTCTTTCGTTTGGGACTGTGGCAGCGATGTAAATAAAATCGCCGCTTGCCTTGAACATGGGTTGACGAAGGAGATACCAAGAAGCTTCTTGTGATGTCATTTCAACATAATCCAACATGCGTAGGCTTAGTCGTTTCAGCGGCATCGTGAAATCTTCGTCCGGGTGATCCGTCTGAAGATTTGCGAGTAGCTCATGAAGGTTTGATAAGCCGCGGTTAGTTTTGTTCATATATTCGACCACATAAGCTACACAGGAATATTCGTCGAGGATGAATTGAAAGTCAATATTGGCTTTCAGGACGTTAGATCTCCAAGGATTGAGAGTGTTTACAAGGCATAAGGATATTTCACGCTTGAACAGTACAGTAGGCCGTTTGATGCATGCACGGATGATGTTCAAGTCAGCATCATAGGTCACTGCAAGCTCGCGTAAGAAGTGATCGATGCTTTGGAATGCTTGAAGAGAGAGCGCTTTCTCCATTATCAATCCTTCTTGTCTGCGAGGAATGCGAGGACTGATGAGACGTGTTGTGATGGCGTTCAATGGGAGCAGATTTTCTTGTTTTGGTGGGTAACGGAATCCATTACAGGCTGCCATAAGTGGAATACACCCCTTTCTGATGTTGTTCCGGCAAGCGCTACAAAGGAGAGCATTCTCGAACGGAACAAGTATTTCCTGCAGAATGTACCGATGAGTTTCATTGGGGGGTCGAACGTCGCAAGTAAACCACAAACGTTCACAGACGGAGCAAGACGCTCCGTAGTCTTGATCGAGAAAGTTTTCGGTGAACAATTGCGTTGCCTCAGTGTATATTCTTGACCTGTCACATGTCGACAACGATGCGATTTCAGTTCCAGGAGAAGTAGAAGCTTGTTGTTAAAGTCTGTAATGGTGGCAACGTTCAGCGTTTTGAGCTTGTGTAGTTTTCGGTGACTTATTGTTAGATGCAGCACATTCATCCGTGGAAGTTGACAGGGTTGGCAATGCAAGGCTCCTCATCTGTTTTTGCTTCAGTCGATATTCCCTGCAACGTATACCGTTTCCAGTCTGTGTTGTTTCAGATGATGTAGACGCGGCACATAAATCCAGGGGAGTTGACTCGCTTAGCAATGAAGGGCTCTCCTCACATTCATGTTTCTGCCGATATTCTTTGCGACGTATAGCGTTTCTAGTCTGTGTAGTTCCCGATGATGTAGACGCGGCACATTCTTCCAGGGAAGTCGACTCGTTAGCAATGAAGGGCTCTTCTCACATTTCTTTTTCTGCCGATATCTTTCGCAACGTAGAGCATTAGCTGTCAATGGTGTGCTCGATGAATCAATCTCGAGCTGATGCCGACGAAGTTGATGGTCCTAGCGATGTTTTTGCTTTTTTTCGCGATCGAGAACTAAAATGATATGGTTGATGTTATCGAGTGCAATGACATGCGCGGTGGGTCTCTTTGAGATATCGGAAACCCGGTAGGTGATTATTGCACGAGAAGGAAGACTGCCAATGAGAACAGGGTAACTTTTCGGAAATATCTTGCTTGGGGACATGATCATCTTCGTCGGAAATTTCGTTCAGATTTCGCTTGCGAAGGCTTGTTGGGTTCCGGGACGAATTGTCAGAGAAATCCTCGACGGTTTTCAGTCGTCAGAAAGTATTTCTAGACAATTTTAAGCTGTTCAGTAGTTTTAAGTAATCGATTGCGATCGATCCTCATTCGTTGCCGACTCGAGCGCGTTCTGATGTCGTTTCACAACCTGAAGATCAGTGGCGGCGCTAGACTTTTTTTTGGAGGAGGCTAGACTCTCCCTATCGTTTTTCCCCTCTTTTCTCTCTTTCTAGAAGAGGCTCATGAGTACCCCCCGTCTTTTTACGAAGCCGCCCGCTGTGAGACAAAGCACAAATATAGATATCAAGGGATGACGATTGTGCTCGTATATCGTTCCTAAATCTTAGTAATCTCAATGAAGATGATCAGTTGTGGCTTGTGGCTGATATTGCCATTTTTCGGTACATTCCGTTTTAGCGAACATTCAGTATAACGAACTGATTTTGGTGGCACCAACGTGTTCGTTGTAACGAGCTTCTACTGTATCGGCCTGAAGAGTTTTCGATATTTTCCTAATTTTTGTTTCTCCCTTACCAATGTCAATCGCATCCGAAGAATTTACGGATTCCGTCTCTGGCTGATTCTTGAAAAAACTGGTGAGCAGCACTTGTCTATTCATCTTTCTAGATTACTCTGAGCACCGTGCGGTTTGATTTGTGTCACCCCAAGCAACAGCGCCGTGGAAGTTAGCGGTGGAACACGACACGGAAAGGTGGCGCCGGCGTCCGCTTTCTCCGGAACCTGAAGCCGGCTCAGATACTCTACAACAGATTCCTTCTCGGAAGGACTGGAATTGCCTTGTTCCCCTCGTGACCCAGTTTATTGTTCACATTATTTCTTGAGGCTTGCCTCAATAATTTCGAGCTCGAGGAGGCTATAGCCTCCTTAGCCTCCGCCTAGCGCCGCCACTGCTGAAGATTGTCTCTGATCATTGGATTGCAGTCTTCGGGAGAAAACGTTCATGAAGATATCGTCGATTGAATATCAAATCAAAGTAACGGGCAGGCAGGCGAGCGAACGAGCTTACCATTCGTCAAATACTAGGTCTATGCACCGAAAATCACGGTTTTCGAAAACATGGCGCCACAGGCCGCCTCCTTAGCAGACGACGCTTTGGTCGGCTGCGCTCTTTTCTCTCCGGCCCTCTGATGTGTTGTTTTGATTGGTCGTTCGAATCCGCGACCGCCTGGAGAATTTCTGTGTTTCGCGAAAAATGTCGAGTTTCATGCCTGATAAGCGTCATTTGCGGGAAGGTCTTTTGCTCCTCTTCAATCTCTAGAACAACGCGCGCGGAGCGCGTCAATTGCTTGTCTCGGCTTACGGTGATCTCGCCCCCAGCCTATCGCAGTGTGAAAAGAGGTTCAAAAAGTTCAGAAAAGAAGACTTCGAACTCGACAACAAAACACGTGAAAACGCCCCGAGAAAGTTCGAGGACACGGAACTGC
Source organism: Neoseiulus californicus (assembly GCA_028455905.1). NCBI lineage: Eukaryota > Metazoa > Arthropoda > Arachnida > Mesostigmata > Phytoseiidae > Neoseiulus > Neoseiulus californicus. The sequence goes on from JAMQGS010000011.1 coordinate 1,175,280, forward strand.
AGGACCTGTTGGATCAGAATGACACGCAAACGCAGGAAGAACTCGCGGAGCAACTACATGTTGACCAAGCAACCGTATCCAGACGCTTGAATGCTATGGGATTCGTCCAGAAGCTGTCAAAATAATGGGTCCCGCATGAATTGAGTGAACGATCTCTTGAGCGCCGTCTGACCATCAGCACTTTGCTGCTCGCCCGGAACGAAAGGCAGTCTTTTCTGTATCGGATCGTCACCGGGGGCGAAAAATGGATATTTTTCGACAACACAAAGCGGCAGAAGTCATGGTTGAAACCCGGGACATCACCAAGAACGACCGTGGGGCAAAATCGATTCGGCAAGAAGACCATGCTGAGCGTATGGTGGGATTAAGAAGGAGTCGTGTGTTTTGAACTGCTAAAACCCAGTGAAACCTTGAATACGGTACGCTACCAACAACAACTGGTCAATTTGCGGCGAGCCCTGAACGAAAAACGGCCGATAGGGCGCGACAGACACAACAAACTGATTCTGTTGCACGATAATGCCTCCTCGCACACCGCTGTGCTGGTGAAAAACACCTTTAGAGAGTTCCAGTGGGAAACCCTACCCCACCCCGCTTACTCGCCAGACTTAGCTCCCTCTGATTACCATTGGTTCGGCCCCCTCGAAAACGCTCTGAAACAGCAGCACTTCAGTACTTTTCAAGAAGTCGAAATTCGGGTGAAAAAATTTTTTCGACCGAAAAATTACAGAATTCTACCGAGCAGGAATTCGAGCTCTACCCATAAGATGGGCCAAGTGTTTAGCAAGCAAAGGAGACTACTTCGAATGAAATCGCTCTTTTTGGTTTTCTGTGAGAAACTCTTGTTTTCAGTCGAAGAACCGTAATTTTCGATGCATAGACCTAGTACACTAGCGCAAGAGAGTGAATGGCACGGGAAATCGTTGTAAACGAAGTTCCCACGGGAAAGAGTTGGAAAAAAAAGATCAATCTTTGTGATAACAGTGATAATTGTGAATAGCACGAAGAACCGTTGTGAACAGAGTTCCAACGGGGAAAGAGATGAAGGAAACTCGAATTTCGTCTGTCGCGATGATATGCCAACAAAGAAACTCTGCGCTGCCGGCGGCGCATTCTGCTAAGCTGCCAGGCGACCTGGGGTCTCAAGTATATTGTTTTCAGATGCGAGTACTGTGCTCGGAATTTTGAAAACACAACGATAGATTCATTGTTGGACGCCAGTTCTGCTGCCGGATGTAATTCTATCAGTGCCGGATGCTCAGAATGTGAGTGTTGGATGTGCTCACTGTCCTTGAAATTTGAAAAACATAGCGATCGATGCGTCGCTGGACACTTATTTCGCCGTAAATTTTCCATGATTTTGACTGGCCGCGGGAATCGAGGTGATGTTGGATCTTCATTTGCTTGGCTGAACAGTGCCCGGCAGCAGAAGCTCGGCTCAGTCAGTCCAGCTGCGACGCAGAGAGACGTTCAGCATCGCAAGAGATACTATGGCTTTGGACTTCATGTTTTTGATTTCCGGTCGCGAAGCTGACGGGAACTTCGTACTCTCAAAACATGCAGTGAAGTGAGACGAAGTCGAGAGCTACATACAATTCGAATTGCGTGGTTGACAGTGAGGTTTTGGATGGACATCATGCGATCCAGAGTCATCTCGGGATCCGAAACGGAATTCGAGTGCCAAAACGGGACAGTGTTGAGATGACGGTCGCCGATGAGACGGACGAGGTCCGTGTTGTGGCTTTCGTTGAAGTTTGCGCCGGAATTCTTGAGAAGTGTGAAGTGTGCGTTCAGAAGCTAATAACGCAGAATGTTCCACTGACTGATTGTAAGAATTAAATGAATGTTTTCAAGTATGAATGTCGAACAAACAATTCAATATTCAACCGCATCACTGAAGAGGGAAAAATACTTCGGGGACACTGCACATCTTGTAAGCGCCCCCCTCCCTCGAGGCATTCCTGGATCCGCCCCTGGTTCAACTCATCCTTCCTACAATAGGGAAGTTCCCCCTTGGTCATGTGGTTGTTTTGCGCGGCGTTTTTCCCAATCAGTTTACTCCCGCAAGATGCGAGAGAGATGAAACTCAGGACTTGATCCAGATTCGACGAAAATTCGACATTCCGAACTCAGAGGAATAGGGGGAGAGGGCGATTGCCCCGTCTACATAGACTGGCTCATGGCTTCAAGACGCAACAACCGCTTCCAGATATCATCGCTCGCACCAGGTTTTGGCGCTTGTCATCGTCGACTTCCATAGCTCGGTAAAGCACTCGTTTATTGAACTGGACGAGGAAACAGATGAGATTCACTTCTAGGCTTGTTGAGTAATCTCGAGATACGCCATCTGAAGCTATGATACACGGCATTGGATCTGGCCCTGTTAGTAACATAGTGTAATCTGGAACGCGTTGAAGTAGGCCGCGTAGGGAAGAAGTATCGGAAGTCGGGATTGATCTGCATTTGACGGAATAATCTTAGGTCCTTGGAGTCGAGAACCTCAGCAACCGGGGGGAGGGAGAGCGCAGATGGCTCCACCTTACATTTGAGAGCGACTTTGCGAATGAAACGCTTTTGGAAGTTATCGAGGGAGATAAGGTGTCGGGACTGCCACGGTCGCCAGATCTCTGTACCGTACAACAGCGACGGTAGAACAAGCGCATTATATGCCCGCAGATAAACATCAGGACGTTTGCAGTCAAACGCGCGAACAACAAAGTGAGCGATCCGATTTGCTCTGCGAAGGGAGTCATTGAGGTGAGCGTTTGGACAGAGATCAGTTGATAGAAGAACTCCAGGGTCTCTCACACAGGGAAGTTGGGGGATGTGCTCGCCAAGAAGACAGCAGTCCCGACTAAATTGAAACATCGAGGTCGACTTTGCCTCAAGATTTCTCCGATTCAACAGGCACACACTTTGAGACTGTGCTGTTTCTTTTGACGGGCAGCCACTGACCAACTAGAAATATCGACGGGCCTTTCCCGTGCAGTCTCTTATTGACGGGTGGATTGACGGGCTTAGGAGAATCGAAAATCAGACGGACATGTGTTGAGTTTTCGGGCTTCACTAGCTCAGTTGGATCGGAAATACTGGGTTATTCGTGAGACTTCTAGGTTGGCTATGGACGGCTCGAAATGAACACAAGCAGAGTTACTGTAACAGTGTGACTGCTCCCCCATTGCCGCACGGTCTTTATTCGCTTATAAAGGCAGCACTATCGCTAGACACTTTCGTACTCTAGAATCTATCATCTCTTCCTTACACTCTGGATATCTTAGGTTGCCGACAAAGGTTATCTGGTGCTCTTGACAGTAAGAGGACACCAGACCGGCGTCTCAGGTGCGCAGTTTATCTCTGACGTCACCAACGGCGCAGCGCTGGCACTCGACTGCGGACAGACCGGGTAGAAACCCGTCAACAACATGTCCTTTATTGGATAAATGCGGTATTTTCCGCTCGACTGTGTTCGCAACAAATGCTTATCATCGCTGCTGACGGTGTCGCGATGTCATATTCGATTCGGTCCGAATCGATTTTTTAATTGTGAGATTGAGGCGAGTTCGAGGGACGCAGACTACACAACGCTGAGGAAAATTGTCAATAACAGCAAATTCAGTGATATATTGTTTAACAGATTCGAGTCGAAGGTGCGCTCACAAATGTGATTTCGACCCGAAGTGGAGGCCGAATCGTAAAGAGTAAACATTTCCATCCCGCGGAGAGCCACGAGAGACCTTCGAAATGCTGTGCTTCAATGTTAAAATACCTCGGATGGTGAATAAAGCGACGGATACATAGGTTTAACGAGCACATACCCAACTCAACAGAACGTAACTATTTGCACAGATAACGAGACTCACAGACAACGAACTCGGCGAACGGTGGCTGTGACCTAGTTGGAGCCACGATATTTCGGAGAGTCAGCAGCAGAACTCTGCTCAAGAGCATCTGCTTGGATACTCAGTAGTTCCTGCCCAACAACATGCGATGGTATTTCATACCTCAAGCATTCGCGCAGCATCAATCTCCAATCTCGTGGTTAATCACCAACGAACTTCAGCGGCATCGCGTGATAACGGATCGTTGCCGTTGTAGGGGAAGCAGATCGTAATCTGCGACATGTTTGCGGATTTCGGCTCATAGGCCGTTTGATTCACAGGGTTGCGAAGCATTCGATAGTTCCTTCGATCACTATGGCGTTCCTCAATGCCCAGTGGCCTGGGTTCCGAGAGTGTTTGCGAGACGGATTGTTCGAATGGACGGAAAAAGGGTACGTTATCAGAGCAGTTTGTTATCTGTGACATGCGCTATCTGCCAGGTTCGCCATCTGATATGGCGGAAAATCGGGTTCCCTATCTGCGGGACTCCAGGGTAATTCGGTGCTGGCTTGTTGGGCCCGCAAGCGAGAGAACCCCGGCAACAAGTGGTGCCATCGAGCAACAGGAGTTGAGGCGTGGCGCGGACTTAAACTTGCTCGGGCGTCCTTGTTTCTCCAGTATCTCTTCAGAGCTCTCCGAACTCCCACTACTCTCTGAGAACCTTGGGTGCTCGAAAGTATATGTCAAGAGTCAAGGGAACAACAGAGTCATGGGAGAAGCGAGAACGCTAGATCGACGGTTTCCTCTACTCTGACTCACGTTGGTCTCTACTTGTACCGCGGGAACGGTTCTTGGGAGCGCCATTCCACTAGTGTTCGCCTGAGTTCTCTCAGAGAGCGCCAAACAAACCAAAACCAAGTTACTCACATAGCGTACCGTCAGCTATGACGGATGTCACTCTTATTCTAACGGAGGATTCTGTTCTATGGCTCACTGCAAGCTGACGGGAGTTCCTGGTATATTTTGTTCATTCTTGTGTTGTCTTGGGTGCATTCCAAAACTGTCACAATTCTTACGGTATTTGCAACAGGACGAGTATCGCACAAGTTCGGCGCATGTTCCCGATCTGACCCACGGACCCACGGGTTCTTGGATTCATTCCAGTGTTTTCCTGTGATTTTTTTCCACCACTCCAACACAGCACCGCAGAGAATGAGAAATCCGCATAACATCATCAGAGGCATCAGTTCACCAAACTTCTTGAGATCGAATAACGATTCCTCCTCGTGAAAACTCAGATATTTGCTCCAGTCTGTTTGATTCCATCCATGAGTTTCACGAATGAGTACCAGGGCAACGGAGTCGACAAGACCAAAGTCCACGTCTTTTCGCTGCCGGGTTTTCCGTCTGAACATCTCCGGACCGATGAAGCCGTGTTGCAGGAGCCGCTCGAAAGTCTTGCTCGTACGCGTGAGAACCAAAATTAATTGAAATGACTTCGGACGCGTACCTACTCGTAAAATCCTTGGCTTCCGCTGTAGATGGCAACCCTTCGAAACTGTGAAGTTTGGATACTGGTCGAGCCGGAGCAAGTGTCGTCGTAGCGGTCCCTTGCATTCTTTCTTAGCTTTTTCGGATAAACGACAATAATAATTGTAATGTTCTTTATCGATTTGCTGCGATGAGAACATGGTGTCGCAAATGTTAGAAAGCTCGCAGTCCACAGCATCATTAGGTTTGTCCTCACTCGCTCTGTTTAAGAAGTAAGACATGATAGTGTTCGAATAAATTGCTGAGAGTATGAATGTCATCGAAACCATGGTGCAAGCAATGATCAGCACTGAATACCTTTTGCAATTCGCTTCGATGGCTCCGACAGAAAGGAAAGATAGAATCATCTGACGGATTTTTAGTGAAATCGGTTGCGGTTGGATCCACTTGAACGAAATGGCCATGAGCAGTCCGCTCAGAGTTGTCACTATCCAAACGTCCGGACCGAAAGGTTTCAGCAGAGTGTAGACGTCCGTTGGCGTACGCAAAATCAGGGAATGGCACTCGATGGATTTGGAGCACGAGGAATATATGGATTCCATGTGTTTATCGTAAGACTTTCTGACAACACCGGGGAAAGCGGCCTCATATGTGAGTGAGAACTTTGTTTGATTGCAGGAGATCGACAGAGTCAACCGCTGATAGCCGACATAGGGATAGATAACACGCTCGGCGAGAACGCTGGATGTGTGGCAATCGAGCTCTGAAGCCCCGCAAGATTCCGAAGGTTCTCTCGGCCAGACTGTCAACAATTGATCGTACGTCTGAGCGCAATAGAGCGCAGGGGCTCTCCGGGGCAACCAGACATAAGAGGAACCGCTTGACGTCAGATAAGGACTGGATACGACGAGAAATCGCAATAAACACTTGTGTTGTATGTTCTGAACGAAATCAATCGCTTCAAATTTGTCTTTGGGTGCGAACAGAACAACAATCATGAGAGGGACAGCAAGCGCTTCAAGGAGAACTGGCGAAGTGGTGGCTTGATGCTCGGCAAGCCGACCACTGAGTTTGGTTTGTAGCGACAGGAAACTGGTGTTGAGCCTCACTGAACCATCTCCGAGGAGGCAACCGACATCTAGGATCACAACTTCTGTCAAGGGAATTCCGCGTTGAAGAATGTAGGTTTGAGCGAGTTCCGCTATCCTTTCCGGGCTCGTCGCGGCGCAGCATTTCCCTAGGAAAGCTAGCGCAAAAATAAACGGCCACCAACCGCATCGAGCTGATTTAGACGCCCGGAGGATAACACGACTCGTTGGGGGATGCTCTCGGCTTCTTCCCCGCTGTTCGAAGGGACGCCCAGTTCTGACGGACACAGAATCTTTGCTCCACGGGTGGAACATCGACCTCTGATGCTGAAGAAATTGTGAAGTCGTATTCCGCGCCGTAAGCAGAGAAGCGAACTCGACGGAGAGCGAGTCACTCTGACTCAAAGTTCCGGTCGGAGTGTTGGTGGGCTGATGCGTAAGCTCTGCAGTTGTTTTCCATCGTAGTACTCTCTACCGATGCCAGAAGGTCGCGAAGATTGAGTCAGAGACCTTCCCCACTCACAAAGAGTCAATCTCCTCTCATCAACATAATGGAATTTGTTTTGTCTCTACTAATACACTCATGTACTCCGAGCAGTTCCTCTGAGCGACTCGGAGCGCGGCAGGATCGATGACATTGTTTGCGACCTGACAAAGTTCATCTGAGCGGGAGTCAATCTCCATATATGGGATTGCTCCGCCCCGATTCCGCTTCCGCTACAATGAGTAGGTCTCTCCTCATCAACATAATGGAATTTGTTCTGCCTCTAGTAGTATACTCAAAACTCTAGTACCCTTAGCAGCTCCTCTGAGCGACACGAAACGCAGCGGGATCGATGACATTGTTCTCGACCGGACAAAGTTCAGCTGACAAAGTTCATTGTGAGCTGAAGTCAATCTACATTTATGGGATTGCTCCACCCCGATTCCATAGACAAGACGAGGCGATTTCAACAAGGCGGTGCAAACGATGAACGGAGCACTCTGAGTCTGTGAAAATCCGAATCACTTGGAAAAAAGTATCAGAGGTGGTGTGGATACACTACCATAGGGGGTTGCGCGAGAGCACGGTGGCGGTTGTCGGTTTTCAAATACTCAATTCAAGGACGGGACGATGTAAGGAATAACGGGCGTTTCTGCGGGAGTTGGAAGTCTCAAATCGTTGTTTTCCTCATTCCAATGGGGAGACGAGGAAGTTTTGTTTACAGTTATCGCAGAAAGATGCCACAGCTTCTATCTCAGGCTGCCTGCTGCGCGTGAGTGTCGAAAATTGTCCGCAACACGATGTTCAACGAAAAGGTTGTGAGATTTCCTAGTGGATAGCAGTGCATTTAATGTAACCACCGGTTGGCGGGAATGGATGGCACAAACAGGGTTTTCTGTCATCAAATAGGCTCTCTTGAAGCGATCCAACTTCCAAGAGATTTGTATTCGTCAGAAAACCGGTGTAAAATGAGAGGAATATGTGGCCAATCTACTCCATTAGTTGTAGTTTGAAAAAGCTGTCTGTGGTGTTCCGAGAAGCCAGATCAACATTTGGTCAACCACTTGCTTCCGAACGATCCTCTAGCCTTGATAGTCTACCAGCCTCGCTGATCCACCTCGACATTCACCGAGTCTTACAAGGGAACGGCAAGTCATGATAAGCGCCGATTGAGCTGATACTTGGTTTTCGGAATTCGCGATGACTTCTCGATATGAATTGAGAATACGATGCGTGCATACTTGTAAGGTTCCGGATTTCCCGAAAACGTTTTGAAAACCAAGGAGGAATCTTGCGATCTGAATAAAAACGCATCTAGCGAGTTGCCAAGAATTCAGGGACTGAAGCATCGAGGGTTTTGGCCTTTCGATCCGCCTCCTGATTCGAAACGTCGGCCACTAGCGGGACCCTGTTCGGGCCCGGCTGAAATGCATGATCCGCACTCCTACGAAGAGATGCCACTCATTTGCCTTTGGTTCGGCCAGAGAGGAAAAAAAATGTGTCCTTGTCTCGACTCTCAATAGGAGAGCTGCCTGAAGTCTGAATCGCAGAACATCACTGTCCTCAACAGTTTGAACTTCAAGGGGAGCGATAGAAACCTTCCGGCGTGCACGTCGCATAGTAGGCGATCGTCCGAACTCTTTCAGCCTGGATCTGCCACTGAACTCGGTATACAATAGTGAAGTGTTGACCTCGTAATGTGAATAATTGACTTTGGGAATAATTTGAAACTAACGTTCCGCCTGGTTGGGACGTTGGAGATATAGTTCATAGTCGAGCGCACGAGCCGCTTCTGTAACGCCTAACGTTTTCCTTGCGCCGATTTCGAGCTTCAGCACTTTGGCGGCCGACCTGTCGCAGGGGCCGAATCGACCCCATTGCCGATCTGTCTCTGTAGCTGACTCGACTCCGTGGCCGACTTGTCGCAGTGGCCGAGTTGACGGCCACCCGGTCGAACGTTCGGAGTCATACTTTCAACTGATGGTCAATAATTTTTCGTCCAGCTAAACGAAGCTGCCGTACGCTGCCGGTAATTCTGAAGAAGTCTCCCTGCGGCTTTCTTACGAAATTGGTCGAAGTAGTGAAGCTCACACTATTGGCGAGAAACTCGTAAAACCGTGCTTAATTGAAGCAGCCAAAAATCTTCTCGATCGGAGACAAGCGGAAAAATTCCGGAGCATTCCTCTGTCCAACAATACGGTGAGTCGGCGAATCCGGAACATAAGCTAGGCCTTCCGAAAACCCGCGAAATCGCGGACCCGCGGTTCGCGATTCTGCAGGAACCGCTCCCATGGAACCGCGGGTAGAACCGCAAGATGAATCCACGTGTTTCTTGGTGGTTCTTGGATGACTGGCCAGTCATACATCATTGAGAGTCTCAAATAAAACTCTCGGAGAGTTATAACTGTTATATTAAGCCTGATTACTTTATTTCACAACATGTTCGCCAACTTTCCGCTTGCTCAAGGTGGTCGGAGCAACCCGTTGCAACCATGGGAAATGAGACTCCTGAACCACGCCAAAACAACAGTCGAACCCGCTTATGAGAGGCCGCTCGGCAAAATGAAAATCATCTCTTTTAAGCGGTTTCCCTTACGAGCGGAGAATTTTTCTCCTATGGGAATGGAATCGGGAAATCCAAAACGGTCTCTTATGTGTGGGTTCTCTTATATGCGGGTCTCTTACAAGTAGGTTCGACTGTAGCTCGAACAGCTTCGAACTCGAAGGCTCTTCTCAACATGAAGATATTGTTCAGGGTCTCAGGTTTAAGACTGGCTATATTCTCGCCATGTAGAAGCTTCAGGAGGCTGAAATCGCGTTCGCACTGCGCAGACGTGGGTGGAACCCTTGAGAGGATTTCACGACACAGCTCAAAATTGCGCCCGCGAACTCCGGAGGCCATGTACTGCTGGAACTCCTTCTTCAGACTCTCCTTTGTGCATCCTTTTTCCTGCGCAACAGGACACGATACGGGATTTTAAAAAACCGAATCCCTTGGAACCGTCGCCTGGAGAAAGGAAGTTCGTCTTACAACGATGGTGTCAATAGAAGTACAGTGTACGAGATGAGTCAAGGCCACGATGGCATACTGCTCCAATACTCATTGAATTCAAACTGGGTGATCATTCCTAATTTGTTGATAATGACCACATACTGAGGCCACAGAGGCGGGAGTTGGCTCTCCTTCGTTCCAAACAGGGTTCGAGTCCACTGTATCCGACTTGGCACTTGAGATATTTGCCAGAACCTCGAGGACTTCCTTCTTCGATGCCTTTCGCTGACTGATCTCCTTCTCCAGCTTGTAATTGTACTGAGGATCATGTAACAGCGCGATTGTGCTCTACAGTATCGTCCTTCGTTTCCTGAGTTCGTCTTGGAGAGTCTCGCGGAGCATGTGGGCCAAGTCCGTATCCATGTTGCCGAGAGAAATACTCCTCGTGAGTTAATCCTGGAGATTCGCTCTGCTTCATGGAGAGGAACATCGTGTCCAGAGCCAGCTCCTTCGGTAGTTACCGGAGCGGTTCTTTGCAAGCATACCCGGTGGGCCCCGGTGCCAATTGGGCTCGGGTCCCATTTGGGCCCCGGTGCCTATTGGGCCCCGTTGTCTATGGCGGAGGTTTTCCTCGCGGAATGGTTATATCTAGGGCTTGGAGTTCTATGGAATGCATCATTTTCTGCATGTGTGCATATTCTGTTGTTCTTTGCATATTTCGCTGGTTTCTGCATCTTCGGGCATATCGTCCTTGATTTTTGCATGGGAGACCTGATCATAGGGAAAACTGTGCAGTTGCTCATTCAAGGAATACAGTTCTCGATCGAGGAAACGTTGAAGCCAATCATCACAGACATAGTCAGGGTGGATAAAAGCGGTGGAGGAGCACGCACAGAACTTCGAGCAGCTATGAACATTTGTCTGCGAGGAACTAGAAGAGGAAAACTCCATGGCGATAGGAGAAGGACAAAGTTTGTTCGCTGACCTTACCGTGTAGTCGCCATGTCAACTCATTTTGACGGAATGCCGACGATGATCATTGCTCTGGCAGAACACGGACTGAAATTCGAAGAGGCAATCGGACAGATTTAAAGCTTGCGGAGAAATCCGAGGGTCTACCGCAGGGACTCAAGCCTGTTCTGAGAAAGTTTGACAACGTGGTTAACGGAAACAACTTTCACTGAAGTGAGCAATGTCGAATGTGAGATGCAATGAGGGGGCGATCAAGACACACGGGGACAGAATTGTCTTCGGGAGATGCTCTGCTACTTTAATGTCCCCCGATCGCATCATCTGAGGTCGAACGAGCTTTCTCTCGATAGTATTTGATTCTGCGAGACAACAGACAATCATTCCCGGTTGAAAATTCGAGGAAACACGCTGTAGGGTCTTGTAATCAATCTCTCAATTGAGGAAATCTCCCGCATATCTATCATTGGACTCACTGCAAAATCTGATGGAGTTTCAAGGATGACCTTTGTCTGCTACAGACACCGGGGCCCAATTGTCACCGGGGCCCAATCGGCACCAGGGTCCAAATGAGACCGGAGCCCAATCAGAACCGGGGCTCAATCGGGTACGAGGCCCAATCGGCACCGGGGCCCAATCGGCGTGTCCCGAGTCCCGAGGCCTAATCGTGGCTCGAGAAGAAGGTCTGCGATGAGCTCAAACTCAGTCCCTACTGGGCGATGCAATTGGACGAGACGACTGATATCAGCAGATCGGCGATTTTGTTGGTTCTCGTGCTTTACGTTTTCGACAACAAAGTGCATGAAGAGCTCTTAATTTGCAAGCCCCTGATCGCCAATGTCACGGGAGACGCGATTTTCGAGCTTGTTGATGCGGCCAGTCATTGCATTCTCCACCGGGAGGTCCTAGCCATGAGAAGCGTTCATTCGTTCCTGCTCTTACACACCGAAGTCCGGTGGCTTTCACGGGGCCGAGTCCTGAATCGACTATTTGAGCTCCGTGATGAAGTTCTCAGTTTCAGTCTGGATCATTCATCCATTCGAGTTAAGCGAACGTTTCCGGGACTGGGTGTGGCTGACGAGATTAGCATATCTCGCGGATATTTTCAACAAGTTGAATGAACTCAACCTATCACTTCAAGGAAGGAATGTGAACATCTTCAAGGCAACCGAGAAGATCGTCGCCATGAAGAGGAAGTTGGAACTTTGGGTTTTATTGATATCTGAGGATCGTTTAGATTTTCTTCCAACACTGCAGGATTACATCTGCGAGACCAGCGAAATCCTTCATGCGAGCGTCCGAGATGATATCAACGTCCATTTGATCACGTTACGCGAAGACCTGGAACTATATTTTCCGTCTCAGTCGATGGAAGATAGGACCGCTCACAAATGGGTGAAAGCCCCGTTCATAGCCAGTACGGATCGCGCGCTCAATTTCGCTCCAAATGAGCAGCTGATAGAACTCCAGAGTAGAGAACATTTCAGGAAGCTGTTTCAGACGGTTCCTCTGTTTAATTTCTGGGCCACGGTAGCTGATCACTAGAGCCTGGAAGTTTAGGCATTATTCATTAATCACTCTCCATAAATTCATGGGATGGATGATCGGGAGTCGACAGTGTCGATGATATTCGCCCGAACACGACGTGGGCTGGATCAATGATGCATCAGTCATCGATATATCCATAGATTCTTATGAATAGATGGAGAGTCGAAAATGATAAATGCCTGAACTTCCAGGCTCTACTGATCACTTTCCGCTTCTGGCGGAAATCGCGCTCTGCACTCTCGTACCCTTTGTGAGTACCTATGTGTGCGGAAGAGGATTCTCCATGTACATAGCCACCAAAAACAAGTATAGAGATCGCTTAGATGCTGAGCCAGACATGAGATTGAAGCTGTCAGGAAAAGCGCCAGACTTTGCTGAGATTAAAGCCGGACTCAAGATTCATCCGTCACATTGAGAGGCATTTTCTTCAAGTGGGATACGTTCGAAAAGTGTATGTATCATGCTCATAAATTGTGAGATTCAGTCGTGATTGAAAGTGTCCTCTCTGGGTTCAAACTAGATTTCTGTGAGTGGTTGAAAGAGATCGTCCATCGGCATTCGCGAGGCCGGCAAAGATTCGACGATGCGTTGCGCGATGAATTCCGCAGAGGGACCCGCGGAGGATCCGCGATAGGTCCACGAAGGGCTCCGCGAGGGGTTCCGTGGGCTATTCTCGTCTGATAGGGGTCCGCGAGGAGAAAAGTTTGGGAACCACTGCACTAGGGTACATCAAACTCGGAGAGATTGCAGAATTCGTGAACAAGGTCACCGAGTGTCAGCGAGAGGGGCGACTCGAACGATTGCTCCTCGAGTACGACGAAATTTTCAAAGCCATGGGAAGGCTCCCAGGCATTGGCAAAGTGGTGCCGCGCTCGTACAGGGTCATGTTGGACGATGGCACGTCGCAGCCGCAGACACTTGAGAGAGACCAAGAAAAAGGACGACAGAAGAGAAGTTGCAGTTTCAGAGTCCGATCCAAACACAGGCGCGGAAACCCAGACAACGATTCGCAAGAGGGAAAACTTTGACCCGACGATACGTACTACACCTCGACGCAGCACAAGACCGGAGAAACCGAAAGCAGTATTCCCCCCAGACTAAGAACCATTGTAAAGATGCTGTACAATAATTTGTGAAATCCTGACCCTTATTCTAATAGTGTACGTTGATAATATCTTGGAAGGGGAAGATGATGATGATGCAAGTTTGTAAAAGCGCGCTCTGCTCAAGAGCGCCCCCATACGACAGTTCTAATTAACACATCAGTTCCTACCCTGAACTCCAACCTCACAGTGCTGTTTTCCCTGGACTCAGTTGAAGACACTCCTAACAATCTCCCGTATTTCTTCTGATTGCCGAGCATGCTCAATCAGCCGGGCATGCTCCAATAAGCGGGCACCCTCCGGGTATCCGAAAATAATGGAGCATGCTCTAATAACGGGGCACCCTCTAATAAGCGGCACTCGACAATGAGCTCTTCCTGAGCGGTTACTGGCATTTTGACTACCTGGGAACGGATTCCCACTCATTCCGTCGAGTCAAGGGACTTCGTATGTCAAGAGAAACATCCGCCAAAGATTCGAATTTGAGAACAATGCGACGTCGCGGTAACGCGTGATGATGTCGTTGTCGAGGGCCAGTTGACGGCGGTTTCGCGCGTTTTCGAAGACCGCTCGACAGCATTGGCTGAGGAGATCTGAGTTTGAAGAGTGTGTCGGTGGATGGATGAAATTTGTAGTCATTCGTCTAGAACCACGCTCAGCTCACAGTTTTGGCATAGATGGTGCAGCGATCCACAAGGATTCCCGCCAGGCAGTTGATTCAGTTTGCTACTGGAGATCATTCTCGGAAGGTGAGTTGCATTTTGTGGCTCGGTTCGAATCGATGCATCAAATATACGAAATGAGCAGGTTTCTGAGAACCCTGGAACTGGTTCCGGGATCCTGAAACCGGTTCTGAAATCACGGAACCGGTTCCGAGATCTCAAGACCGGTTCTGGGGTGCCGGAACTGGTTCTGGAACCGGTTCCGACGACAGTCCGGGAAAAATGATGATATCTTCTATCATAATAATATATAACGTGGATTATCACTCTTCTCATGATTGCAATCTGGCAACATTCGTCTTCGACATCAGATGAGATATCGACAAAGTGCCGACTTGAGAACATGGAGTGTTAATATCCCCTAGGCTGTTACCTTTGCAACATTCGACTTCGACTCGAGAAGAGATATCGACGAAGTGCCGACTTGAGAACATGGAGTGTCACTCTTCCCATGATTGTAATCTTTGTAACATTCAACTTCGACTAGAGGAGAGATATCGACGAAGTGCCGAATTGAGAATATGGAGTGTTAATATTCCCATGGCTGTTATCTTTGCAACATTCAACTTCTGGTCTGTCCGTTGTCTGATGCGACGTCGTTAGAGGCCTTTGTCGAATCAAATCAGGAAACCTGACCCCATACAAGTGAGATTTGAGTCAAATCAAATCATATTTCGGAAGTCTCGTCGGAATGTCACACGTAAACATGGCGAATGAGATATACAGTCATCTCTCGTCTATCGCGACCTCGCTGTATCGCGGTTTTCGAGTTACATTTTTTTGGAGATTTCCCTCCCCGAGCAACGCGAACCTCAACTACTCGAGCCGCCTCCAGAGGACGGCAGCGTCAGAGAAGGACCGCGGAGAACGAATCTCCAACCCCGGCGCGTCGTTGGTCAGGAAATCTCGTCTCTCCTCGATTTCATTCAGCTACGCTAAGCCGCGAAGTTCCTCCAATGAATCATCTGTCTGACATTATTGACATAGATGTGCTTGGCAAGAGTCTATATGTACCTCGATGTCGTTCTCACAGATTTTCAAACGGATTCATGCCGTGAAAACAGCGAAATAGCGCGGTTCGGAGATGGGGAATCCTACTTCGCGGAAATTCGTTTATCGCGGCCGGGTCTGGAACCATCAAACCGCGATAGACAAGGGATGACTGTAAATCTGGGTGAGAGTTGTCATAGAAGTGATTAAAAACTGATCGAGGCTCAATCAGTTTATTCTTCCGAGTACGTAGTCGCCGACAGACAGTCATCAACGAGGTGCCAGGTGTCAGTGTAGTTTCGTTTGAAGTTTCGTCAGTGCAGTTCGCTGAGATCTTCGCAAGTCAACAATGGTCAAGACACTGAAACGAAAAGCCGCACCAAGAACCTGGGTGTGGAATCACTACACAAAGCGAGGCACCAGCGGCATCTGCTCCCATTG
The DNA here is from genome assembly GCA_028455905.1 of Neoseiulus californicus. Taxonomy (NCBI): domain Eukaryota; kingdom Metazoa; phylum Arthropoda; class Arachnida; order Mesostigmata; family Phytoseiidae; genus Neoseiulus; species Neoseiulus californicus. The sequence goes on from JAMQGS010000011.1 coordinate 1,190,926, forward strand.
CCCAGCTAGGACTGCGATTAAGTGCGAGGGTGGCAGCACGAGTGCCCTCAGGAAACACCTGAGCACCGTTCATCAGATCGGTGCCGGGGGACCCGCACGCCAAGCGCCACGAGCTTTGCAGCATGTGGCCGGATCTCCGCTCTTCACACAGGAGAACAATCGAGACCGATCAACCGTAATCTCACGGCTGGCAGCTCAGGATAATATTCCCTTCTCAACCATGGCCACATCAAGAACGCTCGGACCGATGATCGAAGTTTACACTGAGGAACGAATGCCTAGATCCCTGAACACAATCAAATCGATTGTAATTAAGGCGGCTGCCGAGACTCGGATCACCATGCGAGACCATCTTGATCGGTACCAGAAAGACGGCGGAAGTTTTGAGGAGCGAGTCTTCGGACTTCGAGAATTTCGTCGCCGGCACTGATTTTTTCTTGGGTTTGATCATAGTAACCGGCAAAGTGACCGCAGACATCATCGCGACCGAAATCAGAGCTCGGTTGAATTCCTTCAACGTGCGCTTGGATAACTGTCATTTCGCAGTGACGGATGGAGCTTCCGTCATGAGAAGCGCACCGTCGAAACTCGATCTCTCCTCGCAGCTGTGCTTTGTGCACGGGCTGCATAACGCACTTGCCAGAATCTTACAATCAGACGATTCGAAGGACTTGGACTCGTCTCAGAAGAGCCAAGAACACGCCAGACGAGCCCGCGATCATTATGACCTCGTGAATGATGATGGTTGGTTGTCTGACGAAAGCGACTCTTGAACATCGGGAGCAGCCAGCATCGAATCAACTCTCCTGATCGACGAGCCAGAACAAGAACCTGAACCGCTTATCCATGGCTCAGGAGGAGGGGAAGACACCGACGGTGAGGAATCACAACAGGAGAGCGATACGATCGAAATGGCGTCTATTGATTCAGAAATCGATGATGAGGAGACACAGTGCTCGATATCCGCCCTCGATCCGATGTCTGAGGGCGGAGAAATGTCGCTATCAGTTGGAGGAACCATTGAGAAGATCAGGACCATCCTCAAAAGCATCAAATGAAGTGGCATAAAACAAGACAAGTTACGTCAATACACTGTCATGCCTGACAAAAACAACAACAGGTCTCTGCAAGTGATGCTGGATGTGAAAGTTCGTTGGTATTCGATCATCACGATGTTGGAAAGAGCGGCTAAGATCATGCCATCAATCAACAAGATCCTCGCAGAATTCGACGAAGACCCAATCAGCAGGAGAACAAGGAGTGACCTCGACAACATTCTCAGGGTGTTAGTGCCTGTGAAACACGCCATGTTCTTGCTCTGCGTGTCGCAGGCTAGTCTGTTCCACGCCGATCGCATTATTGATCATCTCTTGGCCCGTTTGCGTTTGACGCCTTTCCCGCTGTCGACGGCTGTTCAGGGAGCAATTGTCGGTAAATTCAAGAAACATCACTCTCGTCACCCTTCCAGTACCTTAACGATCCGGACTACGATTGGGAGATAGAGAAGCTACTGGGGCAGGGCAGCGTTTCCGATGACGCCTTGATACGACTGATGCTCGATCTCGTGCGTCAGGATTCAACGCAAGCATCATACGGCAGCGAGGAAGTGCTCGACCACGAACAGAGCCAGAAACCTCAGCCTCCAAGATCGACCGGCTCATTCCAGGAAGCTCTCACCTTCGATGCGATCTTTGCAAAGTCCGCCCGTCCGCAACGAACTCAATCCCAATCGGAAGCAACCTACGACGAAATCCAGCAAGAGATGAAGCTGCACGTCGCCGGACAAAGCCGCGGCCGGTATCTCAATCTCTGCCGACGCGAATTGACGACAATTCAGCCAACGTCCGTTAACCATAGCGTGATTTCAGTATCATGAATCACACATGCTCAAAAACGAGGAACTCCCTCGGACCTAACACTTTGGACAGTCTGATGGTTTTGCAGTCGGTGTACCGCGCGGTCGATGCGCAGCGAGATGCTGCCGTTGAGCTAGCGGAGGTTCAACAAAGATAGGATTCATTCATTATTATTCAGAATTTTACGCCGTGCTTTTCTATCACTTGCCTGACATACTAAGAGAGAATTTTCGCCGCCTATCGAAAATTTGCCGCCGTAGGCTATAGCCTACTTAGTCTATATAGTAAATCCGGCCCTGGTTATCCTAAATATATTATTAGATGTATCATTCATCATTATTTCTATTTATTCAGGCATATTTTTATCATATATATCGTATATATCTTCTCATGATTCTGCCATATACAAATAACAGTGGCGGATCTAGGCCCCGGGCGCACCTTCCGGGGGGCGCAAAATTGGGGTTCTGATCTTGTGATAGCATGTAGATAATGCAAAACTTGCAATACTCCGAAATTAATGAATTCTGGCTTGCAAAGGGACATCGCTAGGTCCTGAAACTTAGGTTTTTACCACGCAAAATCGGGCGTGGGGGCGCTTTCTCGATGACCTGCCCCGGCTGCCGTCGAGGCTAGATCCGCCACTGACAAATAAAGAGACGCATGCTTATCCACTGAACTGTCGTGAAATCCTTTCGGCGCCAAATCATCAGAACGTTCAGTCCTCTTTCGAATGCATCAGCGCATGCCGCGTAGGATCGCAAAATCTCGTGATGAGTGTCGGTAACACCTCAGGATGGGCTATGATTCGAACGCAATGGCGTCTCCCAGATGTCTGCAAGTCTAGCGATGATCATATCAAGATTTTCCCCGAATCATTCGGACCGAAGTTGTCGAAGGGAGGATAAAGTCTCGATGCTATCGTTGGATCGCCCTCACCTGCATTGTGCTGCTTTGTCGAGTGCCGTGAGAGATCACTAGTGCCGCCTCTCTTGCACATGAGCAGTCTTCCGCGTAATCCTGCTTTTTTTTTTTTTTTTTGGGAAAACACTTGGCCACCAGCACGCCAACAATGATTGTACACCATGGTGTGTGAAAATTGGCATACATCACCGACTCGATATTCCTGAAGTGCTTCTCCTGAGGAATACACGCGCCCTCGATCGCGTTCGCCGGCAGAAACTCCCTCACTGTTCATCTCAGAGCAGACGACATTTGCTAGGTTTCTGCCACTGATGCTCTTTGCCAATGGCCGAAACGATTCTCTTTTGCGAACTGCTCTCCTAAAGGGGATTTCCAGTGTCTGTTCTGTACGGTCTCAATCGTAGTCTAGAGTATTGCCAGTTTCTCCTCGCCGCGTTGCGTCTAATGATCGTTGATGTCGTATTTCCTTCCATCGGCACCCCTGGACTACAACGACGTTAGAAGATTTGGTGAATTCGGCTTCGAAAGAACATCCATCATACACAATGACGACCGAAGAGCGCTCAAGACTTGCGCGTCAGAGGGTTGCAGGCGGCAGCCCGGAGAACCGCAGTCAGAAAGCCACAGGCGCATGATCTCCAACCTGCATCTTTGGAGTTCCAAATGAGTTTTCTGCGACAAGAATTCGGCCACGCCTGCATCAAGTGCGATCGGCCCTGATTCTGACGAGATTTGAACAAAATTAGGCCTCTTCGCGTCGACACCCTCAGGCTGATGGGTTGTGAAAGGCAGGACGAGCTCCTGTGTTCGTCTTGTTACTCCACATTGAATTCTGGGAGAATCTCGCAGCTTAGGGTGTAAAATGGGTTCCCTTATGTGCTAATCCCAGATCATATCCCTGAAGACCTCCCGAGATCGACGAACAGGAGACCCTAGAATTCGTAGACCCCAGTGATGAACCTGAGTTGCTCCGAGCCGACCAACACACGGTCCTGATGACCCAGGATATATATTAGGAGCTTGTTGCGCGGGGCAACATCGTGTTCCGTTGAGTTTCATATATGACGAGCACGCTGAAGAGTTGTCTTTCCCGGATATCTATGATGGTGTGCCTCTGAGATTTCGTGATGACCTTCGGGTCACACCTATCCAGAACGCAACGTGCGAAGTAGGATGCCGCGATCGTCGCTGGGCAACTTCTGAAAATCGATTGTATATGGCAGTGAGAATTCTGCGGTTACGAGTTTCTGCTGGTCTACGTGCAGTGTTCCGTTTCAGTGGTGATTTGCGCAAAAACACGCGTGAGACGATCGCGGATTGACAGTCCCTAGAGCAGCGCGTTGCACGAAATTCTGCGTTCCTGAAGTTAATAACTAGGGTGCAAACCAATCTGGCGCAGGCGTCAATTTGGCGCAGACCCTAACCTGGCGCACTCGTCAACCTGGCGCCGGCGTCAATTTGGCGCACGCGTCAATCTGGTGCGCGCTTTAGGTTAGGCTAGGTTGGGATTTGGTTGGGTTTGGTTAATGGGGGTCTACTGCACTTGCGCCAGATTGACGAATGCGCCGAATTGACGCCTGCGCCAGGTTAGGGTCTGCGCCAAATTGACGCCTGCGCCAGATTTGACCTTACTCAATAACTAACTCCGTGCACTAGTGGTCGACAAAAGAGAAGGATTTATTCGCGATACTCCGGCAATTTGACAAACCGACTTTCTTCCTCACAATGAGTGCGAATGAGCTAGGTTGGCCTCATTTGTTGAATCTATTGAATAAGCTCCGAGAAGGAATTACGCAGGAGGGGAACGAGGCTCTCGAAGAGCTTTCGTCTGCACGGAAAGCAACGTTAGTGAATTAGGATGCGTTTACCTGCAGCATTCAGTCCCGGATATTGGTCACCACAATTCTCCGGATTCTGCGATCCCCTACCATCAGTCCATTCGCTCAGCATCATGTCATTGATTATTTTCTTCGGACTGATTCCAAGCTCGCGGTTCGCCGCACGTTCATGTGTTCCTATGGTTGAATGTTACTCCAAACGACGGTAGCTCCGAATATATGCCGGCAACGATCACACTTCTCGAGCCTTCGTGCTCGGTTGATCTTGCGCGAGTGCGCGAGTAATCGAGAATCGAGTCAACTCATCGTTACGAGTGCATCAATGGAGTTCAGCTAACGGATACCGAGGAGTTTGAACACACCGGGCGACCACTGTCGCACGCAAACTACACACAATCAGTATCATTACAATTGCGCTCACCCAGTTATGAATTCTATGGAACATCGCCGTTCCCGCCCCAAGTTTTCTCCCCCTGTCCCATACGAGAACGTCTCCTACGTCTCTTGCTTCAATCGCAAGATTGAACTGGCACCAGCTTTTTTTCGAGGCGTCAGCCTCTTTTACGGAATAGGACTCCGTATGGAAGGACTCAGGTATCGATAGGGAGCGTTCGAAGCCGTTGCCTCGTCGGAAGCAATAGCGAAAGTTCCGCCGTCCCTCTGTTAACGCTCGAGATGCCCCCGCGTCAAGTTTCGAGCATCGTCAGCTTTGTTCATCACGATCGCTTTGATCGTACTCGGTGATCTCGGCATGGGCACCTCGGTTTAGGCTTCGATGAGGGACCTGAGAGTTCGCGATCGGGCTGTTGTCGAGAACGGAACGTCGAGAACGGATCTTCGGCGATGCACGAAGATCCTGCAACATGCTGCAAGGCTTTCGGCGTGCGGCTTCGCCGGAGCCAATTTGGTCCGCACTGCTCAGGTGTTTTATGGGAACATTTGTGCGTCCGCCTTCCCATCGGATCACAGTCCTGGCTGGGCAGTACGAGCATTTACCATCGCTACCTCGTCTATAGAAATGATTCCATGCCTAGCTTCATGGGGCGAGGGAGAAAATTCCGCAGAAACTACACGAAAACTTATCTGGAACCAGAACACTCTTTCGGGGTCCCCCTGAATGATGCACCGACTGAAACTCGTTCGGTTTCTTGCCACACTCGTGTCAACACAGGCACAAATTCTAAGTTCGTTGATGGTTGGTCGACGAGCCAAAGGAAACTTGGCGGGTGCCAGACAGATTCACGAGTGAAAAGTTTGGCTCCGGAAAAACGGCTCCGGTTTGGCGCTTCTCTGTCGTTTCTATCCCTCGCTACTTCCCTCCGCGTGCGGGGATCGGATTCCTCTGGTGCTCGATTAGCGATCCAGTTGACTCTTTCTACCGGAACGTCTAGCTGCAGACAGCGATTTCAGCTTTCCGAAGATTTTGAAATCCCCGACTGTCCCGCAAAATTCTCAAGACCGATCTCCCGGGGACGGCTAAGAAACTCGCCGTCATCGCCAGGGCCTCGACACCCGCTCCATAGAGATTTCGGAACCGGTTGTGAGGTCCAGGAACCGGTTCCGGAACCGGTTCACAAAACCCTGGAACCGAGTCCGGAAGCCCGGAACCGGTTCCGAAACGGGTTCTTGCGACCCCTAGTCGCAAGGCGATGGCGACTCGCATCGAATCGAGACAGAAAAGAAGGCAACGGTTTCAACATGCAGGATGTCGACTTCCAGCAAACCGAAATCGCCAGAATTGATCTACAGTCAAGTCCTCAACAAGATCGTCAACATGGTCTAAAAGATCCGAGGAACTCCTGAAGTTGATGGTCCGCTGCTTGGATCGATAGATAATTAATAAACCGTGACCTCGCGGGCGCTAAGAAAAGCTTCCAGTCGGACGATAAGAGTGTAGCTGTTAGCGACGATAAGAGTGTAGCCGGCACCACGGACCTAATACCGTGAACGGCACCGCACCCAGAGGACCGACAGGTCCATCCGGGGGCAGCCGAATTTGCGCCGGAAACCCTTAGAGCAGAGCCGGGCAACCTTTCGCCTCGCGGAACTACTCTCGAATTTCGGGGCGGATGGGCGGGTGGGCCAATCATCTGGTGGATTTCACTGCATGCATGTGAATTGTATGAGATGAATTTTCAGAGGGAAACCGGAGCTACCAAAATGGCGCCCGGAGCTACTGGTAGCTCCGGAGCTACCGGTGGCCCGACCCCGCCCTAAAGCAATCGCAAAATACCATCTGCTCGCCTGGAGTGGGGCTTCTCCAAAGAACCCACTTCCTCCTGAAGGAGTACGTCAATGCAGGGTCCCGATGGTGACTTATCAATAACGCACGGTATCCTACAAAATGAAGAAAAAACGTATCGGGCAAGATACTTGTTTCCGCCGTCAAGCTAGGGAAACAATATCGAACGGTCGAACAATATCGAAACCGTACTCAACACGAAACCCGTTGAAACTCAAACAGCACGGAACAGAAACCGAATAGCAGCAACATCAAGTCGACTCAAAAGGAAGAAAACACGCAGCAGTCGAGTTTGAAAGCACGAATAACGACAAGCGGATAGATGAGAAGAGAACGCATGCCACAGAGGAAAGAGAGCGAGCGGAATCCTCGCCGTTTCGAAACGGCGGGGGCGCCACCAGGTTCCAGTCACCAACACCAAATTCTGTTCGGGACCCGGACGGGTATCTCCGGAGAGGCTGAGGCAAACGGAGAGGTCCGCTGTGCTGAGAGTTTGTGGAACAAACACACACCGACGCAAAGACGAAAGAGACGAGATTGCGAGGCAACTTCAGAAGCTTCATCCAAATCGTATAATGCAGTCATATCACTCGAGCATTCCTTCCATTTAGCTCAAGCCGAGCTTCATCACCTGAAATAAAATGCAGGACATTCGCTATTTCGCAGTAGCAGCCGTGCCGCGCCGTCCACGTGACGTCACAGCAGTCGACCGGCTTCTCCATCCCCTGCCTCATCATGGAGGGTATTGTCGTTGACACAATCTGCGCTCACATGAAACGGGCTAATCTTGGTGACCCGAACCAACATGGTTTCGTCGCGGGCAGGTCCACTGCCACCCAACTATTTGAGGTCTCCCACCTCTGGGCATTGTCGAAGAATCACGGCAACGCTGTTCATTGTTTACTTCGATTTCTCTGTCGCGTTTGACAGGATGGATCATCGCATACTACTCCTAAAGATGGAATCCTTGGGTTTCGGCCCACGCATTCGCAGTTGGTGCGAGGCATACCTGTCCGACAGGTCGTTCAGAGTGATCTGTGGCGACGCTGCACAGTGGTACAGGCCGGGAAACAATTCGATCCACGATCGCGACCACTCTGGTGATGAGCCGAACATAAGTTCCGTGTCTGCCCATATGCTGGCGGACCTAATTTTGGCGGACTTCAACATAACGGATCGGATAAAGTGTATCGGCTGAAACGATCGCTTTATGGTCTGCGCCAGGCGCCTCGATGTTGGAACCAGCGACTTGTTCAGTTTATGGAAGGAGCTGGACTCCGGAAGAGCGATGCCGATCCCTGTCTCTTCAGCCGAGAAAGTCACGATAAGTCTCTCTACGTTGCTATTTATGTTGACGATGGTCTCGTCGCCGCAAGTCATGAAGAGGAAGTCGCGTCATTCATGGAACAGTTGAAAGGTGTCTTCAAGATCAGTGTTGGAAGTCTCGAAAACTTTTTGGGTATGAAAGTTGTGTGCAGCGATGAGGCAATTATGATCAACCAGGCCCGCTACACCCGACGTGTCCTTGAGCAATTCAGGATGCTGGATTCCAATCCGGTTTCAACTCCGGCGACGAGTGGAGACTGCGAGAAAGATCAGGAATGGACCACGAACGTCCCTTATCGCGAGGCTGTCGGGAGCCTTATGCATCTATCTGCAGCGACTCGACCCGACATAGCATTTGCCGTGAGCAGGGCTGCTAGGTCCCTGGAAAAACCCACAATTTCCGACTGGAATGCGGTGAAACGTATCTTCAGATATCTCAAAGGTACCCAGTGTTACTGTATAAAGTATGCGAGGAGGAGACTATCCTTAGAGGTGTTCAGTGAGGTTTGGTACCGCGAGCCAGAATTCCCGTGAGCCAGAATTCTCGTGAGCCAGAATTCTCGAAAGCCAGATATCTTACGAGCCAGACAATCCTCCCTCTCTAATCGGGGGGAAGGGATGATTCAATGTGAGGCAGCGAAGCTTCTCTGTGTCACGTTCTCTGCTATGACCAAGCCCGTGTCGCAGACGAGCCATATCTCTGCTTGAATCTTCACCTGTATAGACAGGGCTGCGGAATCGGTGTTTTTACCATATATTCTTGGTTTCCATGAATTCACATATGTGTTCTGTTGATAGCGATTTTGATTCCAAACTTTGACTTCTCTCTTGGTCAGGCTTGTGTATCAAGGCTTTGTGCGATCGTACTCGATTCATGAAGGAGCTATATGGAAGAGTATGTCGACTAGGGTTCCGGGACTAGGCTCTAATTGAAGAACTGTGAGAGGGATTATCATCTGGTTTCCACAGCGGCGACGAAACACAGAAGCTTAGCTAACTTCTGCCTGATCAGCCCTCTCCTTGAATTCGAGAGGGAGGGCTGTCTGGCTCGTGAGAATTCTGGCTCATGAGACGACACGGTTCAGCGACGCCGCTTTCGCAGGCTGCAGAAAAACTCGTCGATCAACGACTGGGGTGGTTGCAATCGTCGGAACGGGAGCTGTATCTTGGGTGAGCCAACTCCAGAAAACTACGGCTTTGTCAACTACGGAAGCTGAACTTGTTGCCGCCTCGGAGGGAGCTAAAGAGTTGATCTGGTTGGATCGAGTACCTCGCGAGATATCCGACGGGAAAGTCGAACGTCCGGTTCCTACTCTCTTCGTTGACAGCGCAAGTGCGATCAAACTCGCCAAGAATCCGGAATTTCATAAAAGGTCGAAACATATTGAAGTTCGTCACTTCTTCGTGAGAGAGAGGTATCTCGCTCGAGAGTTGCGACTCGAGCATGTGCCAGGCAGTCAACAACTTGCCGATTTTCTCACGAAGGTTTTGGATCGTGGCAGATTCGAAGTCTTGAGACGGCAGATCGGTCTCTGCTGTGGTGACGGCTGATGTTTCGGGGGAAGTGTTGAGAAAAGAAGCCTCAGCCGCCACTTTATATAAAGGCTATTCGAATAAAACAATGTAGTTAGTAAGAATTATCTCCAGTCCAGGTCGTTATCACTTGAACTTCCTACAACTTCGACCCGCGAAACCGACATCAGAGTTCACAGGTCGAAACAACTTAAAAACCATAGATTCCGGGGTATTCTACACTATCTCATAACTATATTCTATTCTATACTCAGAAAAACACCGATCGCGAACACTCTGAAGATGGGCTTGAGGTAGTATAGAATTCGCGCGCCAGAGTCGCCGTGCGGTTGTGCTCGCGCGAATGCTGCAGTCGGTTTCCGTTGTAGCTCTTGTTGCTGGCTTCCTGTGCCTCTTCGCCCAGAGTTCCGAGAGGCAGCAAAGCTTTTCCGGCAACCACTCGGCCATGCATCAGGAGACGGTGCAAAGCATCCGGTAGATAATACCAGTTATACTCCTTAACATAAAGCTGTGCGGTGTCCGCGCAATACTGACCGAATTCCTCGGTATTGATGGGGAAATCGCTGTTGATCACATCGAGGATCACGCCTACTCTCCGCAACAATGTTTGGTTGACTCCAGTCAGCTGAGAAGTAATGTCTGGTCTGGATCGGCAAAGAATCGGCGAGCGGTATTTCCATCATTCGTCGACCCCATGCCCTGCTCCACGGCATCAATTCTAAGTCCGAGTCGCTGCCGAAAGCTCTCTTGATTTTCCCTCTTACGCCTAGCTTGAGGCATCCGTTCTCCACTTCTTGAATGAGTCGTTATATGCTACATACGTTGAAGAAGCACTCCATGCTCTTTATGCGTGCGTGGAGCGGAGAAATTCCGTATTGCAAAGAGTCTTCCCTTAGGGTCCTCGCGCGAACGGCATCCAGAATGTTCATCTGCTCAGAAGTCACCCCGCCGGCCACGGTGATTGTAGATGGAGCTAATGCTGCGATTTCGGCTCTCGTTCTGTCAATTTCCGTTCGTATCACTTCCGCCGTCTCTTTGGTGAACCTGAATCTGAGCGGTCGGCGTCGCCTCATTGAAGACGACCGAGAGTTGCCCAAGTGAACGGTCCCAAATCCATCTTCAGGGGAACCATCGAAGTTAGGAAAACGCTCGAGTCTGAGATGGCATCATCAGAGAAATCTTGGTTATACTCACGATGCCCCGGAGAAGCATCTTCTGAGCAAAATAGCCCGGAATCTAGGATTTTTAGGGTGTTTCGACCCGTGAACTCTGATATCGGTTTCGCGGGTTGAAGTTCACCAAAATTAGGTGTGCCAGCATATGGGCAGACACGGAACTGATGTTCGGGTCATCTCCAGAGTGATCGCGATATTTGTTTCCATTTCGAGGGCTTTCTGAACCACTGTGCGGCGGGGTCACGCCTGCTGATGTCGGCGTTGACGGCGGAGTCACGGCTACTGCTCCCTGTGTCGGCGGCGGAGTCAGGCCTGCTGTTGTCGCTGACGATTGCACTGCGGCGTGCTCGTAGTGATAGCGAAGGAAAGCCAGAATGGAAGGGGAGTCGCAAGCTGCTATGAGTGCTGAGCCATTCGGCTGATTCCGAATATACGTCAATGCCTCATCAGCCGAACTGCTGGACCTTATCCCCACGGTCAAGAGTTGCTGCAGGCTTTCGATGAAGGCCATGTTCATGATCGCGACTCCCGCCGGCACGTTGACGGTTGGCGTCGAAGAGGCTGAAGAGTCTGTTGATCTTGATCGACTTCTTGCCCATCGCTCATCGATCTTCCGAAGTGGCGAGCGGCTCTGGTGGGAGCTTTCGTTCTTCGTTGCGCGGGACCAAGACATGGTCAGGTTTGGAGGGTACTCGTCGAAGAAGTCGGTCCAAGCTGCCGGGTAGCGGAACTCCGAGACGTTTGCAGCGTCGACGCTGAACGTCCGGCGGACTTCTCGTTGATCCGGGCTTTGCAGCTCGTCCCCGCCATCCACCGGCCTGGGGCCTGAGCTTTGTGGTGCCTGAAATATTAGCTTTCTAATTGTGAGTTGTCTTTCGCCACGCAGGTGCCGTCATCGGGAAACCAATGGGAAGCAGTGATGCGCGATTTTGAGACTCGATGGGATTCCCCGAACGCGCGTGGGGCCTTGGACGGCAAACACATCACTATGCGATGCCCGCCGAACAGCGGGTCCCAATTCTTCAATTACAAAAAAAGCTTCAGTATCATCCTGTTTGCAGTGGTTGACGCGCACTATAATTTCTTATACATCGATGTCGGTACTAATGGACGAGTGAACGTCGCTGCTGTCTTCAATCAGTCAGCCTTCAATCGCGCACTGCAAGAAAACTCGCTCAACATTCCGTCCCGGGGCGTGCTTGTCGCTGACGACGCTTTCCCTCTCCGTACCAACATCCTCAAACCCTTCTCACGTTGCGGAAACCTCGATGAAACACAGCAGATCTTCAAATATAGGCTATCGAGAGCGCGTCGCGTTGTCGAAAACGCTTCCGGGTTCCTTGTGTCCCGTTTCAGGATCTTCGAGAAGCCGATCCCTCTTGGCGTTGAGGCCACGGAGCAAGTGGTGAAAACCACATGTGCTCTACACAATTGGCTGCAGGAAACGTCAGCTGTAGTTCCAGCGAGACCTGGAGAGCACGAGTTGCCCCACGGGCCCCCGCTGCCCCTGGTTTGAGTGCGCTACCCCGCAGGAAACATACGAACCACTCGAAAGACGCGGCTCGCGTTCGAGAGCACTACGCGCGACGCTTCGTCACCACTGATACCGTTCCGTGGCAATGGGGAATGCTCTGAGACTGTAATCGACGCTGCCGTGGATAAACTAGGTACTCCTTACCTCTTCATTTGAGCTGCTGCTCCTCGCTGTGCTCACAGCTCGTAGAAAGGCGTCTGCCTCTTTGAACCAAATCAGTCTCGGCACGTAGATGTCGGCACCTCCTGCCCCACTCCTCTCTGAGTTATTTATCTTCGTGACCTCTGCCATGTATAGCGAGTTTGTATGGACTTTATCTTCGCCATCAACTCGGCCAGCGTGAGCCCCGGCAGTTCCAGGTCTACCAGCATGAGCTCATATGCGTGCTCCCTCACGTTATTTTTGCGATACTCGGGATGGTGCGGATTCCAAAGACACTCATAACTTCTGTATGATTGCAAAATGGGCAGCACATGCGACGGTTGCCACCGATACGCCATGCTCGCTCTCGTGCTCGCGTTTGAAATAAACTAGCCCTCACGGGTCCCGTTAGCGGTCAGTAAAAATGACTTCGGAAGCTGATTCCGAGTGGAGAGGGTTGCGTTTAACCTGTTAGTTGTGCGTCGCGTCCCCAACCCTGTCGCTGGTCGCGTCGCCAACCCTGTCGCTGGTCGCCTCGCCAACCCTGTCGCTGGTCGCGTCGCCAACCCTGTCGCTGGCCCCGGCTCTCGCTGTACCCATCATTGTCTTTTGCCTATTTCTTTTCTCCACCACCCGCTGCGGCGCCGGTTCTCCACGGTTGAACGGTGCTTCCAACCAAAATTACTCGCCAGTAAACTCTTCCAATATTGAACGCGCGGGCTCCAAGCGCGCACAGCGCTGCGCCGCCGCCGCGGGAATGCGTCAAACGGTCGCAATCAAGATGGCGGACTCCCTCAACTGTCCGCCGTTTTAGCGGGAGCCCGAAGCCAGTGGATGGGTTAGGAGAGGTTAGTTCAGGTTGAGAACGCCCGAACAGAGTCAGTATGTCGACCTAAGTGATACATGAGACTGCAGAGCGGATGGCTTTGAGCACTTCGTGGCCTGATTTACGCGTAGAGCGCTCTGACCTACAGTCGGGTATATAGCCGAACAGCTAGAACCGCGGCGCGGCGGGCCGCCATATTGATTGCGACCGTCTGACATAGACTCTCAAATAGACTGGGTCTGGCAGTATTTTTTGAAGAGCTCAGACGGAGCGAAGTGCATCAAATGCGAAAAGGTAGGCTTTGAATTCATGTGGCATCAATTTCCACAGGGGGATATCCCTGATGTAACTCGAATAGCAGCATTGTGATGAGTAGTTGAAGAGCTCAAGAACCAAGACCGTCGCTCATTCGGGCTCTCTTCTGTATTGCTCCTCGTCCTTGCACTTAGAATGCCTCTTTTCAAAAGACCCGATCGTCAAAGGAACAAAATTGAGGTTTCCGTCGCTCTTAAACGATAATATTGTAGGATTTCTGTTGAATTGAACAAGCGTGAATCCTAGCGGATTAGAACTGACTGCTGGAAGCAGACAACTTTATTATCCCTTTGGTGGTTGAAAATGCATTCATTGGATGGTGCGTTTGGAGCGCGCCAAGACGCGACATTACCCCCCCCCCCCCCCCCCCAGTGGGTGCTCGAGGTCTTGGAGGGCGCCCGCGTTTTCTAGGCACATGGAACGAAATATTGAGCGGATCGATGATAGCTGGTTTTACACGCTGAATAGATACACGACAAGGGCCATTGAGAGTTTGGATTTTGACTGTGCGTTTGTAATTCCGGCACTCCTGAGTTGGGCTTCAACTTTCGTGAACCACGCGTCTGGATTTTGCGGCCAGTACGTGGGAAGTGTGAGAGCGACGGCGGCCAATTTGTACGATACCTCTTGTACGTCAGGCACGATCGGAACTCCCTGTTCAGGCATTATGAAGGTTTTGATTCCGGGTCACCAATGTAGGATTTCTGTTGAATTGAACAAGCGTGAATCCTAGCGGATTAGAACTGACTGCTGGAAGCAGACAACTTTATTATCCCTTTGGTGGTTGGAAATGCATTCATTGGATGGTGCGTTTGGAGCGCGCCAAGACGCGACAATATCATGAGTAACTTGCGAGCTTCTGGCATTTGAGGTATCAATTTAAGGTTCTGAAGAACGGAAGATCAATGGGTTCGCTTATGAAACATCTTAAAGCCGAGCACGACATTTCACTCAGAGACCAGTTGTCAGGTCCCTCCTCCGAATCAGAGCTCAAATCCGACGAGAGGTGATCCTTCCTCATTCTTCGAGGAGGAAGAACAGCTCCTCGGAATCATTGAAATACAACCGGCTAAGAGGAAGAGGCAGGTGCAATTAGATATGTTCCTCAATCGTGAACATACGCTGAGGAGTGACGCACTGGGCCTGGTGTGTAAAACCAACCTTAGCACGAGGCAACTAGTGAGCTGCGGCATCCTAAGGAGACTCTTCAACCTAGCATATCCGAGCGATCCTGCACTACCCAAATCTGGATCCACGATCACCAAGTGGCTTCAAGAGGACGCAACGAAACTCCGTGAGCAGATGCGCACCCGATTCCAGACCATCATTGAGAGAGGTAAGGGAGCCCTCTGGAGCGCTCATCAAACATCAGCCCTGAGATCCGGTAGGAAACTTTCACGGCGATTCTTATTTCTCTTCCAGGAAACAAACTGTCAATCTCCTTTGACGAAGCAACAGTTGTGGGAACCGATCGCTACTTGTCTCTGAACGTCCACAATGAAACCGCGATTTTGGGAAGCTCCAACGTTGCCGCTCTCGGGCTCGTGAAAGTAACGAGCCGAGCCACTGGATCGCATCTGAGCGAGCTTGTCATCGAGCGGCTGGCTAGTGTCGGGCTCAAGACCGGCAACATAGTGGCAGCTGCCACTGACGGTGCGACCAATGCCCTCAGGGCGGTTGACCTCATGGGAATCAGGAAGCAGAAGTGCTTCGCTCACGGACTCGATTTGGTAGTGAAGAAGGTCATTTACGGAAGGAACGCGTTATCCGCATGGCACGCCAATAAGCAACACGGATGAGCAGGCGCTGGAGCAGATAGCCTCGGTCTTCGCTCCTTTCAAGACTGTCATCATTAGAGTGCGTACCTTCATGCAAAATAAAACCAGGAAATATGCATGCAAATATGCAAGGAAACTGGCCAAAATATGCACCGAAAAATATATTTTATGCACGTTTATGTTGATACGTGCGAAGGATTGTATGACTGTTACACAGTTAGACGACATTAATTCTCAAATTTTCGAGAGTGAAATCTTGTCGACGGTCGTTCAGGGTATGTTTCGAACCGGAGAAGGTCCATCGACTTCGACAGATGTCATTGGAGCAAATCCGGAGTGAGCGACCCCCAATGGTCCGGAGCTGCGCCCCGTCTCTTGAACTGAACCAGTGAAATTCCCGATGAATTTATGCAAATATATGCTCTGAAGCCCATTTGATTCATTTTTGAGCCACATTTGACGCCCGATTCATGCAAATTTATGCTCCGAACCCCATTATATGCATATTCGAACAGAATATCCAAAATTATGCATTTTTATGCATTTCATGCATTTTGCATGAACATACGCACTCTAGTCATCATCCTCCTATGCTCAAGGAAGGCAAATCTGTTGAACGCGGACAGGATCCTTATCTTGCTATTTCAAGACCTCCGCAAAACTCAATCAGCATTGGCTGATCGCCTCCTGGAAACATTGAAGGACGAGATAAGGAAAAGACGGACGCTGATATCTACAGTCATCGCAATACTTCATGACCCTCGATACGATTTCAAGCTTGAGCGCGAGGTGGGACTGCCGGTCCCATCTGATGAGGATATTCTCGACGTGCTTGCAGGAGTCATTGATGCCACATCAGATCCCGAAATTTCTAGTCAACTGACAGACTCCGCGGTGAGCTGCGTCTTCTTAATTGAGCTCTGATGTTGAAGCGATATACCCCGGACGTTCTACCAGCCAAGCATTTAACAGCATCTCGTTTCTTCAGGTTCCCCTATCATGGAATACGGTTTTCGCCCCTGCATCACGCGAGACTCCCCACCCTCCCCGAGGTTGCACGAGAGAAAATTCGAAGAGAGAATTCTGTAGCTATAAAGATGGTGGCAGCTGCGGTCATCTTCTGGATGCATGTCGCAAGGCCCTCACATCAGTTCCACCGACCAGTGTTCAGCCCGAGAGGGATTTCAGTATTCTGCGCCCGATGCTTGGTGACCACCGCGTGAGCTTGAAACCAGAGACTCTTGATAATATATTCATGCTACGTAAAGGTTCCGAATATGGAAGTGATTCCAAATCCAAATAGTTCGTGATTCATGCTCTCTCAGTCTTCTCATCACAATGACGAATACATGAAAAACTCATTTGAATTTTCTTTGTGCTTTGAATCAATCTGTATATATGCATTCTTAACTCGATACTCGGCACTCGAATGCCCATTTCTTTTCCCCGCCTATCGATCTGTCAACCCGTGCGCTCTTCATCATATTCCAATAGTATTCGAGACAAACATGGGAGAGAGAGAGTCTTTGTTATTCGTTGCACATAATGAAATAAACCATTTTTCCAATAACCTCCGCTAGACGGCTTCTGACGATCGGAAACGATGAATGTAGAGTGCTCGACCGAATGCGGATATTTGCGGATATTATCCGCGGATCCTGACTCCGGATCCCCGCGGATCCGATATCCGCGGATCCCAAATTTTGCGGATATTTGGAAGACCTAGTTAAGGGGAGTGATTTCGTGAAAATCGATTCAACAGGCCATGAGAAGAACAACTTCACTGTGGTTCTCGGTGTGACGGCTGCGGGCGGAAAACTTATGCCAATGTTGATATTTAGGAAGAAGCTCATACCGAAGGGGAATTTTCCTTCGGATGTGATAATCAAAGCTAATCAGAGAGGTTGGATGAACGAGACATAGATGATTGAACGGCTTGATGAAGTGTGGGCGAAAAAAAGGTTTTACGAAGAAGAGCCCTCGTAGTCCTTATTGACTTTAGAGTCTAAAATTCAGACTCCGCACCGTGCCACAAGACCGAAGGAGTCAGGAGCGAGCTTGAAACGCATTACAAAGTCGCTATAGTCCCGCCCGGCCTAACACGATTCTGCCAACCGCTTGATGTCAGCGTGAATAAGGTATTCAAAGACAACCTCAGGAGACTTTGGGAGGCGTGGATGTCGGACGAACAGAAGGCTTCGTATACCAGGGGAGGCAATAGGAGAAGAATGAGCTACGTCGAAGTAGCGAACATGGTACTTCACAGTACACCCAACACAACACGAGACGAACACACGTATACCAGGAACAGCTTCTTCAATCAATGCATAACTTCGTCGTATTTGAAAGTCAAGACGCGCCACGCAGATCGCGCGGTAGAGACAGCAACAAATATGGGGAAAGGGAACAGTTCGAAACCACATCACTTCCGCAAGAAACCCCGTCACCTCGGAGCGAACCATAAAACGGAATCCTCCGTCAATAAATAGTCTAGAACGCCCCAAGATGACAACCTGGCTACGCGCCCGTCCGCAAGATCGGGGTGAGGCAAGTGAAGTGCGCTGTCGAACATGTAAATTCCAACCATGCGAGCTTCGACGAGTTTTTCGTACTCCGAAACTTATTGTTAGCAACGACTCAGACATCCAAATCAGAGTATCCGTCGTTGAGCCCCAGGAGCGGGAAGCTGTGGTCATGAGCCGTGGGACACGGGTTATTGGTTGAGACGTTTCAAACTGTTGAGGCGGATGGCTTTGCGGAAAAGTTAACGCACTCCTGCGGGAGGTTGAGTGCTCGTTTTCCCTGAACCTGATCTGCCCTATGGTTGTCTACCTCACAGAGAACACGCGGCCACGAGACCATAAGCTGCATCCGTTCGATTAAACGACGCTTATCGGTGCCAAATGTGGCTTGTGTCTCAAGTCCGGCACCATGGAGCCTCCCGGCTCAAGTCTCAGTAATCCCTGAAAGCGAGGGGTGAAGTCATCTGAATTATATCAATGAATGTCACAGGTTCGACCTCAAGCGAACGGAGAGAGGCTGATCTTGTTCTTCTTGTAGGCCTTGGAAAAGGCAGTTTTTTTTGTCTTTACAGAGACCGTTCTTCAGAGGGTTAGGGTCCGGCATCTCGAAAACCCGCTATCTCGAAAACCCGCCATCTCGAAAAAAATACCCGGGAGTTCGAAAACCCGGCAGCTCGAAAGCTCTCTCCCCAAAAGCGGCTTTCGTTCGAGCTCAGCGAACCTCCTATGCCAGGGCTTATGAGAGCCTAGGTTAGGTGATTGCCTGTGCGTACTTCGGAATGAGCGTACCTATTCGATGTCCCATCATGGAACACTGACGGAATACAGTGAATGAGCTGTGGATTGACGCCCGCATGACCGAAGGCGGCAAAATGGTGCGTTACGAAAGCGCTACAATCAATGCCAGGCCCGTGCACTGTCTTCAGGATTTCGGAAATCCAACCCGCCATCCTACCGCCAGCGACAACGCCAACCGCCTACCAGAAAAGAGCCGGGAAATGTCCTCCGTGCCATCACAATTTCCGATTGACGACCAACGGTCTCGCCGAGACCGGCTCTCATGAGCCCTGGCATAGAAGGTTCGCTGAGCTCGAGCGCTTGCGCGACTTCTGGGTTTCTGCCCAGGAGGCCACGAAGCCGGGGCCTTTGCGAGCCTCTGGACGAAGCGAAAAGCAGATTCGGACGAAGCGAAAAGCAGCGAAAGCAGATGGTCTTCATTGACTTTCGGGCCGCGTTCGATCGTTGCCCAAGGGACAAGGTGTTGGCGGTCATGGCCGAGATGGGAACTCCGAGGAACGTTCTCCTCCTCCTGCAGTCAATACTTCAAGAGAACAGCATCGTGATTGATGATGGGGTCTCCTATCTTCCCTCCTTCCAACAGACAACAGGACTAGCCCAAGGCGATAATCTCAGTCCGATTCTGTACTGTGCACTGGCAAAAGACCTGCCAAGAGATATCTATGGAGGCTGGCAAGCGGTCAAGGTCATAATGTATGCCGACGACCTCGTGATCTTCTCCCGCAGCCCTGAGCACGTCCAAAACGCACTCAACAGACTACAGCGTGCAGTCTCCAACATCGGCCTGGAGGTGAATCTTGAAAAGACGGCAGCAATGAGGTTCAGAAGAGGAGGCCCAGTCCCATCCTCCGCTTCGCTCACGTTCGCCGGGAAGGCCATCACATACGTGAATAACTTTGAGTACTTGGGATTGTCATTGTCAACCACAGGGCGCTGCTGGAACGAGCACGTCAGGCGTCGATGTCAGAAGGCATACATGGCCATGACTTCGATCCGTGCGCCGCACTTGTTGTCGCTGAGTACGGCCATCAAACTGTTCGAGATCAAGATTTTACCGACCGCATCTTTCGGCGTAGAATTGGTCTGGGAGCACTTGTCTCCGAAAAATCTCGAAGACATGAACCGTATGAAAGCATCCTTTCTCAAGCGGGCTCTTTGCCTTCACCGCACCGCTCGCAACAGACTCACATACTTGCTTGCGGGCACGACGCTCCTCATGAAGGACCTCAGAAAGCGATTCAAGCTCCCTATAACCGCTGCGTACACACAGGTTCTTCGGTCATGGGAAACCAAATTCGATGAGGTCGACCCCGACTTCTTCCAGACGCCGGCCACGTTGAACCAAACCTGGAAAGACGGAAACAGAACCAACCGACATGTTCTGACGAGGATGTCAGTACATGGGTTCCATCATAATGTTTGCACAACAAATGGATACCACGATCCCTGTCCTACATGCATCTGTCGCCGATGCGGCGAGCATTGTTCTGTCTACCATGCTTTGAAATGTCCGTTTGTACCGTCTCTGAGCCAACTGGCTGAGTCGAGATTGTGATTGTGACATTCTTACATACATCTTATGTTCATATAAACTAACCCTTCTACTAACCAAAGCTACTCAATATGAGTGAATAAACGTTGTTATATATATATACAGAAAAGCAGAAAGAGTCGGGTACGGTCACATCAAAGCACAAAGGCTTCCCGTACCGCCACGGTCTCAGCGTTTCGCCGTCAGGGCGAGTTCGGTCGACGAGGGACAGGCCGTGGGGTTCCAGACGGCATGGGATGCCTCCCTGTCGGATGGATCGAGCGAGAACGTCGCAGATGGCGTCGTGACGGGCGATTTTAGGACCCGAGAGCCTCTGACAGGCAAGGGCATGGAGGCCACGGGCGTCAATCTTCGAGCCACACACACAGGTTGAGTCTCCAACGAACTCTAGGCCGAGGCGATAGGAAATCGCGGATCTGAAAACGGCGTCGTTTAGGAGTGTACCAATGAGTGGGGAAGGAATGGCGTTCAGCCACGCAGCTGAGTGTGGTGAAGAGGCGGCGGCGAGGCGGATCTTATCATCCTCGGTGTGTACGACCAGGGTGGAAGCGGCCTTGTTGCAGGAGATGATGTCCCATGCCTCCTGAGAGGCCAGCGATTTCTCCTCGGGAAGAGGGAGCTCCAGGTTTTGCCAAGCATCCATGGCCTCTGACTCGTAAGCCATGCCTGCGGTGGGTACCAAAGAAAGCGTCAATTCTCTGGATGCGTGCATTGAGGACAGGTAAGCCGGAAGAGCGAGGGCCGTGCAGGAGCGGAGACCGATGCCCCCTGAAGAGAGTGGGAGGGAAGCCTGGTACCAAGAGTCGTCCGTGAGGAGGACGTTCAGGCGGGAGGCTAAGAAGTCGCGGAAGAGCTCGTCGGATTCCCTCAACGCCGTGTTGTGCAAAAAGCACGGAGCAGTCCGCAAGAGGTAGACGAGTTTCTGAACTCCGGCGGCGCACTTGGTTAGGAAGAACCCTGGATGAGACCTCAATTCTCGGAGGCGCAACAAGAGGGTGGACATTTCCTCCTTCTTCTTGTGTAGAATGGAGGGGAGAGCCTCAGGGAAGAGACCTGTTCCCAGGAGCTCGAGGTCGGCTTTGTCTCGGAACTTGACTCCGGGTAGCACGGCGTCGAATTCGCCTCGGATGCGCGAAGATTCTTCCGCAGAAAATCCCTGAATGTAGATCTCGCACTTCGCGGCGTTCACCTCGAGGCCACTGTTTTCACGAAAGGCCAGCACTTTATTGAGGTCCTCGAGCACCGCTGAGGGCGACTCGTCTAGGAGAGTACCGTCGTCGAGGTAGAAGAGGGGTAGCTGGCAAGTGAGGGACGAAGTGAGGGGGGGAGAAGCGTGGAAAAGGCTAGGGGCGCGGCCACATCGCCTTGCTGTACGCCGGCAGATGACCAGATCAAGTCGTCGTTGAAAACTAGCGGAGTTTGGCGAGAGTAGCTCTGGTGGAGCATGGGATAGAGGTTTGGGCAGTGCGTAGCCATCTCCTGGAGCATACGCCCTCTCTTGTTTAAATTGAATGCGTTTGAGAAATCAACCTTCACCATACACAATCTCGGCCGACTAGTCACAAAGGAGCGAGCAGCGTGAACCGCGATCTCGGCGCCGCACTCGAGACCGTAACCCAGCTGTCGGGGCTGGAGAAAGTGAGCATCGGTTTGTCTGAGCAGGGTCTTAGTGGCCAAGCGGCGAAGCGTACAGCCGATGACAAACGGGCGGTGGCCGCCTGTCTTCTTCTTTAGAGCAAAAAACCTGCATATCGCGTAAGGACTCGGGGGACGATGATGCGGTCGAGTCGTCAGTGGCCAGAACTCGGACTGCACCACTGATGTCGAAGTCGAGGAAGAGTTTTTCCTCTGTAACGAGGATGCGCTGATCGCCGCTGGATTGCGAGCGACGTGATTTGGGAGTGCGCGGTGCGGACGAGTGCAACCTGGAGTTGAACTGATCAGCAGACTGACGGATATTAGCCTTGATGCCTCTGGGGATGCGGCGCAGAAGTCGCAAGTCTCGGCGTAGTCTCGACAGCTGGACGTACAGCGAGACGTCAGTCTCAGGGGCCGGCGACGCCTCCCGACTTCCAAGGGGCGGAGGCGTGGAAGAGCTGGCGTTGTTCAGAGAGCGAGTTGACGGTGAGGCCGTCAAATTCTGTTTGTGTGATCGCCCAATGTGAACGCGAAGGCCCTGGAGTGAGTCGAAGGCCCGATTGCAGAAACTGCAGGTGTAGGACCCGGTCCCGGTCCCTGGACCCGGGTCCTCAGGCGAGGGAGTCGAGTTATGAGGTGGGGGTGGCATTTGTCGGGCATGCGTTCGGCGCCAAGCGCCTCGGAGAGGGAAACGATCCCAGACCGGGCCGATTCTCCGACGGTGTGTCTAAATGACAACACAACACAAACTGGAGACCACTGCGGGAATGTAAAAGAGGCGAGAACGAAGCGAATCTTCGATAGGATGTGGTGAAACTGTGTGATGCGGGTGCACTGGGTGATGGAGAGTGGAACTGCCGAGAAGAGACGAAACTGGGCTGGCCGGTGGCGTCGATTCGGCACGAGAAAGCGGAGCACCAAACAGCTGCTGTCGAATAGCAGACAGCCAGCATTTTATATAATTATTTCTTAAATTTAAATAATATTTCTCTTTATTTCCATAAAGGTTGCGGCCATAGCCGACTTTGACAATTTCCCCGGCATTCGCCGTAAGTATAGGAGATGGGAACCATGGAAACCATCCCCAAGGAAGTCGGCCGGGAACGAGATTCGAACCAACGACCCGCCGCTCGCGAAACGTCAGGCTAGACTCATCGGCTAATTTGGTGGCTACAGTGAACCCGCTTGCAAAGCTCGACGATGGACGTCAGGGAGTTCGACTTGGTCTCGTCTTGAAGCGGGTCGAAGTACTCACTGAATGGCACTGGAACGAATTCCTCAGAGACTGGCGGCGTCCGACGCCATCTGGGCTGATTTCGAGTCCTGGGCAGAGAAATCGTGCCCTGAACCGATTAAGAAGCTCGAAATAGCAACTTCTGCGTGTTGTCCTGCAATGTACTCTCCCAGAGCTACAAGATAGGCTATCCACCCATATCGAATTTTACTGGACACTTCGTGAGGTTTACTTGTGAGAACAATGTGTCCGGGAATCTCCTTTTGGATCGCTTGGAACACCTCTCGGTACGCCTCGGCCGAACGCGCCCACATGAGAGCCACAGCTACCAGTCCTACCTAGAAATAGGAGGAACAGGGGTCAAAACAAGTTTACAGAACAAGACTTACCACACTATACGGATTCAGGAGTATTCGAACATTCAGAACGGCGTGAAAGCTCGAGAAACATTGCTCACATGTCCTTGCCAGTTTCGAGTGAGCGACCGTGCAACGACGAATACAGGACCCACAGAGGAGAAGATCGCCGACCCGCGGATCTCGTCGGTTTCTCCCGGTTCAAATATGTCAGCTCCGTCGTAATTTTGGAGGCTGTTGAAACCCGCGTAGGCGATCTTTTCCTCTATGTGTTGTGGGTGGCATAGATCACAATCAAAGAGCAAAACATATGATCCCAATAAACGCCGGCACGACAGCCAGTCGTGTGGCCCGGCTCGATCACTGAGCACGGTGTTGTCCGTTCCCTAGGTTAGCACACTTGTTAACACTATGACTCCTGTATCCGTCGGTGCACGGTCGCTCACTCGTAGTGCAGTGAGCCATGATAGATTCTGACCCGGCTGACATCCTCGAATTTTGTAAGAATCAGTTTCACGCGAAAATAGAACACGCGAAAGCTGCGCGAGATAGACTTGTGCAAGGGCGCCCAGCGAAACAATGAGACCACTTGAGTCGCCGGGTGGGCTGTAGGAGCCGGAACTGCCCAACAAGATGGAGTCTGCGCGCCAAGTTTAAATTGGGAAGCATCTAACGGGAACGATCATCATAGCGCTTTTCCCATAGGCCCAATTGTTCAATTATTCCAATTGCCTCATCGGCCCAATGTTTGATATTTCGATGTTGCGCTGCGACCGCAAAAGGGGCCATACGCAGCTAATATTTTAGGGTTATTCTAGCCTCGGGTAGGGTATCTTCTGGGCCAAGTTTCAGCTCAATCGGTTTCTAGTAGAGATGGGCATATTCATATTCATGAATGGGCATATTCATATTCATGAATATGAATATATTCACAGCGATCGTTATGAATATCCATATGAAGACGAATATGAATATGAATATGAATATATTCATATTCATACCCATATTCATGAATATGAGGATATTCATACCCATATTCATAGGATTTTCCTGATTTCGATGAATACAGCGCTTCTGGAAGTGTAGTCGGGGGTTTTCGGAGTCGCTGATGACGATGCCGCCGTTAGTTTCCCCATATTCACCCATATTTATGCCGTCCGGTTGTGGGCCGACGATTCATCGAGTGAACGCGAACATCATAAATAACCATGAATATGGGAAATCTGAGCCCAGAATCGTCCATCAATAGTTCCACTGTCACGATGGAAGGAGTCGTCCGCTGTTCCAATCGATCCGTCTGTTAGGTAAGCACCGCTACGGTCACACCAAAGTGTGATGCCGAATTTAGTGCCCTCGCAAGGGAGGAAAGAACGAGCATTGCTCCATTACGACATCGAAACCGCAACGGTTTTCCCGGTTACTCACAGTGTAGCTCAGCGCGACGGCTGCTATGGTGGCCAGAACTTTGCGGGCTACTCCGGAGGGCTCCTTGTAACTTCTTTCATTATGGCGGTTTTTGCTGATGATGAAAAGTGATCCGAGGATTTTCTTCGATCTTTCGATTTGCTTTTGAACCGGAAATTTCGACCTCCCTCAATCATTAGGGGCCTCGTCGTTGTAGGAACCTGCTCGTTAGGGATATTCCTTGGAGTTTGCCCGACGTTTTGTCAAGAGTATCCTTCTGGGACGAGGGAAGCGCGCTTCTTTCCGTTCCACTGAAATTCGGTTTGATTGGAACGAGTAAGAAATATTGCACTTGCAATCACGCATATCATTTCGAATGCTGGAGACCCCGCTCGCGATCAGTGACTGCAGAATTACGGCTCTTCTGAGAAGAATTACAGCATTTCGGAGCCTGAGAGCCGTTCTTCCGAAACGGCTATCAGAGCCACTGGTGCCCCTGCTGCGTGAATTAGTGTGCAACGTTATTCCTTGAGCGACATTTCCATTGTCAGGAGGGTCGACAGAGCTTGGGAGAAACTGCATCACAGCTTCAACAACTCAGAGAGACGCTCGCGAACATGGTGGCTGCCAGACGTGATTAGGGTTTGCAAAAGCCCGCAAATCCAGGACCGCAAGCCCGCGGTTCATAATTTCAGCGGGTAACCGCAGTAGAAAGACCGCTATTGGAAACCACGGGCTCAAGCCCGCCGGTCCCAGGCCCGCGGCCCGAAAGACCGCGGGTTTAGTTCTCGACCCAGAAGACCGCGGGCTCAAAAAAGCCCGCACGGCCAGAAATGTCATACAAGAAGCGGGCTTTGTCTTTGTTGCGGGCTTCGTGGGGCCCGTTCCGAGAACCTTAACGATTATTAATAGTTAGCGGCGTTCAATAATAGTTAATCGAATAGTTATGGTTATGATAGTTAACATGCGGGCCCCTGCGGTTAATACCCCTGCGGTCCTGAAGTTGTAGTTGCGGGTACCCGCGGGCTTGCGGTCCCGAAAATGCGGGCTTTTGCAAACCCTAAACGTGATCAGCACTCGGCCTGGCTGCATCGCGCCGGGGCAGGCGGCCCGGCCAAGCCCCAGGGCACCGCGACGGGGCCCTCGCGAAAGCCCGGACCGATAAGCCGCCACAGCCCTGCACCGCCAGCCTCCGGTGCCCGGCCACAAACGGAAACCCCAACCCGACGCGAACGACCCGAGTCTTGCGTTCACAACGTGACGACGTAGAATACTGCCGAGATGTCGGCAGGGCTGCTGACCGACTGTCTGCGTGTCCAGGTGAATGCAGATACAAGATCATGCGGTCGGGGCAGTATGCCAGGCGGCTAGTTGGGACGGCTGCGGCTCGCTGTCAGCGCGTACGGGACGGAACGTGGCCGTGCTACGGCGGCACCGCCGCGACCCTGTGCCGCGGCTGCCAACCTTCAACCGCGCTGCGCGTCCGCCGGGTCTACGCGGCGGTGTAACCGCCGCGCTCAGGCTCCGCCCTCGGACCCTCTCCATTCTTCGCGCCTATATGAAGCGGTTCCGGGCTCGACGTTGCCACGACGCGAACGCGACTTTTCGGTAAGTAACGCGGCGGACGACAGCACCCCGGCGGCACTGTGCCGTGGCGGTCGGCCCCGTGGCACTGTGCCGACGGGTTGTTGCGCTGCCGTGGGGCACGGCCGCGGGGCCCTGCCGTCAGTGGGGTTGCGCTGCCGCAGGGCACTGCCAGCGGGGCTCTTACCGTGCCGTGGAGCTATTGGCACGGCCGTCGGCGCTGTAGCCCTGCCGCGAGACACCGGGACAGCAGGGAAACACTGAGCACTTGAACGACAAAACCTCTTTCAGGCACCCAGCTGACGACAGCCACCCTGCCACGCGATTCCTTAGCGAGCCCCACTCAGCATGAGTTCCGCGGAAGAAGGCAACGCCATTATGGCCGCCAGGATACGTCTCGTCGTCGACACCATTCGCCAGCATCCCACAGCGGCGGAAGCTCTGGAACACTACCGCCTGCAGGAGCCGCGTCTGGTGCTGCCGCACTACATTGTCGGCAGGCGCGTGATCCGGGCGGTCTACGCTGGAGGAGAGGCACGACGCGAACTGTTTTTGGCGCAGCACGCCGTGCCCTGCAACAACTGCGACTTCTGTCGCGGCGAGGGCGAGGGCGGCGAGCCCAGCCCTCGCCACGCTCACCTTTTTGTTCCGCAATAAAGGACCGCGTATCGTAGCGTTTCGCCAGCCTCGCCTTTTCCATCTTTCTCGCTTCCTGTCCAGGTACATGGGTAGCGGCCACCGTCAGGTCGCTGGACCGCTGGACCGTCATGGTGTTGGTTGGAGCGCCGGAAATGGCGTCCGGTGTGCCACAGAGCTTGGGGCAGGGTGCCCCGGGGCACGGGGCAGGGTGCCTCAGGCAAAGGGCCAGGGCAGGGTGCCCCGGGGCACAGGCCCAGGGCAGAGTGCCTCGGGCAAAGAACCAGGGCAGGGTGCCCTAGGGCACAGGGCCGGGGCAGGGTGCCTCGGGCGGAGGGCCAGGGCAGGGGCAGGGTGCCTGGGGCAAAGGGCCAGGGCAGGGTGCCCCGAGGCACAGTGCCGGGGCAGGGTGCCTCGGGCAGAGGGCCAGGGCAGGGTGCCCCGGGGCACAGGGCCAGGGCAGGGTGCCTCGGGGCACAGGGTCGGGGCAGGGTGCTTCGCGGCAGAGTGACTTCTCAAATTTTCTCTATATCAACTGTTGGAAAGTCACATTTTTCACAGTCAAGTGTTGCAACGTCAATGTTTAGAAGAAATTTGCCAGAAAACGTGGGGCGCAAGAGGTTTTCGGCGAAGTTCTGACAGCCCTCCAGTTCTCTTTGCAGGTGTCGAGAGTCGTGAGGTCGTTTGTTCGTTGATACGGTGTGAGTTCAGAAATATGAAACAACACAGACATGATGAGTGCCCCGGGCTAGGGCGGGGGCAGGGTGCCTGGGGCAAAGGGCCAGGGCACAGGGCCAGGGCAGGGTGCCCCGGGGCACAGGGCCAGGGCAGGGTGCCTCGGGGCACAGGGCCAGGGCAGGGTGCCTCGGGGCACAGGGCCAGGGCAGGGTGCCTCGGGGCACAGGGCCAGGGCAGGGTGCCTCGGGGCACAGGGCCAGGGCAGGGTGCCTCGGGGCACAGGGCCAGGGCAGGGTGCCTCGGGGCACAGGGCCAGGGCAGGGTGCCTCGGGGCACAGGGCCAGGGCAGGGTGCCTCGGGGCACAGGGCCAGGGCAGGGTGCCTCGGGGCACAGGGCCAGGGCAGGGTGCCTCGGGGCAAAGGGCCAGGGGCAGGTTGGCCCGGGCCAGGGGCAGGGTGCCCCGGGGCACAGGGCCGGGGCAGGGTGCCCCGGGGCACAGGGCCGGGGCAGGGTGCCCCGGGGCACAGGGCCGGCGCAGGGTGCCCCGGGGCACAGGGCCGGCGCAGGGTGCCCCGGGGCACAGGGCCGGCGCAGGGTGCCCCGGGGCACAGGGCCGGGGCAGGGTGCTTCGCCGCAGAGTGACTTCTCAAACTTTCTCTATACACTAAGACCCCGTTTAACGCGATCTCGTTTAGCGCGTTTTCACTATAACGCTGTTTTTTTTCTGGTCGACCTCTGACTACGGGGAGCGTTACGGATGACGAAAACTCGCCATTCTCGGAGCGCCCGCCATCCCGAGCCCGCTAACAGGTAACGGTCACTGCGGACCGCGCTGCAGTGAGGAAGGCTGCGTTCCTCAGAAAACTAGACGCTGGGATGCGTCAAGTTGACATCAGGGACTCAGAGAAGATTCCGACTTCCACAATCAGAACGATTCTCAGCAACAGAGAAAAAATCATGCGCTCAGTTCAAACAACCAGCTCAGCTTCGTCCACGAAGATAACCCGCTCAAGGAATACGACGATAGAACGGATGGAAAAATTGATCTCCATTTGGATCGACGATGAGGCTGAGCGTAACATACCCTTGAGCCAGGCCATCATCGTTCAAAAAGCAAAATCAATCTTCAACCACCTCCAAGAAGAAACAGGAGACACTGAAGAAACGTTCAAGGGAAGTAACGGTTGGTTCAGCCGCTTCAAGGTGAGGAGAAACCTTCACAATGTGCAGCTGTCAGGTGAGGGTGCCAGCGCGGACGTCGAGGCAGCCTCAGCTTTTCCAGCCACCCTGAAAACTATCGTGCAGGCGGGGGATTATCCTCCAGAGCTCGTTTTTAATGTGGACGAGACTTGCCTTTACTGGAAACGAATGCCCAGGCGGACTTTCCTCTCCCGCGAACAAAAACGCGCTCCTGGTTACAAAGTTGCAAAGGACCGATTCACGCTGCTCCTCGGAGGCAATGCTACGGGGGACTTCAAATTGAAACCATTGCTCATTTATCATTCCGAAAACCCGAGAGCGATGAAAGGAATTCCCAAATCCAGTTTGCCTGTGATTTGGACCACTAATAAGAAGTCATGGATGACGGGAAACATCTTCCAGGATTGGTTCTTGAATCACTTCTGCCCGGCCGTGAAACGGTACTGCGAATCGAAAGATTTGGAACCCAGAGCCCTTCTTCTAATTGATAACGCTCCGAGTCATCCGACTCACTAGTCAGATCTTGAAACCTGCATCCCCGTGAAGATCATCTTTCTTCCGCCGAACACCACGTCTCTAATCCAGCCAATGGACCAAGGAGTGATATCGAACTTCAAGGCATACTATTTGAGGTCAACTTTCCGTAGACTCATCGAAGAAACCGACGGCAGAGACAAGCAGTCGATCCGAGAGTTCTGGAAATCCTACACCATCATGGACGCGGTGAGAGCCGTCGACAAGGCGTGGAAGGAAGTTTCGCAAAACTGCATGACGGGCGTCTGGAAAAATATTTGGCCCGATCTCCACAAAGAAAGTCGAGCCGAAGAAGCAACGGTTGATGTAGACGAGCTTGTCCAGCTGGGAATAGAAACGGGGCTCGATAACGTTAACGCAGAAGACATCGTGGAGCTACTCTCGGCGGCCAGCGAGAGTCTGTCTCTTGACGAGATCAAAGAACTTTCAGATCAGAACCAGAGGCCGACCATTCCCGAGGAGGAGGAAAGACCGGATTTGGAAACCGAAATTCTGGAGCACAGTTTGACGACGATTAGAGAGGTCATGGATCAACTCGTCGAACAAGATCCTGATGGTGAAAGGAGTCTGAAGGCAAAACAGGGTGTTCTGGATGCCATCTCCTGTTATCGTATCCTCTCCGAAGAGCGTCAGAGACAGAAAAAGCAATCGACTTTGGATCGTTTCTTCACAAAGCGCCAAGATCGACCCCCAGAGTAATAATGTGATCAATGGGGAATACCCCAACACCCGGTATCGTTATTCAACCACAGATAAAATACATGCTCGTTCGAAACAACCCTAATGTTTTCAATTGCATCCCTTTGTAAAGATAGATCGATATCATAATTTGAATTCAACGCTGGCAGAAGCTCCTTAGAGACCTTTTCCATGCCATCTATCACCGATTCCCATACCGCCCGTGTCAGAACGACCCCGTTTAACGCGGTTTCGCTTAACGCTCCGCGCTCGGGAACGTATCCACCGCGTTAAACGGGGTTTTATTGTATCAACTGTTTGAAAATCACATTTTTCACGATCAAGTGTTGCAACGTCAATGTTTAGAAGAAATTTGCCAGAAAACGTGCGGCGCAAGAGGTTTTCGGCGAAGTTCTGACAGCCCTCCAATTCTCTTTGCAGGTGTCGAGAGTCGTGAGGTCGTTTGTTCGTTGATACGGTGTGAGTTCAGAAATATGAAACAACACAGACATGATGAGTACGCATGCTGCATTATCCATTCCGCCCCAGCTAGGTTGATTCCATTGAGCCTCCACGAACGCTCGGTTGCCTGCGGCCAGAGCATGGCATTTGACATGCTTGGCGAGCAGCCTATCCAGCGAAGGCGCGCTACGACTGCGACGCGCCCGCGACGCGCTTCCGCAAGTCACCATCACCGCATGCTTCGCGGCAGAACGTGTAGGTAAACGAGGGCCTGAAAGTCGATTTCACACTTCGCTGAGACGGTCTCTGAGCGATGGAGTTCGGTGAGACCGCACCTGCGGTGATGAACACTGGCTGGCACTGTTGAGCTGGGAATCTGGAAACGAGTAACGAGGCAAGACGGTGAAGAGTAAACTTGGACTGAAGGGGTTTATTGTATGGTACTCGTGCTTATATAGATTACTCGAAGGTCAGCTCCCCCTGTCTTGGAAATACTAACAATAGTATGGGGCAATAGCAGCTGACCTCACAACACTGTGATTAAGATAATTCACTGCTTAACTTGAACCCATGACCATGGTCTGTTTTCACTGAATGCTAATTACGAACACTGAAAGCGAAAGTCTAATTGTTCAGCACAGTCACGGTCTAGTGAATACAGTAATAGCACGCGAACTGTAATACAGTATTCTTAACATTCTCCCCCATACTGGAAGAGGGTTCGCGCTCTTGCCAAGCATGGAAGATGCTCCCTTGTTGCCTCGGCGGCACATCAGTGAAGGCTTTGCTTAGTTCCGGTGCCCCACGATGAAGCTCCTGTTTGGTTCGATGTCGTGTAATGATCTCAGCGATGTGACAACAATTGCCACGCAACGAGCGTCCAAGGAAACTGTCTCCGTTGCCACTCAGACGGATTTTGGGCTACCACTGAGACAGACTCATTACCGTGAACTTGAAGACATTCTTTGGGGTCTGGAACTGTTCCCACTCCGAAGAGTCAATGGCTTCAAACAATTCGTCGATGCATTGGATCTACAATTGGACATACGCGATCCGCGAGCAGCCCGGAAAGCTGCTCGCATCATATGGAGCACCAAGGATGACGAATTCAAGGAGCAATATAGGAAGCAAGCTCTGGAAGATTTAGAGCTGAATCTGTTGTGGCGTTCTCGCCCTGCTCGACGTGTTTTGAGTATGCTTCGAGAATAAACTGAGAGAGAATGCCTTTCTCCATATGACGTACTTTCTGCCTTTCTTTTCCTCCATGACCGTTATGTCGACGCCTGGCGGCACATGCGAGATGTGTTCTGCACCGCTATTGAGCGCGTGTCCATATTGTAACAGACTCGCATGTGTCCTCATGCGTGCACATTCTGTTCACCAAACTTTCATCGCGTCGCATCCTCGTGTTCTCAACACGTCGTGAGTAATCAGCCTCTAAATCAGATACTCAAAGGATCAATGGTACGTTATTCTAGCCGTTTTCATGAACGGAATCAATGCCTTAATCATTGATTGATCCCCTGATGATCCCGACGCTTGATTGATGAATTCCAATTCTCCTTCAAGGAAGAGAAACGACGGTGGCGATCCATCGGTGAGATAGCTCGGGATCGCGAGGCAAGGCGATTTTCTTCGCCAGATCTGCGGGAGTTTTCCCTGCGTGAGATTGCGTTTGCAGATCATATGTTGCGGCGGATTAACAATCCCGACCGCCCGAAAATAAGTCGCATGGACTTTCTAAGGTACAATATGATCTCATTGACCTACGCTGGTAGTTCCCCTTTTCGGCCTTACTTAGTCTGTCTTTGTTGGAATGAGGTTTCGCCCTCGACAGACCCAAACGAGGATCTTTGTGTGACTCGTCCACGTCACGTATTTCGAAATGTTCATCGCAGAATGCCGACCCAAAAATCTCAGAGTGACTCGAAGCTGAAGTCTTCACTTGTTACGGATCCAGTGCTTGAATGGGATTACTCCTATGATTGTGCTCCCCCGACTCCGTCGAATACACCACCGCCGCCCGAGACATTTCTGGAAGAGGTCTCAATCGAGACTCAACAGCCAGAATGTGACGAACCATCTCGGCGATCCTCCGTGGTATCAGATACCAAAAAACTACCCGGCCCATCGAGAAGAACCGTGGTTCTCGGAGGGATGATGGCCACAACTGTAGTCTCTTATTTGGGTACGTTATTTTCATCCAAGTGAATATAGCAGTTTCAACTTCAATATGAGCTGAATCATTTCTTTGCATTGCCTTTTGCCTGATACTTATTGTTGTTTCATCCAGCTATATTCAGTTATTTCTTCGTGATGAAGGTGAATCCCTTGGCACCACACATCATCGAGACCAGTTCGGTCGCAGCGATCACTACAATGGAGACGGGGAGACAAACCTCATTGAACTTCCACTCGACGACTATGGACCCGCCGACAACGAGAAGCTCGTTTACCACAGATCCAGGAGTCATGAGGACGTCCTCTCAACTGACCCTAACTCAATTGCCGGAGACCATGTACACCCCGACGTCGACGACCGCTCAAACCTCACATCAATGGACCAACACTCCGTCGCTGCCAAACAGCCAGCCTCCCTCGACAGTGATATCATTATCGAGTCCAGAGACGACCGAAAGCACAACGAGTTTTCCACCTTGGATTCTACGAAGACATTTCCCCGCAATAACCACGACGTTGCCTGCCACTCTCAGCCCCGTCGAAAGCTCCATTTCGACTCCGAAGGTGACCTTCCCAGAAACTTTATCCACTGTGAATTTGCTGGGAGAAGCAACTTCGGCTGGCTCTACGTCATTGGCAACAACCACAATCGCTTCGACTGCAGGTTTTGTGGAACAAACCACTTTGAGTGGCTCTACCTCATCGGCAAAAGCTCCAATTCCCCCAATGACGAAGTTCGCGGCAACTTTTCCTCCTGACAATAAAGTCAAGCTCGTCATACGGAAGGAGCTAGCGACTTCGAGTCCGCCCTTAGAGCCCATGCCGAAGAAGATTCAAACTAAGAAGAGAGAATCCACCGCACAGCTCCCCGTTCATACCACGACGCGCCCCTCCTTGACAACTGTAGCCAGTCGCACAACTTCACGGCCCCCGCAAGCCACAACGGTTTCTGTTTTACCTTCGCTAACCGTGGCCGGACGAGAGTCGATGGAGATCTTTGTCGGCGACCTGAGGTGCTTGTGGCTTGACACCTTTTATTTTTGCTACGAGACTGATGGATCGAAATGCGTTATTTCCTTTGAAGGAAGACCCGTTGGTAGGAGAATAATTGTTCAGGTTGTGAATGACTTGAGTTCGGAAAGCACTACCGTGGAGGCCTATCGAAAGCGATTCTGTGGGAAAGCTAAGCTGTACAAATTTGTTTGATTAAAGTAGTTTAAAGTTGTTTGTCCTTGTGGATGGAAAGATCGACTTGTTTATTATAGCTCTGAGCTTTCTGCTTCCGGGCTCCCTCTCAAACTCGAGTATTCTCTCCTCCTTATACGAAATCTCATCAGCAGGTCGATTGTTAGACCCATTGCACCTAGTCCAATAAGACTTAGAATGCCTTCAATTGCTTGAAACAGATATGATCTGTTCGAACCTGGAATGGGTCGAGCCACCGTGGACGGGGGCGCAAGTGTGCTGGGTTGAACCGTGGTCGACGATGTCTCGGTGGTTGGCGAATCTGTTGTGCTTGTTGACGGAGTGGTTGTGGACGAGTTTCGATTCTTGTACTCTTCACACGCAGGCCATATCGCTTCTCCTCCCACGACCTCTTTCTTGAATCTAAGACAGGGCTCTCTGCTCGATGCCATGAGTACGCATGTCGAATCCTTTTCAT
Source organism: Neoseiulus californicus (assembly GCA_028455905.1). Taxonomy (NCBI): domain Eukaryota; kingdom Metazoa; phylum Arthropoda; class Arachnida; order Mesostigmata; family Phytoseiidae; genus Neoseiulus; species Neoseiulus californicus. Next base: position 1,225,535 of record JAMQGS010000011.1, read on the forward strand.
GACACTCTTTTGTGAAATATGCGGGGTTGATTTCTTGAATGTTGCAGCTGAATTTCATCGCAACACATTCCTTCGGGCAATCATCTGCGTAACGGAAGAAACCGCTCGCCGGACTGCCCACCATCAGGGTGAGGAAAACAACGGCCCGCATTCTGCAAACAGGGTGCATTATTTAGGAATCGGTATTATGCCGGCCAATTGTCTCAGGCGTATGAGCGTGGCCTTGCAATTCGGTTTTGTCATGAGGTCGCTGATATTCTGGTCGCTGCGTACATATTCCAGAGTCATTCTCTTTTCCTCAAAGGCTTGCTTAATGAAGAAAGAGCGAACAGCAATGTGTTTGCTGTGACGATGGAAATTATCGTTCGTGATGAGATGAATCGCGCTTTGATTGTCCATGTATAGGTTCGGTATCGCAGTGTAACCTAACTCTTCAGCAAGACGATTCAGGAACATGATACTTTGCGCTGCTGAGGTTGCTGCTTGTAGCTCTGCTTCCGATGATGAAAGCGAGGTCGATTTCTGGAGCGTTCTGACAGCCCTCCAGTTCTCTTTGCAGGTGTCGAGAGTCGTGAGGTCGTTTGTTCGTTGATACGGTGTGAGTTCAGAAATATGAAACAACACAGACATGATGAGTGCCCCGGGCTAGGGCGGGGGCAGGGTGCCTGGGGCAAAGGGCCAGGGCCAGGGCCAGGGCCAGGGCAGGGTGCCCCGGGGCACAGGGCCAGGGCAGGGTGCCTCGGGGCACAGGGCCAGGGCAGGGTGCCCCGGGGCACAGGGCCAGGGCAGGGTGCCTCGGGGCACAGGGCCAGGGCAGGGTGCCTCAGGGCACAGGGCCGGGGCAGGGTGCCTCGGGGCACAGGGCCGGGGCAGGGTGCCCCGGGGCACAGGGCCGGGGCAGGGTGCCCCGGGGCACAGGGCCGGGGCAGGGTGCCCCGGTGCACAGGGCCGGGGCAGGGTGCCCCGGGGCACAGGGCCGGGGCAGGGTGCCCCGCCGCAGAGTGACTTCTCAAACTTTCTCTATATCAACTGTTTGAAAATCACATTTTTCACGATCAAGTGTTGCAACGTCAATGTTTAGAAGAAATTTGCCAGGAAACGTGCGGCGCAAGAAGTTTTCGGCGAAGTTCTGATAGCCCTCCAATTCTCTTTGCAGGTGTCGAGAGTCGCGAGGTCGTTTGTTCGTTGATACGGTGTGAGTTCAGAAATATGAAACAACACAGACATGATGAGTACGCATGCTGCATTATCCATTCCGCCCCAGGTAGGTTGATTCCATTGAGCCTCCACGAACGCTCGGTTGCCTGCGGCCAGAGCATGGCATTTGACATGCTTGGCGAGCAGCCTATCCAGCGAAGGCGCGCTACGACTGCGACGCGCCCGCGACGCGCTTCCGCAAGTCACCATCACCGCATGCTTCGCGGCAGAACGTGTAGGTAAACGAGGGCCTGAAAGTCAATTTCACACTTTGCTCAGACGGTCTCTGAGCGATGGAGTTCGGTGAGACCGCACCTGCGGTGATGAACACTTGCTGGCACTGTTGAGCTGGGAATCTGGAAACGAGTAACGAGGCAAGACGGTGAAGAGTAAACTTGGACTGAAGGGGTTTATTGTATGGTACTCGTGCTTATATAGATTACTCGAAGGTCAGCTCCCCCTGTCTTGGAAATACTAACAATAGTATGGGGCAATAGCAGCTGACCTCACAACACTGTGATTAAGATAATTCACTGCTTAACTTGAACCCGTGACCATGGTCTGTTTTCACTGAATGCTAATTACGAACACTGAAAGCGAAAGTCTAATTGTTCAGCACAGTCACGGTCTAGTGAATACAGTAATAGCATGCGAACCGTAAGACAGTATTCTTAACAGAACGTTCTAACCCCCGTCGGAAAATACGCATAAGGAAACTCATTGTACACCCCCAGCTGCGGTATTCTCTCAGAATTCAATGTGGAGTAACAAGACGAACACAGGAGCTCGTCCTGCCTTTCCTAACCCATCAGCCTGAGGGTGTCGACGTGAAGAGGCCTAACTTTGTTCAAATCTAGTCAGAATCAGGGCCGATCGCACTAGTGCAAGTTTCATCCACATTTGAGAACCTTTTGGACGACAGACTAGCGCTTTATGACGAGTGAGGAAAGGATCATTATATTATATGATATAATGATAATGATATAGGACACGGGAATGCAGCCGAGACGGTGTTTGGAAAGAAAACTGTGTTCTCAAGCCGGGTGGGCGAGTGTGGGTCGAGTAGAACTCTAGGAATACCGTCTATCGGGGACAGAATGAGTCGCTCACGGAGGACCAAGAAGCTCGCACGAGCAAGTGTCCAGATCCTCTCACGAGCCCTATTCCGGGAAGTCAGCAGAGAGCTCGAAACCAAAAGCCGTCGTCTGAAGCGAATAGCGGCTGAAGCGAATAAATTTGGGAATCTCTGCCTCGCCCCAAAAATCCTCGGCTTCGAGCTTCCGCTCCCCACTTCGTCCAAACCTTCTACCGACTTCACACTACTTCACTACAGTACTCCAGTTTACACTTACCTCCAAATTTGATGAGCTCTCCTTGGGGAGCGTATCGTTCCGTAGAAAGGCGTCCACCGCGGCGAACCAGAACACTGTCGGTTTGTGCACATCGGCCGCTCCGGCTCCACTTTTCTCACACCTCCTGATCTTCCCCTATTCCGACGAATGCTTTGTGCGAATGGATTTGATTTTCAGCTTCAGGTCGGCAACCGTGACCCCGGAGAGGCCCGACCCCGCAACGATGTTCTCGAGCGCTTGGTCGCGCAGGTGTACCTGTTTGTGCTCGGTCCTTCTGTGGTTCTGGAACCCATGGGAAAGATGTTCTGCACCGGAGCCCGAGACGGCTTGTAGGTATCACCGCCCCCTGTCCGTTTAAAGATTCTTCAATCGTTTTCGCGCGGGAGCGAACCCGTTCCATGTTCAAACTTGTCTCGAGCCATCGCGGATCACTCCGCCGTTCTGCGCCCGCACCGCCTCTCACGACCGCTCTCTCATGGTCGCTCTATGAGCTTTCAATCAGTGGCGTACCGAGACCTTTTGATGCCTGGGGCAGAATTTTTTTGATGCCCTCGCGGACAAGAATTTTCCTTGAAAATATGTGATGCTCCTCGGAGAGGAGTTTTTGCTCACATTCTTTCGTTTCCTTCCGCATAATGCTCCTCGATCGCATGAAACTCAGGAACTGATCCCGATATCGAACTGCTCTTTGATTGAAAAGTTTGCCGCTTTTTCAAAACTCCTGCACCGATGCAGGGAATCGTTTCTTGCAAATCAATTCATTTGACGACAATAGACGGAATGTTTTGCGACTAGAACCGGAGGTAGGGATCGAAGAGTAGTCGGGATCACTAGCTCAGAGGCTATGAGTTTCAATGCTGGATGTACGCAAGGGACGAGGGCTCGCGCCACAGTGAATTTTAATTGAAACTAGCGTACCCGGTCGCGCTTCGCCGCGAGGGGGCAACGTCGAAGGTCTGCGTGGCGGAACACGGAGGAGTAGAGTGTGAAGAATGAACTTCGTTTTTCCGTAGAGCAACGGAACGTCTTCGACAGATCGTCGCCGATATTGGGGGTATCCATCGTTCCCAGTGACAGTATCCTCTTGTAAAGGTCGTGGGAATCGATTTGAACACTTGCCGTATTTCATGCAGGGTGACAGGTGGTTCGTCGTACCACACGGACCATGGATCATGTTTTTCGTCACGATCTTGAATAACTCAGGATCCCTCTCAATATGCGGAATCTCCGCTGAGATGATCTCATCAATTTGGTCAGGTGTTATCTTGCTGGCCAGCCATAACAATATATGCGCGTGTGGCAGTCCACGTTTCTGCCATTCGATAGAATACATCCAACAGCGTATCTACCCGAAAACATGACATTTGACGATGAAATCCATCATGGCTCTCAACTTCTGTTTGAATACACGGGCAACGATATCGGGTCGATCCGAGGATGACTGTCCCATCAAAGTACATTCCTTGATCTCCTCTCATGTTGGATTACACGTGAAGGTGATTAAGAGATCAGGGCGTCCATCGACCCGAACGTAAGTCATCGCGTCCATCGACCCGAACGTAAGTCATCGCGTCCTGGGCATACTCATGCATGTGTCGAGGACTGCCGACGAACGTAGATGGAAGAATCACCATTTTTCCTACATCATTTGGGTTCACGTTACCATCGGCAACCACCGGGTCTCGCAAATAAATGTACTCTTTCGACCGCAGTTTGGTTTGATTCAACCGAATGGATAAGAGTCGCTCGGTTTCAATCTTCGCATACATATCGACAACGTACTGCTGGAACAGCTGCCGACACCTCAAAATGTGATCACTCCTGCGATCTCGAATGATCAGTTGATACGCGTAGAAATCGCACTGACTTTCTTCCGAGGATTCTCTTCACCAGTTTGGCGATTCCTCATCAAAATATTGAAATGATAACCATCTTGTCCCTGCCAGAACAGGAGAGGGTATTGAAGAGCATCGTAAGACCGATGGGTTTCTGAGACTCGCTGAAGTTTTCCATTTTGCCGATGAAGAACAATATCCCGACTGTTGAACTCCTCACCAACAATGACCAAAGCCACTTCCTGAACGGTTGGTGCATTGAACTGTCTTTCATGTCTTCCAGAGGGAGTCTTATCCGCCCTGATAACGACTACTTGATTCTCGAGAGTCATCTCTTGAATACGTGTCTAAAAAATGATGCACCAACTGATTGTGTTCGTGGAGAAACTTCTGTAACTTTGTCACGATTTTCCGATCCACTTTACCGTTAAATTTGACTCGCTGATCGACCTCTTCATCACTCCCCCCCATGGAATAAATTTGAAGAAATTGATGATCAGCGTTCGGCAGGGGCAACAGCGACCCAACACGAGACCTGCCCTTGCTTTTTGAAGGTCGGCAGATAATTGTCTCGTATTATCTGCGTCGCACCAAATGATGTCATCTGGAAGCACGAATTATACCTCCGAATGTTCAGGAGGAATTTCTTCGATTCACCAGAATCCCCAGACGTCAACGACGCCGATGGTTCAGGAGGCGGAACCAACTCTGGGATTTGAATCTGCCCACCCGCGCAACACAACCCGGGCGCCTCCGTCTTGAATTTCAAAGCACGACAGAAGTTACAAACCAGGGTCATCTTCCCAATACCAACACTTGGGTGACTCCCGAAATCTTCATCAGGAACGTACCTCCAGGCAGCCAATCTCAGATCCCCATGGATCAATCGTCTACGACTCCTCATACCTTCTCGGTTTTTCAATAGTCGAGTCCGACGATCAACACTTGTCTCCCTCGATCGCAATTCACCCAGGCGCTTTCGCTCCGATTTCAATCGTGAAGTTCTTCGTGCCGCCGTTTCGACGGATGGATACTCTCGACCAACCGTTTGATTAGAACGTGGAGGTACCCAATCGGAATCTTGTCTCAACCGGCGTTGCTCCTCGGAGCCACACAATAACTGAAGAAAACTGAACCGAGCACCAGGATCAGGTTCAGGTTCACCGGAAGCTCGCCGCACCTTCATCCGCTTAACCTTCTTGGTATTTCGACTCAGAGAGGACCGTTTGGGTGGCATAACTCACCAAGATTCCCCGCACGAAACTTTCACCTCACGCAACGACACCCCACCGGTATTTTACGGTTAGGCGGGTTGCGACGAAAAACAACAAAGCGAGAACACGCCAGCTTGGCGACTTGACGACGCCTTGCTGGTTCGTGTCCCTCGCTACGCTCGGGATCATTTGATAACATCGAGCCAGGAAGGCCACGTCGTGCCCGTGGTCTTCCAGTTTCCGAAAATCCACCCCCTATGCACACGCACCGTTGGCCCGCTGGCCTCTCTTCGTCTGCTAGGGCTCGCGTCAACTCGCCACCCGCCTAACCGTAAAGAACCATAAAGGACGTGATTCCAAAGAAACTTGACGTGATGTTGCCCGATAATGATAAAAGGTATCCTATCGCCACCCTACGATCAGTGCCCACCTCTCCGTCGAATTTCAAACCTAACGGTCCGAACGTTTTCGAATCCATAGGCCTCAAACTCGTACACACATTCGGATTTATAGGTTTAGGAGGGACCTCTTATATACCTACTGGGGTCGTTCTCTCCCCGTAGTGACCTAGATGAGTAATAGAAGTGGGGAGCATAAGTAGCCGGGAATGCGTCAAGCGGTCGCAATCAAGATGGCGAACTTCCTCGATTGCCCGCCGTTCTAACGGGAGCCCAAAGCCAGCGCAGGGTTAGGGAAGGTTAGGTTAAGAACGCTCAAACTCACAGTGAGTCAGTCGACCCGAGTGACACGTGAGACTGCAGAGCTGGCGGGTTTGAGCGTTCTTAACCTAACCTTTCCTAACCCTGCGCTGGCTTCGGGTTCCCGCTAAAACGGCGGGCAATCGAGGAAGTTCGCCATATTGATTGCGACCGTTTGACGCATTACCCCATGCGCCGGCAGTGCGACGCTTCACACCTGACAAGGAGTCAATTCACCCTGACTCTAACAGATTCCAACAAAACTTGGCAAAAATGTTGTCCTCAGGCTCAAACCCCCGTTTGCCAAGGGGTTTGTCAAGCAAATCAGTCGTTGCCTTGTTATCGACCTTCAAAATTCACACTGCCGACCCAAGTCCGAATCCAAACACAACTCTGTGTCTCCAAATCAAACCGGAGAGAGCCTGTGGAGCGGCGCGGGCTAGGGCAGACTGCTCACTGTACATGGTACACATGACAGGCTGCCCGGGGGGGGGTCCAAAGTCAAAACCACGCGATGGACCCAGTTGAGCTCAGGGAGAACACGAAGGGCATCGAGAAGTCAACAGAGCACCATGGTTGACGGTTTAGTGTGGTCGGTCACCATCGGATTCCATCGATATGCGCTCAATCATGGAAATTTCGCATGACCAGGACCATCACCTCCTCAAGCGGATCGTGATGTTAGGTGAAATTGAACATTACTTCGATATTCGTGAAAACAATCTGCGCAGTAGAAGTACTGTACGTACAAAGTCCATTGCAAAGACTGATCCTGTAAAAAATTCATTCTCATGGGGGATCTGCTCGAAAATCACGAGCAAACAAATCTCAAGTGATATACTGTTGACGGAAATCCTGTGACATCGATCTGATTCCTAATATACCTTTATGCAAATAAAGAGCCTTGAATTTAATCGAACCAAGTGTTTATTCGAGTATCGTGTAATGAGAGTCTTGGCGACTCTTTTTGTACATCCTGTAAAAATACATCTGCGAACCATTTCTGCAATATCTCTTTTGTAAACGTACCGGACTTCGAGCAGCAAACTCTGACGTTGGGACAGGCGGTTAGAACGGGTTCGAGACTTCCCTAAACGTTCCGACCGAATTTATCCCCCGTGGATTCTTGGAATCAGATAAATACTACCTCTGTCCCGTAATAGCTGTCGCATTTGACTTTGAGAGTCGGTATTAAGAAACCTTTGTGGAGCTTCTGAAATGATGAATATACTTCACATGCTTCATCACATCCTTCACTCCAAACGCGGGCATCATTCCGCTCTGGGTAAGAGAGGGAAAAATGTGGAAATCGGCAGATGCGACGACTAATTCGGGATAAAATTCTGGGCTCAAATGCGACAGTTATTACGGGACAGAGGTTGTATGTATTTGCCCAGTTTACTGCTCCTCGACAAGTGAATTTGGATTGTGTATGAGTGCGAAATGGCGTTCGTTTCCGCGACACATCTCGGCGATCTTCTCCCCCTTCAACGTCGCCACTCTGGTTAGCTTTCCACACGCACTCATCGTGCAGCTCCCTGGCAGCGATTTTGTCGTTCGTTTCTGGAAGCTCCTTGACGTATTGCTATTGTTGGTATTCTTAAAGCCCGACAGGGGTGATCAGCGAGGAAGCCGAGACCATTCCGAATTCTGATTGGAGTCCGGTTTTCCGGGCTTCAATGTTTTGCTCGATCCTTTGTCGCTTGGCATTCTGATCTGAGTCACCCGGTATACCTCTCTCGAATCCTATCTTGTACGCGATTCGAGCGTACGGATACTGGCGTGCAGCGTTTGGAGGCCGAATCTGTAGTTTTCTACCGTGTCCGGGGGTGGCGAAGATCGCCGACCCAACTGCTCTACGGTACGATGGCAAAGCACGCCAGACTGTACATTGTACCCGTCAACGCGTTCACCACCCTGCCGTCCACCATGCTCATGATGAACTGGGAGTGAACAACGACTTCGGAACCGTTTACGACTACTTTTGATGGCACCAATGCATCAATTTGTTACTGTACGGCCGCGGTTCCTTCGAATTCGGTGTCAGTCGTTTCTTTGTGGTGGTAGAGCTTGAGGGGGCGACAGAGACGGGTTGAGCCAGGTGTCGGGTCCCGCCCTACAAGAACTCCGTCGGCAATTCTCAATTCCAGCGGGACCAGCATGAACATGATTAGAGTTCCGTGATCCATGTCGTTAGAGCAACACTTCTGTCTATATTGACTCGCGTAGCTTCCGTGGAGTGGATTTGTACAGGAGAGTGAACTCCTTGTGGTCGTCGGCTAGCAGCACACCAAGCTCGGGGAACTGTGCGTGACACAACGTTGGCAGGTCAGATCTAGAACGACCTGAAGGGGCACCTCTGCCCTGATCTCGGTGAGTCTGATGCCAGCTTCGGTAGGGCAGCACCTTTTCTTCGCCTCTGTTAGCCGGTAGTACGGAGTACGGAGGGAGGGCACCGTGTCCAAGCATTCTGTGGAAACGGCGCGGTGCATCTAAGAGTACGAACTCTTGGATACCCTGCTTTCCAGGAATCCTGCAAGTGCTCCCTCCGGACTGGCTGTTCTAGCGCCCCGGCAGAGGTAATCTGAGTTATTTTCCCTTCTGAAGTTAACGACGATAAACCTCAGAGAACCTCTGAGACCTCGCAACAGCACGGCGTTCTTCAACCGTTGTCAGCCTTTAACGCTCGCTCGGTCGCCTGCTGAGTACGAAGCCAGGTGACTGGCGTGCACCAGTTCCTACGGCGAATGGCCGAGAAGATGACCGATCCTCCGCTTTTTCGTCTTGTCAGACGACTCGGAAAACGTCTCCTTAGGTCGGCCGGGCCTCCCCTATGAGCTCGATGGCGCATGGGGTAGTCTCAATTCGAGCTGTGGAGGCTCGCGCCCCATCCACGCCCCGAAGCGAAGCGTAAACTTCTCCGTGATCTCACATTTTTCCAGCCTTTCCGAAAGCTTCGACACAAACGTGCAAACTCTCTTCACGCGGGGAATTTCGATTCCGAGGCCTTCAGCACAACACACGGAGGTTCGGTGTTTTTACAGTATGGCCCCGACGAGTTAAACTGCAAGACGCTAACACGCCATGCCGCCGACTTGAGCAGGTTTTAAGTCCTCTAACTTCGAGGCATCTGCTGGCGAGTGTTGCTCGTTGCGCTCGCGGGCTCAATTGATTCCTCCCGACCCAACTGCCATGGGTTCAGAAGCGTTGCCCGCGTTGAGGGGGCGGCACTGGTTCCTGAAGTTGCGCTCGCCCAACTTGAGATCAATATCCATCCATATCCAAAGACTAAACAATCGGCAGACTGTGGTCAAAAAGGTTCGCCGAAATCTACGGAATAAATACGTTGCGAAGTTCGCGTTCATCCGAAGACAAAGAAGTTCCGATCTGTGGTCGCTCTCGCAGGGAGAGATCTTCAACGCGATAAGCCCGAGGGCTGTCTCGACCGACAGCTTGTGCGGGTTCTTAATGGAGAACGCGGCAATGGTTGCTCTCCGGAGCCTGTCCGCGATGTGAGCGGTGTATGTCTTGCTGATCGCAGATATTGTTACTCCCGAGTAACAGAACGAACTGGCGAATTTCAACTTCCTACCGTTCAGTACGAGGCTGTGTTTGAAATAGCGAATATTATTCAGCTGGTTTTGCTTTGACGTCAACTGTACAGCGCCGGCCGTTTTAGATAGCTATCAACTTCCGCGTAACCAAGAATGCTGTCAGGGTCTTTGCGCCATATTCAAAGAAGGATGTATCGCCGAAGAAAGTGAAACATTGTATCCGACTAACCCGACGGTTCAGAATAAAAGGAGCGGTTTGGCGTAAGCCAAATCACTCGGCTGTGTTAACCAACACGAACCCGTCTTCTTCATCTGTATCATCCACCGTACGAGCAAGAACAACGAACCAAAATTTCCAACAGTGGTGGCCCACACAGGGAGTCCAAAAGGATCTCCTAGTGCAGAGCGTCTCCTAGAGCAGTGGTTCCCAAACTTTTTTTCTCGTGGAACCCCTGGAGGGGTTCCGCCATGTTATCTCTATGGGAAGCCTAGCAGCTCATGGAACCCAAGGGTTCCATGGAACCCAGTTTGAAAACCACTGTCCTAGAGCATCAACCAGTCTCAACACCAACATCGGAACTCTGCGTGACCCCTGTGTGGTTGTCAACAGAACCAAAAGGTTAGTCCACTACGGTACAGCGGTGAATGCTACGAAGAAGAAAGATCCAACCAGGAAACACAAGGAGAAGACCCCACGTACTCAGCGTCCAGGAAATCAACATGGCGGATTCACCAGATTCGAAAACCACCCCCTCAGTGAAATACAGTCGATTCACTCCGCCCGTGATCCTCAAGTCCGACGGGAGCAACTACGTTAACTGGGCAAGTAACCTAGAAGTCATCATCAGAGGAGAAAAAGACACGTACTGGAAATACGTTAAAGAAGGAACAGTTACCGAAGGAGCATCTGAATTCGTATTATACATCATCACCCGCTCGATCGATCCAGTCATCACCCAGACTTTGTATACAGGAAAAACAGAGGAAGAAAAGACGCTGCTGACCACAGGCAAAAGACTATGGGATGCAGTCAAGAGCTTCTGTACCTCCGTCAGTGGAGCATCTGAGGTGGCAGCCTTCAACAAGTTCACTTCGTTCCAGTATAACAACTCACTTCCAGTTGAAGAAAATCTAACTCAGTTCGAAAACATCCTGTATACCATCCAGATCGACGGAACCATCATCCCCGACAAACTGGTTCAGGCACAGCTTCTCCAATCACTGCGCGGAGACGAATGGAGTGGCTTCAAGAACAGCGTCTCAGGCAATCCACCCGACAAATACGCAACATTGAAGAATCGCATCATCGCAGCTGTGATTCAGCGAGAGACTGAGAAGCAAGAAGTCTCCGAAGTGACAGCACTAATGGCGGCGACGAACATTAACAGAGGAGGAAGAGGTCGCCCTACTTTCAGATTCGGATTCAACCCAGGAAGAGGACGTGGACGAGGACGCGGAGGAGGACGTGGAGGACAACAACGACATCAACACCGGGCCTTACGAACAACAATCAGAGAAGAAAGAAAATGCTACTCTTGTGGAAGAAAAGGCCATATCTCAAGGAACTGTTACTACCGAAGGAACTATCAGCGCAGAGAGGTCAACGAAATCGAAGCACCAGAAGTATACATGACCCAAGGTGAGCCGTGCGTCAAAGATAATTCTTCGAATTTTGTGGTCGATAGTGGAGCCACCCATCACTGTGTACACGACATAAAACATCTGCAAAACTATAAACCCTTTTCGAAGAGAGTAGAGGTGAAGCTTGGAGGATCCTACTCAACGCGGGCGTTCGGGGAAGGATCAATTGATCTTCATTTCTACCGAGGAGGTGCTAGGAAAGTCTGCAGACTCCAGAACGTACTATTAGTTCCTAGCCTCCGACGCAATCTGTTCTCCATAGCGAAAGCTACCGATGCTGGTTGGAGAATAGAAGGAAACAGAAACGGTTTGAAACTCACCATGAATGATATAGAAATAACCGCGGAAAGGGAAGGTAACTTGTACTTCCTAAGGATACAGGAATCGAGGAGTACTCAAAAGGATCCGAAAGCCATGGCAACACTGAAGAAAAAGAAGGTTGAACTCAACATCACCGAGATCGGATCGCTACAGAAAATGCACGAAGCGCTCGGACACATCAACAAAGCAAAGATCAAGGAATTGTTGAAACGCGAAGGGATCAAGTTCGAGGACAATGAAGAAACGTGCATAGCTTGCATCGAAGGGAAGATGCATCGCGCTACCTATCGGAGTAAACCAGCATCAAAACCAGCCAGTCCAGGAGTCATCGATAGAGGTCAGATTGGTAGGCTCGTACACACTGATCTCTGTATGTCTCCTGTAACATCTTTACAGAAGGGTTCGAGATATTTTATGGCCATAACCGAAGATTACACGAGGTATCGGAAAGTATACTTTCTCCAAAAGAAAGACCAAGCCAGCTCATTCATCCGAGATTACCTGAAGTGGTTCAGCGCTCAGACAGGAAACAAAGTGAAAGCTCTGCTCAGCGACAACGGATCCGAGTTCAACTGTACCGCCCTGAAGGAAATTCTAGCAGAAGAGGGATGCGAATTTCTAACTTCTTCTCCATACACTCCAGAACAGAACGGATTGAGCGAGAAAGCGAATCGAACGATCGTCGAATTATCAAGGACCATGATGATCAGCAAGGAAATCCCACAATCACTTTGGAGCGAAACGGTTAACTGCGTAGTAACCCTCATGAACATCGTCTACACATCACCGAACACGGGAATCTCCCCGTATGAATCATTCTACGGAGTAAAACCTCATCTGATCCGCATTCAGCCTTACGGTTCCACCTGCCATGTCTTCAACGATCGAGATCGAAAGAAATGGGACTCCAAAGGGATCCCCGGAATCTTGGTCGGCTTTGAAGAGAAAGTCGAAGCTTACAGAGTTTGGCTACCATCTCAAAACAGGATAACATTCTCCAAGAACGTACGATTCCCGAGACAGAGTCTGTTCTCCACAGAAGCAGAAAAGGAAACCGAAGAATCACCAAAGTCGCCGACTCAACCTGATTACGCTACAAAACGAACTTCTAATGGAGAAGAAATAGAAGTATCTCTAACTGAACCTCAAACACTTCAGGAAGCAATGACATCACCGGAAGCTGAGCAATGGAAACGAGCAATCCAAGAGGAATTGGAAGCGATGGAAAAGAACAAAGTTTGGATACTGACGGATCTACCAGAAGGTCGCAAAGCAATCCCCAACAAATGGGTCTTCCGCTACAAGACAAACTCCAAAGGAGAAGTGGAGAGACATCGTGCTCGACTCGTTGTCAAGGGCTTCAGACAAAAAGAAGGCGTCGATTTTCAGGAAACATTTTCACCCGTTGTTCGGTTTGACTCCATTAGATTTCTACTGGCGCTAAGTGCGGAAAAGAAGCATCATCTCAAACAATTCGACGTTAAAACAGCGTTCTTACTAGCGAAATTGGACGAGGAAATCTACATGGATCAACCCGAGGGACAGGAAGATAAAACGGATCGAAAATGTCGTTTGCTTCAGAGTCTGTACGGGCTCCGACAAGCCCCCAGAGCCTTCAAGCGCAAGTTCGATGAAGAAATGGTGAAATTGGGATTCGTCAAAAGCAACGCCGATCATTGCCTATTCGTCAAGAACAAGGATGGAAAACTCATCCTCGTTTGCCATTACGTAGACGACGGAATCATCAGTGCACCCGAGAAGAAGGACATCGACGAATTCTTCTCAAGTCTGGAAGGAATCTTCGAACTCTCCATCAAGCCACTGACATATTTTCTTGGCATACACGTTCACATCGACCACGAACATAACATTCACCTTTCACAAACAAAGTATATCACGGACACCATCAGGAAGTTTCGCCAAGAAAACAAGATTGTCAGAACACCAACAGATCCAACAATCTACTCGAGAGTAGGCTCCTCAAAAGAATTCAAAAATACGTCTCTACCATATCAAGAACTTGTTGGCTCCTTGAATTACATAGCAATAGCAACACGTCCCGACATTTCTTTCGCGATTTCGGCATTGTCACGTCGGTTTGCTAACTTCGACAGATCGGACTTCCTACGAGCTTGTAGAGTGCTGAAATACCTCAACGGAACAAAGAATCTCGGGATTTCGTTCACCGGCGGAAACAAGCAGGCTCGACTGGAAGCGTTCTCCGACTCAGACTGGGCTCGAGACCCCGAAACAAAAAGATCAGTCAGCTCGCAAGTATTCCTGTACAACAACGGTCCAATCACGTGGTCATCTAATCAGCAAAAGGTTGTAACATTAAGCAGTACTGAAGCGGAATTTCTTGCGGCCGGCGAAGCCACGAAGACAGCTCTGTGGCTCAAGCAGTTATTCAAAGACATTGGCAAGAAAATTACGCCAACAATTCTTATCGACAATACGTCAGCGATTCGCCAGATCAAGAATCCAGAATTCTTCAAAAGAGCGAAGCACGTGGATATCAAGTTCAAGTTCATTTGCGAGAAGTACGACAGAGGAGAAGTCAAGTTTGAATACGTAAGGACTGAAGATAACTTGGCCGACATCGGAACGAAAGATTTACCAGAAAAAGTTTTTCAAAGTCTGCGAGGCTCGCTTCTGAAATGAAAATCATACTATGCATACTCATAGGTAGTTCTCTAGCCGCTCATGACTACTTTGAATACGAAGATTGCGGCGAGGCGTGCACAGTTCAGCGTTCAAGTTGCATCATCGCGGAACCACAAGAAGCAAAGTTCATCACCCAGTGTGTCAACAGCGAGGACTGCAAGGCAAGAGAAAGCAACATCGTCGTGTGTCTGATGCCGGGACAGCCACCGCTCGGAGGCATGGATATCTGGCCCGATTTCCGACGACTCGTCTACCCGACAACGACAACACCTCCACCAGAAATTCGGAACCGCTGTCAAACATGGGAAATTCTCACCAGCGTGAGTTGGAGTTGTTTCGTTCTGGTAATCGCGATCTTTGTCATCAGAATAATGCTCAGAAGAATCAGATCGCGAAATCAGTTTGAAAGAGTATTAGATGAGGATCATCCATATCAACCCACAGTCCAGGATATCGTAGAAGATTAGGAATGACGCCAAAACAAAAAGAGAGGGTGTTTGAAATAGCGAATATTATTCAGCTGGTTTTGCTTTGACGTCAACTGTACAGCGCCGGCCGTTTTAGATAGCTATCAACTTCCGCGTAACCAAGAATGCTGTCAGGGTCTTTGCGCCATATTCAAAGAAGGATGTATCGCCGAAGAAAGTGAAACATTGTATCCGACTAACCCGACGGTTCAGAATAAAAGGAGCGGTTTGGCGTAAGCCAAATCACTCGGCTGTGTTAACCAACACGAACCCGTCTTCTTCATCTGTATCATCCACCGTACGAGCAAGAACAACGAACCAAAATTTCCAACAGGCTGTCGCTGGCTGCGGGTCTTCCGCCCGACGGAATTTGACCGCCTCGGTCTTTGGTTCGTTGATGGTGAGCCCGACCTCTCTGACATAGACGCTTAGTCTGCCAAGCGCCTGCTGAAGGCGGAATCTACTGTGAAAACTGAGTAGTCTAATTAACTACTAACTAAGTAAAGTAAAACTAAGTCGTCTGCATACAGGAGAGAATGCACGAAACTGTTTCCTGCATTCACGCGGTGGGGCAGGTCGGCAATCAACAGGGTGAATAAAGCTGGGCTTAGATTATCGCCCCGGGCGAAACCTGACGTCTGCGTGATGCAGGTCCCGATCGACGTCCCGTCGTCGATCCTTATGGTGTTCTCCTGAAGCAGTGCCGTGATGAGCGCGGGGAGTCTTGGGGGGACTCCCGCTTGCGCGAGGCGAAGTCTGGCCAACTCTCTTGAGTCCGAGTCGAATGCTGCTTTAAAATCTATGAAAACCGCGAAAAGCGGCCTACCGGGTTAATAATAGATAGCGAGCAGGTCATCAAACATTGTTGAGGGAGCCCTTGTGGCTGAATTTCGGAATCATAAATTAGAGCTTCGGCCAAGGAGTTCAGTATTCCGTTCGACGGAAATCGATGTTTGGTCGGGCGACGCCGCGACGTCTGGGTCTCCTACTCTGGTGAGGAGTCGTCTTTCTCTCGTTCCATCGGTCGGGTTGAGTGTCCGTCCTCGTCATCTTGGGTCTTTTCTCCGTTTCGTGGAACTCCGCCGTGCGCTTGACGGCTGTTTTGGGTGTTTTTGGCGTTAGTTGACATAAGCGTTGATGACACGCTTCCGATGCGGCTGTTTGTAGCGAGACTCGGTCGAGCCGCTTGAAGAGCTTCGGCGTCGAAAATGCAGTGCTACATTAATATCGTTACGAATAAAATGACTCTGCTCGTTGAATTGATTGTCTACTTCATTAGTTATCGCACTCCGATCAAAAACGACGAGAATGCGACGTTAGTCTGGGGATGTATCGCTTGTATGTACTTGCTGTTCTCGGGGAAATTTCCGCTTCTCTATCTCGATCAGCCCCCAGCAGGCATCTGAGTGAGCCGGGGTGCCAGCTGCCGAGGTGCGCGGGGAATCGTAGGCCCGACGGTAAGGGACGTCCGAGGGTCGTGGATGGTTATTCCGCGATATTTTAGGAAGACGGTCTGAGTTATGCTATGGAATTAATAGTCTTGCTTCCAGAAGACGTTCGGAAGACTCACGACCTGCAGGCTTGCATCGACGAGAGGTCAAACTAGAGAGTGACCTCACTTGCTTCGCGTATGACTTGAGATGTATGCGGATGAGAAACTGTTGATAAACCGATCGATCAATCAGTCATCCTGAGCTTGAAGAATTCCCACCCCAGTCCTGTACCCCGCCTCACACTCCATTCGTCGATTTTCTCCCAAACGCCGCGTTAAAACGGGCTTCGTTCTGAGAGTATCCGGCCTGAAACCTGGTGCCGTCAATGTTGAGGCTGCTTCTAATCTGAGTGAGAGTAATCTCAATATTCGAATCGTACTTCTCAACAATCTTTCCATTTATTACAATGCACTCAATAGGGCTCAGGAGCGCAATTCACAGAAACATATCTATGCACGACTGAAGGGAGCCGAGATCTACTGTCCATGATATCCCTGCTCATATCTGATCTAGCAGGCCAACAGCAGCTCCACGATCAAAACGTTTTCTCTCGTTCCATCATTCGCCATCACGAGGATCGAAGCAGGTCGTGTGCTCTCTCGGTTCATCGGTTTGACTCGGGTCGTTTGGGAGTTCTAAGGGTCGCTTCCGCTGGCCGCTTGAGTCCGCCTGCGCCGAGTGTGAAGAGTTCAAGGCACGCCGGGTCGTACTGCTTGCGCTTCGCCGGCCTCTTTGCTGGTCGATTCATGACACGCTTGCCGAGATTGGCATTGCGTGCTCCCGTCTCGCTCGTCTCGGAAGGGGTAGGTTGAGGTTTGATCGGCCGTGCCTGGCTGGCTGACGCAGGTCCGAGCACGCGTCTCTGTCCGTTAGTCCCCTGAGGGAACGAGGGCTGTTTTCGGGGCAACGAACCTGGCCTGTCCACCTGACTCATTTCATCCAACCCGCGTCGTGGGTTAGATTTGGCAGGTGCAGATTGGCTTGCTGGAACTGGCCAGGTCACTTGTCCCAGCCTGGGTACCCCCTGACGTGGAGGAGGCTGGAGCGGCTGGTTGTTGCTCACGATCACGGGCAGATCAAGTGGTCCGCCTTCACGGATCTCGATCGTTGGAACTGGCCGGGTCACTTGTCCGGGCCTGGGTACTTCCTGACGTAGAAGAGGCTGGCGCGGCTTGTTGTTGGTCACGATAATCGGCATGTCGAGTGGCCCGCCTTCACGGATCTCGATCGTTGGAACTGGCCGGGTCACTTGTCCGGGCCTGGGTACTTCCCGACGTAGAAGAGGCGGGCACGGCTTGTTGTTGGTCACGATAATCGGCATGTCGAGTGGTCCGCCTTCACGGATCTCGATCGTTGGAACCGGCCGAGTTACTTGTCCTGGCCTGGGTACCCCCTGACGTGGAAGAGGCTGACACGGCTGTTCATGGGTCACAATCACAGGCATATCAAGTGGTCCGCCTTCACGGATCTCGATCGTTGGAGCTAGCCGGGTCACTTGTCCGTGCCGGGGTACTCCCTGATGTGGAGAAGGCTGGAGCGGCTGGTTGTTGCTCACGATCACGGGCATATCAAGTGGTCCGCCTTCACGGATCTCGATCGTTGGAACTGGCCGGGTCACTTGTCCGGGCCTGGGTACTTCCTGACGTAGAAGAGGCTGGCGCGGCTTGTTGTTGGTCACGATAATCGGCATGTCGAGTGGCCCGCCTTCACGGATCTCGATCGTTGGAACTGGCCGGGTCACTTGTCCGGGCCTGGGTACTTCCTGACGTAGAAGAGGCTGGCACGGCTTGTTGTTGGTCACGATAATCGGCATGTCGAGTGGTCCGCCTTCACGGATCTCGATCGTTGGAACCGGCCGAGTTACTTGTCCTGGCCTGGGTACCCCCTGACGTGGAAGAGGCTGACACGGCTGTTCGTGGGTCACAATCACAGGCATATCAAGTGGTCCGCCTTCACGGATCTCGATCGTTGGAGCTAGCCGGGTCACTTGTCCGTGCCGGGGTACTCCCTGATGTGGAGAAGGCTGGAGCGGCTGGTTGTGGAACACGATCACGGGCATATCAAGTGGTCCGCCTTCACGGACCTCGCAGCGCATAAGATCTTCCGCCGGACGATGGTGGCCCACTGCATCTTTCTTCACCTGTTGTCTCGGTCTGTTGACCCTGTCATGCGGCCGGATGGGCTTCTGGTGTTGCGGAAAGATCGCCGCTCTGTCAATGGGTCGGGCCGCATCGCCATTGTGTCGCGAAGGATCCTGAACCGGCCGATTCTGAGCCGATGACGCTGGCTTAGCCACTTCTGCTGGTTTCCGCGCCCCGAAATGTGAGATGCGTCGGCGGGGCTGATCTTGGGTCACTATGACCGGCATATCGAAGGGTTCGGCTGTATTGCTCTCACGCTGATTCGGCTGAGCCTGAACTTTCGGCGCTGGCCTGATCACTTCTCCTGGCTTACGCGCTGCGTCATGCGAAATCCGTTGGCGCGGCTGGTCATGATCCACTATTACTGGGATGTCGACAGGTCCGGCTGTCTTGCTTTCGTCCCGAGATTGATGCTCAGTCGGCCGATCCTGACCTTTGAACGCTGGCTCGACCTGTTCTCCGGGTTTACGCGCTCCGAGAGCTGTGATGCGTCGGGGCGGCTGGTCTTGGGTCTCGTTAACGGGGATGCCAGAGAGTTCGGCTGAATTGATTTCGTGCCGCGGGTGATGCTGAGTCGGCCGATCCTGTCCCTGTTTCACTTGTCTTTTGACTGGTTCCGGTCCTTCGGTTCCGTGGCGTTCTCGATGAAGAGTTTGGACGGTCACGGGCTTGTCCAGGGGTCTCGCTCCATGGTCTCCTTGAATTGGGCGAGACTGATTTTTCAACCAGCTCTCGAGCTTACCCTTACTCTGGAGATCGCGAACCAAAAAAGCGCCAATGGACCACGAGTAGTCCTTGTGGTTCGGGTCCGTGATGAGCCAAGATTCGTTGAAAGGAGCCATACTTCAGAACGAATACAGCCTGCTACAATGAATGGACTCCGAGAGGTATGACAAGCCTTCAATCACAGCGCACAGGAGAGCTCAGAATGCTTCCACGGCTCGATGACGAACGTTTTGAGGGGAGTCTCTGGGTCACAATCTGACGAGAGTCGATCAGTCCGACTTTGATTGTGGCTGCGCACCAACACACTCAGAATTGAACACGACCTGCTCAGTCTCCCGATACTTCGGAAATGAAGTTGAAATTCTGCGAAGTCTTCGGAGATGATCCTCCGGCAAGGGGATTGGAGGCTCCACCAAGAGAGAGATTGATTCTACAAACAGAGGGGGTTCGAGGGGCTTTGAGAGCATAATTAGAGCCCCTGGGGCATCGCGAGCCGCAGACTTCTGCGGTTACTACCCTCTGAATGATGATTCTTGCTCCCGGGTGCCGATGATGCTAATCATCTTGCTCGCCATTAGAACAGCGAGCGAATCACCTCCGACCCGTAACGAGTTAATCATCATGAAGGTACTCGGTTCCTCCCGATGCTCTGATCGTTCATGCTCAATACTAGTCACTTTGTTCATTCCCTCTCATCTTCCCAGCAAAATCGTTTACGCGAGGTCACCGATCCCGACATCCCACCGATAGAGATATCGAAAACCCGGGACTCCCCATCCCTTCCCGCACAAGAAATGGTGAACTTGCAGCCGTGGTCTACAACAATTTTCGATTCAATTCAATAACTTTCTATTTGCATGAAGGTATGTTTGTAGATTGTAGATTGATCGCTGTTCACAATATTTGCACAAATCGTTTCGTGACATGAACGTCACAGTAAAATATCACTCGTGATTTTCGAGAAAACTCTCCATGCAAAGGATTCGTTGACTGGTTCCGTGATTAAATGTCGAGCACGTAGATAAAATAACACAAAGCCGAACTACCCTCTCCCTGGGGACACCGGAAGGAGCGGGGTAGGGAGCAGATAGATGGTTGACGATCCTTACTCCGAACCAAGGGCGTTCCCAGGGAGGGGGGGCTCTTTCTCACGCTCACATACTCCTGACATCCTTATTTCAATCGCTAGTAATCTCGAGGCTACGGTGATTCAGAGTTAAGATAATCCCAAAAAGCTACAATGATGAAGTTCGAAAATACAGGTAGAAAATCATTTATTAACACTTATTGACCAGATCTCCATAATAAACGGTTGAGGTTTTAACCTTACCGGCTAACACGTTCAGCTCGAGCTCAACGCCCGCAGTGGAAGCAGCTACCTTGGACGTTGGGACCAACTGATCCGGACACACATTCCTCGGCATGAGGAGCGCGAGGTTGCTCGTGAACCGGGCGCAATGCTCGAGGATCCTATCGTATCGCGGATTCATTGCGCTCAGGTCGTAGACCTCGGTGGCGAGGTACGCCGGACCACCCCATGGTGGGCTGCAGATGATGGCATCGATCGGCGATTTGAACGATGCCGGATCAAGGTCGAAGAAGTTTTTTACCTTGAACGACATTTTGCTCCTCGTAACGCCGTACAATGCCGCCATCTTCATGGCGCAACTCACCTCGGATTCGTCGATATCGCTCGCGAACACATGCGCCACTTCTTCCATAAGGGCGGCTTGGACGATGTTCCCGCCGGCCCCACAGAATGGGTCGAGAACTCTGATTTTCCTGCCAAGTTTCCGACTGAGGGAAACCACGCGGCGGGCGATGTGCTTGGCGATTTCCTCCGGGCAGATCGAGAACCACGCCTGGCGGCTCAACGGAATGCTCTCATTGAAGCGGGAGATAAGGCGGAATCTCTGCGCGTAGTATTTACCGTTCACCTCCCCTCCTTGAGTCCGGGCGCCACGCCGCGCAGATGAGCACTTCAACGACCGAGCGGTGTCTTCGCAGTCCGCCGAGTAGGATCGACTCTCCACTAGAGCGGCGCGCCGCTCTCAGTGCTCGCTCGGCGAACCACTCGGGACATCTCTGACCCTCGGGATCCACACACGAAGGAGGAGTATCCTACAGCGAAGCTCCCGTGGTGTCCTTGGTGGCGCGACTCGTGTTGCGGATCAACGTTGAGGCAATGAGAACACTGGGGGGTTCCCGAGAGCCTTCGGTGGGTGATGCAACGTTTATTGAGAGTTTTATTTGGTCGCGCTGCCGGAGGCAGGAAACCACTTTCTCGCACTGTTTTGACTATTCTGACTGACTTTTAGAACACTACTGGGCCGCCATCTTGCGTCGGCCCGGGAGAATTCGAACATCTCCCGGGCCGCGCCAAGGTGGCTCCAATTGCACCAAACTGGTTTGTGACATTCCGCGGGGCGGGAATCCCGTTTTTAGATCTACACTGCGTTTCTCGCGTTACCTACGCTCAAAACCGAAATCGGTGTGGGAGAATCTGAGGAAATTTTTTGCCTGAGCAATCCGACCGGGAACCGTCGGGACCGCTCCCCGGGCTCTTGAAGGGAGATGAACCTACGAGATCAAACAATGAGTTGTGCACCTGTCAACATAATCGCGTATAAGGAGAACGAAGGGTTTAGAGAGATTCCGGGTCGGCCGGCTCGAGGCGATACAGGAGTTTGATCGGGCGAGCGAGCACAGTTCCGTTTGTTGTCTTCACCGAACAGGAGCGCGCCTTGCCGTCGCTCGATTTGTGAAGCTCTACAACTCGGACCAATGGCCAGTACGCTCTTGATTTTTCTTCACTTTTCAGTAGGCAGACGTCGCCCTCTTTTAGCGACCTCTTCGAGACCGGTTTCCGTTGGTTGGCGGTGCGCAGATAAGTGAGGTATTCTTCACGATACCTTTCCCAGAAGGCCGCCAACATGGCTTGTTGGGAGATCCAGCGTTTCGAGAATGAGATCGCGTTCATGTCTGAGCGATGTTCCGGCGTTGTCCGCGATTGAGGTATCCAATTCTCGCCGAAGTAGCCCGACACGAGATTCGCTGGAGTCAGCGCGGTGAGTTCATTCGGGTCCGTTGAGACGGTGGTTATCGGGCGACGATTGACAATCGCCTCCACTCCGGATAAGATGACTTCCAGATCACGGAAGTAAGGAGTCGCGGTGCCCATGACTTTTCGGAGACAACGCTTGACCGAACCTATTTGTCGTTCATAAAATGAGCCTGTCCACGGTGCTGCCGCGGTCAAAAACGACCAGGAAATCCTGTTCTTGTCCAGCCACTCTGCAAGGTAGCCGTCGGCGATGTTGTTGTAGATTAATTTCAGTTCTTTTTCCGCGCGATGAAACGCGGCGCCGTTGTCGGAGATCAAGTTCCTGGCCGTCGGATAACGATTCAAGAACTTCTGGAGCGCGCGAAGCACTTCGAACGCGGACATATCAATAGTGAGTTCGAGGTGGATCGCCCTCGTAACACAGCAAGCGAATATCAAGATATATCCTCGGGCTTTTCTTTTCTCTTCCGTCTTGTACCAAATTGGTCCAGCAAAGTCGACGCCGCTGTGATAAAACGGAGGAGATTCTTCGATGCGGAAGGGTGGCAGGGCCGGTGTGCCTTCCTGAGCGGGTTTCGCCGTGAAGCGCTGGCAACCGACGCAGCTCTTCAGCGTCGCGGTGGTAATTCTTCTCGCTTTGAGGATGAAGAAGCGTTTCCGGAGAGCCTGAAGTGTATTCGCAACACCGCCCCAGTGCCAACATTCCCTTGCGTGGACGTTGAGAACGATGAGCTTTGCCCACCCTCCTGCGTTCGGGATGATAATGGGGTATTTCACATCGTAGGGCAGATCTTTCGAACGTTCGAGACGAGAACGGCATCGGATCAGTCCCGTGTCGTCCAGAAAGGGGTTGTATTGAAACAGGGGGCTGCTTCGTGGTATGTTTTGGCAGTTGTGAGCTAGCTCCGACGTGAAGTGTTTTCGCTGCATCCTTCTCAAGAGATCGTCTTCTGCTCGGGTGGTTTCCTCCGGGGTAAGCCGTAGACGAACTTTTAGTGATGATGATCGCAGAGCCGTCTGGCGACCTCTGAGTATTGGATTGGGGGTCTTTGATCGGATAGCTTGAGCGTACTTCTTGAGTCGGTTACACCATGCTTGCGCTCGGAGTAGTTTGTACCAAGATGAGTGGCGACGTGGGTCCAGGTAGTCATCGACGGCGTTCGAGCTGTTGTAACAGACGACGTGAAACGAGAGCTCGTGCGGCAACTTCCTCTTTTCCTCAGATACGTCGATAGTATCTTGCGAGACTGGTGCCACCCAATGCGGGTCGCATAGCCACTGAGGCCCGTGAACCCAGCGGGAACGATGTTCAGGAGCCGAAATGTCGGTGCCGCGGGAAACAATGTCCGCCGGGTTATCTTCAGATTTGACGTAGAACCAGTCCAGCGGATTCGTGAGCTGGTGTATGGCGCGGACCCTGTTGGCCACGAATGGTTGCCAACGGTTAGGATTCGATCGGATCCAGGAGACACATGCCATATTGTCAATCCAGAAATATGTTCTAGAGATGTGCATTTTTAAGAATGACTTCGTTTGGGCCGCGATGCTGGCAGCGACAAGTCCTGCCATCAGCTCATATCGGTGGATTGATCCCTTATTTTTCAGCGGAGCGACGCGAGCTTTGGCGATAACGAATTGTGTTTCAACCCGATCATGAAGAAGCGCTCTCAGGTACACCACGCAACCGTAGGCTTCGAGAGAGGCGTCGGAAAACGTATGCAACTCGAAGCGTACGTTAGTGTACCGACTGGCGAGTGATCTCGTGATGCTGAAGTTGGCACATTTCTCGAGAATGTCGACGAATGAGATATAGCGCGCCCGGAGCTCCAACGGTAGTTCATCGTCCCAGCCAATGCTCGCTTTCCAGAGCGCCTGGAAGAGCGTCTTAGCCCGAATCACTACCGCACTGAGGATGCCTACCGGGTCATAGATCTGGGCGAGTCCCTTCAAAAGCGTTCTTTTCGTTGGGAAATTGTTGCGGAGCTGAGCGAGAGCGTTTTCGGTGAACACTCCGATGCTGTCCGTTGGTTGCACCCACTTTACGCCGAGGAATTTCGCCGTCGCTTTGCTGACCGTGATTTCGGTGCCCGGTACCGGGGACCTGCGACGGATGGTTTCCGCAATCTGTGGCTCGCTCGTTGCCCACTTCTTCAGAGGCATATGGGCGGCTTCAAAGAGTTCAAACATGACAGAAATCTTCCTCTTTGCCTCGCCGATGGAGTTGCAGCGGAAGACAATGTCATCCATGTATAGGTTTCTTGCGATCTCTTCGATGAATTCGGCTTGAGAGGGGATTTCATTTTTGCAGTTGGCGAGATGATGTTGGATTCCTTTGATGTGGCACCATGGACTACATGATAAGCCGAACTCGAGTCTGGCTGACCAAAATTCCCTCACGGGAGCGTTGGCGTTCGATGAGATTCCGAGGGGCCAAAGGAATCGCAATAATGGGCGATTGCTTGGGTTCAATTTGAACTGGAGGAAGGCGTTCTGTATGTCGGCCGTGATGGGGTAGACACACTCTCGGAAAGCGCAAAGAATTTTCGGGATGAGCGGCAGCAAATTCTCTCCTGAATGTAAGCAGTCGTTTAGGGAAGAGAGATGACTTGTCCTCGCGCTAGCGTCCTTTACCACTCGAGTTTTCACGATCGTACAACCGTCTGCTGCATATTTGAAGACTGCTTGTAGAGGCAGGTAGTGATAGAGCTCTCCGCTGTTTTTCGGAGTTGCTACTTCCGCAAAGCCTGCTTGAAGACTTCTCTCGATTTCGCGATCGACAGCTGCTAACTGATTCTCTTTTTTCTTCAGCTTCTGTATGAGTGAGTAGAGGCGGGATCTTGCGAGTTTCTCGTTATCCCCAAGCGTCTCAAGATTGTTCTTGAACGGCAAACATAATTCGTAGCGACCATCTGGAGATCTTGTGGTTGTTGCTCTGAAGAACTCGTCGAGGTCCCGGCTCAAGTTGTTTTCCTCTTCGGTGCCGGTGGGGGCGTCGAAGCCCATGAACTCCCCCTCCCAGAGGAACCGTAGATCGGCATCGAGTGTGTCTATCGTCGATTCCGATTTCCTGTGGAGATCTCGACTTGTGAGGGACGGGGGTGGGAGTCCGCGTTCAACGTTTGGTTCGATGGCGACCGGCAGTGACGGCCTGAGCTCGCACAGTAGAGCCATCGTTTTAGCCGAAGTCGTCGTGTTGCCCAGAGTCCCGCTGAATAGCCAGCCGAAGATAGAAGAGGTGGCCATCATCTTGCCAATCGTCCTCTCGGTTCCCGTGTGTATAGGAGCGAGGTCGACTGCACCAACGATGATGGAGAGGACTCGTGGTGATTCGTCGCCAATCATCGCGTCCGCCACCGGGGTGAGGCCGAAACTTTCAGAGACGTCAGGAAGGATTGAATTTGTGATTTCTGGAGTCTCTATGCACTCGATCGACAGGGCTTTGGTCGGATCGTGTCGGCTCCGGAGCGTGACCTTGTGCAGGTATGTGTCTAACGTTGTCGCGACGTTACCAATCGTCTTCACCGAAGTTCTTACGGCTTCGAGCGGTGTCGAGTTGATATCTTGCACGGTCTGCGAGGCTATGTAACTTCGGTGAGCGCCCGTGTCACACAGGATGCGTGCGAGCTTCCGACTGGTGCCGGTCTCCACCCAGACTACTGCCGTTGGGAGAAGAATGTCGGCTTCGTCCGACTCCATCGAGTTCGTGTTGATAGGATCCGGGTCAGAAGACGAAATGTGGAAGCTAGAATCGTCGGCGCGGCTCCGTTTGCACATGACCTGGTAGTGATGCTCATTGCAGATTGGGCAGCTAGTTCTGGGTCCATCCCTGCAATTTCTACTGTCGTGGTTCCTTTTCAAACATCTGGTGCAGCCGTTGTTGCGGCGGATCCTTTCCAGTCGCTCGTCGTGGGAGAGAACCAGTCGGCATCGGAAACTCTCGTGGGCGCCATCGCAAAAGATGCAGGATTTGTTGATATTCGCAGCGTTTCCTGTGGCTGGATCTGCGGTGTTTCTGAAGCCCATCGGCGTGGCTCTGGAGCTCAGAGGAACGGTTGGCGGTCTCATTTGGACGACCGGTGGCGAAGACCCGGGTGGCCTTGGATTGTTGCCGGAGCTCGCCGTTCGTGACTGATTTACACGAGGTGTCTGAGCGTTCAAACGGGATTTGGGACCTGTTCCCGGCTGCTTGGGATTTTGCGAGTGTTGTTGTGATGACGCAAAGAAGTTGTGGTTGTCTCTTTGAGAATCAGCGTTCGCCACGCGGAAATTCCGGAAGCGAGACTCATTGAAGTCGCGTGATGTAGTTCGCGGTGGTCTTCTTCGGTCTCTTTGCGAACTGTTCTCTTCTGTTCCCCATTCAGCTTCTCGACGGACCTTGATCGTTGTTTCCAAGAAGGTTAGCATGAATTCAAGGTCCGTGATGGGAGGATCTGTTAGGTTCCGTTCCGCCAGCTTGAGGATAAACTTTTCGCGAATATCCAGCGGTAGGCACCTCAGGACTCTCTGTGTAGTTGTCGTGGAGAGTTCGACATAAGTCACTCCGAGTGCCGCAAGTGCTCGAACGTTCAAACACAAGGTTTCCGTGAAGCTTTCGAGTCGCGTGTTCGAAACGGCACCCTTCCCGACCAGGCTGTCAAGCTCCTGGATGTGTGACTTCTGTGCGAGCTTGGGGTCGCCGAAGCGTTCTTTCAAGACCTCCTTCGCGAGATGATAGTGGCTCTCTTCCCATTGTAGGTGGGCGATGGCGTCTCGCGCTCTCCCTGTGAGCGAGCTTCTGAGCATGTTGAACTTTTCGATCGTCGGCGCTGGGGTTTCGTCGACAAAAACTCTGAAGAGTTGCTCCCATTTGCGGTATTCTTTTGTATCGCCGCTGAATTTGGGAATCTGCTTCGCTTTTCTGCCGAGCGAAAACTGATCGACGAAATAGCGATTGCTGTGCATCGTGGCATGATGATTGGCTGGATGATCTGCCGGGGGAGTTGGCTCTTGAGTTGCCGTCGGCGCAGCGCCGGTTGACGGTGTGCTGGCAACCATGGGAGTTTGTTCTGCTCTCTCGATGGATGCTGCTCCGATAGCCGGCGTTGGAGTCGGCGGCTGTCGTTGGTCGACCGTCTCGGGCATGAGCAGCGACGTGGAGATCATTTGCCGCTGCGCCGGCGTAGTCGATTGACGCGGCGAGGTTACGATGTAGGGCGGCGCGTGAACTGGGACTAGATCATTCACGAAGGCTGGTTGAGCTCCCCCGTTGTTGACGGGAACAGACTGCACGGGGTGATCGGGTTGAGGAGTCGGTGAAAACGGAGCCTGAGCGACCATCGGATGGTGCTGCTGATCCTCGACTGCCTGCGGCGGCAGTCGGCGGTCCAATAACGATTCTTGTTCGACGCTCACTTGACGTTGTAGTCTGGCTTCCAACATCTGCTCCAGAGGCTGTTGGAAGGCGTTGCCTGGGTCGATTCCTTGCACGAAATCGCCTGCCGGTCCGGCCAGACTGTCGGGGTGCATCCAACTGTACTTGAAGCGAATGCTGTCCGAAGAAACGCGGGGAGGTACGTCGGCCGGCGTGCTTTGGCGCTGATCCACCCCTTCGAATTGAATGCAATTTTGATCTGTAGCCCCTGAACTGGCCCTGGAGCGCTGGCCTAGAGCGATGCGATTTGCTGCCCATTCGCCGAGCTCGTCAAGATATCGTTTGGCTTCGACTAGTGCTTTGAATTGACGATACACGTTGTCGTCGTCAGCAGGGTCCATCGCTTGTAGTCGGATCGCCAGTTTACCAATCTCTTTGTGGATTGCCTCGGCTTCCGAAACTTTGGCGAGGAACATCGTCTTGCAAGTCTTAACGCTTTGCGCAACTTCGTCGACTGGAAGGAGGTTTGCGTTGATCGAGATGATGTCATCCTTGATTCGGTTGAGATCATTGAACAGAGCATGGCGCTCGCATTTCTTCTCGGCCAAAAGCTGAAGCCGTTCTTCTCTAGAGTAGTTCTGAGTGTTTCCGGAGTAGGATGCTCCGGAAGAAGAGAACGAGCTGTCGACTTTGATCTGATTAACTGAATAACCCTGTTGGCCTGTCGGCTGCGGCGCCGACGGCTGGCCGGACGGCCCTGGTTGGGGTGAACCGTTTTGGTAGGACATCACTGATGACGGTTGGAATCAGGATCGGGTGATTCTTGGTGGAATCTGACACGAGGCGGAGTCGTCGCCGCTGACGGGAGCAGATGGCGAGCGACAGTGAATCACGGAGCGAAATGAGATGAATTTGGCACCGGTTGATGAGCGGCGTAGATTGATTCCGCTGAAGTGGCGATTTGTGCTGAGTTGAGTGAATTGGTGAATTTTTGGCACTTTCACTCAGCTCGCCCTGAGGCAGCGTGAGCCGTCCGCGATGGGAAACGAACTGACTCACGAGTGTAACTGTAGGTCGCCGGAGTGAATCGATGGGGTAGATCCGAAACCGGCGATGGCAGGATGAGCCGGGCACGATAAAGCACAACTTCGATGGGTCAAGGTCGCGGAACACTTGTTGAGCTGGGTTTGTCGAGCCGGCGTGGGTAAGCTTCTTCTGACACCAAATGTTGCGGATCAACGTTGAGGCAATGAGAACACTGGGGGGTTCCCGAGAGCCTTCGGTGGGTGATGCAACGTTTATTGAGAGTTTTATTTGGTCGCGCTGCCGGAGGCAGGAAACCACTTTCTCGCACTGTTTTGACTATTCTGACTGACTTTTAGAACACTACTGGGCCGCCATCTTGCGTCGGCCCGGGAGAATTCGAACATCTCCCGGGCCGCGCCAAGGTGGCTCCAATTGCACCAAACTGGTTTGTGACATATGTCCATAAGGGCGGCTTGGACGATGTTCCCGCCGGCCCCACAGAATGGGTCGAGAACTCTGATTTTCCTGCCAAGTTTCCGACTGAGGGAAACCACGCGGCGGGCGATGTGCTTGGCGATTTCCTCCGGGCAGATCGAGAACCACGCCTGGCGGCTCAACGGAATGCTCTCATTGAAGCGGGAGATAAGGCGGAATCTCTGCGCGTAGTATTTACCGTTCACCTCCCCTCCTTGAGTCCGGGCGCCACGCCGCGCAGATGAGCACTTCAACGACCGAGCGGTGTCTTCGCAGTCCGCCGAGTAGGATCGACTCTCCACTAGAGCGCCGCTCTCAGTGCTCGCTCGGCGAACCACTCGGGACATCTCTGACCCTCGGGATCCACACACGAAGGAGGAGTATCCTACAGCGAAGCTCCCGTGGTGTCCTTGGTGGCGCGACTCGTACTTGAGGACGTGCGCCGTATATCGGGCTTCCCCGATGGAAACTTCGTAATGGCCAATCTGCCCGGCGCGCACTAGGAATGTCCCGCGGGATGACAGTACCGGGAAAACCGGTTCGGATATGAATCCTTGATCCCTTAGAGTGCATAGTACCGGGATCGGCTCACTGGCGTCCTTCAGAGCGATGTGCAGCACAAACGGAAGATTTGCCCGCGGTGCCGGATAGCAAATGGGCTCGGAAGCCCACAGACACTCGGAATCACCTGGTCCACTCAAGGTTCGTACTTCGCGTCTGGCTCGGTTTTCTGAAGATTCGGCGAATCTGCGGCAGCTGACAATGGAAGGCATGGTTTTAGAGATGAGGTTGAGAGGCTCCTCGAGAGGCACAATCGCGACAGCGGATGAAGGTGTGTTGAAGGACTGAGACGAGGATCGTAGTTTTATCGGCGAGCATGGGGCGAGAAGGCATGCTTTGGGGGGAGCGGACGCACCCTCTTCGCTCGGTCTCTAGGATTGGACTCGATCGAGCTGAGGTGATTGACTCGCCAACCGCGGTGTAATCAAACGCCACCAGATGCCTTAGGGGCCTCGATCGTTAATTTGGCCTCAATTGCCGCATTCACTCTAATTAGCGGGAATTCTCAAATGAACGGGTACTCTCCAATGAGCGGGCACCTTCATTCATTAATTTCATGTATTTATTAACATTGGGTGTGCGAGTAATTGACCGCGTATAACCTATCTAGCAAAGTGAATGTACATGGATTCTAGAGGTTGACAAGATGTCGCTTTAGTCGTCTCTTAAAGCTGGGGTAAGTTTCTGACCTACGGATATCCTCAGGCAGGTCATTCCGAATGGGGGGGGATCCGCGCTAGGGGGCCCGCGGAGGCAATCTTGGTCGGGACCTTCTGAAGCATTTGAAAGAATAAACGGGCACTCTCCAACTAACGGGGACGCTTCCTGTGATGCACAGAGTGTGAACGCTTGGGAGCAGAAGCCTGCCGAGCTTTCCCTGCGACGCCAGAATGTGTGTGATGTATGTAACGCGCATAGGGAAATGAGTCATGTGAGTTCCGCGCTGTCAGGGCTCCGCATCGGTCTCCCACGTTGTCATTCTTTCCAGAAGCGGTTTCAGCGCATGGAATATCTCCTCTTTCCAAAGGAATCTTGGATCAAACTTGGATCGCTGAAGTGCGAGCACGTTCCGGGGCATTTGGGAAAATCAACGGGCACTCTCTTATTAGCGGGCACGTCGTCCGGATATTGAAAAACTTCACGGGCGTGTCCGCTCATTGGAGTGAATACGGTAGGGGAGGGGATCCGAATATGGGACACTTTTCCTAGTATCGGTGGCGTCTTCGAACGGTAGACGACTCTTGGAACCTGGCATGGTAACTTGAATCTCCGTTCATAGGGCTGCAAGCAGGCACTTGCAGGTTCGCTACAGCTTTCTTAGTTTCCAAGAAAAATCGCGATCGATCATTGACTTGGAGAATCTTCGGAAGAAAAAAGGGTTCCCAATATGGGACACATGGGGTCCCAATGTGGGACAACTCTCAGAGGCTTGTGTCAGTAAATAACGGAGATGTGGTGAACTCCCTCCGAGCTCAATATCACAAGTTTCGAGGATGACTCAGTCGGAGCTCTTGGCCCGAGTTCCTCAACACAAGTTCCCTGTCTCAGGGAGCTACTCAGAAAACTCGAATCGTCGAGATACAGTGTTCAAGCCACCAAACTCATTTGTGGACCGGGGTTGCCATTTCTTGAATTCTTCACAAATCTTCAGATCGGGTCCTTTTCTCCTCAAGAGCACGAAGGGCCTGCATTTGAAACCGTCGGATCTTGCGGTTAACATCACAGAGATTCGAGCTTTCTCATGCCCGGTTGTGAAAACGGGAAACTGTCTGGCCTTTCCACCAAAAGTATGAAGTCGATCCATTTTCTTTCGTATTCGCTCGGCGGTTTTTGACACACTGAGGTGGGACGACGATTCGATAGATGGGATTTCTTCATAAATGTATCCAGCCAGCCGACGCTCGGCTTGAATTGCTCAGGTCCGATGCTCTTCACGTATCGCTGTATCATCGTACGAGAAACCCGTTGTTGCTCAGACCTTTTGTTCAAGACGTACTAATACACTCTATCGCCGAGGTCCTCATCTCGGGGACGGCAGCCCCTACATTGAATCCGCTCGGCGGTAGACTTCGAGAGCGAGAGCTCACTCCTTTGAGCAGACCGAGACTGCACCCGGCTCGTGCTGACTCCGAACTCTCGAGCTGCAGCTCTCTTCGATTTGCTATGGACTGAGTCACAACTCTCATCTTGACCTCCACGGTGTACGACTTGCGTTTCGAGGCGTTTTGAGAGCTGCCAGCCCAAGCATCCTCTTCGTCCGAAACCATCTTCCACAAACAGAGGCTTATACAACCTCACAACACACTACAATACCCGTGGCAGCAACGATACTTCCAACCTGGATGAAATAAGGCCAGCCCGTACGGAAGAAGATTTGCCGGCGTCTCACAGCGGCTCCAGCCGAATCAAAGACCCGATAGTCTCCCGCCCGAATACTTTCAATGAATCATACCACCATTTCAGATATCGCGGAAAGCTGCAGATATGCTCGGAACAGTACACGATGAGAACGTGAAGCTCCGGTCTAGCGTTGCTTCGAGGGCTTGCTACACCGAACCAAGCTTTCGTTGGAGGGTGTCTGACGAAGATTTCCCCGAGTCGACGAGAATATTGTTGGAACTGCATGTTTCGGTTCTTCACATCTTTCCTAGTCGGCTTTCTCTCATCTCAAAATCATCGAGTCAAAGTGTCATTCTCTCCTGACTTGCAAGCGGGACTTGGACTTGCGCTGTCAGAACCGCGGCCCGATAAGCTTTGAATAAAAATATCCCTCCTCACAACAATAAGTCGCAACTTGCTCACCGACAATGAGAGGTGCCTGATTTAGATGAAGACGCTCTCGTTGGATGAAAGGTTCGAAGCTAAAAATCCCGGTAATATGCATTTCTCTCCGCGATTTGACCAAATCCGACCCCCTCCCCTGTTCTTCTTGGGTGTTATTTCGATCTATACGCGGGCCGTGAGACACTCTTATAGAATTTCAGGTCCAGCATTTCTATTCGGTTACATGGATGATTCTGAAACCAACCTTTCCAACTTTCGACTTCCGCAGATTCGGTGATCAGTCGGTGGATCCGATTAACTCAAATTATGTAGAATTACACATCGACTCCGTTAAGGAAAGCGCATAGACTTCCAACGATCGAAACACTTTCAGACTATGGTTCGCGGACACTCATCTCGCGCGTTCAAATTATGGCGTTTTCGTGATGCTGTGTCGGCGATCTGCGACGATTTCGAATGCAATGCCGTCTAATCAACAGCTGGTGTGGGAGATGACACGGACCTTTCCTAGTTTCTAGGTGACAAGCAGAACACGTTGGTTGTGCTTCGCGTACAACTCCCCAACTGTTTATTTATCGTAGCTTAGACCAGAGGTTCTCAGGTTTGACACAGGACTGTGTCATAGCGCTCGATATAGGGAGTAACACTGCGAAAAATGGGCCAATTTCGGCCGTCCTCAGAAAGCCTCTAAAACGACTCTCAAGAAGTGAAAACGCAGAGTCCAATGTTCGCACAAGGTCGTCGTTATGCGTTGTGAGGTAACGTGTCTTTCCTCAGTAATTGAACCGTGTTGATTGAGTCTGGGAGGTAACACGGAATTTTGAAGGAATAGTGAGCCAAAAGAACGAAAACCATGGGCCGCGTTCGAACGAAAGCACCGTAGCTCCAGAAGAGCGAGACTTAAGCTCTCACCATGTTTGGGACCTAGGATATGGTGAAGAGCATGCCGGGTGTCCACGGATGAACCCGTAATTTCAGTTCCGATGTTTAGTCTTCCCCGCTGTTTGAGCGGTCTGGCATCGCTTAAATCAATCAGACCACGATAGAAAACAACGGTGTCTTATTGCTGTTTCGTCGGGGCTATGACTGGGAAACGCAAAATTTTGCGAACTTGTCCATCAAAGTATCGTCGGCCTTTGGATGATGACGGGAGAATCGACGTAACGCTGCGAAGCGCGAGAGATACCGAGCACGGCGAATGCTGCCACCTGGAGTTGAGGTTTCCCAGAATGACCCAGTTGACCACATTCTGTCCACCCGGTTTGCTTATACTTACTCTCCTTGCCTGACACAGTCCTGTGTCCTTCGCTTCGGGACTAGGCCTTCCAACGGTTCCGGGACCGCGGTCCTGGAACTGCCAGAACCGCATTTTTTCCCCGGTTCTGACCCGCGAGGAACCGCATTATTTTCGCGGGTATACCCGCAAAGAACCGCTCCGGTAACTACCGAATCGCGACTGGAACGAAGGAGAACCAACCCCCTCCTCTGTTGCTTCAGTAAGTGTTCATTGCTCACGAAGCGGCAAAAATCACCCGGTTGCGATTCAATGAGTATCGGAGCAGTATCTATGCCAGCTTGGCCTTGACTCGTCCCGTACTTATATTGACAGAATCGTTGTAAAACTAACTTTATTTCCCCAGGCGACAATTTCATGGGATTCAGTTTTCGAGACTCCCGTATCGTGTCCTGTCGCGCAGGAAAAAGGAATTCCAGCAGGCCTCCGGAGTTCGTAGGCGCAATCTTGAGCTGTGTCGCAAAATCCTCTCGGGAGTTCCACCTACGTCTGCGCAGTGCGAACGCGATTTCAGCGTCGTGAAGCATTTACTTGGCGAGCCTAGAGCCAGTCTCAAACCTAAGACCCTCAGTAATATCCTCATGTTGAGAAGAGCCGTCGAGTTCGAAGCTGTATGAGCTAGTTTGGGCGTGGTTCAGAGGTCTCATCCTCCATGGTTGGCACGGATCGGTCCGACCAGCCCGAGCAATCGAGAAGTTGGCGAACATGTTGTGGAATCAAGTTATCAGGCTTACCATTACAGTTATAACTCTCTGAAGGTTTTCTTTGAGACTCTCAATGATGTAGGGCTGGCCAGTCATCAAGAAACCACCAAGAAAGACGTGGTTTCATCTTGCGGTTCTATGCGGTTTTACCCGCGGTTCCATGACAGCGGTTCCTGCAGAACCGCGAACCGCGGTTCCGCGATTTTGCGGGCTTTTGGAAGGCCTATTCGGGACCCCTGGGGTCCCGAAGCAACGCCTGTTTTTCGTTCCGCGGAACCATTTGGGTCCTCATACGAGCTCGCGGAACCATGTACCGGACCCGGGCCCGGCCCCCTCACCGGGCGACCTAACGATCTGGGCTCCCCTGATTTTGTCCTTTGAAAATATCTTGCGGATTTGGTCGTGCATGATAAAAAATTGTCTTGATAGTTACTCGAGGTCATAATCGTCGTTGATGAGCGGCATGCTCTCGCTTCTGCATAATAATCTTTTCGATCTGCGCCTTCGTCTTACTTATTGCGATTCTCATATCTGCCTCGGGATCCAAACGCGACTGGTACTTGTTTTTGAGTGTTACCAGCGTGCTAAAGGCGGATTCGCACAGATGAGATATTTAGAACGCAACCAGAACCCGGATAGCTCTCTCGGCGAGCTTCGGGGTACTTCGGGAAGTGACTGAGCACCAACGTTCCTCCAGATTCTTGCTATCGGAGTCCATACGGAGTGCTCGATAGGGATATTGCATAGCGGGCTCCGAGACCTCCGAAATCACCTTCGGGCCCCCCGAAAATCGTCTCCGGGCCCCCTGAGGGGCCAGGGCCCACCAATCGGGAACCGCTGGCCTACATGGTTCGTGCGGGTAACCGTCAGAAGAGCGTAACTTGGAACCATGTGTAGAACTTGGATTATGTGTTTCTCTTATCTTGGGCTCTTCCTTCCGATCTTGCCGTGAACTGCGTCTTCGTCCTCTTCTACAGCTCGGTAGAACACGACCGTCGTCCGCTCCACCCATTTGGAACGCCGTCACCGCGTTCATCCGCGATGAAAGCGATTCCGTCCGTTCATCGGCAGTGAACAGGAGCTTTCACTGCGGAGGCGCCTCCGAAGTGAAACAGTGTGAATTCACCTTTAGACAAGCGCGTCTGCGCAACGCGCATGCGACACATGGAGCATCTATTCAAATCACGAGCGGCATCGCTTGAATCTCTCGACATTCCCGCCCGAAGCAGATTTGCTTCCCAGTTGCCAATACTAGGAGGCGACAATTACTGTACAGCTCCGATTCGGACGAGAGTTCAAGCGCGATGACAAGCTACGAGGAGCCACTTTGACACAATAACATTTCTAATTTAAGAGGATTCTGGGCTGGCCATGCATTCGACTAGCCTGAACAGTGATCTACCTTTGAACAAAGTTGAGAGTATGAGAGCTCCTTTTTCTAACAATTGGGTTTGGTTATTAAGATGTCTCACGAGATGGGCTTTGAGATGATACGACCGGTACTGCTGCGGTTTCAGATGTAGCTTCTTCCGAATTAACCTCCAGGGGGTACAGGACCTGAGCGGCTCGTCGGGTGGTTTTCCCGTTCCCAAAACGTATTGTGTAGGTACGAACATTTCCGTCACGACCTAGGTGTTGCTCAATCACACGGACCAGTTGCCATTTGACTCGCGGAATATTATCATCCTTGAGAAGACAAACATCGTTGATTGAGATTGGCCTTTGAGCGCGGCCTTTCGTGAAATTCGCTGTGCGCAATAGCAGCAAGTATTCACGAAACCATCTCGATGACAAGTTTTTGAAGTAGGTGGTACGATGTTTCACGACTCCTCGGAGTTCTCTCGGGGTGACGCATTCATCGCTGGCGAGCCTCCTATGGCCAAGTGTGATCTCGCGATCCAAGCATTCGCCAGTAGCCCACAGTAGCCGCACAGTGGGAGATTCGTGCTCGAAACCTCAAATCGCGTTTTTCGCGGTTTTGAAGTATAAAACGTTGAATTGAACCTAGAGAGGATGGTCGCATAGGCTCGGGGCGGTTGTTCGGGATAGACCAGATGGAGATCTGCCAAAAGGAATTGCCAACGCCCCCCTCGCAAACTCACCCTCAGAAAACTGTCGCTCTTCCTGAAGATATCCATAGTTTTTTAGATCCCCGCGATCCCGGCCGGGCGCATGTTGAGTCCAACTCCTCACCAGAGGTAGAGTATACCATGAATATTTCAGCTGCTAGTTCGCGCAAGTACGAGAATACGAGAGGAAAACTTGAAGAGCAGTCGCACTTTCCCCACTTTTTTTTGGTATCGCTTTCTCGACTCCAGGCGCACCGATCTCGACCAGATGAGTTGAATCCGACGTGAAATGTCATGGACTTTGAGAAGAAAGACCTGTCGACCTGATCCGAACCCTGGAGCTATGCTGAAATCGATCCGCCTCGAATCCCACCCAGAGCCACTAGTTGGTACTGCGTTCCCAGACTTAGAATGAACAACACGGTTATATGATGCGAAGCCTCCGCATGTGCTGGAGATCGATTGATTTTATTATTCCGAGACGGAGTCGGAGTCATCCTCCTCAACTCCCGCTAAGAGCTCTACTACGTCCTCGTCATACTCATCGTTATCTCTCGCTTGCGTCTCCCTGTAGCTGTAGATGAGCGGATCGGATGACGCCAGCATAGTGGGGACGGTGGCGGGCAATCCTGTAGACTTCAAGATGGCGATCCTCCGCCAGGTTAGCGGAATGGGGGAAAGGGTACTATAGCTATTCAGGGCTCGTGGATGTCGACGGCTCCTGGAAGAGAAAAAACGAGGAGTATGATGAAGCGACTCAAATCAACCGCTGGGGGACCTGAATTGTAAGGGGAGCATCGCGTGGGTTATCCTCACGGATGATCGGCGGCTGTCTGTCGTGTGAAGTTCCACTCATGACTCAAAACCTCTGTTTCTGTCCGGTCATGGTTGGAACATCACATGCGCTTCACTACTTCTCAGCTGGGGAAGCTGATGACCGTTACACACGCCTAAAAGCGAATCAAGACATTTTGGCTCCGGGGACAATTTGGCCCCATGGAGCCATTGGGCCAGCCTGAGCCCCCCAGCACGGGCTGGTGCTCGGTGCAATCAAAGGCCCCCGAGCGAAGCGAGGGACACGAGCTAGCCTGTCTGGAGCCGAAATTTCCGGGGCTAAAGTGTCTGGGGCCAAAAAGTCATGTACCGGCCTAAAAGGATGCACCGAATAGCTGCTGGTGTTTTCTTCCGCGAAAGGAGTACAGGGACCAGCGGATCCTCGCCTCCCGACAGCGGCCATCGGGATTGCGCTTCATGATTCAGCAACTTCATTCGTTTCCGAGTTCTGACCGCTGCGTATCCGTATGGTCTGAAGACCACAAATCTACACCGAATGTTTTGCAACACTCATTTCAGCGCATTTTGTCGTCACCCGACGTCGATTTAGAGAGTCACACGAGAATATGTTCATACCACACTGCTGTCTCAACTATTCAAGTCTACCTAGTCCAGCTTTCTGCTTCGAGGAGAGTTGTCCGAGATTCACAACCTCTATAACAGGTTCATTGCCCGACTAGACTGACACTCAGAGGGCCGACACCGCTCCTCCGCGAACTGCAATTCGAGAATAACGGTACCAGAGTATAAAGTCTCAATATCAATTTATTATCTTAGGGGAATTCGAAGACTTCAGGACTCATTCGGAAATCTCTCCTCCCATGCTCGAAGAGCTCTATGCCGCTCCCAACGCGCGACTCCTCGCAAGCGGATGCACACTGACATGTCGAGAGCCCTTGCCCGCGCTTTCACCCACGAATCAGCAAGACAGCCTTTCAAGAATCCTCAATATTTGAAATTCCGCGCGCTCCGGCGGTCTGCTCGCCTTCCGAACTGACGGAGAACCGCCATTTTAAAGTCTACAGGATTACCTAGAGCCGTGGGGACACGGACATTCTCACTAAAAACATGGCGGCGCACAAATGTAAACAACTCATCGCCGGGAAGCCTTTAGTGAAATGACTCGAGAGGCCACGGAACGAACAGCTCGGCTTCTCTCTGGAGCAGCCTTCGCCGCTGACGAGGAGAGACCACTGATGTGAACACTCGGACTTCGCTGAAACTTCGTCAGAGTGAAGTTCACGGTCTACAGAGGAGAACCCTTCCGGGAACTTTTACGGAAATGTGCGGATCAGGAGATAGAACCCTTGGAAAACCGCGTATTCCCCATGCTTAGCGCTGTCTCAGTCGGGAGCGCGCTTCCCTCTATGGGGAGTTTCCCACTTCAAAATGCTCATAGCTCCTGATCCGCGCATTTCCGTAAAAGTTCCCGGAAGGGTTCTCCTCTGTAGACCGTAAACTTCACTCTGACGAAGTTTCAGCGAAATCCGAGTGTTCACATCAGTGGTCTCTCCTCGTGAGTCTTCTCCTTTCATGAAGGGCGCTGATTCCTTTCCGGTTGCGCGATGGGACGTTTCTTCACTGGCCTGATGACGATGGAATCGCTCTGGCTCAGATGCCATCAACGATTCCTCAAGCTAGCTCCTTCCTCGTCATTTGGCATCGGTTCTGGATCGCATCAATGTTTCAGTGTGCGTGTGAACCGGCCTGCCTGAGCCTCCATCCCTGACGACTGTCGGAGATCCCTGCGGAGCAATTCTGCTCCGTGGATCTCTGCGCTTCATTCTCCTATGCAATCGAGGTGTTTGTTAATCTCAGTCAGTGCAATGCCCGATAACCAATCTTGAAAACTATGATGAGAACTTGGGTGATGTCCTGCGAAAACTCCCCGCCCAATCATCATCTCGCTACTCGTATCGTTTGCGCGCTGCTCCTCTCTAGTTGAGAGCCGGTTGGGTTTTCCCCATTCAAGAGCCTTCAACATTTCGAATCCTCACCGCTTCGCCCTCCCATTCACTCACTATGTATCACATTGGCTGTTCTTTCCTATGAGAGACCAGTCGCCGACTCAAAGACCTCCCAGTAACGACTTGCTCACGTTTATGCGCCGCCATGTTTTTAGTGAGAATGTCCTAGACCAGTGGTTCCCAACCTTTTTTTGTCCGCGGACCCCCAGCCGTACAAGAACTCAGTGCGATGGCTGAGCTTGATGCTTTGAGGTTAGGCGCTTGATATCGGGCTCGAACTCGCTTAGATTCAGACGAAGATCTCCCCCAGAGACGATGTCCAACGTATTCCTCTTCGTGGTGATGAGATTGGTTAGGTGACTGAAAGCCCTTTCTACAAGGTAAGACGAGGGGAAAGCAATGAAAAACTTGTTGGCCACTGTCCATAGTGAAGGATATTTCTCCGCTGTCTCTTTCCGGAGTCAAAGCTTCTGGTAGCCCATTCTGAAGTGAGCTTTGAGCTCTTCGTCCGTGGCCAGTCCGATCAGTTTCGATCCCGTGGACCCCTCGCCGGTCGCCATGGACCCCCGGGGGTCCATATGGACCACGTTGGGAATCACTGTCCTAGACCCAATGATCGTGCCCCCGCAGAGTGGGCCGGCAGCGGTCAAAAATGGCCGCGCAGCGGTGGCGCTGCAGTCGCCGTGATTTACGCGTGAGGGAAACTCAACTGTCGAGTGAAAAGCGTTTTTGCTAGATATTGCTTCCACATTCGGCTGGGAAATCTTGGGAAAAGATAGAGGGTTGCCCTACAGAGTTTGTGTATTGACTCCTCTGAGCTCTGGCCGATATGTTTGAGATTTTTCATGTGTGAAGATATGCGGCTCGGAAGCAATGGATTTCGGACTCAAGAAACGTGTGTTACCGAAGCTATTTCACAGAAATAAGCCGGACTTTCTCTCACAATTTCCTTCATTTCGGGAACCTGCGGCGGCTCCTCCGAGCCCGCACAACGAACTGATCGTCACTCTCTACTTGGATCTACGTTTCGGGGAGAGATTCTAGAAGTGCGCGCGGCCGGAAGTCTTTAGGAACTCTCGCGGTGGCCCGCGCAACTACCTAACAGGAATCCTCTATCATTCGGCCATTCTGACAATACGACGTCCTCGTCGTTACTTCTAATCCTATGAAACTTAACGTTATGACTGATAGCGTGGCTCTAAAGTATCACATATGATATTCAAGGCACAAATTTACATTAAAGTGTATGGAACATCTTAAAATCTGTCGCTGGAGGGATCGAAGATGATTCTTTTCTTCGGAATCCGGGACGACTGTCTCGCGGGTGTTGTTTGGCTCGGATGCCTCTTGATCCGCGGTCTCGTTGGTTCCATGGTGACGGAGCTCGGCTGGGGCTGGCTGCTGCTGGTGTGAGGGGTTTCGGACCGTTCCTGGTACGTCTCGTCTCTCGGCGTATCACCCGCAATCTCAACATTCGTTAATGACCCCGCCCCGTTTCCCCTAGAAACTGTATCACCGACAACCTCTGGCTGAACGACCGCGTCATCAGAGGGCCGCGGTATAGTGGACCGAGTTTGCGCGAGGTGCCGTCCGCTGCCTTTGGTGACGTTGCGAACCATACAAGATCCCCAACGTTCAGTTTTTCTGCTGCGACATGTCGACCGTTGTAATGCTTCTGCGCCTCCCTGAAGGCTGATGTGATGCGTGATTTCGCCTCTCGTCTGAGTTGCTCTGGGTTGTCTCGAAGTTGGGACGATGGATAGCTGATGGCATTCAGCAGGCGATCTGGAACCACGGGATTATATCCGCAAAGTAGACGAATGGGCGTCTCGCCCGTAGCGCTGTTTACCGATGTGTTCAGGAGCAGCTGAACCTTCTTCAAGAGACGATCCCGAGAACCTGCCTTTTGTGAGTGTAGCAGCTTGGCCAACAGCGGAGTGAGAATTCCGTTGACCCTCTCCACCTGACCGTTTGCTTGAGGACGCCTTGGACAGTTCCGATGGTGCTCAATATTCAGCTTACGAAGAAACTCCTGGAAGGCTGTTGCTGTGAAGGCGGTGCCCCTGTCCGACGTTATCTTGGCTGGAGTGCCCCAATCATGCATGAATTTCTCTATCGCTGCAATGGTCCCTGTGGCGGACGTGTTGCGAACGACTTCTAGACACGCGAACTTCGTTAACCGATCGACTATGACGAGAACGTGTGTGTTCTTTGCCAATGTCGTGGGATACGGACCTACATGGTCGACGCGAATCCAGTCGAATGGTTTTTCGGGAACCGGGATGTGCTGAAGGAATCCTGGCTGCTTGCCGGATCTTCTACGATGCGCGAGATACGGAATGCATCTTGAAATGTGATCTCTGACGTACCTCGTCATCCTCGGAAACCAACATTGTCGCAGGATGATCTTTTTCGTCCGCTCAGCTCCATAGTGACCCTGGAGATCGTGGGCTCGAACTACATATAATGGCTTTTCTTTGACTGTCTGAAATAACGAACAATTCAACTGAGTCGTTCGAGCGATATAGGCATCCCTCAATGAGCTCGAATGATTCCACGGCGCCAGCTTCTCGTCGCGATCGCTGTTCTTCTGGTTTGCTCAGGATGTCTATCTTTCGGCGAACTTCCGGATCCTCTCGCTGGATTGCAGGTATCTCTTCTTGCAACGTGACTGGGGTCGCCGGAATCGAAGGCTCGACCGTGACGGGGCTCTCGATCATCCATTGATCCAAAGTTCCGCCCTCTTGCTCTTCTTCTTGCAAGTCTTGTGTCAAACCGCAGAATATTTTTTCGGTCACTTCAGACGGTTCCTCGACGGGACTCCCTGACGGCGAATCGACGTGAGCCATACGAGCTCCCGCTCGATGCTCTACCGTAAATTGAAACTCCTGGATGAGAGCGCACCACCGTGCGAGCTGTGGATTCTTTGTGGTCTGCGCGTTGATGCTTAGGAGAGCTTGGCAATCTGTAACCAGCTTGAACTTTCGGCCCACCAGGAAGGTTCGGAACTTTTCGAACGCGAACGTGATGGCCAGAAGCTCCAACTTGGAAGAACTGTACGACGCCTCCGTAGCGCTGCATTTTCGTGAAATGCATCGGACGAGGTGGAGCTTCCCGTCGCTCGCTGGCTGGAACATCATAGCACCCAGTCCAATGGCGGAGGCGTCCGTGTGGAGTTCCACCGGCAACGAGGGGTTGAACAATGCTAATACGGGCGGCTGAACCATGATCTTCTTTAGGTTTTCGAAGGCGGCAGACTGCACCTCGCCCCAGGCGAATTTCGCCTTCGTGGAGGTGAGTGCACTGGGAAGAGCTACCTTCTCCGCAAAACCGGGGACGAATCGGCGGACCCAGATCACGCCCAAGTCTTTATAAGAGGGGACTTCAGTCATGGGTAGACGATTGAGGAAGTAGATCGTGGGATCGGGCTTGGATTTGATGACCGCACATTTTGGTATTGAGATCTCCATGTTATTGCGGGTTGCCCACTCGCTGACCCTGACGATGGCGTGCTGTATCATCTCAGAACTTCGGTCATTCTCGATCTGGCAGGAAAGCTTCAGATCGTCGGCATATACCCTGTATTCGACATTGAGGTCGCAGAAGAGATATCTCAGGTCGTGGACGTAGACGGACCAGAGGGATGGAGAGATTTTTGCCCCCTGGGGGGCGCCGGACGTGCAGCGTCTGTTCGTGGACAGCTTATCGCCGCATGCAACCCGGAAAGTTCGATCTTCGATCTTCGATAGGCTTCGAACCATCCCCCTATGCGGGGGCCGAGGCCGACGGACTCCATCTTGCGGAGTAATAGCCCGTGGTCCATTCTATCGAAGGCCGTCGAAAAATCGAAATGTATACAATAAACTGGATTCCCGCGGTTTTTTTGCGAGAGCCCAGAAATGTGCTGCCTCGAGGAGCTGTGTGAACTTCGGAGGCGTCTTCCTGAGAGGTCCAACGAAGTTTCGCGTTCTGTGTGAACTCTTGCGGTGATCAGTGTTACATCAAGATAGACTTGGATTCTTCAAAGCCGCCCACTCTCCGTCAGCATTGTGCAAGGCTTCGACCATCGAAGAAAGGGAATGGTGAGTATTCTCTTTTTCTGGTCCTTCTTTCATGCTTCGATGCTTCTATTCCTCTCCTATGACAACAGATTGAGAGACAACATTGGACACGAACATTTCCCCAAAAAACGCAGATAAAATGCCAACTGCGAGAGAGTGTTCCCAGCCAAACCTAGGAAATGGTCGAACGATCAAATAAACGGATCGGGAAGACGCCTTCGAGAGAGTCCCGAGGTTCCGCTTTGGG
Organism: Neoseiulus californicus; assembly: GCA_028455905.1. NCBI lineage: Eukaryota > Metazoa > Arthropoda > Arachnida > Mesostigmata > Phytoseiidae > Neoseiulus > Neoseiulus californicus. Next base: position 1,269,273 of record JAMQGS010000011.1, read on the forward strand.
ACACCTAACATCTGGTCTCAGAAGTCAGGTTCCTACAGAATCGAAGAATCGGGAGGCTACGGAGATTTTCCTTCCACGTGAAGGAAACCAACCGAGCTGGTACTGTCTCTTTGGTCTGCAAGTCCAAGAAAGCCACGAAGCGCGGGGTGACTCCGAAGATAGGAATAGACGGGGGAGTAAGCGTAACCGGCATCCACAACCACTTGGTGGACGAAGCAGGGTACGCCATGGAGTACCGTCAAAAGAGAATCGAAAGGCTCGATGACATCCACGCAAACCTCGGGGAGAAACCAGAGGAGGTAATCATGCACCGCCGACGGTGGCTTCCACGCGGTGCAGCCGACCGCATCATCCAGGTGGGCCACATCCGCAACACCCGACCGCATCATCCAGGTGGGCCACATCCGCAACACCCGCTACCACGCAAACCAAGTCCGACCAGGAAGAAGATGTGAAGAAGTCACAAGAAGATGAAGACGGAACACCACCCCTGCTTTAACATCACAATCGACGGAGAGGCCCTGTTGAGTTTCTTCAACAAGAAACGTAACATCCTGTTCCTGGTTCTGACCACCCCCACTCTGTTCAGCGTGGCGAATGACGCGAGAATGTTGCAAGCCGACGCGACGTACAAGGTCGTCCCAGGGAAAATCTCTAAACAACTGTTCACCCTCCATGCAAATTGGGAAGGGAATCAAGGAATCTACGTAGGGATGATCGCCTGCGCGTTAATGAATTCAGCGGACGCCAAGTCGTATCGATGGGTGTTCCGCTGCCTGACACAGACCATGCCTGGATTGACCGTCCCTGCTTACATGGGCGATTGGGACAAGGCCATGGGAAAAGCAGTCAAAAAGGAGTTTCGTGGCTGTCACATCTACGGCTGCATCTTCTATTTTTCGCACGCCCCCCATTGCGTCGCCGAGGAATGCCAAATACTCTTCCCCGACGTCGATAAATTGATCGCGAACGGAAAAAACTGGGCGGCGTTAGTAACGCTGGTACTAAAGATGGGTTGTGCGGGAAAACGTTGCACAGGAGTACGGGTCGAGTATTACGTGAAGATCCATCGAGTAAGGAAACAATCCAGACATTCAATGTACTATCATTGACTTGAGTCCGTGAGAGACCTGAGCTTCGTTCGAGAGTGGACCATAATGATTGATTTATATATTCATTTACTTACTCGATATAGTGCAAGAGAAGATGGGCAACATGGCATGCACATAACTTGATAAAACGTAGTTGATCGGTAATTGCGACCTCCGACATTGTGCGTGACGGACATTCGAGCAAGTGGTAAACAGAGCATTTCTTCGCGCAACATTTACATAAGCAGTCGTTTGTGGGTTCGTGGAACGCCTCGTTCGTACAGATACTTACAATTAGTTGGAATCCATGGATTGCAAATTGATGTCGAGTCTCGTGGTTGGTCCCTCTCCATCCGACCGTCTTCATAACCCGCGTGTTGAAGAAGCCGGGGTCGATCTGAGTCGACTTTTCTCGTTGGAGGCATAAGTATTCCCGAGGTGCTGGGGTGTCGGGCAGGTCGAATTGTTGATTGAGGTCTTCGATGTAGTTGGGCGTATCGGCCGGAGGTAGGACAAGTCAGTTCCTTGCCGAGCGGTGCAAACAGAGGACTCTTTTTAGGAACGATGTTTTCACCTTGACTAGATCGCTGAGATTCTGCCTGGTCAGGTGGTTCCAAACCGGCTTTATTCCGTAGAAGGCGAGTGGTGATACTTCCATCTGGGAGGGTGATAGCGCTGTTCGTATGGAGAGCTTGTGCGGATGGGGGATTGAGGTGGCCGCTGTCATGGTCTTTCTGGCCCTGTCCTCGGTGTGTCTCGAGAAGCTCGTCCTCGTCGTGCTGAGAGTTATTCCCAGACAGGTGAAGTGGTTGACAAACTCGACGTTCTCCCCTGAGAGTCGGGGCCTGTCCCCGCCTGCCAAGGAGCCACCTCTTCTGAATTTCTGAACCGCCGAGCAGTTCGTGACCCCCGGTCCTTAACTAGTCGGGGGGTCAGAACTAGGGGTCGCAATACCCGGTTCCTGGATCCGGGTATCGAGTTCGGACTCGGCTCTAAGTTTTGGACCCGGGTGTCGAATTCAGACCCGGGTCCAAGTTTTGGACCCGGGTGGTTGCGATCCCTAGTCAGAACCCCTGACCAGTTATGGAGCTCCCCAGAAAATCGGGGGTCTCTCGCAGTTGGTTAACCAAGAAACTTTCGGTTCCGTCCTCTGTCTGAAATTCCTTGCTACTGGCGGGTAACCTTGACAGCGCATCTGTATTCAGGTGATTCTCCGTCCTTCGATAAACGATGTCGAACTTAAATCCCATCGGGTAAATGGCGTCATGTTGCATTCTGACGGCTGAGAGTGGGGAAAGCGACTGCTGCGGTGCGAATAACTGAACAAGAGGGCGCGAATCGGTAATCAGCACAAACTGGAAGAGACGTAAATGCCCGCCTGAACCTAACACAAGTATTAAGCGATGAGCTGCCAGATGAACTGGCGCTCATTCTGGAATATTTTGAGGACAATTGCATGGGAAGAATTCAAGTCCGACAAGGAATTTCGAAACGCCGCCTACCGAGGTTCCAAATGGAAATCTGGGATGTCTACCAGGGGCCGTTGGACGGCGCCGGCGCTTCGCGCACCAACAATTTTGTCGAATCCTCCCATAGGCGTCTCCAAGGAGAATTCGCTGTCGACCACGCCTCTGTGTTCGAATTCATCGGGGGCTTCTCAGAATATTGAAGAATATCGATTGTGGGGCTGGCAGTCAGATAAATATGTTTTGTAGGAATTGTCCCAACATGGTTGCAGACAGCAACGGTATTGAACAATGATACACGATCCTATATTCGCTTCTACTCTCGAGCTCACTTCTGCAGCGAGGATCGTTTCTTTCGGGATTTGGGACCCGATTGGAATATGGGACTTCATTCTCGCAATCATAACTGATGTTTGATCCTCTGCATGTGCCACGCTCGAAGCACAATCATCCTCTTGTCCCCACTGGTTTGCGGTGCAGATTTATTCAAATCGTTTTGCTGCGATGAATTTGCACATTTTAAGGAAGCATTTTGAAATCTGAGCCCTCCCGTCCTGATTCCGAAGGCGATTCATACAACCAAGCCGTTCTCCCGGGATGGAAAATTCTAGAGAGGGTAGCTCCAGATAGCCGAGGGGGAACTCTCATAACAGAAGTATTCCTCCGGAATGATGGTTCCGTTCCGTATACTGCCTCGAGACACTCGGTGCGATTACGTTCGCTGAATCAATCTCGCCAAACACCCGTTGCCCTCTGGTTCGTCCGGAGGCCGGCTGCTTCTATGATCATACGCTCGAAACCGAATGAAAGATCCATCAATTTCTTGATCCCTACTCAGAACAATCCGTTCCCCAGTGAAGAAAATTGTAAGGGCAGGGTACAGTGAACCCCCGTTTTATGTGGATTCCTCATCCGCATAAAACGAATTTTACCGCATAAAACGGAGTTCGGCCAGAAAACGCGAGAATTGCTTTACAGACTTCGTGTTGATACTCCGCGAGACTACAGTGAGCAATCTCAAGTGATATCCCGGACACTGAGTGACTTCCTTAACCGATCGGGTCTTTCTTAGAGTCGATTGGCAATCTCTCCTGGTCCTGAAAGCGCTGTTAGAGGAACAGTTCTAGAGTCGAGATGCGTGTGAGTGGTGGTGATTTGTTTCAGATAATCGAGAGCCGGCAGAAAGGTGATCATTCACTTTACTGACACCTATGTTGTAACTACGTAACAATTATCTAGGATTGGCGATTGCCTTCTTGAGAACATCACCCGGGAGCTCCCCGTCAGCCAGAATCTGCAATTTATCCTCGATGCTGATAGCACGTCTCTGTCGCTTGAGTCTCGTTGCATTCGTTGCTTCTTCGACTCTTCGTCCTTTCGTGGGTGTAATTCCGACTCACTTCAAGCGAAGGTTAGACTTGCACTCCAAGACACACACTCGAGTGAGCTCCCAACGCCTCTGCCGGCAGTCGTTGACAGCTCCAAGGAATATGAAGATCGGCATCTTCTAATTCCGAACGTGCTTAGTGCGACCGGGAACAATGTGTTAATCGGATTGCAGTCGCTTCAGGGAACGCGACGAATCCACTCAAAGAGACGCCAAGACGCATTAATATCGGGTCGCCCCTTGTGCTGATGTCGATCCTGCTTCTCTTCCTCGCCAGTAGATCGCTTACCGCAGTTAACAACACACTTCGGCGTTAGTGTCTTGAACCCTCGACCAAAAATGTATGAAGCTTCAAGTTGGCGAGCTCGACTAAACTTTCAACCTGTACGTCTGCAGCTCGTCCATTTGCGGGAGCAATAGGAGACTTGGTTATACTACTGGGGACTTGGTTATCCTATCGAAATACAGTCAAACCCGCTTATAAGAGAACCGGATATGAGAGAAAACCGGATATAGGAGACCGATCCAGATTCCCCGATTTTGACGCGAAAGCGTCTCGGTACTTGTGGGTTTGGCTCCCTCCCGGCAACAGCACACGCGACTAACTCGCCGCGGGAGGCGGCCATAAGCCCGCCGTGTTTACATCGAGGCGCCATTTTGAAGAGAGAAAGGGATATGAATCATAGAGTCGCAGCGAGCTAACCGGACCTAGTCATAAGGTAGCCGCGGGGCTCGAAGCCAGCGCATGGGCTAGGAAAGGTTAGGTTAGGTTAGGAACGCTCAAAACTGAGTCGATTTAGCCAATTCGGCGTTCGATTCCTCTTCCCTCTCCCTCTTCAAGACGGCGCCTCGATGTAAACACGGCGGGCTTGTGGCCCAGACTCCTCGCCGCCACGCGGCGAGAAGCGGCTGAGTCGACGGGCTACAGGCCGGGACTCGAGGCGCGAGATTTGAATTGGTGCTTCAGAGTGTTAACGCGCCGTTCCTCTCGTATTTTTCTCCAGATTCCCCCGAGCACCCACAGTGCTGGGGAAACAGAATGCTCCCGAGCACCCACTGTTCCCCGAGCACTGTGGGTGCTCGGGGGAATATGGTGAAAATCCCAGGCAGAATGCTCGCTCGAGCTGAGTTCACGTGTTTCTAGCGCCAGTGTCTCGTTTTGTTGTCCTTCGGCCACCTCCTCTCCCAGCGCGGCCGTGGCGGTGCGTGAACTCGCCATTCCGCCTGTTTTCCGCGCCGTTCTCTTGGAGGGGGCCTAACCCACAAGTACCCAAGCGACGTCCAGAGTGGACTGATTAAATCCCAATTTCCTCAGACGGGTGTTAAATTTACGGGAGATTCTCCGCTCCCATTTCTGTGGTGCTCTGAACTCGGGAAGGGGGTCTCCGTTGAAGATTCATGGACCCCCCCGTGGAATCCGCCGAAGTCGTGTAAATAATCGTTTTATTCGGTTTCAAAGAGGTGTAGAGTAGACGGGTTTTCGGCGAACGAAGGGAGACTACGGACCCGATCTGGGATATCTCACTGGCCGTGTGGAAAACGTTCGATCCCGTGAATTCACCGACTAACCGTGCTGTACACAAGAAATTCAACTGGCAACGGTACACCCGACTTTGCGCTGTACATTTCTACCTTGCACCAGCTACTTAGGTTTGGGAGTATCCCTCGACAAAATCGCTCTAGAATTCACATATTTCATATCGAAAACCTGTATCATGAGTTCCTCCCGTGGATCGATTGTCAGAACAACGAAATTGGACAGGGTCAGCTGAACTGAATTGTAATGGCACGTCCGAAGAGCCGAAGTTTTGAGCAGAGGAAACGTAGAGCAGGTGAGAGTCAACCAGGGCCAGCGAAAGAGCCCAAAACGACCACCGAGCGTTCTCAAGCATACCGGGAACGCCGTCGTGATCTTTCAAGTGAGTCAATCCGCCCCCCGACAACCTACACAGCCAACCAGGCAGAGAATTCCCGGACCATGAACCCAACGGTATCGGTTGTTATTCCCACCGATGTTCGGGAAACAAGAGATATTCGATACAGTCGTTCATGGCCGCTTGCTAGTCTAGAATTCCAACGGATGTTTACTGAAAACGATTTCGGGCACAAATGTCACGTTTGTGATCGAATTTGGTTTCGGCTAGATCTGAAACTAGCAACTATCCAGATCGCTGATTTCCTGAAAGGGTATTTCCAAGATGAGGATACCCCGGTGTTTCACTTGTGTGGTAATTGCTTCAAAACTTCTCGGAGCAACAGAATTCCATCGATGAGTAGATCAGTGTAAAGCACAAGAAGACCGACCACACGTGTGACCTACACTTGACAGCGGTGAGTTCGATTGGGTCTCTACCTGAATCTCACCTAAAAATGAAAACTAATAACGCGTGCGTGTCCTCGGTAGATCACGAAAGTCGTGGAAATCGACAGTACGAAAATCCCGAAATTAAAGACCAAGCCGGTGAAACTGAGAGACCTTCTGACGATCCCCAACTACCGGGAAGTCTCCATCATTAGGATCGTTTTCGAAGTAAGCAAGCCCTTCAGCTTCCAAACGCAGGAAGAACACGTCCGTTACAATCGAAACGTGGTTCTGATTGATGATACGAAAGAAAGCGTCACCGTGACTTTGTGTAATGAACATGTTAACACTCTCAACGGATCCGAAGGCACCACGGTCGAGTTCGCCAACGTCTCAGTCAGGGAATACGCTGGCAAAAAAACCCTAACCTCGATCAACTCAACCGTGATTACGATGAACGAAGACAATTCATCCGAAGAGCTGAGCGCCCTACAGAAATTGTGGGAAAACGGTGAAGACGACCAAGAGTTCGAGGATCTCATTATAATGAAACCGAATAAATACTAGTGGTTCTGCCTACTGTCCATAGCAGATCTCATCATTCTATAACAGATTTTCGATTCTCACTGCAAGTCACAACGGTCTCCATACACGATATCACCCCGGGAAGTATCTCATCACCTGTCCACCAACACAAACGCTTTCGCGGAGCCCCTGACGGTAGTGTTCCCACGTTACCTCTGACGTCTTCTTTCTTCCATAGTGCTCCCTGTCAAAATCCCCGCTTATAAGAACCCCGGAAATAGGAGAAAACCGGATGAAAGAGACTTTTTCCAGATCCCGGCTCCATAGGATCCCATGTTATAAGAACCGTTTATAAGAGACACCCGCCTGAGAGACAATTTCAGTCAATAAGTTTCCTAATTTTTCTAAAAAAAATTCCTAAAATACCATAATCAAGAACATACATTGTGACACATTGTGATACAGATCGTAAGGAACGAGAAGCCGTTTTGAAAATGACGGTCTTTTCATAGAATGAAGATATATGCATCCGAATTTCTTGCGAATACGATGTTTTGATCTGTTTTCGAGCTTAGAAATCATTCACCGGATACAAGAGAAAACCGAGTATGAGAGACTATCACCGATTCCCCGAGGAGTCTCTTATAAGCGGGTTCGACTGTATCTGGGATCTCGCCATGCTCGTCGAAAAACTCTCCATGCGCTCAAAGGTGGGCAGTTAACTCCGGTTGAGAATCACTGGTCTAGCCTGAACCGCATTGGGTGGCGTTCACTCGCTTACGTTCACTGGCTTATGCCCGACAGAGACGGCGCCGTCCAGTAGGGGGCTAGGGCAAAAGCTGCACGGAGATGTTCGTTCTTGATGCCATCGGGGCCGGGAGGTTTATTTGTACGGAGGCGCTGAAGGGCGGCGCAGACCTCACTGACTGAGATGTCGTCCACCAACCACCGTCTTTCCCGTGTAGTCTCCTCGTCCCATACTGCATCTATGTGCGGAACCTGTCTCGGGACGGTATCTCCACAGGAGAACATGCCTTTGAAGTGACCCAGGAGTTCTGATGGAGGAACAGGGCAGGTCATCCGCTGAGGCTTCCTTAGCCACTTGTAGGGTTCCCTTTCGGCCTTCTGCAGGAGTTATTTTGTAAAATTAAGAGCATAAAAAGAGCATATGTAAAATGACAAAATTGTGCTGTCAATACTTTCAAATAATGCACCGATGTCCCTAGGGTCAGGTGATCGGATAAACAACTTGAACTCGGAATTCCGTGTTTGTACGAAAAGGAGGTGGCAGGACGTCAAGAGGGAAATCGAATGTAAAAGAGCACATCATTGTTCTGGTGGATAGCGTCTCGAAGTATATGTACAGTCGAATCCGCTTAATTGGGGCTCCCGATAATCGGGGCGACCGCTCATTAGGGCCAAAAGCGGGATTCCCGAAAATTTCAATAGAAAACGCTCCGGTTAATCGGGTTTTCACTCCGCTTAATTGAGATTTTTCGGATCCCGAAAGATGAAAATATTCTCGAAAATCGGCTTTTCGGCGACTGTTTCTGGATTAATTTTTCATTCAGTGCAATGGAATCTATCGAGAATGTTTGCAAAGCGCGTCAAGGTGTTGCTTCCTGCGTCCAAGGTCTGAACAATGTGACGATTCCCAAGCGAACGCTAAGATAGATACAGTTATGGTGAAATGAAGCTGTGTCATTGATCTTTCTTCCAGTAGTTCCTTCGCATGCGAGAAAGACGGAGAATTTCGTCCTTCCAGGCTCTTGATCGGTCACCCAGACCATGTTTTTTCGAGCGGTCGCTTTATCGGGCCAACCGCTTAATCGGGCCCAAACGGTGTTTCCCGTTGCGTCCCGATTAATCGGAGTCGACTGTATGTTGTTCTGGGAGCAGTCGGGTGAAGGGAGGCCAAGTACGTTGTAAACTTCCTAGAGAATGTTGAACTCATGTACGGTGACCGAACGTTATCATTTACGTTCGCGGCAGCGCGTTTATTTCGAACACAAAACACATCGTTCATAGAACACTCATGTTTGCACGTTCACGCAGCGACTACAATCGAGTCGACAAGTGAAAGGGACGGTCGGGACTGTCGTCACATTGCTTCGAAAACTCCGCGTTGGTCCAGAGAACAAGGACTGGGCCTTCGGAGGGCGCCTGCAGACTCAATAGGCAAACCGCAATTCGAGGTACTATTTGTATATTTGCCACCGATGGATAATTTCTCACAAGTAAACCTTACAAAGTGTCCAACGAATTCCGATATCGGTAGATGGCCTCTCATGTAGCTCTAAGAGAGTACATTACAAAACGATACAGCGAAATGGCTGTCAAGCACTCTCTAAGAGACTACGGGCACTATTCACCTCTATTCACTATTTATTCCCAGCACTCGAAATCAGCGGGAACGGCACTGGATGCCGCGCGCTCCACGGGCTCTGAAGAGTTCGCTCCAGTGCCATTCCGTGGGTATTTTTACCCGGTACAAAACGAGACCAAGTCGGGCTCTTTCATCATGGGCTTCATCATGGGTTGATAAGTTCAAGAAGCGTTTCAACGTGGGGAGTCGAGTGGTAACTCAATAAACTCGGTCCAGAGACTTTTCGACTCAAGGCCGGACCATCAACCACAATCCCGGGACCACAGTCTGCCGTGCGACCAGCACATTCGTCGCGACTAAAGTCATCGCAATCAACAGGCACCGTCCAAGCCATCGTACAAACCAGTGTCCCGGCAACAGAACCCGCCCTCGTACGGAACCCACCAGCGGAGCCAGGACTAGTACGGAGTACAGTACCTACAATCTGTGATTCCGAACAACGGAGTACGGATTGCCGGCAGTACGCTTGTACGGCCTTACGGTTTTGTGCGGATCGTTGCGGAATGCTTGTACGACCGCCTGGCGGTCGACTGAGTGCCTGTCTAGCTTCCTTGCTCCGAGAGGAATAGTTTTGGAAACCATGAGCCACCACGGGGCTATTCCGAAACCGACTGGGGGTCGAGGACGATTCAGAATGAGGTAGGCTCGATATTTGACTGGTAGCTCGGCCTGCGCCGTTGTCGTCCAGTTGACGATGATGCATGTCCTATGGCAGTATCTAACTCGAATTGGTGGCCCGAAATTCCACAATTCAGGCTATGACAAGTAAACAACCGGATTCAGATACTACGAAATTCATGCGGAGTCTTGCATCCATGAGTACTGTGATTGAATAAAGCTAACTCGAAATATCATACATAATACATATCGTTACATAATGGTGGGTGTACACATCACGAAGGGAAATCACTTGTACCTTAAATCAGGTATGGGAATGCGACTGGATCGTCTGAGCGAAGGAGGACCGACGTTGCCTGAGTTCTGGGCGTGCAGCGGTTGGGGCAGAGCAACTTCGGTCGCTGGGCTGGGTACAGACATTCCGGGGTTTGCTGGAGGAGACGTTGTCGGTGCAGACGGATTTGTCGGGTTGCCGGCTCCGGGGAGCGGTCCGAGTGGTATGCTCCGTATGGGTAAAGGACGTAGAGCAGCGTCGATCTTTCTAGGGCGCAGCAATGCGCGCCACGCGGAGAGCAAACGGACAAATTGCATACCAAAAATACAATCCATTCATGGCGCCGAATTCGAATCTGTGACGGTATGCGAGCATGAATGTACTCTTCTTCGATCATCGGCTGTCGTTAGCGCCGGATTTTCACATTCGCGGCGCCCGTAGAGCTGGAAATCCGTATGTTGACTAGAGACATGGGAAGGCCCAGTGGCCGCTAGGTCATATCAGGTTCCTGTGGCCGTCGGACGCGCATTACAACGCACCATCCATCGGCCGGATCGGCGAGCAACAGTCCTGGTACTTCCCTTGTGAGCATGTAATCCTGCAAGCCTTGAACTGTATCGAGTCTGTTAAGTCAACTATCGAGAATCAGTGAGCTACAAGCAGTGACGACTCTAGCCAGACAGGGGAAAAAGTCTGCGTTGTGTTATTTGCATCCCTTTTTATAGACGGTTTCTTTTTTTTCAACACCTCCCCCGGAGAGACAGGGTGTTTCCTTCTCTTCAGCGCTTCGCACGCCGATCTTAATTCGTAAGGTGCAGAACCGGTCACGCTCCAGCGGCTTTGTCAGGACATCTGCGAGTTGATCGATACCTGCAACATGTTCCGAATGAAGTTCTTTAGCCAGTACCTTCTGTGTAACGAAGAAGTACCGGACCTAAATGTGTTTCGACAGCTTGCGAAACTCAGGATTCTTTGCCAGTGTCACTGCACTCGCGCTATCAACTAGTAGCTTTGGAGGGGGACTGAGCGATCCTGAGATCTCTTGAATAAATCTAATATCTCTATTTGCATCCTTTTTCATAGACGAACTCTCCTTTTTCAACAGAGTCGGAGTTGTTGTTGATTCTGCTTGATAAAATTGAGTCGAACCAGGCTTCCGCTGGTTTCGTGTATGACCAACAGTCGTACAGGTCTCCTATCACGGTCTTCCCTTGGCGCTCGTGCGTTCCCTTGGTCTGAAACTTCAGCCATAAGTTTGAACGCTCTCACATACGGGTTGCAGTCTTTCAAGACTGAATGTGAAGCTGCGAACAGTCTTTGCTAACAGTCTCGCCATTCCGCCGTCGGAGCCCTCCTATCGTGTGGTATACTTGACCGTGCACGCGAAACCAATAAGCTCTGTTAGGAATCTCAATAATCTCAGCGTTTTCAGACGGTGTTCGCGCCGTCCTCTTAAATTCGACGCTCTCAAATCTTGCTTTCACCCTTACTCTCGCGCGGATGTCGTCCGCGCCGTTACCATAATAAATAAGTTGTTGGCTCCGTGTGCCACTTGTAACAGGACCGTTGGTTTTCATCTTTGTGCACGCAGCATGCTCAGAACTCCACCCAAAGGGGTCGCCCCGCAAGGTAGCTCTCAGAAATCGTAGAAACGAACATGGTGCCGTGACCAGGATAGCCCGATATCCTGTCGATCGTCTAAGAGCTAGCCTAACCGCCGATTCCCGCAAGCCCAAGGTGATCTCGACGCCTCGGGCCCGCTGACACGAAGTGCTTCTGCAGCGCTACCATCGGTTGATCGTTCAAGATCCGTCAAAATGCCTCGCGCATTAGCTATTGTGAGACGCCTGAGAACCTCGGAGGCGAAGAAGCTTCGGGAGATCGCCCGTTTCGCTGATTCCGAATTCGCCAAGGAGCCCGCTGACGTCGATGCCCGTGAAGTGCAGCTCAACCTCGACCAAGCCCGAGCTCACTTCGAAAGGATCTCGGAGCTCGATGATGAGATCCTGAGTCATGCGGACTTGCGCGAAGAGGATTTGGACCGTGAGATGGACAGCTACGAGGTAAACCGCACGCTCGGCCTCGGGTGCATTGCCAAGCTGAGTGCCTGCCTCCCGCGGGATGACGTTAGGCCTAACGTCGCGCCAACGAACCGCGAGCCTGAGTCATCACCTTCCAACGCGTTGCCTCCGGAGGACCCGCTACCCACGTGCAATGGAACTTCGAGTGCGGCGGACGTCACCCCAGAGCCGTTCGACGGCAACAGACTTCAGTTTCGTTCTTTCATGGCGCAATTCCAAAACTGGATCGACAGAAAGCGGACGCTGACACCACTCGACAAGCTCATTGTTCTCCGGAAGCATCTCCGTGGTGAGGCGAAATCGTTGATCGACTCGCTCGAGATCAAGGAGTCGAATTACAGCGTCGCTGTCGACCTTCTCAAGCAAGCGTTCGGGCAGGTTGACATCGAGAGACAACAAATCATGTCGTCATTCTTCAATCTGCCCCGGGTGCGTTCGCCTTCAGACCTGACAAATCTCAGAAGTCTCCTGAACACCGTACAGTCCTCAGTGCAGCGTATGGAAGCTCTCGGCGCACCGCTGGCAGAATACGCTCTCGCAATCGAACCGGCTCTCCATGCCTCCGTTCCCCACGAGTTGATCTTTGACTTCGCGGAGGCCACCAGCAAATCGACGCCAGACTCAGCGAGAAGCACTTCATCGGGAACGTCGAACGCGTCATTGTCCAGTACTCTCGCAGTCCAGGCAGCCGAGGGCATCACCAGTCTGATAGACTATCTTCGCCGGTACGCCAGTCATCGTGAGAAGACATCGTTGATTCTCCATCGTCATCAACCATCAGCCGATCGAGAAACCAGTGCTCCACACAAGACTCCGGCGAAGAGAAGAGCGCCCCCGGCGACACGTTCAACCCCGTCAACTGTCTCTGCTATCGCGCAATCGACCACCCGGACCCGGACATGTTTCTTCTGCAAGCAACCGAACCACAAACCGTCTCAGTGCACCGCCAATCTCGGTCTCAAACAGCGCACCGACATCCTCGACAAGTTGAAACGCTGCCACAGATGTTTCCGGTTCCGCCACGAGGATCCGAGTAAATGTCCTGGGCCACGTGAGGAGTGCGGGAGATGCAAATCCCGGGAGCACTATGCGGTGATGCATCCAGACGAAATCGGGACTACCCACAAGGCAGTCGCAGCGGTCGAGGCAGCTGAGGAACAGCTACCAGCTGTTCTGCTCCACACTGCAAGCGCCTTCGTCGTCCATGGTCGCCGTCGAATCCCTATCCGAATCTTTCTCGATAGCGGAAGCTCGCTCACATTCGTATCACCAAACCTCATCTCTCTTCTGTCGGACTGCAAACCAGTGTCATCAGCTCGCCTTGGTCTCACATCATTCTCCGCTCACCAGAACCTCAACTCGAGACGCTTCGAGTTGACACTTCAGAGCACGCACGACTCGACGCGCGTAACGATACAGGCTTTCGAGTATGACTTCATGGTGGACCCCGCGCCGCAGTGTTCAGCCAAAGACCGCCAGCTCATCGAAGTTTTCGCTATGGAGCACCCGCTGGCTGACAGCGCGCTAGCATTCAACTCCGTTGGTCCTCCAGTCTCGCTGTTAATCGGACGGGACCAGTTCTTCAAGATCGCCAAGGTTGGCGTCGAGAAGACACTCGAGGGATCGCTGGTTGCGCGTGGATCCATTCTTGGGTGGATAATCGGTGGCGCTACCGGTCCACAGAGTGATCCGCGTCCTGAACTCATCCAAGCCAACGTCCATTGTTGTGTCGCTAGTGTCTCAGGCAGCGCAAGAGACTTGGAGAGGCTGTGGACAGTCGAGGCAATCGGTGTTGAGAGCGAATCAGCGTCGTCGTTCAGCTCCGATGAACTTGAGGCGTTACGACAGTTCAAGGAAGGTCTTCAATACGACGGGAAAGCTTATACCGTCAGCATGCCTAAAAGACCCGGTATCGAGAGACTTCGTCCCAACCTCGCTCAAGCCGTCGATCGCCTCCGAAGCAAGCTCAAGGGTCTTCGGAATCGGCCAGCTGTTTACGCCAAGTACCACCAGGAGATCATGACTTTCGTTGACCAAGGTCACGCGGAGGAGATCGTCGGATTCTCATCTGACTCCCGCATCGATGATTCTCGACATCCCGAGCGATTCTATGTAATGCCGCATCATAGTGTCGTCACGCCGACTGACCAGGGGGAGAAATGGAGAATCGTATTTGATTGCTCCTCGTCAGCCCGCGGTTGCGGATCGCTCAACTCATTCCTACTACCTGGTCCTGACCTCAATCCGGACATGATCTCAATCGTCCTGAATTTCCGTCTTCACGCAATCGCGCTGTCTGCTGACATCGCTCGCGCCTACCTGTGCATCAACCTGAGTGAGGCGGATCGCCCGTTGTTTCGCTTCCTCTGGCAGGGCCCCGAAGACGAATCTATCCGCTGTTATCAGATGAGGAAAGTCACCTGGGGAGCTGCGCCGAGTGGGTTTCTGCTCGCCGCGACCATCCGGGAACATTTTTCCCGCCTGGACCCTGACTCTGAGCTGCGCGTGGGAGAGTCGCTGTACCATGACGATCTGCTGCGTAGTTTCCCAACAGTCGACGCTGCGCAGCAATTCACCGACACCGTCCGGAGTTGCATGCGGAGTGCAGGCATGCAGCTTGCGAAATGGAAAACCAATTCGCGCTCTCTCGCTGCACACCTTACCCGTCAAGGAATTTCTGAAGCCGCCATAAATCTCGACGCCGGAAAACTTCTCAAGGTGCTTGGTATCTCATGGTGTCCAGCTGAAGATACGCTCCAGTTCGCTCTCGATCACATCGTCCGGGAAGCTGTTCATGAGCGTCTCCGGACAAAGCGTCAGGTGCTGAGATTGGTCGCGTCAATCTATGACCCGCTCGGCTGGTTGGCCCCTTTTCTGATTCGTGGGAAGTTGCTACTGCGCGACCTCTGGGCAACCGATCTGAAGTGGGACGACCCCCTCGACACTGCACTCGCGACGCGCACGCTAGCCTGGGCGCGCGAGATCCCGTCCTTATCCTCCATACGCATTCCACGCTGCATCGCAGGTCGCGACGCTCGGGTAATGAACCGCCATCTCCACTTGTTTGGTGATGCTTCTCCCCTGGCTTTCGCCGCCGTCGGATACCTGCAATCGTGCTTTGAAGACGGAACTTCTGAGACCTCCATCATAATGTCTAAGACACGCGTGGCTCCTCGTCTGCCACAGAGTCTCCCGAGACTTGAGTTGATGGCAGCTCTTCTCTGCGTTCGTCTCGGCAACTACATCACGAGCAAGCTCGCTCTCCCGGTGGATCGAGTTACATTCTACACCGACTCAACCGTCACCTACTATTGGTGCATTTCGACTTCCGTCGGTCGGTGGAAGACCTTCGTCGCGAATCGAGTGTCGGAAATCCAGGCATCATCGTCGCCAGAGCAGTGGTATCATCTACCTGGCTCGGAGAACATCGCCGATCTTGCAACGCGTGGCATCTCCGCCGAAGATCTCTGTCGGAATCCGTCCTGGTGGCGTGGTCCTGCCTGGTTGAACCTTGCTGAATCGAATCGTCCGATTTCCCAGCCTGGTCAGGACGCCGCGCCATCTCCGGATGCCATTCAGAGCGAAGCTCGGAACACCGCCTATGCGGCCGCTGTTGTCAATGCCGAGTGCCGTCCGCTAATAGACATTCGGCGTTTCGGCACTCTTGGAAAAGCGTTGCGTGTTGTCGAGTACGTCTTCGAGGCCGTTCGCCGCATGAGAGAGCGCCCATCGATAAGTACGTCGGAACGTCGAGTCGAAGCGGCAAACTACCTCATCAGATGTGCGCAACGCGAATTCTTTCCCCGAGAAGTTGAGGCCGCTTCGGTGGACGATGATCCACCCCGGAAGTCGAAACTCGCGGGTTTCAAACTATTCCTCGATGCTGATGGACTCATGCGCGTGAAGACCCGACTTCATGCCAGCTCAAACTTCACCAGCGATGAGAAGACTCCGATCGTGATCCCAGGCGAATCGCATCTCGCCTCCTTGCTCATCGTGAACGACCACCGAATGAGCGCGCACTTGGGTGTCTCTACGATCCTAGCGTCACTTCGCCGACGCTATTGGATTACGCGCGCTCGCCAGAGGATCAAGTCGATTCTCGGAAAGTGTATCGTTTGCCGAAAACAACACGGTTCTACACTAAGAATCTCCGAGGCTCCACTCCCGGAGTCCCGTCTATCCCCTGTTGTTCCCTTTCAGACTGCTGGCGTAGATTTCTGTGGACCGTTCCGGACGCGGCGTGGCTCCGACGTGGAGCGCTGCTACATCGCACTATTCTCCTGCGCAACCGTTCGAGCGGTTCACCTGGAGCTCGTGCCGGCGATGACGACCGCCCAGACCCATTTGGCTCTTCGCAGATTCCTCAGCCTTTACCCCGAATGCACCGCACTGATCTCGGACAACGCTCGATCCCTGTTGAAGGCGGCAGCCGATATCAAGCAACTCTTCAATTCTGCGAAGGACCCTGAGGTGCGTGCGCTGTTGGTCGAGCGAGGTCTTGAATGGAAATTTTTGTGCCCAAGAGCGAGTTGGATGGCTGGCTTTTACGAGCGAGTCGTCGGGACGGTGAAGGCTGCGCTCAAACGCACGCTGGGGAGGAGTCTGGTATCCTTTGAGGAACTCCGAACCATCGTCGCTGAGCTTGCCGCCGCCGTCAACGCTCGTCCGCTAACGTATGTGTCCAGCGATCCCGATGATATGACACCGCTCACGCCGTCGCACTTCCTGCGAGGTGCTCCGAGAAGGACGCCTTTGTGTACGGTAACCACACTCGACGTGCTCGGCCAGGAGCGAATGCGCTCCGAAGTCCTCAAGCGCACCAGCTACTACAGGTCTCTAGTTGCTCGATGGCGAGGCGAGTACATCACCCAGCTCCGAAACGTAGGAAAGACGGCTCCTGGTGGACAGTCTACAATCAAGATCGGGGATGTGTGTTTGCTGAGAGATGATTCAAAACATCGGAGCGGTTGGAATCTTGTCCGCGTCCAGGAAGCGCACCAGGGACGCGACGGAAATGTTCGAACTTACACTGTGAGATTTTCTAACGGCTATGAGGCCCGTCGGGCCGCGCAGATGCTATGTCCGCTAGAGGTAGTTCGGGAGTAGTATCGTTGCTTATCTCTGCTAGTATTTTACTTTGTGTCAAACGTTGAAAGCAGACTCCCTCTGTAAGTCTGCTTGGTGGACTGTTAGGAATCTCAATAATCTCAGCGTTTTCAGACGGTGTTCGCGCCGTCCTCTTAAATTCGACGCTCTCAAATCTTGCTTTCACCCTTACTCTCGCGCGGATGTCGTCCGCGCCGTTACCATAATAAATAAGTTGTTGGCTCCGTGTGCCACTTGTAACAGGACCGTTGGTTTTCATCTTTGTGCACGCAGCATGCTCAGAACTCCACCCAAAGGGGTCGCCCCGCAAGGTAGCTCTCAGAAATCGTAGAAACGAACAAGCTCCGTTAGCATGAGGCATGTCGATGTTCGCTGTAATGAACGCCATGGCTAAGGCGTTATTGTAGTTTCGTATATTCTGCCGGAAGCTTCTGGCGTCCTCGTCGAGTTCTGTGTACAAACCTCGCAGAAGGGTCGGACAACGTTGGAACACCTGCACTTGGACCTGATGTGATGCGCAGCGCATTGAATATGCGGTTTGGCCGGACGTCGACTTCTCTGCGGAAAAGTGAGCGGCACCGCATCCTGAGCATAGGTTGTCCATGGCCCCCCGCATGTGAGCATCCGCGGGTCGGTTGAGGACGTCGCGAGCGCTGCCTGTCGTCGTACGACGTCATTGCATGTTGCCAACGGCATGCGAGCGCCTGTGACGCCTGGCGTCGGCGGTGCGTACGGCAGAAGATTTTGACGGCAGAAGACTCTTATGATTTTGGCGTCCGTTCGTCGAGCCCTATTCTGTCTAGTTCGTTGTCTTGCAAGCTCACGACGTCGCCGTACATTTCGCTGTCTTCTTGAGACGGATGCTCGCCAGGGGCGTACCCAGGATTTTTTCTTGGGGGGGGCCAGAACAAATTTTTCATCATCTTGGAGGGGGCCAAGACATGATCATCATCATCATTAACATGGAGCTCTATGGCCCGGACGAAAATCTTGGGGGGGGGCATGGCCCCCTGGGCCCCCCCCTCGGTACGCTACTGATGCTCGCACAGGTGGCATGCTCGTACTATAAATGAGGATTGCAGAAAATCGTGGTGCACCTAAAACCAATTCTGATGTTTGATCATTCTCGTCCACAAAGATGTCGACGGGTGAGTATTCGGGTCTGAGTATTTGGAGGTACACATAACGGATGGGAGATGAACTCACGGCCGGCTGCCGACAATAAGTTTGTCGCGAAGAGCGGAACGGAATCACGGTTATTGACAACGTGAATTTGTGCAAAGAATTCCACTCGTTTCAAAAACAGCGACGAAAATAGTCGTCTGAACAATTCAATGGTGAGGACAAAAAGCACGGAACGTAGGTCTCTATTTTGGAGCTTGTGCCTTGGAGTAACGGTCGATTCTGTAGCAGAGAGAAATTCAGGGACCGCAGCCAAGCTCGGAGTGGATGGACCGATTGATAATTCGGTTTGGGAGTTCGATCAAGGATTTATTTTCAGAACTTTTCCATGGAACTCCATTGGTTGATTAATTAGAGGGGCTCTCCTTGTGAGAACGCGAGCATGCAAAAAGAGAGAGAAAGAAGACTGTTCCTTATGCATAGATACGCGTGAATTTTATTCACATTTGACTTATTCCTTATTGACATTTGTCTCCTCTCCGCTCATATTATCAGCGAAAATACGCATTAGGTTCCGTACAGCTACGGCGAAACCTCATCCACGAGATCCAGGGCCCAAGTTGCCGAAAATTCCACCTCGAGCGGTCCTGTTCCGGTTGCCCGACTCCCGATCGCCCGACTCTCGGTTGCCCGCCGCCAAAAGTTTCGTTCTCCACCGCCAATCCCTGATCGGAGCATGCCACCGCGTGCTTACGACCCGTGAGAAGAATGAAGAGGATCTGCGATCCTGATGGAATTATTCGAATTCGCTTTAATTTAAAGAGGTTCCATGATAAAGTTCCCAGGATACAAGGTTTCAATGAAAAAATGATATGAACGCTAGAAGTTGAAAGCTAGAAGGTATTGGTTGAGGTCAACGTTCGAAGGCTCGAACCGTTCAACAAATTCCATGAACTTTTCATCGAGCGTTTTGTACTTTGCGTCCTTCCTTGGCGGTGCCTGAACCCATGCGCAGCAATAGCATAACGGTCCTGAATTTTTTCTCTTGATCGTTGATCTGTCTGATCAATACGAAGATTTCGACGTTTTTTTGCCGACGGAGTTGAAAGCATGGTGCCACCCTTCCAGGTGGTTTGTCGCGCGAATTCCAAAGTTCCGATAGTGGTTCCAGGTGAACCGCGGAAACGTATCACTCTCAAGCGCATGATATCATGCATGCTCGGAACCGAGATCGGAGTGAGCGTCACTTTTGGCGGCGAGCTACCGGGAGTCGGGCAAACGGTACCCAACCCCTCGAGCAGGCCTTGATCGACCGTGTGCGGGGATCCTGCGCCAGAAATCTTTTCGGGATTCGTACAGATACAGCATGCCCCGCAATAACCAAGGGTGTCACGCACGAACACGTCCAGATTCCTCGACTGCGCTGTCTTCATTCCTGGCGGCAGATCGTCCACGGCAATCATAAGGAGCGAACTGGTCGCGTCTTCGGGAATTGCGGTGCTCACTGTCATGTCGCTCCTTCGTTGCTTGTTGAGTGCAAATTTCACGGCCACTTCCGTCACCGAAACCACATTTGCGTGCTTCAAGATGATTTGGCGGAAGTCTTCGTTGCTCCACTTCTCATGTGGAGAGCTCCATAAGTGCACAACCACGCGGGATCGAGTTTTTCCAGCATTTTTGAGGATAAGACGGCGTACTCACGAAGCTGGTTCGTTTTGCCGTTGCTTTTGTTCCACGAAAGCGGGAACAACTGACATTGTGGAAGTAACGTGTTTTCAGCAGGACACTGTGATCGCTGGACGCGAGCTGACATGAATGAGCCGATGGTGGCGCAGTGCTTGGTGCGCGGTTGCTGCTCTTCGTTCACTTCTTCGTTCTCGCATTGGGATTTGAATCTTAGTGTGTCGCTCGCTGCCGGGCCGTCATTGTGCGACGTAATCATTGAGAGGTTCCTGTTTGTTTCCTATTACCTTGCGAAAATCCTCCCATTTTCTGAGAGGATACTTCTCGAAACCAACAATCACGAATTGCCCATTGGAACCCTGTAATACAATAGCGCGGAGGTGTGAGCCTGCGCACAGACGGACAGAGATACCTTCTTTATTTCTAGGGGATGATCAGTGATCAGGCATCCGATGTCAACTTGTTAGAAAATGATCAGGATGTCAGCTTGTGCGCCTATTTGGCCACGCTGCCATAGGAAATGATGATAGATGACTCTTGTTATAAGGGATAACCGTTACAACGAACGAATTTCCAGGTCCCGCGGGGTTCGTCTTACGGGATTTCACCATATGAATTTTCGGAGAGTAGAATGATCAAAAATTGAGCAGCGTATAACACATTGACCTGAGAGATCAAGAAGACTAGTAACATCGGATGAAGTTTTCTTCCCGACAGAGGTGTTGATTACGAGTTGGACGCCTCCAGTTCAATCAATACTGGTGAACCCTGAGCGGGTCAGACCCCCCCCCCCTTTCCCCTTTCCCCCTTCCATCTGAGATGAGGTTTCTGGTCGCGGCACCGATTGCTGAGAGTCTTACAAGGGATTAGCCCTTGCCTTGGGGAAATCCTGGCTACGCCACTGATTATACGTGGACTTCGTCATCGTAGACGTTCTTCCTACGCGCGAGGTAAAGTGACGAATCAAAACGACGGGAGCTCACCTGATGTTAACTTTCCAACTGACTTCACAATCCTGCCACACCTCGCAGGGATTCCTGCACAATATGTATATCTCTGATGCGCCGCGCAAGATGACTGCGTCGGAACCAACGGCTCCAAAGAATCGTGCGCAGTTAGAATCGCGCGGGCTCTCCCTGACGTTGGTGTAGCCAATCCTTGCCCTCTCCCCCGAAACCGTCCGATGGCCGCCATCTTGCTCGCGTCCCTATGGCCGACCACCGAATTCACAGCTCTGGACGAGGTCCGCGACCCATGTCTATTGAGTGTGTAAACGAGAAGGACAAAATGCCTTTCGCGTGGCGTGAATCTCATATGGCCCGGTTCGTGGGAGCTTACGGAGGGTTTCCGTGCCCTTGGGATAGCAAGGATCCGGAAGACACGGACAAGAATCTGCGAGAGAAAACGCTCGGCCTCATGGTCGTCGACTTGGGTCTCCCAGGAGTGAACATCCAAGATGTTAAAACGAGGATCAAGACGGTGAGAACCCGGTGCCTAAGTGAGCTGGGAAACATCAGAGACTCAGGAAGGAGAGAAGCGGCGTTGCCGACGTGTACCAGCCGCGGTTACACTGCTTTAGAGACGCGGATGCCTTCTTGCGGCCAGCATTTACCCGCGGAGCAGCAGTTCAAATCTTCAGGTGAGTACGGCGAACCGAGGATGAGCGAGGGAGAATGCCTCATCAAGGCAAAGCTGAGGAAGCTGATGTCGTAACATTTGTTGGCCCTGAAGAGGGCCTTTATTGGGGTTGACGAGCGAGTTCCTGAGCCTTCACCTTAGATACGAATCTTGCATCAGAATCAGAGCTGATCGACGCGAGACAGCGCGCGATGTTATCTGTAGTATCTACTCAGTTCCACTAACAATGATTAGGCCATGACGTGAGGTTCACAAGGCTCTAGTTTAGAGTGTGTTTATTTACATTATGATGATGCACTAACTTCTGGTTTGAATGTATGGCGGGTATCACATCTCCCTTCTCAAGTTCTTTATTATATTCTTGCGAGGACGTTTCTTCATTCCGGTTGATACTTCTTTGGTGGTTTAGATTCTCTCTTGCTTTTCCTCGATGCGATCGGTTTTGCCGCACTGCACTTAGTTCGGTCGTTCTCAATCTGGTGAGGTGAAACTTCTTCAACCGGCGGAGAACCTGAGTTCTCGATTTGCTGAGGTGAAACTTCTTCAACCGGCGGAGAACCTGAGTCCTCGATTTGCTGAGGTGAAACCTCTTCAACCGACGAAGAACCTGGGCTATCGATTTGCTGAAGTGAAACTTCTTCAGCAGGCGAAGAACCTGAGCTCTCAATCTCTGGATTGCTCGGGCACCTTCGGAGGTCTCCTTGGACTTGTTGGCGGGGAGTGTGGTCAGGGTTGATATGGAGTCTGTTCCTCCTCGCGAGCGCCCCCGATTCCGCGTCCTGAATCACATATGATCGGGGCTGTGATAGAACCGTGATGACAGTACCCTTCCGCCATTTGTTCTCATGCGGGTCTCGCACCCGGACTCTTTGGCCTTCGTGTAACGCTGGATGTTCTCTACTGTGGCGGTCGTAGTACCTCTTTTGGGTTTCTCGTTCCTTGCTGAGTTGTTCAGTTACCTGCTCGGGCGGGATGGTCTTTGGTCTAAGATTCTTCGGGTGAACTGGTAGCAGCGTTCTGCTCGTCCGTCCCATTAGACGCTGGTTCGGGGAGCCAAGTTCTCTGCTTCTAGGTGTGTTTCGATGTTCTAGTAACGCCATGTAGAATTCTTTTGATCGATACTCATATTTTTTGAGTAGTTTCTTTGCCTCTTGGACGGCTCGTTCCGCGAGAGCGTTCCCTTGCGGGTGGTATGGGCTTGACGTGACAGTCTCGATTCCCAGTTCTTCGAGAGTTGTCTTGAAGTCGTACGACGCGAATGGGGGACCATTATCCGATTTCACAATTCTCGGTAGTCCGAAGCGTTGAAAGACCTCGTAGAGGGCCGTCAAAACCGCCTTTGTTGTCGTGGTTTTCATCTGCAGGATTTCAAAGTAGAAGCTGTACGCATCTGCCACAATTAGGAAATTCCGTCCTTGGTGGGTGCATAGATCCATGTAAAGTATCCCCCATGGCAGGTTTGGTAATTCGCTTATCAGCATCGGCGGCTTCACGTTGGCATTCTTCTGTGCTTGACACTCCTCGCACTGGCGTGCGAATTCTTCGATCTCGATGTTGAGTGCTGGCCAGTACACCGAATCCCGTGCACGCAGTTTCATCTTGGTTGATCCACAGTGGGCCGCGTGTAGCTGTTTGAGGACAATCCTCCTTTTACAGCTGGGGATAATGATCCGGTTTGACCTCATAACCAGGCCGGACTCTGTGTGGATTTCATCACGATAGGGCCAGTACGCCCGAACTCGTTCTGGTATTTCCCGCTTATCATTTGGCCAACCCTTCTGATAAAGCGAAGTCAGCGTTTCGAGTTCTGGGTCCTCTTTAGTTGCCTCAACATATTCTTTCAACCGGTGGTCTTCGATGGCTACAGTTGCGATGACCCTGAATTGGCTGTTTTCTTCCATCGTCTTCGCGATTGGGTGTCTGGATAGAAAATCAGCCATGAGCAGTTCTTTTCCCGGTCTGTATATGACTTCTATGTCATATTTTTGGAGTATCATGCGCATTTTTTGAAGGCGAGACGGGACTTGACTGAGCGGCTTCTTCATGATCTTCTCGAGGGGTTGGTGATCGGATTCCACCCTCATTTGCTCCTGTCCAAGCACGTAGTAATGAAATTTTTCACAACCGAAAACGATGGCCAAGAGTTCCTTTTCTATTTGCGCATACCTTTGTTGCGCGTCGCTCAGCGATCGGCTCGCATATGCGATCGGATGCTCATCCTGTATCAGGACCGCGCCTGTACCGTACTGCGAGGCGTCGACGGAGAGCACGAGTGGCCTATCTGGGTTGAAGTACCTCAACACCGGGGCACGTAGGATCATCTGTTTGAGTTCATGGAATGCTTCCGCCTGCCGGGTTCCCCACTCGAAAACGACATCCTTCGCCAACAGCTCTCTTAGGGGCGCGGTGAGGTTCGAGAATCCCGGGATGAAGCTGGCCACGAAGTTGAGCATGCCCAAGAACTTCTGCACGTCCTTCGCACTAGATGGGGCTGCAACGTTACAAATGTCGTCAATTCTCTGTTTGTCAATGCTCATTCCTTCTGTAGAGAACGTGTGTCCCAGGTATCTTACTGCGGATCTGCCGATCTTGCATTTTGATTCATTGAGTACCATGCCTGCCTTGACACACCGTTGGAAAACCTTTTCCAACCGCGAGTCGTGTTCCTCCTTGGTCGAGCCCCAGACTAGTAGGTCGTCGACCACGGCACTGACTCCTTCGAGGTCCTTGAAGAGCTCGTCAGTCAGTCTCTGGAAGACATCGGAGGCACACACAATGCCGTAAGGCATCTTTATGAATCGGAATCTGCCCCAGGGCGTTGTGAACGTGCACAAGCGGGAGCTTCTGTCGTCGAGTTGCACCTGCCAGAATCCCTCGTCCGCGTCCAGGGTGGAGAAAAACTTCGCTCCCGCAAGTTTTGAAGCTATTTGCTCGATGCGCTTCATGGGGTGTGGACCTCTCTGCATCGCTCTATTCAGATGGGTCGGATCCAAGCAGACTCTGATCTTCCCATTCGATTTCTCGGTGATGGTGAGGTTCGATACAAACTCGGTGTGTTCTTGGACTGGTAGAATCACACCTTTTTGTATCATTCGTTCAAGTTCTCTTTTCGCAGCTTCTTCGTACTTCACCGGGACGGGCCTGCACGGGCTGATGATCGCTTTGTAGTCGTCTTTAAGCTGGATGGTGCATTTGAGATTTTTGATGTTTCCCACACCTTCGAAGGCCTTTGGAAACCGTCTCTTCCATGTTTGCAGCTCCGGATAGTTTTTGTCGATGCTGTTGATCCTTTTCAAGAGCCCTAGCGCTTCAGCAGTGTTTCCGCATATTGTCGGCGCGACTGCGTCATTCACGATGTAAAAGCACTCCTCAAGAGTACGGTTTCCGTATGTCACTGGCAAGTCTATGACGCTCTGGCAGTCGTAGGCGTCTCCGAAATATGATAGTAGACGTGTTGTCACCCGACGCGTCGTGACATGTTCATTCCTCTTCCGTAGGTCTCGTACTAACTCGCTTGGCAGGACATTTACTTCTGCGCCCGTGTCCAGTGTACAACGCACCTTGCGTTTCCCGATTTCCAGGTTTTCGGTCCATCTTCCATTGGATCTGTTTCTGATGTTTGAAATTCGCCTTATGTGGCTCACAAAGAATGTTTCATTCTCATCATCGCAGTCGTCGTCTTGTTGGTTGACCATCCACATCCGGCGAGACGGATACCGTCGCTGATCGTTTCTTCTGATGTGCCGGTCTCCCCGGCTGCCGCTGCTTGTCCTTGCATAACACTGCGTCGCGAAATGTCCTTTGTTTCCGCATTTCGCACAAGCTCTCCCAAGCGCCGGACATGAGTTTCTAGGATGCTGCTTTCCGCATTTGTGGCAAGCTCCACTAGCGAGCGCTGCCACTCTTTGTTTGTCGTTCCCTGCGCTGTGCTCTTCTCCGTCACTTTCACCACTGACAGCAGACTGTTGGATTCTGGCCATTGACTTAGCTGCGTCCCCTTTGATTGATCGCGTTCCTTGGTCACCCGCCTCAAATCCACGGCATTTTTTTACCGTGTTCTTCAGATCGTGCTCTTCCGCCAGCAAGGTTCGCTGCAGTTCTCTGTTTAGAACCCCGACGATCAGTCTCGACTTCATCAGGCGGTCTTCCAACTTCCCGAATCCACAGTCGCGTGCAGCCGTTTAGATTCTTTCGTAGAAGAGCTCAAATGATTCTCCAGGCTTTTGATCTTTCTCTCTCTGCCAGAATCTGAAGTCGGCCAGGGTTTCTGTCGTTGACTCTCCGGTTTTCTCTTTTATTTTGGTCTTTAGAACTTCGAATGAGGCGGTTTCTTCGATTCCATTTCGGCTCAGCCATTTCCGTGCTGGCCTTCCCAGGCAATCCAGCAGCGCACACCTCTTGTACTCATCTGATTGTTGCTCTAGATGCGTCAGGGTAGCATAAATCGTGAAGTCTGATTCAAAGCGTCTCCAGGATTCTGACAGATTTTCTCTGTCAACGTCCAGCGCTTTAGGCTTAGTAGCCATGAGGACCCCGGTGGCAAGCATCGTGTGCGGTGTTACGTTGGCTGCTCCGTCTATCGGCATCGTAGTGGTCTGGTACTCGATTCTGGTTCGTTACTTCTGACACCATGTAGTATCTACTCAGTTCCACTAACAATGATTAGGCCATGACGTGAGGTTCACAAGGCTCTAGTTTAGAGTGTGTTTATTTACATTATGATGATGCACTAACTTCTGGTTTGAATGTATGGCGGGTATCACATTATCCAATGAAGATTTCTGTTTTGACATTCCTCCTGGACGAGAGACCACACATCCTCTGACCACCCAAACCTGTCAGGGGAAGAACCCATCACCCCCGTATCCCCTCTACCAAATCGACTGTCCCTGTTTCGTGCTTCCGACGTCTCCCCGCCCCCTCCTTGGTTAGTGTCCTTGGCTCCCTCCCCTCCACTCGAGGAGAATCAATCCGAAGGAGCAGGAGGAATGAACCGAAATAGAAAGCCCCCTCCAGAAGAATCGAAACTCTCCCCCTGCGCCTTCTTCACGGGCGCGATAGCTTCCGATAGGTACTGGGGGACAGTTGGGCTCTAGAAAAATCGATGCTTGCAGCAGGAGAAACCTCAGGTACACGAAATGCGTTCCGCGTTTTTAGCCTAAAAGTCGACTGGGATACAGTTTATGGTCGTAGGGTTGAGTTTCTATTTTGCTCGAGAGACTCCGCATCCTTGGCCCGCCCTCGGAATGCGTCAAGAGAGGGCACTCATTTCTAACCTGTCGGGTTCCCTCAAGGCACGCTGTCGACGCCAGCTCCGTGAGACAGGCGTCGGAATCGAAGAATAGAAGCAAAATCGATTGGCGGAACTCAACGCAACGTAGGTCAACGCTCAGACTGTAGAAGTTGAATGAATATATGTAGTTTCCTGGATCCCCAAGTTTCAGATTATTTCGGAGACAAAAATTGAAGTGGGCCACGTTCCATGATCGATGGGTTTCGTTGTGAAGAGGTTTCGCTGTATACATTCCTCATTCTGATAGCGTTGCACGCGGATAAGCTCACGGCTCTGTCTATTCCACTACAGGTGTCATGGAGCCACTCCGAATTTCGCACCAGCAGTTGTTCGAGCTTCTCATCTCGAATGCTAGGAAGCTGGATCGGTGCATGGATGCCATCCGAACTCTCCACTCCACAATGACGCCATTCCAGCTCGGGGAAGTTCGACCTTCCCTTCGAAAAACCTTCATACCCGCTGTCAAAGCAGGATGGAGAAAAGTCTACCCGAATCGGAGAGACTTCGAGACGAAATATCCGGCTTTGCTGAGGGGCGAGTTTTGCATTGGGAGAGATGATCCTGAGGTCTCAGAAGCTTCCCCGGTTGTAACTTCCGATGGCTCAAGGAGAGGGAGAAGAGAAAAACCAGGCGGATACCGACCCGGCGCTCCTCCGTCAAGCCGCACACGTGCCAAGTCTGACACCCGCGAGAGCGTGTAGGATCCTGATCGGCGCCAACGTGAGCAGTTCCAATACGAATACACACGTTTGAAATTGAAGGACTACGGTCTCGAAGTACTCCTCACGTATCGTGAGTCAATCGCGGCTGAAGAAACTTGTTATCCACAGAAGGTGGAGGTGACCGAAAGCGATGCTCGAGCCAAACTCCAGAGGATTTGTTGAATCATACATGCCAGAGATTGCTAAGCTCGGCACGGTTGAGAGACTTAATCATCGCCACACCGCACCTTACGGTGATCTAAGAGTGGGGCTGCGATGGCTCCTCCGGCCACAGAGAATATAAGCAAAAGTTCTCCGATTGCACTGCATCCGACGGAAGCATCTTCTTGACTCCGTCGTCATTCCACTCAAACTGAACAATACCATCGCGCCTGAGAACGTTCTCTTGCAAAATCCTAGTCCCCCGTTCACGAGATTTTGTGGGCCACTGCGATTCCAGTTTATCAAAGAGAGCTTGAAAATGATCAAAGAGGAGATTGAGCGAATGGAAGACTAGAAACGGAATCTAAGAATGTCGACTCTGGACCTGTATTTAGAAAGCTCCTCCGAGCCTATTTACTCGGGCACATAGCCCACTAGTCACACATACGGCCTTGGCTTGTTCGTGATGTTTAATAAATGTTGATTGATTGATTGAACTTTCTTTCCATGTCTTTGTTGAAATGACTCTCTGTTTGATCGACGGGAAAATTCTGCAAGTCGTCAACAACACATCGAGTATGCACAATTGCTCAATTTGTTAATGTGTTCCATCTGAAATGAACAATCTGGCTCTCGTTCACGGCTTCGCTCCGTCGCTCCCGAGGAAAACGTATGAGACCGGATGGCCTGCTCGGAGGGGGGTACACAGTTGTTCGTGAGGACCGATCTCGATCACAGTGAGGGAAATCCCGTGTGTGTGCGGCCGGAATCAAGGCAGCACATGGATGCGTGTCGTGGAAGGAGTGGGGCTTGGCACGGTGGCCGCCGCAACGGTCATTGCCCTCCTGTACGGATTCCCCTGCGGTCAGGGTGAGCAAGGCCGCACCTCCTGCCAGTCCCCAATGCAGGAGTCAGTGTTCTGGTTTCGCTGGCTCGTGGGCATATCGCTTACCTCGGAAGGCCGGCCTTTGTTCTCCACCAATAGGTTGGAGATCGGGTCTTAAGCAAACTATGGCAGCATCCTCGGCGTCGGTACACGACGAAAGGGGAGGCCAGCACGCACATTCGAAGTCGGCATTCTACGGCTGAATGGTACAACTGATGTTTAGAATTTTGCTATCGTTGTCGCAGTCCCCCAGCCAAGGTAGTTCGGGGAGGCCGACAGTTCAGCGCTGAGGATGAACACGACAATTACAGTATATACGAGGCGTTCATTTACCAGTTGTTGGTGTTCGTGTTCTAAGTAGACACATCCTGTTCGGGTATCATTTTCCTCAATTATCATTCCAATCGAAATCATTTTCAAGAGTCGTCCTCCATGGCGGGGACTGAGAAAAATTCCGGGTCTATATCGGCCATCTTGGTCTGCCACCTGGCGATGTGGTTTGAGTAGTTTTGAGTCGTAGCTAGGCCGAAGTTTTTCTGTAGATCTTCTGGGAGGAGCGGGAAGCCGACGAGAACTTTGACTGGGCGGTTTCTCGGCGACCCGGTGAAATACAAGAAGTGATGGAGCATCTTCGCCATCTACGTCGACTCCCAGCTCCTGGACCCGACGGAACGAATCCGACTCCTTGGAGGAACCCTGGTTGGGAAGGCCGCCCGAGCCGTTGCCCATCTCGACTTCATGGCAGAATCCTACGAAATCGCCATAGACATTCTGAGCCGTAGATTCGGCAGCATCGAACGAGCATCAGCTGCCCACGTGAACATTATCGACCCTCTGCAACGCCAAGGACCTCGACAGAAATGATAAGTTCATTGATTCCGTTTCCCTCATAGGACAGCACATTCGGTCGCGAGCGGTCCCTTCCTTCAGACTGGTTACGCATGGGCTAAGCGGAACAACAGCCAGGGGATAAGTAGGATCCTTCTGGATCCTGGATCTCAAAAATCCTCCGTTACCAAAAGAGTCGCGGACGCTCTCAAACTCCCCCCGATCTGTACGGAAAACGTTACAGTTTTCTGCATAGCGGGTCAGTCGGCGACCAACGAGCGAGTCAACGTCTTGGGATTCGAACTCAACAGCAGATTCTCGTCAAAGCAAATTAACATTAGCTGCTCAGAAGTTCCGAGTATCTTCGGAGGCAACATTCCGAGAATCGAATTACAATGCAATCCCAACCCGTTGGCGGATGGTGAGGCAGATGGCTTCCCTGACGACCTCGACTTGCTCGTTGGATGTGACGATTTGCACATGGATAGAAACCAGAAGCTTCACTGCCGGATGGAGGCTTCGGATAGGAGCCGTTTCGGCGCGGGACATTTCGTGGCGCCGTTTCGTCGCCTGACACTTCGTCGCTCCATAGCGAACCATTGGCGACGAAACGGCGGCGACGGAATGTCCCGTGACGAAACGGTCGCGGCGAAACGGTGTCAACGAAACGGCCGCGACGGAACGGCGTCCTCGAAAAATCGTAGACCCGTCACCGAAGAATCCATGTCAATTCATCAATCGAGCTCTTTCGGGGCCTTGGAGGGCATCGTGGGATTATCAGAATCGCCTCGCGGATGCGTTTCAAAGTGCCCAGAAACGACCAAGCCTGCAGATGCAGTTTATTGAACAATTCCAGGATCGTCAACAAACAAGAGGGTCCGAAACTGATGCCAACTATCTCGGACACGCTTCCGCCCACAAGCGTAATTGCGGAGCGGGTCTTCAGCAAAGCCCGTGATGCCCGACGGTACAACCAGGAAAGACTCGACGATGACCGCTTGGCGAGGAAGCCTACCTCGCGGAAGGGGGGAAGACGCTTGATGGACAGAATGAGGGAGAGGAAGAACCGGATCTATCTTCGGAGATGTACATACCGTATTTCCTCTAAAAATAGGGCATGCCCGGTTATTTTTCAAACCCCCTCTGGGTGCCCGCTCATTGGAGCGGGTGCCCGGTTGATGGAGCATGCCCGGTTATTTTTCAGACCCCCTCTGGGTGCCCGCTCATTGGAGGGGGTGCCCTATTAATGGAGGGTACCCGCCCGTATCCACATTGAATGTTCCGCGAAGATTTCTTCAGTTATGGACCAGTGGATTCTCGCTCACCGGGAAGATACTGTAAAAGTTAAGAACGAAGCGCATGGAACCGAAGAATCAAAGACGAATGTAAACTCGCGAAAGCCGATGAGCACTCAGTGTTTTTGGCGGAGAAACGGTTCTTCTCATTCAATTCATTTCGTACAAGAATATACTCTGCATGATGATGTGTGATGAACAGCGTGGTAAATTGGCGAAGCGAAGCCGATATCGGCTGCTCAACGGCTTCCTCGACTCAATCCTCTTCTTCCGAGCAGAAAATTTCTGATTTATCTTCGCTGGTTCCGTCGATCGTATAATTTTCAGAGAGTTCGTCCATCGCATGGGCGCCGACATCGATGACAATCTGCTCTTCTCGTTCTATCTGACGAGCCTCCGTGAGTTGTTGCAAGCCGCTCGGGATGGGCCCGTGCGGTTTGAAGCAGTGATATCGCAGTCCTCAGACCCGTTCAGTGCCACCGATATCCCACAAGTCTTGAAGGACTTCATCACGAGTTCTTCCGGAACTCCCTCCCATGCTCGGACGATCCAAGTCAGATACGTCTCCATCGATGGGGCGGCTGGGTTGCCCCGCTTCGTTACGGGTCTATTTTCCTCCATCATCCACGCCTCGTATTGTTCGCGAATTCTTGCTTTGAACGGCGTGTTCCAACAGACGTCCGCTGGTTGCACAAATTTCGTGCAACCGCCAGGCACGACTGCCGTGTCTATCCGGAGTTTTTTCAGAGCAGCTTTCGTGTCCACGCTAATGTGAGTCCTGAAACTGTCCCAGACGAGTGGTCTCTTGGAGAACAGCGATTGCCCGAAAATCCGCTCGAGATAGCTTTCCGTAGTCTCGTTATTCATCCAAGATGTGCCTTGCCAGCACAGCTCCAACCTGTGAGCGAATTTCTCTACAATCCTTAGGTCGGGTCGTTTACGCTTCAGGAGGACGAATGGTCTACTCTTCAAACCGTCCGTTCTGGCTGTCAGCATAACAGTGATTCTCAGCTTGTCGTGCCCGGTGCTCAGGACTGGGACATCTTTCGAACCCTTGTCGGCTATTGTAAGGCTGTTGGACGCGTCGATAAACACTGCAGTTTCGTCGGCTCCGTAGATGTGGCTGTACTCAGTCTCCTGTCGCAGTTTCGCTACGTAAATTACGAAATTGACGATAGAGGTCTCGTATTCGGCTGGCGGTTTTTGGCAAACTGTAGTCGCGCGTCTGCTGCAGAAGCTATGTCGCTTCATGAATTTCTCGAGCCATCCTCTGCTGGCAACAAAATCTTCCGCGCCAATGCTCAGAGCATATCGTTGTAGAATCTTATGAGTGACTCTGAGTCTCTTCGATCTTTGTTCGCGAACATATACTGCAACCTTCTCGTCGAGGTCCGCGTCTCGGAGTAAGCGGCCCCCACCCGGAAGTTTCTTCCTGGTCAGATCCGAACCAAAGAGGTCTTCTTTCTGTGCAACCCACTGTTGGACGCGGCTCCTCGACACGTTGAACTTCGTGGCGGCCTTCTTCTTTGAATTTGCTTCGGCAAAAGCAACAACCTGAAGCTTGAAGCTTGCAGTGTATGACTTTTGTTTCGTACGGGGAACTGGTGTTACACTTTGTAGATCCATCGCAAATTGGCGATATCCGATAACTGTAAGGTGCAAAGAATAAATGATGCGAATCTGACATAGGGGGAATACGGGCTGCGAGCTCGTAACGAGCTTTTGATGTCCTACATAGTCATGATCTCTCATCTGAGTACAACATAAGCCTAGGATCTGTCTCCCTAAACGTGTCCCCAAGATCGAGAAGAGAAATGGAGCACAATGACGAAAAAGGCGCAATTCGAGGTATACATGGTGCAGATGTTAACTCTGGACTTGGATCAAGTTTGCCGACAAGAACGGGAGGGAAATCGTAAAGAGTCGATTCTGGGGTCTTCTTCTTCTTCTGATTTTTGAGATTCCGATTTTTTCTGAGAGAACACCCGCGTCATCGGGATGAGTCCGCTCGAGGCCTTGCCTCGCTTGTCGTGGCATGCCTTTCCGAGAAAATCCCAAGTCCGATGCATGCATCGTACCATTTGGAGCATTTCACCGAATATACCGGGTGTACAGCTCCACCGAATAAGAGACACTCGGAAGGAGCCTTGGGGAATTTCGATCGATGCAATCGTGCGGGGAGCAGATACCTAGCTAATCGATGGCAGGGGGCACTTCGCTTATCTGGCTTGTCTAAAAATAAATCAGAAGGACGAACTTACCAAGACCGCGGTACGTTGGACGGAGTAGTAAGCGTCAACGCGCAGTAGTGCGCAACCGTTCCTGACGCGACTCTCTTGGTCTCTCTCCCCGTCTCTCTTCCTGTCTTTGGAGCAGCCCGCGCCATAGCTGTTTAATTAACGGAGGATCCGTTTATATTCTCACCCTCATGCTAGCCAAAACCCCCATAACGGCGGATCTCCGTTACGCAGCGGCGACCGGAGCTTGCAACGAAACTCCGTTACGCAGCGGCGGCCATGGCATGCTACGACCATGCAACAAGACTCCGTTACGCAGCGGTGGCCGGAGCATGCAACGAAACTCCGTTACGCAGCGGCGGCCATGGCATGCTTCGACCATGCAACAAGACTCCGTTACGCAGCGGCGGCCGGAGCATGCAACGAAACTCCGTTACGCAGCGGCGGCCAGACCATGCAGCAAGACTCCGTTACGCAGCGGCCGCCATGGCATGATACGAAACTCCATTACGCAGCGGCGACCGGAGCATGCAACGAAACTCCATTACGCCGCGGCGACCGGAGCATGCAACGAAACTCCGTTACGCAGTGGCAGTGAGTCACTCAAAATTAGTGGTCAGGAACACACTGTGCTTTCCTGGGCTCGGAAGGAGAGTAGCAATGCTTCGCTCTGACGTCGCGTGAAGGCTCTGTGAAATGGAAGACGATCATGGACAGCGGTCTTTCTGACAACTAGGCAAAAGCTGAGCTTGCTAGCCCCTCCTTTCGATGCTTTTGCGGTGCAAAGACATGTCGGGAGAACTCCGTGCGAAATAATGATGAAGGATCTCAGGGAGATCTGGAAATTCCGCGGCGAACGAAGTCAAATCCGAGAGCGTCAGGAAGAGGCGAAAATTCCGCGGCGAAGGCAGGAACGAAGGAGGAACTTCGCAGAAATCAGCTTATGGTCGAACGTTGGATAAAGTTGAGTCACTTTCCGTAACCAGGCCCGTCAAATCCGGGACGTTGGCCCGTACAGCAGAATACGAAGTGTGAGTGTGCTCTGGGGCTTCTAGAGTAACCACGCTCCACTGGTTTGTCACACCCTAAATATTTATCACTTCAGGCCCACAATCAATCAGTCAATCTCTCAATCATTCACACACTGCTCTCTTGAACCTCAATATTCAGAGCCTGAATGCCCATCTCGGAGACCTAACCACTGATCATGTCGTGATGAAATCCACCGTACTATGCCGCACAGAAACATGGATGGAAAATGGGAGATCTATCGAAATCAATTTCAAAGCAATTTATTACCATGATTGGTAGTATTGTTATGTAAGCTTATCCCAGTCTATCTTTTTCGAGTATTTACAGGAATAGATATGATACAGAGCGCATGATTCTCCGCAGAATGTGCATCGGCACTCCTCGTTCGGGTCGTGCCTCGTCGTCTCGTTACATATTGCGTGATGAAACCCGTGTGCGGCTCCTCTGGTCAGTCTGTGCCGGTTCTTAAATCTGGGACCTTTCCAGATTTCGGTTTTGATGGCGGGAGTTGTGAAGAGTTCTGGGTTTAGGTCTGCGATCTTCGCGTACCATTTGTCGAGATGTTCGCGGTAGGCGGGAGTTGGCGGGAGTTCGAATCTCCTTACGAGGTCCTCGGTCAATAGGGCGGTGTCGGCTAGGATGTAAGCCAGACGGTTCCGCGTCGAACGATGGAGACACAGAGCGATTTCAACATAGCTGGCCTTTAGTTTGTCTAGATCCTCCATCTGCGCTTCCGTAAGGTGGGACCAAGTCAGCTGTATTGCGTACGTGGCGATTGGGGCAATTTTGATGTCGAATAAGCTGAGCGCTGTGTTCAGGCTCAGATCTTGTGGTTTCGGGATTGTGTGGAAGGCCATACGGGCTTTCCTGATTCTCTGTCTGACGTGCTTTGAGAAGTTGAGTCCCTCTCTTGCTATCTCTAATCCCAGATAGCAGAAACCACTGACTTTTTCGATGACGGTTCCGGACAACATGAAAACGTCGGAGGCTGCCGGGAGGCCACCCCTGCCGAATTTCATGAACTTTGTCTTCGCTACGTTGATGACGAGTCCGTTCTCGCGCGAGTAGCGCTCGAGAGTGGACATGGATTTCTGTAGCTGACGGATCTATCGAAATCGGAGGTTATCAGCTGCTGACTCACAATCAGAGCAAGCGGGCAGAACGAGCCGGGGGCGTTGCAATATATGAAAGTCGAATTTCCCATGCGACGTTGGAACAACCAGCTCAACTTGCATTGGATGATGCGGATGCTGGGGATTTTTGTCTGGCTCACGTACTGCTGAGCGGACAAAAGACTATAATCGCGACTGTATATATCAATCCCAATACTTCGTTCGAGGGATTGCGGAGATTCCTGACGAAACATTGCGGGATGTTGACTCCATGTCCGAAGAACACGGCCACGCCGCTAGTCATATGTCATATGTAGTGACTTCAATCACAACATAAAAAACGAGGGGATAGAGAGAAGCTGGTTACTTTCATGAACAACGAGTTCCAATTACGCTTGATCAACGATCACAACTTGTCCACCAAGAATCAAAACACATGCATCAACTACAGCTGGCTTGACGCGTTGTATAGAAACTCTAGTAGCACCATTTGGCCTTTCAATTTTGAACGTGCTGTCGTCTCGTTCTGATTGTAAGACTTTGTATGGGCCTGTATACGGACGTTGTGAGGGTTCTCTGGTGGCATCAGTTCTGAGGAAAACATAATCACAGTCCTCGCCCAGCATCCCCGCACAGCTGTAGGAGATCATCTTGCGTGGGATCCTCGTCCACATTTATCTCTCCATCTCCTTGAGCGACAATTCCACAGTGGCGGAAACATTTTACAATGGCCAGATCTCTCACGTTTTCCCAAGCTTGTCTGACCCATCTGATGGCCTCCAGAGCATTGATCTGTTTCGCGAGCGCCGTCAAACTCTTGCATTCGTCCATCTGCGCCAGGAGTCGTCGAAGCATCAGACTGCGATATTGGAGTTTGAACGTTTGGATAATTTCTTTGTCGAGGGGCTGCAATTCGCTGGTCACGTTTGGGGGTGAGAAGAGGAGTTCCACATCACATAGCTAGCTGCCTGTGACAAGGGGCATTGTCAACTATGAGCAGAACTTTTCCGCTCTGTCTCTCCACGTGAGACTTGGACTTTCTGAGCCATCCATCGAAAATCTCGCCTGTCATCCAGCCTGAGCTTCCCGAGCCTCCCGCTGGCGCCGCTACTGGTTGACAGGCGCGGGTCCACTTCCCAGAAAACCTACTTCCAAGAAAACCCACTTCCCAGAAAAAGTCGCTCATTTCCCAGAAAGCCCACTTCCCCGAAAACTTCACTCTCTCAACTCGAGAGGAGCCAGAACCGAGCTACCCTTCTATTCCGCTGAAACTTCGTTCCGGGTTTCTTTGTCGAACGTACCACGCTTTACACGCAGATTCACTACCTGGTTTTCATATGGAAATGATGGAGGGGCCTTTGTTTCAGAGATTCCGATGGATGCGTACGCCATCAGACGCTTGTGGAAGATGATGCTGGCGCCCATATTTCCGTGTAGAATCAGTCCATTGAGTCTATCGGAGGCGACAACGTTAGGAAGTGGGAGAGGTTTTACAAATTCAAGCGTGACGTGCGCTCCGAGTGTTTGTCAGCTCCCCTAAGCGTAGTAAAAGCGACGGTTACAGCCCGCTATCCCGGAAACCCGGTATCCCGAACGGCGAAAAGAAGGGCCCCTGAAACCCGCCATCTCGGAACCCGGTATCCTGGAACACGCTATTCTGAAAACCCGCAAGCCCTACTACTCAGTATAGAAAAAAAAATCCAACCTCCATGCCGACGCCCTTCGTTTCGCCGTTTTCGGGATACCGGGTGCGCACCAAAGCGATCATCAACAAAGATACCCTGAACTAAGTCTTACCGGCATAGAAGGGTAGCTCGGTTTCGGCTCCTCTCGGATTGAGAAAGGAGGTTTTCGGGGAAGTGAGCTTTCTGGGAAATGAGCGATTCTTTCTGGGAAGTGGGTTTTCTGGGAAGTAGGTTTTCTGGGAAGTGGGTACGCACCGGTTGACAGTAAGATTGAGCAAATGTCAATTCGTCATGAGAACGGTCCGGTTGCGAGGGTTTCGGATTTCGAAGGACGGAATACAACCGGCTACAAAGAAGTTGGAAGCAGTTGAGAACTTTCCAAAGCCGCAAAATGTGCACGAAGTGCGGAGATTCCTAGGCCGAACGAGCTTCTTCCGGAGGATCATCGTCGGGTATGCGACGATCGCGGATCCACTTACGATGTTGTTGAAACAAGAGGCCCAGTTTGAATGGAACGGGGAATGCGTAGAAGCATTCGAAAAAGTGAAGAAACGGTTGGCAGAGGAACCAATCCTAGACAGATTCGATCCGAAAAGAGAAAGCATGGCTCCCAAGCCTACGACGCGAGCATCGTAGGCTTGGGAGCCATGTTAATGCATCGTAGCGAGGGGAAACCGATATTAATCTACGCAACCAGCAGAGAACTCTCGCAATCAGAAACAAATTATCATTCTACAAAACTCGAGCAACCTGCGGTAGTATGGAGCATCGGGAGATTCAGACACCATTTGTTCGGAATAAAATTCACGGTACTTTCGAACTGCAACGCGGTGTTGGCATTGAAAACACAGTCGGGAGCGACGCAGCTAACAAGGGAGGTTTGGAAGATGTCCCTCACCGATTTTCCTGAAACTTGCGCTAAAAGTTCCTCCTAGGTGAGGGTAGAAGAACCCTAGAATATTACCTGCGTATGGGCAGTTTGAAGGTCTTAACGGAAAGATCGAAAATCGGACCTTTAACATAGAGTCTATGGGATCTATGGTCTACAGAGTAAAGAATGCTACAGAATGACGACTATAAGCTTCTCTTCTGTATTATCCTGTGGATTCCACTTCGAATTCGGCGCCAGAAGGCCACCTCTGTGAGTGGTTTCGACTTCTGCCGTCTGTTTACACAGCGTGCAGACGCGCTTTGCGCCCAAACGGTCTTTTCGCGCGCGAAACTGGTTGTTGTCCGGTTCACTGTGAGTTCGAAAGTAAAAATGGCAGAGAAATTCGAAGATGTCGGCACGAGTTGAGTCAATCCTGGGTCTCCTGAGGATGAAGTTCAGCACCTTGCATTTGAGCGCCACCGCGGGGCAGTATCCGCGCGAGATCGAACAGAGAATCGCCAACGCCGTGTTCGAGAGCCTCCAATCTTACGACCACGCGGAATCATTTGAAGTGGAACAAAACGACGAAGTGACCGACTGCGACTACCCTCAGGATGAGGACTTCATCCCCGTGTATGAAAGCTTTGGCGTCGATCGGGAGTTCTTCACGTTCGAGTACATTTCGAAAGTGATTGCTTACGTGGATGAACATCCCACGCATACCTTCTCGACTCTCCGGACGAAGTTCAGAAGATTGAAAGACAAAAATTACATCAGACGCTTCCAAGAGTACCATGCTCAAATGGGAACATGGAGGGAGCGCTGGATTCAAGTGGCGCAACATACCAAAGAGCAATTCGACTTCGCGCGTGCGAACTTGCTGGCAGTCCACGACGACGACCTCAGGAAGTGGGCCCTACAGAAGGCGCGAGAAGTCAGGTTGACGCGGTTCTCGGCTTCACATAGTTGGATCCAGAACTTCAAGAGGTGTTACCGCATGTCTTCAAGGAAAATCAACAAATTTACCAGCTATAAACGCGAGCGCGAGGCAGAAGAGATCGAAAACTCCGCGGCTGAGCTCATTGTGGACTTCGTTGATACGGTTCGTCTCCACTACCATCAACATTATTTGATTGATGATTGAACAGTAGTGCAGTATTTGATAATAATTCGATAAATAACTCCGGAACTTCCACAGGTCCGTCCCCACTACGATCCGCCACAAATCTTCAACACGGATCAGTCGGGTTTCAATTACCTGGTGTACTCGAATCGGACCCTGTCCCACACCGGTGAGAAGAAAACTCTCGTCGCTGTCCAAACGGTGAATGCTCTGACTCACAGCTACACCATACAGCCGACTTTGAACATGAACGGTGAGCTTGTCGGACGATTGCTCGTGAACCTGCAAGAGCCAGGAGGCGAATTCGGCCCGATCGTTTCGACGGAGGTGACGAGATACCCGAATTTGTTCGTCACTTGCAGCAGGTCCGGAAAATTGGACAAAGGCTTGATGCGAACATGGTGCCAAACCATTTTCAAGGAAATCCTGGACCGTACGCACACGGACAATTGCGTTCTCTATCTCGATTCCTGGGGTGGTCAGAGGGATCCCGGCTTGTTCCAACTGGATGGAAAACAAATCAACATCAAGACCTTTCCGCCGGGGACCACCTCGCTGATTCAACCGCTTGATGTGTACTGCTTCCAAATGTGGAAGAACTTTGCGAAACGGATGACTCGGGCATGCGCAATGATCGGTCACCGTATCGATCGACGCGATGATGCTCTGCGTCTTTAGTCGCTCATCTATAACCAGTTCCAACATCCCGATTTTCGGGCCATGTGGCTCTGTGGCTGGCATCAGGCTGGCTTCGATGTGCCCGCGATACCCTTCCCGAGCATCGGGGCGATGCTATTCGATGTCGGAGATGCGTGTTCCGTCGCTCATTGCCGCGGAATAGGCTTCATTAGATGCGTACATTGCAAGGCGGAGCTCTGCGTCGAGTGCTTCTTTATAAAATTTCATGTTCATGGATAAGGCCCTGACGCCGAATTCGAAGTGGAATCCACAGGATAATACAGAAGAGAAGCTTATAGTCGTCATTCTGTAGCATTCTTTACTCTGTAGACCATAGATCCCATAGACTCTATGTTAAAGGTCCGATTTTCGATCTTTCCGTTAAGACCTTCAAACTGCCCATACGCAGGTAATATTCTAGGGTTCTTCTACCCTCACCTAGGAGGAACTTTTAGCGCAAGTTTCAGGAAAATCGGTGAGGGACATCTTCCAAACCTCCCTTGTAAGTCGTTGGTGGAATCAGATTGCCGAATTCGACTTCGAGATAAAGTATCGGGCCGGCACAACGATGGCACACGCGGATGCCTTGAGCCGCGAACCGCATAGTGGGCCAGAAGTGGCAAAAAGTCCTTCCCCGCTTCGCGGTGATAAATTTCCCTCAAATTGTGATCCGGGAGCTTGAATTTGATCTGAGTCGTCGTTTCTCCGTGTCGCGACACCGTTTTCCATGCCAGGAAGCAGTTCTCTCAAGTTTCAATTTTCCTAAGAAAGCTTATGCACAGAAAGATTTATGTATCGACCTTGGAAACAGAGTCGTCGAGGCTCATTGGGGCTCTCCTGAAGGTTTTCGAAAAAATCTGAGGCTACGGACTGACCGACAGAATTCATTCTAGCTGCCACTAGCTGCCACCTCAAAAAATATTCTCATAAGGATCGCTAAAACTGCGTTTTGCTAAAAAGAATAATACGTATTCTGTCATTTCGGCAGCGCTCCCTGGGGACGGCTGTCGTGCTTCGAATGATTGACTTTTCCTCAGGTAAGACAGAAGAAAGGAGAATGGTCTGCGCCATGCTCTAGCGGATTTGAAGAAATTCTGCATGGAGGAAAATACCTGGTCAGGTTAAAAAAAAAGTCGTCAGAGAAGAGATAGAGTTCAAGTATCGAGACCTAAAAGCTATACCCTTAGCCAACGCGTGTCGTTATTTTTGCAGTAGGCGCCCGCCGAGTTAAACTGTGATGCGACAACACGCCAAGGCGGCGACTTGAGCGAGCATTCAGGATGATAGCTTGTAGGAATCTGCTTGTTGGTGCCGCTCGCTACGCTCGCGGGCAGAGAAGAATCCACTTGCTCCAGCTGCAGCTATTACAGACCGATGAACAGCTCCGGCGTTAGTTTCGCCCAACTCGCCATCCCCGTGTTTACGTTGAGCCATTAGTCGGCGGGCGCCTACTGGAAGAGAACCCGCGTGTCGCAAGTCGCAATGTATTCTACTTCGTTGTCCATCTCGAAGTCTTCGGTCTCGAGTCAACACTCATAATACAGAGCGAGCAATCGAGCGGGCCTACGAAAAACGCGATGCTTGATCAGACACCACGAGAAACGCAGTTTTAGCGAGTCCTGGTGGAATATTTTCGAAGTGGCAGCTGGAATGAATTCTGTCGGTCAGTACGCAGCCTTCGGGGACTCAGAAAACCTGTAGGAGAACCCCGGTGAGCTCTGAGGACTCAGTTTCCATGGTCGATACATACCGTGTTCACTCTAATATTATAATAAGAATATCAAAGTTTGTTTCTAATAATTATCCAAGTTTGATCCAAGATTCCCCCGGACAGAGGCGGTATTGCAAGCGCTGAAACCCATTCAGGGTGAATGACTGCAGCGTAGGATTTGTTACGAAACGCGGAGGTACGACTCTGTGCTTGCTGCTCCATTCGATGGTCGAAAACCGACTGGAGAGTGTGGGCTTTGAATCACGATACGGTGTAAGGTTGTCTCATAGAGTTGGATTCCAAGTCGGAATTTCGAGAAATTTAGGTCCGCGGGAAAATCGCGACAAGCTCCCGAGCTCAAGCGCGTTTTCTGTGCATGGCAAAAAGCGTGCCCGTTAATCATAGGGTGCCCGCCAATTAGAGGGTGCCCGTTAATTGGAGAGTGCCCGTTCATTTGTTTCAAATGCTTCCGAAGGTGCCCGCTTATTGGAGTGAATACGGTATTTCCATACTTAAGCTCCCATAGGAAAACGGAAAATCGGCTCCCTGGCATGGGAAACGGTGTCGCGACCCGGAACAATGATGACTCAGATCATATTCAAGCTCCCGGATCACAATTCAAGGGTTTATCACTACGGAATGGGTGAGGACTTCTTGCCACTTCTCGCTCCACGTGCGCTACGGGGACACGAAGCATTATGCTAAATTCTTTGTTTTCCCCGTTTTTTATCATCCGTGACGATTTGTGCACCGGTCATATACTGCCGCCATCGAAAATTTCGTAGAACTCGTAGAGTTTACTACCTATCCCCGTGAAGATAGCTCTTTCTTAGAGGGCAGTAGCGGCAGCAGTGGTCGATGAGAGACATTCCCTATCACAAATCGAACTGAAGGTTCAGGAAAAACGCCAGGTGCTTTGTGACCGAACGCGACAGGTGGGAGTGAGTGACACTAGAGAATGAGAAAGAGAGCGCTGCGCCGGAGCAGGGTGCTCGCGGCGGCAGGGTCTCTTGGTGGTAGTACTGGATAACAATGTTGTGGCTGCCGGAGGCTGCCATCTTGGTCTGTCACTGTCGCCTCCTACCCCCACGCGGTTTATTTGAATCATCGTCTCCGGCTTGAAGACTCTTCTTATTTGGATTCTCAAATAATATGTATAGGTATTTACAACATAAAATAGGCTAGCAAGAGACACCGAAACCTGATTCGTGATATTCCCCCGGGGAAGGGAAGTCGCCGTGAATCTGAGTGTTTTGAGTTGACACTGCACATCGCTTCCGCTCGGTGACATTCGATACATTTCTTTTTTGTTCTGCACATCGTAACGGATTCCAAGTTCTTTCCGCTCTGGATCTCGTTGAGAGTTGACGTCCGTTCCGTGCTCGACTCGAACGTCCCGAGATCGTTCAACTTCTTGAATCCGCAAACTTTCCGTGAATCCGCAACTTTTCCGTGTCTTGTGAAGTGCGACCTGAGTTCGGAACTTGTGCGTTATGCCTGCAACGGACAACTCCTCCGACGGTGAGGATCCGACGTAATCTGGCCGACGACATGAGACACGCATGAGGGCCAATTTGGCCTACGGAATTTTCTGTCACGAGAGACGGAGGCAAGATCCCGCGCTCCAGGGACGTCCGATTGAAGAGGTGAAGGCGCTGTTGCGTGAGGATCGGCAGAGTTCAGGGTACTATACTGACCGCCTATACTACCTGAATCTCTCGCTGCAAATGCGGGAGGACGGGGACCTCCGCGACGGTGCCGATGTGCCTCAGACGGAGTTTTTCCTCGCGAGGCATGGCTTGGCCAGCGCCCCCGAGGACCGTCCCCTTCTCCCCGGAAGCACTCCGAAAAGCGACGGAAGAGGTGATTCAAAAAGCTTCCACAGAAAAGCTAACCTTGAATGTTGATCAGGTGAACAAGGGTTCGGAAGTTCCAATGACGGGAATACCTCGAGGCGCTTTTCCAAGGAGGTGCGATTGACTGCTGCAATCACGCGATTGGACGCGGAACTCATACAGCGCTTCGCTGTTCTTCTCGATGCAGCAAACGCAACGGGTGCAGTGGACGGTCCGAATTTCAAGCATACTGCGAGAAAACAGCTGAGCTCTACGTGACTCCATATCCCGAGCACGCGATGAGCAACACGGTACATGGGCTCCTCATGCATGGAACGTCGATCATATCAGGAGCCCTTCTACCACTGGGTGCTTTGAGCGAAGAGGTTCAAGAAGCCCAGAACAAATTCTATCGCCAAATCAGATTATCTCATGCACGTAAATGGAATAGAGTATCCACGAATGAGGACGTCATGCATTACATGCTTGCTGCATCAGACCCAATGATAAACACTTTCCGGAGAGAGCCACGAACGAGCGAAGTGCCATCGAATGAAAAAGTCAAAGACTTGATGGAAAGATGAGTTGACCAATCCGGAAGCGGGGACTCCGGCGAGGACTTGAAACTTGCTCGGTAGCTCACAGAGCCTCTTAAGAAGCCA
Organism: Neoseiulus californicus; assembly: GCA_028455905.1. NCBI lineage: Eukaryota > Metazoa > Arthropoda > Arachnida > Mesostigmata > Phytoseiidae > Neoseiulus > Neoseiulus californicus. Next base: position 1,313,066 of record JAMQGS010000011.1, read on the forward strand.
CAAAATCTTGTTTCAGAACCCCGCATCAGCCCGTTTGATAGTTTTCCACTTTTTTAGCTAGCTGAATGAGTCCGGGGCTCGGGCGTCTGCGATTTCATCAAGACAAATTCTCAACTCATGGGGAGGAAACGAGAAGAAATCACTGAATCCGCTCTGTAGACCATCAGTCTATCCATTCCTGCAATTTCAGTCCCGAATTCTGTTGTGTCGTTCAAACAAAGCTCTCTCTTCGCCAATTGTGGCAGACAATACAACAATAAATCATACCGGCTCACTCGCCTTCCAGCCGTCCAAGCGCACACCCCTGTATTCCTTGCTATTCGCCATTTCCAGCTTCAATACAGTTCAAATACCAAACTTTGGCGACGAGGATACGGAACAAACCTCCCTATCTCTGCTTCCTTGAATCCAGTGTGTGCGCAAGCCGACGGGGTTCTACGAAATTTTCTTCAGAGTGCGGCGAGTCCAAGTAGGCATCATGGGACCCGAAATCCCAATCTCTCGAGAATTCAAACCACAGAACGAAACAGTGACCCAGTGGGTGGACCGACTCGAGAATCATCTGGAGCTACAGGGAGTAGCGTAGAGAGTAGAGTGCAGTGGCGGATCCAGGGGGGGGGGGGGGGCGATCGCCCTATCGAGGATTTTTCCCCAGAGCCCCGCGGAAGGATTTCGGACGGAGCATGGATGGTGTCCGATTTCGGAGCAGGCGGTCTGTGACTGTCAAGTTAGTAAATAGAGTTGTCGAATAAAGTTCAAGTCGAATCGAGGTCGGTGATGAGTGTTTCTTCAATTCCGGCGCCAAAAATGTCAGTGAAGCGCGCACAGCCTACACTTCTCGGTTTTTTCAACGAGAAGACAAGATTGGGAGGTGTTGATGCTAATCCCGGCTGCAGCAAGCAGTCTGACGACGTGCACGGAGAAACTGTAAGGAGCGATGAGCCCAGGTGACCGCCGAGGATTCTTGCGTGTCATCCGACGAGATTCATGATGACATCGGCCGCTTTATTTCCAATGTTGGACGTCCTGATGACGCCACATTATACCATCTTCTGACAGAACACTGGAAACCGCCTATCGGTTATCGGTTTCCCCATTCAGTTCACGTGAAGGGCGGGAAAACTGAGAAGCGCTACTTCAAGCATTCACATCTAGAAGAATTTCCTTGAGTCGTGTTTTCGGTCAAAGATCAGGGACTTTACTGCTTATATTGTCCGTATTTTGCCGCCGAGGTCAGCGGCAACGAGAAAACAGTTAAACTTGAAAAGTTCGTACGGAAACCAGTCACCTCATTCGCCAAGCTTCTCGGAAAGGATGGTGATCTGAACAACCACTCAAAAGCCTTGTACCACATGGCCGCGGTGGAGAAGGCGAAGACTTTCATCAACATACATAAGAATAAGGCGCTGCGCGTGGATAATTTAATTGACACCAATCGACTTCGTTGTGTGGCGGAGAACAAGGCACGATTAGGGCACATAGATAATAGTGAAAGCCATTATGTTCCTGGGGAAACAGAACATCCCGCTTCGAGGACATCGAGACGATGGTAGGATCGAAATCATCGATGGTTCCTCCGCCGCTGAAACCCCAAACGATGGGAATTTTCGACAGTTACTTGTGCTCATGGCAGGAAGCGGCGACGAACGTCTGAAGAAGCACCTAGAAAATTCAGCTTCGAATGCCTGGTATACGAGCAAGACGACACAAAATGAAATAATTCAGTGGATAGCCGACGAACATCAAAACAGAATTGTGCGGACGTTAACCGAGTCTGGTCCATACAGCATTATGTTTGACGAGACGACTGACCTATCTTGTTCCAATGTACTGAGCTCGGTCGTCCGCTACGTGGTTGTAACCGGAGACATTCATTCGATCCGCGAGGACTTCTTGGGTTTCATGGACACGTATAAAGCGATCGCCAGAGAAAACTTCGAGACAGGGAAACCGGCCGATGAAGAAAAGCGCTTAGCCGGCAAGAGACTTGGCGAGCTTGTCATGAAACAAATTCGAGTTTGTCAGGAATGAGCCTCCCAGTGATTTCAACAAGTGTTTATTCGCAATTGATATCGCAGTTTTTCAGTATCTCTCTTACACGGGCGGTGATTGATTTTCCGGTAAAAAATATGCACAGTTCATCACATGCAGCCTATCTATCTCTTGCCCTCCGCAGTATTTACATATGCATTCTTTCTCAGGCTTGATGTAAAAGTCCCCTCTCGAGCATATTTTGTGGTGATAGCCGTGGTAGGTTATTCGGCAGATATACGGTCTATCGCCTCTGTTTTGGGCTTTCCATCCTTGGCTGGTGAAGGCGGGTCCTAGGCTAAAATCTTGGGCACGGAGATTCGATTGTCTTTCTTCTACTTTCTTCCTGTAATCCTCCCAAGCTTCCGATCCAAACGAGTACCCCAGATCTTTGAGGTATTCGCACAGGGTTTTCTCTTCGGTCAGTTGTAAGACGAAGGAGTTTGATGTGTGGCGGCTCATTCCTAGAGCGGCTTTGAGGTACGACGTCTTGCATTTGTCCAGGTTCTGCAGGGCTGTCGAGCTGAGTCTCGACGCGAAAGTGGCCATTCCGTACCTTATGACGGGTACGATTTCGATCTCAAAGAGTTTGAGGGCGAGGATCAGTGGGATCTTCTGAAGGTTTCCCAGACATGCCGTGATCGTTGCTGTTCTGGTTTGGAGATGATCTATGTGCTCGCTGAATCCGAGCGCCGGCTGCATTGTCACTCCGAGGTACTTGTAACTCGACACGAACTCCGAGGGTTTTCTGTTCAAGTACAGCCTCTGTTTTCCGGTCGCCCCGGCCTTCCTGAATTTCAGCACCTTTGACTTTTCGGTGTTGATAGTCATCTCCTGTTCGTTGCACCAATTCGAGAGCGTCGTCAGTGAGGCTTGTACATCATCCGGATTCGTTCCCGCTATGACCAGGTCGTCGGCATACATAATAGCGAGCGGTTTCCTTTTCTCGAGTTTTCGCAGAAGGCTGTTCACAAACATCACGAAGAGCGTTGGAGAAAGGGATTCCCCTTGCTGCACACCCTTTCGCTGCGCTATCGGTCTGCTAAGGTCTGAGCCATTGTCAACGATCAGGACGTTTGGTTTTAGGATCGCTTTGACTAGTTGCAACGTTTCGCCTTCAATGCTAAAATCTGTCGCGATCGTTGAGATAACCTTCCTCCTGCATACGTTGTCAAATGCGGCCCTGAAATCGATGAACACCGCATAGGTGGGTGCCCGATTTTCTTCTATGAAGTTCATGAGTCTTCTCAAGGCATCCTCGCAGTTTCTATGCGGCAAGAATCCGTACTGATTCTCTGACATCTGTGGGAGGCACTGAAGGGTTAGTCTGGTTGATATGATGCTCGTGAAAAGTTTGTAGGTGTGGGACGTTAAACTAATGCATCGGTAGTTTCCCGCTTCTTCTGGGCTTCCTTTTCCTTTGAATAGCGGTTTCACGAGCGAGGTACGCCATTGTTCTGGAATGTGGCCTGTACTTAGAACTTTGTTGAATAGTCTTGTCACGAGAGGTACCAGAATCTGGTTGTCTTTAAAGATCTCTGCTGCCAGGCCATCCGGGCCAACTGCTTTTCCTCTCTTTGCTCTACTCAAGCTGGCCTGAACCTCTTCGTTGGAAATGTATTCATTGTACCATTCTCGGTTGTCGCTTGAGTGATCGCTAGGGCTGGCGTCATCCACCTGTCCGTTTTTTCAGTTCACGGCATTCTCTATCAAACCATGGTTTGTTTGGGTTGGGTTTGTTGTCTCTTCTATCGGCAGCATTGTCAAGCATCGTCAGCAGTCTGCCAACCGCTTCGTTCGTATTGGATTCTGGGCTCTGCGGTAGCAGTGGTAAGTGCTGTTCTAGGGCTTGTCGATCTAGTTTTCGGATGGGCTTTTTCGGTCTTGATCCTTCCGGTTTGTTGCTCTCGTCGGTCGAGCGGATGGTCGTGATGAAGCGTTGGTGCTTCCTTTCTACGGTGGGGTCGATTTTCACTTCGGATTTTGAGGTGAGGTCTTCTGACACAAACATAAGGTCAATCGCGCTTCGACCGTTATGGGCGATGTACGTCATGTGCTGCTGTTCATTCAGCATGTACAGCCCCAGAAGCAGGAGGGATTCCACGAGTTCTCTTCCTCGCTGCTCGTTGGTGAGTGATTTGGGCCGGTAAAGCGCGACGTATGCTAGCTGCTGTTGCCTTTCCGTGCCCACTTTCGATGTCCACTTCCCGTGCCCACTTTCGATGTCCACTTCCCGTGCCCACTTCCCGTGCCCACTTCCCGTGCCCACTTCCTAAGCCCACTTTTCCGATCGATCTTCTGTGCCCACTTTCTGTGTCCACCTTCCGCGCCTACTTTCCCGATCCACTTTCTGTGCCCAGTTTCCCGTGCCCACTTTCCCGATCCACTTTCTGTGCCCACTCTTCCGATCGATCTCCTGTGCCCACTTTCTGTGTCCACTTCCCGTGCCCTCTCCCGATCCACTTTCTGTGCCCAGTTTCTCGTGCCCACTTTCCCGATCCACTTTCTGTGCCCAGTTTTCCGTGCCCACTCTGAGAGCCCACTTTCTGCGCCCAGTTTTCCGTGCCCACTCTGAGAGCCCACTTTCTGTGTCCACTTTCCATGCCCACTATCCGTGCCCACTCTGAGAGCCCACCATCCGTGCCCGTTCTCTGTGCCCACTCTCTGTGCCCACGGTCCGTGCCACTATCCGTGCCCACTCTCTGTGCCCACTATCCGTGCCCACTCTCTGTGCCCACTATCCGTGCCCACTCTCTGTGCCCACTCTCTGTGCCCACTCTCTGTACCCACTATCCGTGCCCACTCTCTGTGCCCACTCTATGTGCCCACTATCCGTGTCCAATCTCTGTGCCCACTATCCATGCCCACTATCCATGCCCACTATCCATGCCCACTATCCATGCCCACTATCCATGCCCACTATCCATGCCCACTGTCCATGCCCACTGTCCATCCCACTATCCATGCCCACTATCTATGCCCACTATCCATGTCCACTCTCTGTGCCCACTATCCGTGCCCACTCTCTGTGTCCACTATCCATGCCCACTCTATGTGCCCACTATCCGTTAAAACGGAATTCTCCGTTAACATAAACGGAATTCTCCGTTAAAAAAACCGGGGCCGTTTCGGTCAGAGACCGTAGACTTTCTGACGTAAGGTACGTCGTGGAATGTATCCAAGAATCGTTGGGCCCGGCGTACGGCGTGGAGCACGTTTGTGGTCGGTGGTTAATGCAATGGTATGGATCAGTGTTGGATGCAAACGGCGAGTCAGAGCTCGGAATGGTGTGTGTATTCGGGTTGCTAGTGAAAATAGTACATGCCTTCATCGTAGATCATAACGCCTCTTCCTCTCGGAGGCACTCGATGCCACTTCTGTTGTTTGTCCATCCATACTGAATCGAGAGAAGTCAGAAATACGAGACAAATCGCTGTGAAGGATTCTTCAAAATGTGAAAGATAACGATGAGGGATGCATGGCATTGGGATGGGCGTCTGGGCGCGGCGACTTGAGCGAGCGTTCAGGACGATGGCTTGAAGACATCTGCTTGTTCGTGCCGCTCGCTACGTTCGCGGGCGGAGAAGAGTCCAACTGCCCCAGCTACAGCTATCACAGACCGATGAACAGCTTCCGCATTAGTTCCACTCAACTCGCCATCCTCGTGTTCACGTTGAGCCATGAGTCGGCGGGCGCCTACTGAAAGAGAACCGGCGTCTGGAACGATTCCACAGCCCCGGGTTTTGTCCGAGTTTTTCGTAGGAGAGAATGGAGCGCGTTCGCTCGGAATCAATGTAGAAGGAATGAGAAATCGGAAGGTTGACTGTTAGGTACAAAACACAGTTGGAAAGCTGGAGTCAGTTTGGGTCGGAAGCACAAATCTTAGCTTCTCACTCGACTGAGTATTGGCTGGCTTCCGTTAGTGTGGCTTCCGGCAAGAATCGATGGCTAGCGCCCGGTGAGACGTACCTCCCGTCAAAAAAACGTCTTCCGAGAGGCTTTCAATGATGAAAAATGGTTCACGCTTGCCGTCGACGGCCAACTTGACCGCCCCAATTACGCTCATGTTTCGGCGCTCGGCATCTGATATCTTCAAACGCGCATCCGGCTTGACGACTTCAAGGCCGGGATCATCCAGGCCCACAAGAGCCGAAGAAACGGCGTTGACGTCGGCTACCGTATCTAGAGTGGCTGTCCTGATCTGACCCAGTATATCGGCCTGCATCTCATAAGGGTTGGATGCCCCGATGCATTGAATGTGGACATCACGGGGCTTGGGACAAGTCGCCGCAAAGTGACCACTTTGGCCACAGCGGAAGCAAACACAAACCCTCGGACGGTCATTTCGTCCGTTCACACGGTCTTCCGGCGTCCTGTTGTTCGGCTGCTTCGGAAAAAGTCAAGCCTGCTTCTGATGAGCTCTTCAGCACTCTCAATCACCGTCTGGGAAAAGCGGACCTGGTGAACCGTCTGGAAGAAATGAAAAAAGAATTTGGGAAGCACGGGTAGCATTCGTAGCACTCGTCACGTGGCGACGCAAAACCAACGGGACGGCCCGGCAAAGCGCAACAAGCGACCCTGAACTCAAAACGATCGAGCTGGAACACGCTCACTCGATCGCGCATAAGCTCTGTGACAGGGTGCTCACCGCTACGACAACAGCCGCGGAGGTCTCGGCGTGATCTGAAGTCAGCTTCCAATACGTTGTGCAGAATCAGACGCCCCCCGAGCACGAAGACGGCACGATTGTCGAAGCCAGAGCTGATCTCGTAACAGCGAGGCAAACAGAACTGGGTCCCGACGCCCTGTCGGAGATCTTGCTTTTCGCCTACCGAGCGATGTTCCAAGAGGGCGGGACGTCGGAAGAAGACGTCGTGGCGCGTATTCTAGAGGGGAATGTGAACCCTGTGTGCACGGCAGAAGAAGCCACCAGGCTCATCTATTCGTTGCTGGAAAGGCTACACAGAGCCCCGCTTGAAGTCGCTTGCGCCCTGCTCCCGTATGGATGTGACGATCTATGTCGTTCCGCCGCTCCATGAACTGGCTTTCGCGCCGGGCGGATCGTTCAACCTCCTCCACACAGCCTATCGAGAGGCCACAACGAGGGTCCATAGCCGTGAGCCAAGAAAGGCTCGGTGACCAAGAATCGCGACCACCCAAGAACGAATTTTTCGGACAGTTCGAATTCATGGTTGGCATCAAGAACATGCGGACATCCTGAGAAAGAACCGTGCCGGTTACCATGCCACCGCAGATGCTCATGAAAGAGGGTCGATCGGTGAGCCTCGCCCACTCCCTGGACGAAGTAGGAGTGGTTCTACCGCAAATACTTAAGATATGGCGAGAGATCGCGACCCAATGGGACGATACGTCGCTGAGCCATATACCGAGCTTCTTCGCTCGGTCCATTGCACTGCACTATAGTCGCACCGAAAACGACTCGGGCGAAACGTTGCTGAAGTCTTGGAGGAGAGAGGCGGAGAAATCGATATGAACTGCATTTTCTGCCAGTTGTTCAAAGCGAAAGATCCGTACACGGTGTCACAGCTCCAGGACAGGGAAAAAGGGAAAACCCCAGAACTGCGCAGACGAAGCATCTTTGAGAACGCCATCGCAAGGTTTCGACTACAGCGGGCAAAATATTGCAAAAGTATGGCCCCCCTGGATCGCCCTCTAGTCGGGTCTCCCAGGATACAAATCAGAAGTGGGAATTTCATGAATGTTTCCAGAAATAGATGAATATTTGTACTCAACAAATATCGAATAAACAATTCAATATAGAACCGCATTATTAGGGTGGAAAAATACGCCTTGGACACCAAGAATCTGAAACCGCCCCCCTCGAGCCATCCCTGGATCCGCCACTGGGGGCAAGAGTCTGAGGTTAACGATTAAGCAGGAGATCGCGGTCGAAAAAGCCAAGCTTGACGATGAGTCCGCCGCTAGCCTCTGGTTGACGCATGGGCTGCGAGACGGGTCCCCTTGCTGTTGGAGACTGGGGCGGCTCCACGAAGCGGTCCGCGACCTCCATTAGAGACTCCAAGTCGACCGGAGCGGCGGCGACGACGAAGTTGCCGAAGGCCGGTGATTCACGAGAATTGTGGATCTCGTCGACGAAGTCCTTGAAGTCGAAAGGGAGGTCGACTGACCGCAAAAGGGTTTGCTCCTCCCGAAGGAATGACGGGAACGTTTCGTCAGGTCGTCGCTTTCTGTCATAGTAGTCGGTCGGGGCCTCCCTCCTGCCTCCTGGGGAAGGAGCGAAGAACTTCGTCTTGAAGTTTGCTCAAGAGGAGCGAGGTCCGACTTAATTCACAAACCAAGTCTTATGTTAGTATCTTCGTCGATAGTCCGGTAAGCCAACCGGAGTTGCTTGTGCTCTGACCAATTGTGAACCGTCGCATCCATCTTCATGCGCTTCACCTATTTCTTCGGATGGTCAAACTGTGGGAGATCACTCATCGGTAGGAGACTATCCACAAGATCGACGAGGGTCGACAGGCCGGACGAGGTGTCGGACGTCGACATCGTCTCGGAGCTGGAGCACTAGCGTAGCCAGGGGGGGGCCGAGGGGGCCATGGCCCCCCCCAAGATTTTGTGATCGCCCATAGGGCTCCATGTTTAAGCTCAGCATCATCGTGCGTTGGCCCCCCCCAAGACAGTGCTGAAATGGTCTTGGCCCCCCCCAAGAAAAAATCCTGGCTACGCGCCTGAGCTGGAGCTAGTCCCCCCGAGCCAGCGGAGGAGTCTGGTCGTTTCATCTGGAATTATCCCACCGCTGCCACCAAATTGTAATAAATCAACGACGTGGGGTAACAAGGGTCGGGTAGTGAGACCCCACCTAGCCTTTTTATAAAAACAAATTCAAGATGGCGCCGTACATGCATCGACCGCTTCAATATATAAGGCATCAAAAAGCTCCAACAATCTATACCAGAGGAGGTCTTTTTCGGGCCAGAAGAAGGTCCCGTTGTGCGAACCGCTTACTATCTGTAGCACCAATGGGTATATCGTTGATCTTGCCTGCTCGTATGCCGCTAAACAAAATGACGCAACGATCGTCAAAGATGTTCTCAAGAATCCCCATCTACGTAGTTTGCTGCACCCTGAGGACGTTCTCGTCGTTAACAGGGGGTTCAGAGACGCGGTTGACATCATGACCCGCCTAGGCTACCAGGTCATGATGCCAGCAATGTTGAACAATCGAAGGCAGCTCCCTACGAATGACGCCAACAAGTCGCGTCTTATAACGAGGGTACGATGGGCGGTTGAACCCTGGAGATCATTCCCGCGAGCGCGTTGACGGACTTCCCGATGATAACGGTAGACTCGCTACTGATGATCACCTCCGGACCGTATCAGCTCCGGATGGCACGCTCCTACCTTGCGGAACTCCTCGACGCCAACGACGAAGTTTCAATCGAATGCCTGAGAGTGAAACCCACGATCATCCGAGTGGACATCCGAGCTTCGGAGCGCGTCGAATACCGCGTCTACATCGAATACGAGCCGAATAGGAATGGCGTGGAAGGCATCCTGAGATATCACTGCGTCTGGAAGAATGGCACCAGGACGGTCGGTTGTTGCGCACACGTGACAAGCGTCGTCTCCTCCCTCTGCCACGCGAGGTGGCAGCCGGCTGACCCCCTTAATGAGCTATTCATGCCGCACCAGAGCGATTCTGAGTCTGAGACTGACGGCGAGATTGCTGGTCCGTCTAACGCGGAATAAAAGCATTGATCTCGAAATGAGCATACTCCACCACCTTCTGAGTCTTTTATCTGTCTTCCACGGCCGGGTTTGTCCGGGACTCGCTTCATTCGAAGGGTTCTAATAAGTTTATATCAGGTTTCAGGCAAGTTCAGGGGGAAAATGGCTCAACCGGCAATATTCGGTCGCTTATATCTCAGCCGCGCAAATCTGCATCGGAAGGAAACTCGGATGATGAGTAGACTATGAGGAGGGGTACATTCTGTGTACAAGAAAAGGGTCAGCCCCGGTCTTCCGGTCGAAATAATGGGAGCTGCGTTGTTTTCTACCCTTGGAGGAGCCAGACTGGCACCCACAGCAATCGATAGTGGGTGCGAAGAGCTTCAAAAAGACTTTTTGATCAGCGTTGTCGCTTTACTGGTTCGCGAGATATGAGCTTTTCCTCCTTTTCGAGGTTTTTCGAAGTTTTGCCTCTCTGAGTCCCTAGGAGCGTTTCGCCCGACCCGCCTACCGTTTCGTGCGTTCTGAGGGACCCCGAACACGATCCAATCATTGGCATCCAGAAGTTTTTTGGTGAGGCCGATCCCCCTGTGTTATCCTGGCAGGCCCTTGTGGGGCATACTCGTAAGGGAAGTTTACTCAGAAAATCGTCAATTCGATTCGAAGCAGCAGCTTGAATCAGCGATCCGGGCGGCTTGGGAGAGGATTGAACCTTCTGTCATAGAGAATCCAATCGGAAGTATGAAAAATCAAATCTTCCCATATGAGGACGGCACTGCTCCTGCCACGATGCCCCCCGGTGCGGCATCGTGACGGCCGTTCACGAAAGAAGCCCAAACGATCATGTCTCGAATTATCGTCCGATGGCCCAGTGCTCCATCGCTCGCCTAGTATTAGAGCAACTGATGACGTCACACGCAAGCCGGCATCTCCGTTCCAATAATCTGTATAATCCGAGGCAGTAAGGTTTTGTTTTAAGAAGGTCTACGTGCACGTTTGCTTTACAGGATACGAGAGTTCGCGAAATTCATCAACGATGGAACACCCTTTCACGTCAAGAACTTTGATCTTTAATCAGAGTCCGATGAAGTCGACCATACGATTCTCCTCGAGAAAATTTCCCGCACCGGACTCTACCACAGAACGATTGGGTGGTGTTGTTCGTTCTTGATAGATCGCTCATTCCGAGTTAGAGTCGATAATCATCTGTCTGTACCCTATCCCGCCACTTCTGACCTCCTGCAGCGGTTCCCTATCGATGGCGGACCTTCGCATGACCGATGATCTTCCGTGCGATCGTGTGGGAGTCTCGTTAAGCCTCAGCCTCGAGAATGATGAGGTCTCTCTGAAGTCAGTCTGACGGAAACTGCTGCAGTGAAGTCCCGCTAATTCGCGTTTTTTGGGAGTCCCTTTTTCGAGAGATCCGCGAATTGTCGGGTGTGTTTAAAAAAAAACCGAAATTCAACTATAACACACTCAGCATCAAATACAGCGTAGTCCAGAGGTGCACATGTAGTTGGAGTTCTCTCAGTACATCTATGCATCATATATATCACGTTCACAAATCATGCCTCATTCTCGTGCTTAGCGAAAACTGCGGTAGCTTCTGGCCATCCGAAGCTCCCTGATTGGCCGCAGTGGCGAAGGAGGGTATCACAGGCGTCAATTCAGAGTTTTTGACTGGCGCGGCAAGGATCTCCTCCTCTTGGTCCGAGTCGCTTCACTTTTCCACAACGGCGCGGCGCGAGGAGATCGAAAGAGTCGGGAAAAATGGTAGTTTCACCAAAAATCTGTGCGAATTAGCATGACGATTCGACCACGAATGGCAAATTATCGGGAATATGCGAATTATCGGATCGTTAAACACGGCACGAACGAGCGAATTGACCCAAATTTCTGTAAAATCCGCGCGAATTGCGAATAAACGGGGTTTGCGAATTAAAGGGGGTGCGATTTATCGGGACCTTACTGTAAATCGCCCAATATCGACCCCTAAGGGGTTGACGGGCACAGCGATTTTGAGAACCACTGCTCTACACGATTCAAGAGGCCCACGAAGACTTGGTCGATCGCCCAAAAGTTGGAGGCCCGAGGGCACCTTTCTTCGACGCTTCATGACAAGGGTGGTCCTCCACGGATCCATATCGGCCGCTGATTTTCCGCGATCCCCCGACGAGACATTTTGTGAGCTTCTCAAGCGAGCACGAATCATGATATGTCATCGATCAGGATCATCCCCATCAAACTCGAAGCGTTCGGATATGGACCGACCACAGCTCTGCCTCTCCAGGCCGAATTTGGCCCCCGAACCTGGCCCATCTGGTCAGCAGCTCACGACTGATTGTGAGAACTAGGCATGGCAAATGACCGAATTTTCCAGACAGAACCGCTGTTCTGAAGTACCCGACAAGCTTGGAAAAAGAACCGCGGCTAAGAACCGCTATAACCGCGTACGCTGGTTTTAGTTACTAGTTAGTTTTTCAACAGGAGCCACCGAGGATACTTGGAGGATCGGGATCTGCATATGTTATGATCGAATCGAAGCCGATCAATTCATTCTCATAAACGATACTCGGATGCTTCCTCCGGTACTAAGATGTTGTTGATAATTTCTCTCCAAACATAAGACGTCGGGTGCTGATGTCTCTATGAGGCTCGATTGAAGTTGGATGCTCAGCTTTGAGAGTTTTACGACACAAATTGAGAAGGTTCTCGCTTGCTCCGCCTTTTCCGAAAACTTCGAGATTCCTACGTAGGTCAACGTGGTGACTTAAGACTAGTCTCTTCCAGAACTGTGTTGCGATAGCTTTCGTTTTGGAGCGAGCATACGCGCGCGTGCCGTTGACGGTGCGTCCACTAATCAAGAGTGTCTCATGAAGCTCCAGCACAACGAAGAGCTCCGTGTAGTGTCTCTGGAGTGGGAGTTTATTCAGTGCCGGCCCTGACTGCAAGCTCACTCTCAGAGGAACGCACAAAGCCAGGAAGTCATTGGGGGCACTTACCGTAAAATCTCTAATAGACGAGCAGTCTCCAATAGACGGGCAGGCCCTGATAAACGGGCAGGTTTTTGAAGTTTGAAAAAATAGACGAGCAGTCACCAATAGACGGACAGGCCCTAATAAACGGGCAGGTTTCTGAAGTTCCAAAAAAATAAACGGGCAGTCTCTATTAGGCGGGCATGTATTGGACAAGGAGCTTGGGATCATCTGGAGCAAGGGAACGCCCCATGATGAAAACGTTTCAAGCGGGAATTCGTGCCCTGAATAGGAACTTCGTACGAGTATTAACGGCTTCTAGAATCGAAAGTTCTATGAGAGAAAAGCTTCAGGGATTTTGGCACGCGAGAGTTTTTGTGGGCATAAATTTGCGCGGGAGAAGAGGTCCTCTACTCTCTAATCGGCGGAGAGTCTGACGGGTGACACCTGGCCAGCTGACATCAAGAGACCGCGCGCGCAGTGGAATGTGAAGCCTGCTTGGGACCGTTCGAGACGGTTCTGAGATTATGACAGTAGCAAGCTCGGAGGAACCGTCGAAAAAATAGACGAGCAGTCTCCAATAGACGGGCAGGCTCTAATAAACGGGCAGGTTTTTGAAGTTTGAAAAAATAAACGGGCAGTCTCTATTAGACGGGCAGGCTCTAATGAACGGGCAAGTTTTTGAAGTTTGAAAAAATTCGAAGGGTTAGTGCGCAAGGCACTAACCAAGGAGAGGGCGGGGAAACGTCGGAAGTACGAAATAGGGACAAGGGTTTGATAACCGTGGGGTAGGGTGTATGACGTATGGTCCGCAGTCACTTCGTCGGTGTTTCAGTTGGTGATGAATTTGACGGAGGGACTACGGAGGGTTTGTGTCCGGCTCTAGGAAGGGCTTGAAAGCGGACCGGGTGCTTTCGATTCTTCAACAATCTGTAGAAAATTATATTCTTGAATACCGAACTCCGGACATGTTACCCGGAAATCCCTGAAACCGGACAGACAAAGACATGTCCGGTCATATCGCGTCTCTATCCATAAAGCATCCATAAAGCAGTGGATTTGTGATGAAAATGACCGTGGAAGATCGGTTACGGTATTTGGTCAATCAGCTTCTTTACAAAACCTACAAAATCACGGTTGATTGGACCGTGTTCAGACACACGGTTGATTACTTACAAGGAAGGTGCACAACCTCGACCTGGAGTTTCGCGGCCAAACTCGCACAGAGACTTGGGTCGGGCACACTGATATCAGGGACGTTTTCAGAATCGGCTAAATAAGTGAGGAAATTGTTTTACGGCGACACAAAGTTGGCCAAAATCGACGAGTCGGGGCGCTTCTACGCTAAAAGGGCTGGATTGGGTACAAATGATGAAATTTCAAGTTTGTATTTAGCCGATTTTTAACACGTTCCCAGTATGAGTGACATAAGCCCATGACTATCTGCAAGTTTGGTCGAGTAATTCCAGGTTGAGGTCGTGCACCTCCCTTGTTAGGAGAATATGGAGGATCCTAATACGGACCATGCGTCAGAATCGGAGCCGATAGACGCGAGACAGCATATGGTCGCGTGCGAGATCAGCTTGCCTCTCTGCTGCTGTCTTCGCTCGTTCACCCGAATTCTCTGTTACCTCCTCCGCGTTCCTGGCATCCGGTTCCACCATGATTCTTCAGAGTGTCCAGACAACTGACCGTTCTTCCTTATCAACCTTCAGATTACCCCACCCCAACTCAATCTCTGTTGACAACGAAGTATGAGCGATTTTCGAGTAGTTGAAGGGGTACGAAAAACGTATCCGAAACACCGTTCACGCGGTCCGGTAAACGTGTATCATCCGTTATTTTTTTTCGCTTGAACCGTACTTCAACCTAACTTGCCGAAATCGATTACCACTCTGTGTTTTCCGAAGATATTTCCGTCTAAACTTGACCATTTTTCGTGACACTCTCCTATCGATCGGTCCCCCGATCCGATTTTAAGGACGTTTCCCCGTCAAAATAGACGGGCTGTCCGTGTATTAGAGATTTTACGATATATAGATGATTGTCAAACGCTAGGAAATACGCTCCCGATCTGTACAAATCGTCGGCTAGCTGCATCAGAGGCGAGGCCGATCGCCGTTCTGCGATGCTTCCGGGAGTCTTTTGTGGACTGTCCTGCCGCCGAAATTTTCTGGCTCCTGCATTGCTGCCCCACCACTCTCTAAGAACTAGCGGAACGGCACCCAGTTTCTGAGGAAATTTTCCGATATGCTCTAAGGAACTGTGTCTGTGATCGGAGTTGAGAATTTCTCACACAGCTTGTTTCGTTCTTCCCAGCGGGATGACGGATAGCGAATTTCTGGTGGCATTCCTGAAACGAAGTTGCTCATCCAGTGAATCAGGGTGGGACGGGATTCTTATCGCAGCATCGAAAATCCTCACGTTGACACGCTGCGCTTTCCGGGGCAAGCGGACGGATCCTTGATAAGAAAATCGGAAATCTCATCCCCGACAATGGTCGATCGAAATCAGCAGTCAAATCATTGAATATTTTGACGGAACGATTTCGGAACATAGGAAATCGTGGCACCGGAGCGAAGAGCTTCCACGGATTTTGCCAATACCGCAATCTGCTTTGAGACTTGAACTGGAATCAAGGCTCTCCGATTACCAAACTGAGTGTGTAACGTGTGTAACCTGAAAGGCGCTTCTCACTCTAATTGGTAGATACTCAAGGGAAGCACAATGTCAATCGCTGTGGAAGAAGTCTGAAAATCAATCTTCCTCCGACGAGTTTCCATTCATCTCTTTTTCAGTAATCGATCGTTCCCGAATACGATCGAAGGCTCCATCATGGTCTGAGAAGAAACGCAGACTTTGGAGAACCAGAGTAGATAAGAAGCAGATTCAATCGGCCAAGTTCAAACGCGAACCCTCAATGATCTACGTGAAACGAATCAACAAATATTCGTTTTGAGGATCGAGATCAGATCTGCTCGCGATCAAGCTCATTCCTGAAAGTATATTCGTCGACCGTCTCCATCGCTATAGCCGCGGAGACATCCGAGCTGAGCGCGACGCTGACGTGGTGTTGTATGTCATCATTGCCCGCGCACCAGAAGCCTCATCACACGACATTCGTGGTGTGTGCACAGTTGCTCGCCAACAGTTGAGTGGTGCGTTCGAGAATCTCTGAAAAATGGTTGCCGGAGGCAATAATCAGTTTCCTGAAGTCATCAAGAAGCGGATCGGGGAAGACGCGAAACTCTTCATGGGTCTCGTTGATGCAGCAAGGTCGATGCCCAACGTTCGCGGAAGACAGCTGGAAAATGATTTCCTTCTCGTAAGAATCGCTTGCCGGCTCCTGATCTCGTGTGCGAGAAGATTATTCACCGCAGAAACTCTTCAGTAACTTATCGATTTTCCCCCCAAGGTTGTGATCTACATGGAACGACGATACTTTCTGCTCGAGTATCTCACAAAACTCCAATCGGTAAGTGATACCGCCTCATCTAGTTCGATCGAGCACCAGGAACGCTCGTGCTCATAACCATCTCCGAGTGCTCGAAGCTTGACTAGCATCGTGATCAATAAGAGAGTGTTTTCCTGTTGCATTCTCATGGAACGTTGTCTTTGAGGCTCATCAAAACGGACGCCTGCTCGAGAGACGTGGAATTCATATCGAGATTCGGAGTATAGCCCATCGCCACGAGACAACCGGGCGGCGTCCATCCGGTGTGTTGTGCTCCTGTAGCAATAAAATTCCGATACAAGGTGCACATTGGAGCGAATGTATTCTTTGGAGCTTGAAAAAAAAGTTCCTCCCCTTGTTGCTATTTCCAGGAATGCCTAATGGGCGGCGCGGAGAGCTGAAGGAACTCGGCCCTCTGGCACTGAACATTATCAACGATTCGCCAGAGCACCTCAACCGTTGTGCTCATCGTTCAACCCTTCAGAGGTACGTAGAGAAGAGGTTCCCATCGTTTGAGGAATGAGAACGAATGAAAACAGATGATTCCATGGCCATGAAGCAGCGAAATATTGTGTTGATCCATTGCCGGAAGGCAGCAGTCATTTTCGATACATGGTGAGAGGAATCAAGGTCGGACGAGATCAGTGCACCCGAGTCTCTTACGAATTTCTCGACCGGCAATTGCTCGTCGTTGATATGATAATGGCGCTTCTTCGGCCCAAACCACAACCTGCCCCGTAGGAAATTTTCACACGCCTGTACCGTACCGCTGCCCATTTCCTCGATGTGATTCCTCCTCTACCTAACAGCTCGTCTCACAGGGCAGCAGCTAGTTCTCCCGTCATGTTCTCTTTTCGTTTCCGGATTTGCCCGAACGCTTCCCCTACCAGCATTCCCATAGGATGATCTCTCCTAATTTATCTCTCCCATTTTCCCCAGGCAGCTAATCAGCGCAGTCGTCACCGGCGAGGACACTCTCGTCGTATTGCCGACCGGAGGCGGAGAGTCTCTTCGCTTCCTCCATCCTACGGTGTTTCTCAAAAAGCTGGCGCTCTTGATTTCACCACCGAATGCTCTCATGAAAGACTTGAGAGAGAGCTGTGAGAAACTCCACCTCCTCGGAACCCCCCTGGGCCCGGGCGAGGAAATTCGCTCGGCAATCAGCGAAAGCGTCGCCAGGGGTCAGTACGATGTTCTGTACTTGACACCGGAGTATGCAACCGCTCGCCCGGGCTTTCTCTCGATCCTACAAGAGAGCGGCATCCTCGGACTGGTCGGCATCGACGAGGCGCACTGAATCGCGGATTGTGGTCGGAGCTTCCGCGATGCGTGCCGAGAGCTTGGCGAGCTCAGGGACCGGCTCACGAGCGTCCCGCTCCTGGCTCTTACATCGACGGCAACCCCAAATACGATGAGGGACATATGCGGCAATCTGGAGCTCCACAACCCGGAGACAGTCGTCGGCGAGTTCGACAGACGGAATATCGAGATCATCGTTAAGAAAAAGTCGACCATAGAGAGGGATCTCTTTCGACAAGCTCATGATGAAGGAGGCAACCATCGTCGACTGCAGTGGTTCTCAACCTTTTTTTGACCACGGAACCTATCGGGTCTGCTCAAGGAATCCGTGAGGAGGACCGCGGACCCCCCCCCCCCCGCGGATCTGTTCAAGGATTCCGCGAGGAGGAGCGTGGGACCCCCGGATGGCGTACGGGGAAGAGGCGTACGGGGCGTTTATGAGAGATGGGGTTTACGTTCTCGTAGCAACCGTGGCTTTTGGAATGGGGGTGAACAAAGCTAACATTCGAATGTTAATACACTACGGGGCTTCATCATGACCCGCCGCGTATTACCAGGAGATCGGTCGCGCTCAGGCGCGTATCTACCATGAGGCTGGTGAGGCTCTAGGAGTTTCTATGAAGCACGCGACGGGATCGCAACAGCCGTCAGGGCAAGGGAATATATAGGGGTCTGAGATCCTATGCCCGGTTTCAGGATTCTATAACCGGGTTGAATGTCCGAGAACCGATCTTAAGAGCCATGGAACCGGTTCCTGGGACTCTTTTGATTGGCATCTTCCGAAGAGTGAGACTCTGATTCGAGAATGGTGCCCCAGTGAAGCAATTTGTTCCGACCGCGACACGCCTGAAGTGTGAGCAGACACGTTGAGATGCGCGTGCATCCACATATTCATGTGTGCATTCCCGCATAAACAGTGACCGTGTTCGAGAGTAACTGTGCCTGAAAAATGCAGCAAAATGAACGTCGGTTTATGGAGCAAAGATTCAACCTCATGCTTCAGTGCGGAGATATCTCTCAACTGTGGGACCGTTTGCGGCATGCGGAGGGAAATTACCTACGACAAGAATCTGACATCGTACATGAGGGTCGGGGGGATTTTGGTCCCGAAGACCTGCAGCCAAACTCCCGAATCGCGCCTCAGAAATCAGGCACGCCACTCCTCGTTGCCTTGCATGAGGCCTCGACGGTCCTCGAGTTGAAGGCCGTCGCGCGGCGCGCCGCTGCGGTCTGCACCGAACTGGAGCGGTTGCAGGACGTCCAGGCGAGGATGTCCGAAGCCCAGGAGAGGGTTATCGCGTCCAACGCGAACCGACTTCCTCTTGAGGTTTGAGGTAAGAGAGCTACGATGCGTCTTTTCGCTGGAACATCATCATGCATCCAGTGGCGGGAAAATTTTGAGAATGGTTCCAAAATTTCTAGGAATCGTTCTCGGGACGACGGCGAGGTTCTAATCCGCATGAGCTGTGGATTCTGCTCTCATTTGCTTGTTGACAGTCTGGAAAAATATCGTAGGAGCAAGGAGGAGTTAACAGTTAGCTTCGGGGAGTGGTTGAGGCGCGAGCCTCTGGAGCTCGAATTGAGACTAAGCCATGCGCCACCGAGCTCACAGGTGAGGCCCGGCCGACCTTGGAAGACGTTTTCCGAGTCGTCTGGCAAGACCAAAAAAGCGATGGGTTGGTCATCTTCTCGGCCATTCGCCGGAGAAAGTGGTGCAAGCCAGTCACCTGGCGTTGTACTCAGCAGGCGACCGGGCGAGCGCTAAGAGGATGAGAACGGTTGAAGAACGTCGTGCTTTGGCGAGTTCTCGAAGTTCTAGTTCATCGTGGGAAGTCTCAGAAGGGGAAAAAAGCTCAGATTGAGTGTAAAAAGTGGATATTTTCAGCCGTGTCCCGCGTGTCTCGCACAGTTCAGTCAGATGCTGAGCGTGATTGATTACGTTTCGACGGAGCCGGCAACCGAGGAACTGAAATCGAACGGAACAAGTCATCTTAATCAGGAGAGGAGAGCTGAACGAAGGAGTGATGAATCTGAAGGCACATCAAGCAAAATTGGTGCGTCATGAAGCAGCGCCGGCGCCGTCAACGCATAAAGGCGAAGATTGGGAAGTTAATGCGCCCTCAAATGGAAGCATCCATTGCTGACGAAGTAGAGAAGCTGTCGATAATAATTGACGGCGGAGATGCGGCTGATGAGAATGATGCGAAGCTGGTCTGTGAAGAACCAAGTCGAACAAATGAGGTCAAAATCGTCGTTGTAAGTCGGGGAGAAATGAAGATCGAGGCTGCTAGCTTGGTAGACGATAATCTAGATGGGCCGTCTGAAGGTGCGTAAACTAAAGAATGGTTGTTGAAATGGATTGTGCGAGAATTTTAAAGCATCGAAATGTATTGTGTTCATGTGGCGAGACAAACTGCGTGTCTAGATTGAGAATAAATTGGTCTTTTTATTTTAATCGAATATTGGAATTGATCATTCAGAGTCAAGAGCTTACATCAAGTGTTAGCAGTAGTGAGGATCGCATTGCATGGTGAAATTTATCCCATGATCTTCGATCCGTCAAAGTAGTGGAGTAGTGGGATAATCGTGGTTTCCGAAAACAGAAAGAATCAAGAGTGTAGGGTATTCCAATGGTTCTCTTCGTGGGTAATCACTAAATAATTTTTCAAGTGGCACACGTTCTTCGGATCGCTGATCTGGAAAAGAGTTCTCACTCTCTTTCCCAGCCTTGTGACGAAAGTCGTAGGCGCAATGCGATGATTTCATTTGCTGGGATTCTTCGCGCGCGATGCGATTATTTCATTGGCGCGGACGTTTGCGGAGGCCAGTTTCCGGTTCCTTCGTCGACCTTGCTTGATCTAATGTCAACACTCAGGCAGTTGACTCATTCGACGCAGAGAACACCAGAAGCATCTTTGACTGCTGATATATTCAGTCAGATGCGACGAAATGTCGACTGAATCTTGTCTTGCAATTGATTGGTGTTGTGATTTCCATTCCGTGCGGCTCATGAAAGGGACGCGCGAGCGTCTTCCACCGCTCCTCCATGGATTCTCTGGCCTCAAGGCACCAAGGGCTTGCACCCCGGGAACCGCTACCAACCGCCCGGAATTCTTCCTGACCTGTCACCATCGGGTCCATTCCGCGAACCGCGACACTTTCCCGGGGACCGACTCGATCCATACAGTACTCGACTCGAACACGGATTGCACGCAGTTATGGATTTTCACGCATTTCCTGGTCTTTCGCACCTCACAGTGCACCATGGGCTTGCACCTCCAGGGAACCGGGAGCCGCTGGGACCGCTTGGATCCTTCCGGAACCTTTCCGGACCCCTCACCACAGCGTGTACCCTGCGAACCGTTACACTTCTTCGGGGACCGACCCAATGCAATCAATTCTCGACTCGATCTCGGATTGCATTCCCCTTCGCCGCACCTACGGATTGTCTGGTTCTTCGCCTACGACCACCCCACTGGTTTACCCATCCGGCTCATCTATGAGGCCATTCATATATACAAGTGTATATCGCCTTCGTTCGGAATAATCTGTCGCCGTAAAATACAAATAACACGTTTGAGAGTAGCACAAAACATTATTTAAGATTTTTGGACAATCGATTTTCCCGACGGGGTAGTCAGAAGAATCTCCGAAACCTTAAATTTGATTCCTCTGCGGAAGAGACGTTTGAATCATTCCCCCCCTCGTCGGTTTCCGCTGCTTGCACCTGCGTAACCGTCCAAGTTGGCATTCCTCCGGGCTGAAAGATTGACAACGTACTCAGCACTGCACATTTGCAAAAAAGGACGTATGGACCTCGTTATAACAAGGATCTATCATGCGCCTTTGGAAAATGTGGAGCTACATCTCGGGAGAGGCTTCAGCGTTAGCTCAAACATAGCATAGCATAAGCATAGCAACAGGCGAAAAGCCGAAAATGACCCGCTGTACCCGAAGGAAACGCCAGAGCGAGTAAGATTTCTTCTGCCGAGTGCGAACCGAAACCCATGACGGATATCTCGGCCTGAATACAACCGTCAACACCAAGATTCATGTAGATCTTGAGCACAATCAAAGTCAGAAATACATCTTTCGGTGGAGCGGTCGGAGCGTCACTCAGCCCGAAGATCTTACGGCTGGAAATGAACTGTCAGAAACGCATCAGAGCTTCTCGGCCGTAAAGCAACGGTTCGAATCGATGAACGATGTTGAGGTCGCCGTTCCCTGGATTCACTTCTGGAATTTGAGCGAGATCTAGTGAATTCAATGCCGGAGTTTGATTCCCTGGTGTACGGGCGTCCAATGCGGTTGATAATGGGATCGAGCTGTGCTGAGGCTGGATCCGATGGCTTGTTGATGTTGGTCACCCTTGAGTCCCGCCACGCCAGGTGTTGTCAAAGTAGGTTCACGGTGTCCAGTTTGACGTTTGCCAGCATGCGGACGTCGGCCTCCCCCAGTGTCTGGAAAAAACGAGTGATGATGTCTTCGTCAGACATCCGAGGTTCTGCTTCCCCGCAGAGTTTCAGAACTCGGTCTAGATGTGGAATTAATCGATCCGCCGTCGGTTCTGAGAGTGAGTCTAGTGCAGCCCGTGCTCGTCGGCGTTTCGCGCCTTGGTCCACGAACCGCTGAAGGAATTCTGCCTCGAAGTTCCCCCACGATGTCCATGATGTATGGTGTCTCTCCCACCACTCTCCTGCTACCTTCGTCATGCAGAAAGAAACTCGCCAGAGTTTTCTTTCGCTTCCGTCTCCATTGTAATCTGCTGTGCAGTTAAAGCGTTTTAACCATGCCTCCGCGTCAGCATCGCCAGTTCCTGAAAAGTGGTCGTACTCGATTCGCTTTTCTGACCTGACGGTGGGCGCTGCGGGTGCGGATGCAAGCTTTGCAGAGATTCGCTCGAGCGCTGCCTTCAGCTCGGCGGTCGACATGTGGTCGATGTCGAGTAGGGTCGCTGCTGGTTGGCGTGGTTGAGGTTGTGCTGGAGCCGAGTTGCTGACTTCTCGATATACTGGGGTGGTGGTGAACGACTGCGGGGCTGCCGTAGCACTGAACGGTCGTGGCTGATCCGGTGGGAAGAGTGGCCTGCTCGGCAATCTGGCATAGTAATAACGGGTAGTGTGCGGCTGGAAGACTGGCTTCACGTGTAACAACCTGGCCTGTCCTGGGGGATTTCGGACGCACTAGACTGGGCTAAGCATGCGGATTGAGGAAGGTGGATTGAGTTCAGTCACACTTGTTTATTTTCCTATCATTCGCTCGCCGCTTCTATCGGCAGAGTCACACACTCGATCTCTCATACACACACATCTCATAACTTACGTCGCCTCTGCCGGCGACATCTCTCTCTTTCATTCACCGCTCTACCCTCTCCCGCTCGGCTACGAGCGGTTCTCTAGAAGTCTCCTTTCGGCAGTGAAGCTGCCGGTTACAATCTACTCTCGGATTGTTACATTCGTCCATGCTACCACGGCTGTCTCCTGACAGTCCAACCTATCCTCTCTAGCCTATATTACTATGGCCTAACTATCAATTTAGACGACGTGGGCGAGCGACCTACACTATTTATTATTATTATTATGCTACCTAGATCATTGACAACACACTCATTAATTCTCACGTTTCTCAATAACACATCGGAGGAAAAACTCTCCGGTTTTCAGCACTCCGGCGATGAACGTCTCTGCCACGGTGAGTCTATATCCTGACGCATACTGTTCGGCCGCTCTGAACATTGTGCCACGCAGGACACTCGACCAGCGAAGCTCATCTTCAGCGCCGGCCAGAATGATCGTAGCCCGATACGGCAACCTCTCTAGTTCGGGTTCCACCATCCTCACCACCAGGAGCGGCCGAAGGGGTGTGCGAGCAGTGCCGTCGCACAGGGCGCCAGCCCGGTGGGGGCGCCATTCTAGGGAAATGCTCGTAAGATCTGTGGATTTTGATGGAGTGATGAGCGCCTCAGAGTAGAAATTGGCCACACGCCGATAAAAATCCAGAAAGAGGCAAACATCCGTAATATTTTCGAAAAAGGCATTTCCAGGTATTTTAAGGCATTTGCCTGACCTCATCTGAGCGAATGGGATGAGGTGGGGAGGCGCGAGAGGGGGGGGGGGCGCTCCCCGGCAGTTCGCACAGGGCGCCAACTACCCTAAGGCCGGCCCTGCTCACCACAGCCGCTACCTCGGTTTCTTCGCCCTTGTAGAGCCGGCTGAACGTCAGTATGAATAGCCCCTCGGGGCTCCTCCACATCCAGTTTCGAACGAACTGCCAACCTGCCAAGACCTTGTCGTCGATCTTGATCGCCTCGCCAGCCTGGATGGTGCTCACGCTATGGATCCTCTCGAGGTGCCCCGCGATGGATCCTCTCGAGGTGCCCCGCTAGCTCCTCGTATCTTCCGACGTAACCACAGGCCGCTTCTTGTACCGGACACGGAACCATTCGATACTCACAGCTCTTCTCATGTTCCGATTTCTCGGTCCACTTGAGTCGCGCCGGACACCCGCCATCTTGGTTATCGCAGTCGAACTCGAGAAGACTCGCAAGTTCCTCCAGCGCGAGGTTCCTGCCCAAGTTCCCCTCTAACGGAACCTGACACATTGGACAACGTGGACACCGGGTTTTACATCTTCCACACAACAGATGTCCGCTCTTGCACTGCTCTAGCGGTGGCCCCACCACGGTGTAACAGACCGTGCACTCGAGTCGACTTCGCAACACCTTGAACGCCGCATCGACGACGTCTCGTTGCTCGCAACGTTCCACTCTAGCGGCAACTGTGGGTTTCCGGACCGTCCGCTTCTTCCTCACCACTGCTGGTTCGGTTGGTGCCACTTCTGCAGGTGTCGGTTCCGGTGCCGCGGTTGCCTCCTCTTCTCGCTCCGACTCTGCTGGTGTCGAAGTCACGGCCGCATCTTCACTGGGTCCCGCCTCCTCGGACTGTACCTGCGCGACCTCCCTAGTCGGCGCCTTCAGTGCCGCCTTGCACGCGTAGGATAAGTGCCCCTCTTCCTTGCATTTATAGCACGTCGGCACGAACCTCGTGCACGAATGTTTGAAGTGGCCCCTCTCGCCACACTTGCTGCACTGCTCGCTGGCCGCTCTACACAGGGGGTCGCCAGTTGGGTGGCGATTATCCCCGCAGTTCTTACACTTTTGGTTTTCCATCCTAGCGCTGATGTGAATCGGCCGGTCGCTGGATCCAAAGACTCTCTAACGGTTGAATTCCAGCGATCACTTGTTGCCTCTCTCTCGCAACCGTCGCTGTCTTTCCTCTACCGTCCAATCAGCGTGCGTTCCGACTCGAGTTGTCTGCTCACCTACTGCTATCGAGTTCCACTTCTTGCTACATTTCTTGTGCCCTACTCCTATTTCTCTTAGGCTTTGCTCTCTACCTACTGCTCGCCACACGCTACCACACTGTTGTCCTCAACATTACTTCGGATATTTGAATTGGAACCTAGCCTTCCTAACAGGCTGCATTCTCCTACTCGGTACCTCTTCCTCTACATTGGGCGGCTCTAGTATTGCTGAATTAAGGTCAATTCTCGTCGAACTTCCCTGTTTCGGTGATTCGTCGTTTGCCGTCGATGAGTCATCCGTCTTCTCACTCGATGTTGTCGAATCGTCTCTTTGCTCCCGGTAACTTTTGTCCGTGATCTTTAGTTGTTCGTCATTGGGTTCACTCAAACCTGTCTGATCCACTTCCATTGGTTGAACCTCGCTCTCAGCTCCATCGCTATCCTCTTCTTCTTCCTCTTCGTTCGGTCGATACCACTTTAACTGTGAATTATGAGCCGTGCAAGCGTAGTTTTTCTCTCCTAGCTCGACTAGACTATATGAATCATTTGGTAGGATACGGGTAATGACCATTGGACCCCGAAACTTGCGCTGAAACTTCGTTGGCAGCCCAGTTTGTATTGGCAGACGCTTTACGAAGACCACGTCTCCTAACGAGAACCTCACATGAGCCCGTTTTCTCAAATCGCTATAGTATTTGTATCTGTCTTGACTGCGTTCTATGTCCTCTCTAATTTGCCTCTGTATCTCCTCCGCTGGAGTCCAAACCCTATCCTGAACGTCCTCTACTATGAGCTCGTGGCTGTTCACTTTTGGCAGATATCCGTGCAATACCTCAAACAGCGATTTGCCCAGACTTCGCGACATCGACCTGTTCAACCACATCTGTGCATCCGGCAACCATTTCGTCCAATCGCTATGGTCCTCCTTCTGGCACAGTGTCCTCAGCAACCTCGCTATTTCTTTGTTCAATCTCTCGATCTGACCGTTAGAATTAAGATGCTGCACGCTCGAATAGACGTGCTGGACGTTATTATTCCGCAAGAACTCCTCGAATTGCTTCGATGTGAATGCCGAACCGTGGTCTGACACCAACATTCTCGGCTTGCCGTACATCGAAAAGAATTTTTCCACGAATTTGATCACTTCCTTGGTTCCCGTGCTCACGACCGCTTCTAGCAACACGAATTTAGTGAGCCCGTCCACCATCGCAAGGATATGTTCTTTTTTATTTGACTTGACCAATGGTCCTAAATGGTCGACGAAGACCTTCTCGAACGGCCTCCGCTCCGGTCTGATAACATTCGTGAGACCTTCTGATTTACCCGCCTTCTCCTTGCTGTAGATGCAATCCAAGCATGCCCAGAGATGTCGTTTCGCATAGTCCTTCATTTTCGGAAACCAGTACGTTCTCTTGATCAATTCAAGCGTCCTGTCAATTCCAAAATGACCCGCTCTGTCGTGATTCAAGACCAACATGTATTTTCTCAAGGTTCTGGGAACTACGAGCAGCTTCCTGTCCCCCTCTACCTTGTAGAGAATTCCCTTGCACACGCAGAACCCGTTCACCAGGCTTTTCTCTTGCTTGGTTCTCTGCTGCTCTTCTTTTTCCAAGATCTCCACTCTTTCTTTTATTTCTGCATCTGCAGCCTGAACCGTCCTCACGTGATCCTGCTCCACCCGAATCTCCTTCAGCTCTTTCGCTGAGTCGGTCGGCCAAATCTCCTCTTCACTTCCCTGGCTGTCCTCGTGTGGATCCCTGCTAAGTGCATCCACATGGCCCATCGACGTCCCAGGTCTGTGTCTGACTTCAAAATCGAACTCTGCGATCTTATTCAGCCACCGATGCATCTGTGCCGATCCGCCTTTCGACTTGAGTGCCGCGACAGCATTGCAATCCGACACCACCGTGAAATGCTGTCCGTACAAGTAGTGTCGGAATCGTTCCATGCTCCACACCACCGCGAGCTGTTCCAGCTTCGTCGAATGATAATTCTTTTCCGTCGCTGACAATTTTCTGCTGATCGCATATACCATCCTCCACCTTTCATCCACTTCTTGCAGCAAAATTGCGCCCAGCCCCACTAGCGATGCATCAGTATGAAGTTCCGTTGGTCTGCCTGGTTGAAATCGACTCAACGATGCTCCGATCAACGATGATTTGAGTCGATTGAACGCTTCGCGCGTTTTCTCATTCCATACAAAGGCTGCATCCTTCTTGAGTAGTTCAGAGAGCGGGCTCGCAATTGTTGCGTAATCTTTGACGAATCTTCCGAAGAATGAAGTCAGTCCGAGATATCGCCGTACTCCGTGAACGTCCGTTGGTTCCGGAAACTCCTGCACAGCTGCTAATTTCCTCGTCCCCGGCCTCACCCCTTCTTTCGAAATCTTGAACCCGAGGAACTGAACTGTATCCATAAAGAACTTGCACTTCTCCAGTCGGATCGTCAACCCAGCCTCTTGCAATGCCTTGAGAATCTCCTCTATCTGGGTCAAGTGCTCCGGGTATCGATCGGCCGCTGTGATCAGATCATCCAAAAATGGGAATGTTTGTTGAGACCCCACTAGGTGTTTCACTTTCATCATAAGCTCTTGAAATTTTGCCGGCGCGTTACACAGTCCCATCATCAGAACCTTCGGTTCAAAATGCCCTTCCGATGTAACAAACGCCGCTTTCTCGGCCGCCTTCTTCGTCATCGGGATCTGAAAATATCCCCAGGCTAAATCGAAGGTCGAATACATGTTCTTCCCGCCAATCTCGTCCAGGATGTCATCTATCAATGGCAAAGGGTAATTCATTCGGACTGTTTGCGAATTCAGTTTTCGGTAGTCAATTACCATCCGCCATCCGCCGTCTGCCTTCTTCACAAGCAGAACCGGACTGGCATACGCCGATTGTGATGGCTCGATCATTCCCGCTCGCTTCATTTGATCCAAAATTTCCCTGAGTGCCTCCCTCTCGATCGCGGACAATCGATACGGCTTGCTTCTGACCGGCTGAGACCCTGCCACCTCATCTATGTCGAAGCTCGTCCATGTTGTTCGACCCAGCTCGGTCATCGAGGTTGCCACCACATCTCGGTACTTGTTGATCAATTTCATAAGAGCGTGCCTGCACGCCCGCGGTAAATTCTCGCCAACGATTAACTGTTTCTCTGAGATCGGTTTGGCTTCCTCCACTGCCACCTGTCTCACATCCACAGGCTCCGACTTCTGGGTTAATTCGAAAATGTCTTCTCCTTCCAAGAACCTTCCCCTGGCCACGACCGTGCCTGGCTCCAGTTCGATCTCCGTCCTTCCCTGATTGACTATCGGGACTACCAACTCTTCGTCCCGGAGCTCGTACAGAGCCCCGAAATCGCGTGCCCCCGTTACCATCATGAATTTGCCCCTCTTCTGCTCGGGCACCGTCCGAACAAATGCCACGCTCCGGGGTCCCAGCTTCACCTTCGTACTCAGCTTCAAATTCACCTTTCTCTCTGGCGGCAACCATTTCACGATTTCCTCTCGTGCCCGGTTTGCCAGCACGCATGCCTTTCCGTCATGATAGACGGTGACCAGCCGCTCGTCATCCAGCAGATCCTTCCCTAGCAGAATCTCGCTCTTGCCCAGCGCTCCCTTCGGCAACACCGTCAGTTTGACTCCCTCCAGCTCGAGTCCGTCGATCTCAAGCTTCGTCTCCGACTGACCCACTGGTGTGCATGTCGCACCTCCAACACCTCGGACACACTGAACTGCGCTCGGACTTAGTTCCAGATTCAAGGCCTGAGCTGCCTCTTGTGAAATCACACTCACTTCCGCCTCGGTGTCCACTCTCGCTTTCCATTCGAGTCCGCCGATTTTAACTTCCTTATCGGCTGTTTCTGGGTGCGCTTCCCCTCTAGCGTCATCATCCTCCTTAATCTGCCTGATTGCTGTTGACGGTTCCTTGACGCTCGGTTCCCATGGCACTTCCCATTCTTCCATCTGGTTCACCCTTCGGCACTCTCTCGCAATGTGTCCCGGATTCCCACATCGCCGACAGATTATTGGTCCTGCCCGATTTCCCACACCGGGCGGTCCGCCTGCCGTTGACGTTCCCGGTCCTCTCGCCGTTGGTGTCGAATTCGTCCCGGGCCAAGTCGACTCTCGGGTGCCGCTTCTAGTAGCTCCCGTTTGGCCTGCCCCGGTGGAGTGCTCTCGCGATTCCGACCCGGACGCTGTTCTCGGTGATCTTCCATAGAGCACGGGTCCCGGTGTCGGATTCGAGTACCGACCTGGTGTCCTCCCGATTCGTCTATCGGGACAGTCTGCTCTCTTATGTCCCTCCTTCTGACAATTGAAGCAAGTTACACCAGTCGACACCGCTTTCGTTTCTCGCCGTTCAACTGTCGTTGGCCCCTTCCTGGCCATACTCCTCTCGAGATCCATAGTCTCCTTGATATCCCTGATCAACTCCGACGTCGTTTTATGCACCTTTCCGCGCATCGTATGAACCATGAATCGATACTCTGGGAGAAGCCCAGCCAAGATGTGCTTTTTTGCTTCATCCCGACTAAGTTCTAGCTTCCTCGCGATAGTCTCTTTCCGCCGCACGTAAAGCTCTACATCTTCACCTCGCTTCTGAATATTTCCTAAGAATTCCGACATCAACTCCACTTTAGCCTCTTTCGGCGTGAACGCCTCCTCGAACAGTTCGAGCCACTCTTCGAAATTCTCTGCCTTTTCCCCGAAATCGTGATGCCAATACTTCGCTGAGCCAACCAACTTATTAAACAGCACTGACTGAGTCCGGGACCAAGGCCACTTACCCGCTTTCCTTGCCAATTTGAGATCCATAAGCCATTCCGTCGCCTCGGCTATCGTTCCACCTCCAAACGGCTTCAATCCTTTCGACGTGTTTTCCACTTTTCCGGGCCCCTCTACGTGCAGACTCCTGTCCTTCGATTCTTCCGTTCGGCTCCTCTTCAGCTCTGCTATCTCCAATTGGAGCTGCTTCACGATTTCTTCCATTTCGCACGTGGTTCTGATCTTGACCTTGAGTCATTTCATTTCATTTGTACGTCTCCTTTATTGCGCTAGCAATTACAGGGGGGGGGGGTTATTTTACATAATAAAGTCGCGTGGAGGGCTGGCGTGTCACGGACTCTTCGAGACATCTTGAGTCACTAGCTTCTCAATTCCACTCCTTCCACTCTGACCACACACCTATCGCCACCGCTGCTTTGTAACAACCTGGCCTGTCCTGGGGGATTTCGGACGCACTAGACTGGGCTAAGCATGCGGATTGAGGAAGGTGGATTGAGTTCAGTCACACTTGTTTATTTTCCTGTCATTCGCTCGTCGCTTCTATCGGCAGAGTCACACACTCGATCTCTCATACACACACATCTCATAACTTACGTCGCCTCTGCCGGCGACATCTCTCTCTTTCATTCACCGCTCTACCCTCTCCCGCTCGGCTACGAGCGG
The DNA here is from genome assembly GCA_028455905.1 of Neoseiulus californicus. NCBI lineage: Eukaryota > Metazoa > Arthropoda > Arachnida > Mesostigmata > Phytoseiidae > Neoseiulus > Neoseiulus californicus. The sequence continues at coordinate 1,343,283 of JAMQGS010000011.1, forward strand.
TTCTCTAGAAGTCTCCTTTCGCGGCAGTGAAGCTGCCGGTTACAATCTACTCTCGGATTGTTACACACGTACGGTGATGATTGTTTGTCTGTTGACGAATCTTCCAAACTCACGTTCGCTTGTGCCGCCCAACTCGGACCTGGTAGTTGGTGATCCGGCGCGGGCGTTGGAGGTTCACATTGCCGGTTTGGTTGCGGACGGGTGGCACTCACTAGCGGTTGCGCGGTGATTTGCGGGTTCAACGTGCTGGATCCTGCTGGGGCTATTTCTGCTCGATCCGATGGTGCTGGAGCCAGGGTTTGGGCAGGCAGGACACCGTCAGGCTTGATCGCTGCGGGATCATCATCATCTGCGTTGGAAAGTTCAACCCTTGGCACTTGCTTGGGCGATGGCTTCAGTGGTGCCCTACCACTTGCCGACTTTCGCGGTCGGCGGGAATTCGGCGGACTCGCCGCTGAGATTCCAGCGTTTTTGTTGGCTTCTGCAACCGCCCGCATCGGATCCATGTGATCAGAATGCATTCATTCGTCTGCTCGAAGTGTAAACAAGGATTTGTTGTGGGGGACTATGGCCACCTCCCGGGAATTCTTCCCGGACGGTGGTGATCGGTAGAGCGGCATTTTTCAGGTCGAGGATAGAACCACAGATCTCCACCAACTGTGAGCTTCAAGAAACACGGATCGTTCGAAACAACTTTTATTCTCGGGGCTTACTACGGTTCCACGCACAGGGCGTCCAGAGTGGCTGGGAGCAAGAGCGAGGATGAGAATGTGTACGTGTGTGTGAGACGACGTGTGGAAGTTACTCTGTTTTCTCCTCTCCCTACTCTATAAGAGATGCTTCTGCTTGGAGTTCGCGCGGGATGATGCTTGATCTCTTTTCCTTCGATCCTAAAATTTTGTGCGATTCTCGCAATTGGAATACCGATATCACTGTGATCGAAGAGCTGAGCTCGTCATTGGAAAACATGGTATAGATGGACCCATAGGATATGCATTGAAGTGTCTCGAATCCTGTCCTAGAATTTGCCCGAGCACAGCCATGCCCCGGACCCGGTGGACATCGAGGTGCGCGACCAGCTCACGCAGCTTCGCGAGTTAGCGATGAATGGTTTTTGGATGGGACATTCAAGACTAGGCTTTCCAACGGTTTTTTAACCGCGGTGATTAACCGCGGTAACCGCAGAATTTTCGCAATTAACCGCGGTAACCGCGGTTTTCTCTTGCGGTTTCTGCGGTTTTCTGCGGTTAACCGCGTTTTTCCGGCGGTTTTTCGGTTAACCGCAAACCGCGGTTCTCCAGAATGCGGTTATTTGGAAAGCCTATTCAAGACGTGTCCAAGCATGTTCTACCAGCTATATAGCATTCATGTGAAGCTCTCGAGTGGAAAATGTGTTTTCGCTCTCCTCCCATCAAAAAGTTCAGACACCTGCCGGAGGCTTCTTAACTCTTAGGTTACGCTCTTGATGGTTTTTCGCCTCGAATAATTCATGTGGACTTTGGAATCGGTATGATACGGGAGCTAACAGCCGTCTTTCCAGCTGTTAGCATCTTGGGTTAATCCTTCCATTTCAACCAATGCGTGTACCGCCATATTCAATCAGACGCGACCCTTCTACAGATATATGATAGCGATATCGACCTCGCTTTGGAGTTGAGAAAGTTCCCCGCTCTTGCCTATGTTCCACTTGAAGACGTTCGCTCCTGTTTTTGCCTACTGATTGCGTCGCCCTTCGTCCGCAAACATCGAAAAAATTCTGATTGGATTCATAAATTACATACCTTGAATCTCAATGGATTGGGCGAGAGCGGAACGTCCCACGCATGAGGATCGAATGGTGGAACGCACACGTGGCAACGCTCGAGGGAGCGGCTCGAACCAACAATCATATGGAAGGTTGGCATTCCGCCTTCTGGGGAAGACTCGGACGCCAGCATCCCTCGTTCCACTTACTGGTGGAACAATTCGAACTTGAGCAAGGGATGTCAGACTTAACTGTAACGAATTCAAGTTCACAGAGAAACTCCGTTTCGTCGAAAAGGAGTTTCAAACAACGCCAAGAGACCTTTGTCCCAGCTCGTATCGGGTTACAGCTATCGGGGCTCGAATACTCCCATTTTGAGGCTCAAATACTGGTAACACATTTGCCAAAGATAGGCATCTCACGCAGTCATTTGAGATAAGCAACTCACCTGAACGAATCCGAATTTCTCAGCAAAATAAACTCTGTATTTGGCTGAGCTGGAGCTGTCTCCTCACATCACGAACTAACAACTTCAATGATCGGTCCATTCGAGTTCATAAGAGCCCGTTCGAATCGACAAATCAAAGCGACCCCGCCGCGATTTCACGCAGTCAAGAGCACTCTAAGCGGAAATTATTCCTGGGCGCTGATTTGTCCAGGGCTGAAAACATTCCCGGGCTGAAACTCTTTCTAGGCTGAAATGACTCCCTAGCTGAAACCTCAGAGCTAAAAATCATCCAGAGCCGTAATCACCCCGTGGCTGAGAAGTTTGGGCTGAAGCTTTCGCTAGGCTGGAAAACTACGAGGCGGTAAAATCCGTTGGGCGGAACCGACTCCGCGCCCTAAAAACGTATGCTCTGAGAGAATTAATCTCTACGACAATCTCATCTTTTTCTTAGCTCATCGCTTCGATTCCGCTTTTTCTGCATTCACATTCTGCACCTCATTCGACATTATCCGATTCGAAACTACATCAATACCGAACCTCACTTTCAATTTTGAACTCCGATTTTTTTTTGGCAACAGCAAATCTTCTCACGCATGAAAATGCTGCTGCTCAATTCAACTTCTTCCAAGAAATCTTACTGATACTGATCTGAGATTTTGACTCGTCGCCGCTAGAGTTGAAACTGCGGCGTATCCTGCTCAATGAGAGCTTGTAGGCTAACGTTTCAATTCACCTCCTCAGTTTCATACAAATCGTATAACCGAGATTACTGTCGTATTCATATACGGCATCGTCAAAAGGGTTCAAAGCGAGACCGTTTCATCTTATTGATATAATGAATAGAACATGTTAGAGCCGGCAGCACAACATGATCAAACGTCACTCTCCTGTTGGAGGAGGAGACCCCAATGCATCCTCACAGATGGGACAACAGGAGCAGTATCGGAATGACGGTTTCATTAAAATCGGAGCATAATCTTATATTCATTCCGAAATGCTCCGAATGATGTTAGTGAGGCGAGAGAAATGAGAGATGGAATGCAACGCCATCATTACAATCGGAGAGAATATTCAGGCTGTGCTTCGCCTTTCACTGATTACGGATTTTCCTGATAAGTTCCCATCTGTTGGCCCTGTGCGTTTGGAAAGATAAACGTAAGCAGTTCCATGAGTGGTCAAGATGCAGGGTCGACTCACGAATCATCAGAGACCGATAACTTCATCTCCCGAAGGACGAGAGAACGGTGAAGGTTGCCGAAGGAGATCCTCCGAGAAAGCAATCAAGCATGCGGTCCGGCTGACAATGAGTCGTGTCGACGCTGCGCATAGAAGCTTCGCAAGCTCAGAGAGCACACCACACATTCTTGGGCTCATGGGTTTTCTAGCTGATGGGCTCTCTAGCTCATGGGTTTTCTAGCTCATGGGTGGTTCATGTTTTCCCGCCTCCTGTCACACTTAACATTCAGAAATTGCGAAAAGTTATTTTGTCCACCCAGCTTGGCGATATTTGCCACTGTGCGCCACCCGCCTGACAGAAAAGAATCGAATCAACCATCCCATGACCCGTTAGTCGCCGGGGTCTGTCGTGCGTTCCCACCGCGCGGAACCCTCGAGAGCGAGTTAGCCGTTAGAGTCAGGGGCTGGCGAGTTGAGGCGAGCGGCAGCTCACCAACGCCACCGCTGAATGTCGGTGGGGAATTCTTTGGATATATCTCCCGCGTCTGCTAAAGCCGCTGCTCAAGGCGCCGCGTTGGCGAGTCGGCGACGAGGGAAGAGGAGGAAAATGAGAGGACCGACCGGATCAAAACAACACTCCCAACGCGGAACTTTTTGGGTTCTTTGTCAGTATGCGCCCGCCGACTTGTGACGGAACGTAAACACGCGGGTGGCTAGTTGAGTGAAACTGATGCCGGAGCTGTTCATCGGTCTGTGATAGCTGCAGCTGGGGCAGCTGGAATCATCTCTGCCCGCGAGCGTAGCGAGGGGCACAAACAAGCAGGTGCCTGCAAGCTATCGCACCAAATGCGCGCTCAAGTCGCCGCGGTGGCGTGTTGGCGTTTTGTGGTTTAAGTCGGCGGGCGTATATTAGCAAAGTACCACTTTTTGGATTTATCCCGCGCGTCTGCTAGAGCCGCTGCTCAAGGCGCCGCGCTGGCGAGTTGGCGACGAGGGAAGAGGAGGAAAAAGGAGAGGATCGACCGAATCAAAACAACACTCCCAACGCTGCTTCACGGTTTCACCAGATACTCTTGGGTTTTCATTCGAAAAGGTCGACAATCCAGACCCGAGAATTGACAGCGACGTTACGAAGACTGGAGCACCCAGGCAACCCGAGCCGCGTGCCCATGCTGATGCAAGCCATCCATGTGAGTTTTCATTCGAGGGGATCGACAATCCAGACTCACGACAGCCCTGTCGCCTGCGCGAATCCTTTCGTTGCGCTTGAATTCTCGCGCCGCCTGGCGTCCGCCTCGCCGTGAACACGACGGCGCGCCCCCGCTGCATCTCAATCGCTCAAGTCGGCGGGGGATATATCCAAATAGAATCGGAGGGTCGAAGGCGGAGTCGAGTAGAAAGTAGACTCCGAGAAGAAGTCTGTACTCGCAAAGACAAGCTATAGAGTTGGTCATAAGGAGTTCAGATGTGCTCCGAAGCCTGATTCCACGTACACGAGAACAATTTAACGACCTCGTGACGGGACGCCAAGAAGGAGCCGGAGTGTGTTGCTCCACGCAGTAATGAGCGATGAGTGGGAGGTTGACTGAACTATTGACGGCCGGGTTATCCCCACCGTGCATAGTGTGCGAAACCTCGGTGCTCAAATCACATCTGATTTGAACTACACCGGACTTGTTCTCAGGTAAGTAAGGTCCGCCGGTTTGCTTGTCAGCTCAATTTTTCGTTGCTTCGTCATCAAGGATCCCAAAGTGTATCTAAACTTGTACAGAACTATCGTGTTGCCAAAACTTCTATATGGCAGCCCTGTGTGGCGTCCCTATTGCAAGCGGTACATGATGTTTTGGCCCCAGGACGTTTTGACCCCGGACATTTTGGCCCCGAGACGTATTGGCCCTGAGACGTTTGGGACCCAAGACATTTTGGCCCCGGATATCATCTCTAGTCCGAAGTGATCGAGCGGTTCTGTACTCACGTCCGCCGAGTTATTCTCAGCGTTGTTCTTCTCAGCCTTGAGGAACGTGCTAGTAGGTAGGCGCTTGAGTGATTGGGTTTGGCAGACCGCTCCGTGGTCTGTAAGGCGCATCCGTTGGGACTTCCGATACCGGGGTCTCCGGCGATGTTGCTAAACCCAATATCCTCGCGAAGCAGGGTGCCCGCTCGTCAGGGCGTCCGACTCGGACCCTCTGCGTCGCGTCAGCGCGTCCGACGCGGAAGCCCAGCGTGGCGGCAGCGCGTCCGACTCGGACCCTCTGCGTCGCGTCAGCGCGTCCGACTCGGAAGCCCAGCGTGGCGGCAGCGCGTCCGACTCAGATTTATCCCCAACACACAGTTTCTAATTCAAGTCCGTTTTCGTACATTCCAGGAGACCATGGCGAACCAAGCCCACGAGGCTGCGACCGAGAGTGCGGAACTCATTGTCAGCGATGGAGAGGTTGAGTCAGTCATCATCGATGAGACCGAGGGTTCCGAGCCGGAGCCAGAGCCAGAGCCGGAACCGGAGCAAGAGCAGGAGACCGAGACGGGGCCGCGGAAAAAAAGTCCACAGTCAAGTTCATCGGACCGAGGAACTATTACCGCCAAGGATGAATCCGCGGGTCTAGGAACCGGAAGCGAGAGTCCTACCGACTACGGGCGGAAACTTACCGCATCAACACTTTAGTTTCGAAAATAAATGGCTGTTAAGGCCGACCGGAAAATCAGACGTTTTGCATTCAGCTCAGCATGGTTCGGGTATAAGCTGTTAGGGTCTTAGCTCCTAGCTCCAAAGTCTCAGTTCTTAGCTCATTGCTCCAAATTTTCAGGGATTGTCTCAGGGATTTCAGGGATGTCGTCTACACCGTCCAGGGGGCTGTCATTTGGACGAAGACATCACGACAGAGTCGAATCTTGTCTTGTCTAGCTGATTGTAGCCTCCGCGTGAATAGAAGTTCAGATTGAAATGAACATTTTGGAGTGTCCTCCTCGTCTCCACATCCTCCAGGATGCTGGCATGTCGTCTACATCGTCCAGGGGACTGTCATTTTGACGGAGACATCACGACAGAGTCGAATCTTGTCTTGTCCAGCTGATTGTAGCCTCCGCGTGAATAGAAGTTCAGATTGAGATGAACATTTTTGGAGTGTCCTTCATGTTTCCACATCCTCCAGGATGCTGGCATGTCGTCTACATCGTCCAGGTGGTCCTTGATTCCATCAGCTTCCAGTTTCAGCTCTAGCGCCAAATTCTCCACCTTTCGCGCGTAGTTTTCCAGACTCTCGTTCCTTCCCTGCCGGCATCGAAACAACTGATCCATGATCAGTGCCTGCGTTCTCTTTGGGATGTATGCCTTTCGGAACCTAGCCTCAAACTGCTCGAACGTCAGCGTCGCCGCGTGGTTCCGGTGCCAACTTTTCGCGGGGCCACCCATCTTCGTGAACAGCACACTCTGCGTGAACTCATCTGTCCACTTGCCCACCTGTCCCGCCAATTTAACCCGTTTCAACCACTCCTCAGCCACTAACTCAGAGTCACCGTAAAAGCGTTCGACCGATACCGAAGTGTCAACGGATCGTTCCACAAACCTCAAAGGCTCCTTACTCTCGGAAATCGCTCCACCCGCCGTTTTATTTCCCTCTCGAATCGCAGCTGCGATGCTTTTCGCCAAATCTGCGATCATTGCCGGATCCATGCCGTATTCTCTGTGTTTCGATCGTCCTCCGGGCTCTTAGCACTCGCGAACTTGCTTCGCTCAACTTCTTCCAACGCACACTGTGTTCGCTTACTCAGGCTGAATTCTCTCCTCACCCCACTTCTGATTATGTCAGCGGCTATAGGCTGTTAGGGATTAGAGTGAGCTGAGATAGAAAACACATAAGTTCCTCACACGTACTGTCTCATGTATTAGCACTGTCTCATCTCTATTTGCTGTCAACATTCTCGTTCTCTCATGCACATGCAAGTATGTTATAGATACCATAGGATACGCCTGAGATGAAGTAAGCGCGAATAACATGCGAGCAGTCTGGGAACATATTTTGCCGCAATGTGCGAATGATCTTCTTGATCTCAAAGCGGAATGTTCCAGTGCGAACAACGACACCTTGGCTGCGGCGTGGGAATTAGGCTTCAGAGATGTGGAATCGGAGGACTTCGAAGAGTGTGTAAACTCCAAACATGAGGGATACGATAACAGGTCCCTCTTAATGATGGACAACGAAATGTCTCGCGAAGAGCCTGAAGAATCGACGCTCGATCAATTTCTCACGATTCAGAGAAAAGCTGACAATCGCTGTGAACAGATCCTCCTCACTGATTACAAATTAGATAGTTGCAAACTTGCGTCACTCAAGCGTTCAACGACGAAGCTGTTCGTCCCTACCGAGAACTCTACAAACGTCTGTCCGAGCGGAAATAATCGGATTCTGGAGCCGCGTATAAACCTCATGTTAATAAATGTAATTTCTTGTTATATCCAACCACTTTTTTTAAACTCACATAGTGCGATTTCGCATTGTGCGGACCCGAAAACCGCACCAGGCGAGGGCTTCCAGTACTCCCATCGGGCCAGAGTGATACCGTATCACCTGGACCCTGTCGTGGAGGATTGTTGATTTGATTTTATTACAACTCTTTGAGGTAGATAGAAAGATTTCTTTGATAACTACTAGAAGGCTTCCCTGGTCTACGATGAATACCTAGTAGCCCGGGGTAACCGCGAGTTTGAATCTCTTCCTCAATTCCTCCACAAAGAGGGGCGTCCAGACAACCGGCGTCCAGGGCACGTCAACCGATTTCTTGTTGACTCATGCAAGCCGAGAACTCGTTTGAGGAACGACGACTTCACACGCTCGATCTCGTTGAGGTTGGCAACAGAGAGCTTCGGCCAACAGAGAGTGATGCCGTACGAGACCGTGGGAGCGATTTTGATATCGAAAAGCTTCAACGCTGTCCTGACCGAGAGTTTTCCGATCATGGAAGACGACACGATGCCCTCGCGTGCCCGCTCCTCCACGTGCTTTGAGAAACTCACCTCCGACGAGGACAGCATCACTCCGAGTTACGAGAACGAGCTCACCAGGGATGGGCAGTAATTTCGATTTCAATTACCAATTACTAATTAATTACATTTCAATTACTAATTGACAATTGAGCCAATTACTCTGCCAAGACAAGTAATTTGTAATTCATAATTAATTACTTTCCAAAGTAATTGGCCTGGATTTTCAATTGCATTTCAATTACTTTTCAAATATTCGATATTTTCGAAGGATTGGTCAGTATTTTCAAGCCAAGAGATATTTCACGCCAGCGGCGACTTGCATGTCGGACGTGCGAGCACATTCGGCATGTTTCCTGGATGGCGACTAGACTTTGCAGCGGTTTTCAACCGCGGTTAGAAAACCGCAAAAACCGCAAAAATTTGCGGTTAATTACCCGCAAATAACCGCAACATTTGCGGTTTTCAACCGCGGTTTTTGAGCACGCAGATTTTCAAAATTTTCAGTGCATCCCAGCGCGAATCCGCCTCGTCGTTCTTCCGCTCCAGGGCGATGCGTCTTAATGAAACTAGATACGATTAGGCGCCACAAAATTCAAACTCGACATGACGCGCTCTGCCGGCCAAATGCCGACAGCTGATCCATATCCCTGACGGATTTTCGCCGCACGAGACGCGTATCATCATGCAGGAATTCGAGAAGTTTAGCAATCCCGTTACAATGTGTACCATCCATATCTTGCTCAGAGCGCTCCTCCTATCAAGTTTATTCCTTACAGTTAGTCTACAGCGATACCTTAGCAACACCCGATGCTCTCGATCGGAGGCGAGCCTGTAGCTCGATAAACCTGAGGCAAGAATTGACGCTTTTTTTGACAGGGGGCGGAAAAGGACCTCACCTTGAACAGTGCCGCCGATTTCTACAATCAATTCCGCCAACTTCGGTTCAAGCGGCGCGCGACTTCAGTGTTCTCCGTTATGTGCTGGATGAGAAACGCGCGCGCCTGAAGGCGAGCACGCTCGATGACATTTTCGTCTTACGCAATCTATATCAGTGTGAGTCAGGCGAAAAAACTGATGGTGAAGGTCTGTGATAAGTAGGGCTGGGCAAAATATGCATAAAAAATGAGGGAATATGCATGCACTATGCACGGGAAATCGGGTCAAATATGCAGTCAGATATGCACAAGATCTCTTTTAATGAGAAGGCTGGTTATAGGCCACCACAGCGTGATCCTTCAAATTTTCTAATAGGAACGATTGTTTGTTGCCTCGCAGGATCGATTTGTATTGGGAGAAGGCTCGTTCGACCTCACATGATGCGATCGGCGCAGAGAGGAACGGAGCATCTTCCGGAGTCGATTGCGTTTCACTGTCTCTTCGTTATTTACCCCCTCATGAAATCTCCCATTTGACATAGCTCAGTGAAACCGTGGTAGCCAATCACAACGGTTTTGAACTTCCTGAGAACTTCATCTAATTCCTCGCAGACAGACGCTTTCAGCCGCTCTCTGATTCGTACGTACTGCTCCACCGCTTTTATCCACTCTCACACTGCCCTCAATGATTGACTTTCACGTTTTCTCGATCGAGGAATGGATTCCTCGCTGAGAAACCGCGCAACTTTCCCTAAAATTAGGTCTCCCATGAAGAAATCAAGGAAGATATGCACGAAGATGCAAAAAACAACAAAATATGAAGAGAACAGCAGAAAATGCACATATGCACAAAAATATGGATTTCATAGAAATCCCAGCCCTAGTGATAAGAGTTAGGCCAGTGATTCTCAACGCCCCACTCTGGCCCCACCGGTGGGGCTTGAGAAATTTCTGGTGGGGCCTGGGCCCGGAGGCTGGGTCCATACTGTTAATTCCGATGGGTGATGATTAGGGCTGCAAACTCTTCGCGGCGACGCGAGAACCGCGAATTTTGGACGATTTTCGACGTTTCCCGCGGATTGTTGACGTTACCGCGATTTTTTGGGTTTTTCGCGAATTATCGGATCCTTCAACATTGGCTCTTCGGGCGAATTGACCGACTTTGCGGAGACATCTCCGCGAATTGCGAATTAACGGATGCCGCGAAATAACGGCGGTGCGAATCGACAGGACTTTACTGTACACTGTAATTCTTGTTATCACTACTTTTTCCATCCTGTCAGTCATGGTGGGGCCTGGAGATTTCCCGACGAGAAAAGTGGGGCCCGGCAGAAATATGGTTGAGAACCACTGAGTTAGGCTATTGTCAGATCAGACAATGATGACGTGAAAATCTTATAGGTGGCGAAGAAAGGCACGGTACAGGACTTGTAATAAAGCTCCGAATTGTCCGGAATCACGTTCGCATTCATTAAAGTGATGCCTCCATTGAGTTCTCAAAAAAAACTTATTTGAACGTGAAATTTCGGAAGAAAAAAATTGCGGTTAATTGCGGTTTTTAACCGCGGTTTCAGAATTCGCATTTGCAATTAACCGCAAACCGCGGTTTTCGCACATTGCGGTTTTTTGCAAAGTCTAATGGCGACTTCAAACTCCAGCTCGACGCATTCCAACTCAAGCTTCCAACAAGCTTCCCTCGCACGTGGTACTGCGCGATTAAGATGAGGTGGTTTTGTTCCCAGTGTAGTCTGCGTTCAAAGGTGAGCAGACCATGATTTATCTACAGCAAGCGGAGTGACGTCTCGCGGCGCAGTAGGCTATTCATGGTGATATTTCGAGTGAAGCAACTCTCGTTGAACATCCTTCAGGCGGAGAGCCAGCTGTTCGACGTTGTCTCCATAGTCGAACATCCCTATGAAGGAGCTAGTCGCCGCGGGTCCAAAACATCGGTGACCGCAAAATGCCTGTCTTGCTTCAGGACCCTTACAGGCTCCCTCGAGGTCACTTCGAACTTTGTGACTCATCTCAAGAGGATGCATCCAGAGAAGGTCGGAAAAATCAACGAAAGAAAGCGATCGTTCGGAGCGCCCAACGTGAAACGAGCAAGGGAAGAGGAACCAGCGGGTCAGCAAAATAAACTTGGATTCTCAAAGAGAGCGCCATTGGCCGTGCAGGAAAAAGTGGATGCAGCCATCATGAACTATGTAGTTCATTCGCTAAGTCCTTTAAGCACGGCCGAAAAGCCGGAGTTCGAGACCTTGGTGACCGAACTTGCTTCGATGCCGTCATTCAACGTCAATGTGATGTCTCGGCGCAAGATCACGAGGAAACTTGAGCAGCAGTTCGATGTCATGAAGAATGGACTTCGGAAAGACATCGCTTCCGCCGAGAACGTGTTTCTCACAGCCGACGTATGGAGCGCGCAAGGAAGAAGGGATGACTCGCCACTACTTCGATGAGAACTTGACACGTGTTCGCGTGGGCATCGCTTGCCGACGTTTCAGGGGCAGTCTTACATTCGATGCGATTGCCAATGCGATCGACACCATCTTTGACGATTACAGCATTTCAGTAGCGGAGGGTTTGTTACCGAAACAATTGCTGTCGACATCTCTCTTGCTGCCAAACTTCAGCACCGAAGAAGCATTCCGTCTGCCTGCGCACGAACGTTGCGCATCTCACACTCTATCTTTGGTTGCTGTCAAGGATACGAATCTCAAAAAATTCACAGATCCAGGCGAGGGAAGATTTGTTGAGATCTGTAGGCACTCAATGACGAAATGTATATCTCTCTGGAATCGGTTGAGCCGATCAAATCAGGCTCGTGAATTGTGTGATACGATTCTCAAGCGATGTCTCACCTTGCCGTGCCCAACGAGATGGAATTCGGTCTTCAACTCGCTCAGAGAGATGAGTTTCTGAGCTCGTATAAGGTGTGTTTGGAGCCTCTCGCGCAAACTCTAGATATCCTTCAAGGTGACGAAAAAAAGTCGTCAGAGTGCCAACTCGAGGTTGAAATTCTGAAGTACCTTGCAGATGAGAATTTCGAAATAACTAATCTTTTCAAGTATCGGAACATTCTGAAAGTTTTTAAAGCCTATAACGTTGGACTCCCCTCTCCCGCTCCAGTCGAGCGACTTTTCAGTCTTGGGGGTTTAACGCTGAGCGATCTTCGAGGCCGTCTTAGCGATTCCACTCTGGAAATGTTGGTGCTTTTCCATTACAATAACTTTAAACTTTCATAGACCTTGAATGCGCTCGAGGATTTTGTCTTCTTCGAGCTCTAAGTCCAGTTTTTTTCTCGCCGCGAAGGAAATGCGAATAAATTTGAAAGTAATTGAGGAGTAATTGAGGAGTAATTGAGGAGTAATTGAAAAGTAATTGAAAGAGTAATTGAATTAATTACTCTGAGCGAAGGTAATTGGTAATGGTAATTAAGCTCAATTTTTCTGGGGGGTAATTGCTAATTGGTAATTTCAATGGCCCAAAAATCCCGCGCATAAAGAACCCTTCAGATAGCGAACTTTTCACATAACGAACCCTTCAGATAACGAACCCGGCAGATAGCGAACCCTTCAGATAACGAACCGGGCAGATAGCGAACCCTTCAGATAACGAACCTAGCTGGCTATCTCAATGGTTCGCTATCTGCCGAGTTCGTTATCTGATGGGTTCGCTATCTGCCAGGTTCGTTATCTGGAGGGTTCGCTATCTGAGGGGTTCGTTATCTTATGGGGGTTTCGGTCGAATTTTGGGGGAAAAAAGGTTCGTTATCTGCGGGATTTTAGGGTACTTTGGAAGTAATTGTGCCCATCCCTGGAGCTCACATATTCAATGCTTGCTCCGCAGAGGCGCAACTCGTCCGCTGCTGGGACACAGCCTCCGCGTCGGAACTTCATGGCCATCGTCTTCTTCGTGTTGATGGAGAGTCCCCTTGACTCCACATATTTCTACAACGTAGCCAACGACTGCTGAAGATGGAAACGGCTCCGACTGAACAGAGTGTGATCGTCTGCATACATCAACACCTCGACGAAGGGGTGACGCGACGATATGCATGAGGGGAGGTCTGAGATCAGAGTGATAAAACACATTGGACTGAGGTTATCGCCCTGACAAGAGCCGTTGGTCTGCTCCGGGCCAGGGATCTCGGAGACACCGTCGTCAAGTATCAGAGTGTTCTTCTGCAGGATATTCACGAGCAGCCTCAGGAATTTGCCCCGGACACCTAGCGACGCCAGGCGATCCACGAGCAGTTCTCTTGATCCGGTGTCGAACGCCGAGCGGAAGTCAACAAACACACAATACAGGGCCTGCCTCGGTCGCCTCAACACCTCGTCGATCCGGTCGATGAGGATCTTGCGAGCCGACATTGTAGATCGGTCATTCCGAAACCCATGTTGCTCCTCCGGAAGCACCTATTTCGACTCGAGGAATGGCGTCAGCCGTGCAACGATCAGGGACGACAGCAGTTTGTACAGGCTGCTTTTTCTGGCGATGCCACGCCACGATCCCGGATCCATAGGGTCACCTTTACCCTTCGGGATGACCGACAACAGACAACTCCTCCAGGCGTCTGGCACGCGCCCGTCGTCGAGACACCTGTTGAGCAGCAGGACTACGTCGGACATGATAGGCGCAGCCTGCTTCAGATGCTCATAACAGATGTCGTCGCTTTGCGAGACGGCAGCCGACGGATGACGGCCGACACTTCTTCCCACGAGAAGGGGTCGCCCAGCGATCGGCACCAGGACTCGTCGATTTCGTCAAGAACCAGCTGATACTCCGGTATCATTGTGGGTATCGTGTTGACGGGATTGAGAGTGTCTCCGAAGTGCTTCATTAGCGTCGTCGGGTCGATCGGGCATGTAGACCGCCCCACTATGGGCTAAAATGGCTTTTTAGGTAGAAAAAACTTCTTTTCGCTAGTTTCGGGTTTCTTCAGTGCTGTTATCGATCAGTTATGAGTTCCAACCGCAAACCGAGCACGATTAAGCACCGCCTCCCCCCCCCCCCCCCCCCCCGACCTCCTCAGGAGGGTAATGAGGGCAACCCAGTGCAATGACTGTGCGTTATCTCGCAAACTTGCTAGATAACGATGTTTTGTATGGAATTCATCCGCTCATGGATCGAATCCCTGAACTTATGATTTTAAACAAGCTGAATCGATAGTCAAGAGCAATAGATAAGATTTGGAGCTTGACGCGACTCATGGAGTCCCCGGATCTGAATCCCCGCAACCACACGGGGAATCCACTTCAATATCCGGTTCTTCTTCCATTAATTCTATTTCGCCTCGAGACGATCACCAGGTGATAAATATCTCATGTCAGTCTGTACGTTTGAAAGATCGCGCTACAAAAACCCTTTCCAAATAAATTCCGCCGTGCCGACACGACAGAGAAGAAGTGTTAGAGAAAGTTGTGTGACTCGGCACGAGCAGCTTGACACTATCAACCCGTTTTCCATTTGGTAGTTCCGACCCAAGTTCCGTTCAGCCGAATCAACATTTTGGTGCCGTGCCAGGATTCACTCTACGACTCAACCCAGGAGCCGTGACATCCGATCCTGAGGAAGCCGAGTCTTTCCATTTCCGTTTCATCAAAGCAGGCCGACTTTCAACCCTGCAACGTGCCAGGATTCACTCTACGTCTCAATTAAGGAGCCGTGACACCCGATCCTGGAGAAAACGAGAGTGATTCCGTTCCCGTTCCATCCGTGCAGGCCGACTTCAACCCTGCAAGATGCCAGATTCGTTGTCAAAAGGCGAGAACCCAGCCGCGGTTGGCGAAAGCGCTAAATCAAGAGGAAGTTGAAGAAGCTTCGCCAGCAGCGGACGATCCGACGTAATCAATTGCGCGATGACATCGCCCGAGTCGAAAACTTGGATTCCGAAAGCCCGAGGTTCCCAGACAACTGCCGACCGGAGGTAATGCTCGCTCTTGTGAACATCGCCGTTGTGAGAGGTGTTTCGGGAACGCGCATGTTAGCCCCAGCGAGTGTCGCGGTCCCAGATCTCCTTGTGCAAAGTGTGAATCGAACGAACACTACTCTTCGATGCACCCCGAGGGGCCAGTGACAATCAGCAGTGTAGTCACGGGAGTCACGGGCGCTGCGGAAGCGGGTGACGATGCTTTGCTCTGGACGGCATCGGCGTACGTTGTGAACGCCGGACTCCGGATTCCAATCCGTGTTTTCTTCGATCCCGGCAGCACCCGCACCTTCATGCACCCGAGCTTACGCAAGATGCTCCGTGAGTCCCCAGTTGGAGCGAGGGATCTGAACCTTCAGGCGTTCGCAAGCACTCACACGATCCGAGGAGCCCAGATCTTCAATATCAGACTCGCAAGCCCGTCCGACGATAAGGAGGTTGCCGAGGTACGAGCAATGGAGTATGATTTCGGCGTTCACCCACCAAACCGCCGTCCAGCTCACGTATCTCAAGCTATC
The DNA here is from genome assembly GCA_028455905.1 of Neoseiulus californicus. Taxonomy (NCBI): domain Eukaryota; kingdom Metazoa; phylum Arthropoda; class Arachnida; order Mesostigmata; family Phytoseiidae; genus Neoseiulus; species Neoseiulus californicus. The sequence goes on from JAMQGS010000011.1 coordinate 1,358,957, forward strand.
GAGCTTTTCGATAAAGTTCATCGAATCGCCGACCGCTCATACCTCGGAGAGTGGAACGAGTCCCCGCCAGCAATTCTCATCGGAATGGACCAGATGTATAACATCATCCAGAGGTGTGAGCAGCCGAAAACCGTGACGGACGACATTGTGGCTCACCCACGCAAATTCGGATGGGTGATTGGCGGGCCAGCTATCTTCACTGGAAGTCGAGTTCAGGGCACCGTGAAGAGTGCGTGAGCTGCTTGCTGCTCTCATCGCAGTTCGCCTGGAGAATTGTTTGATCCAGCGTCTGCGTGTTCACTTTGAGAGTGTCAGTTCCTACGCGGATTCTATGCTTGCTCTCCAGTGGGCAACATAAATGAAACCCGAAATGTGGAAGATCTTGATCGCGTAGTTGTTCGGCATCGGCCCCAGTCGCCGCAATAGAATTTTCTGTAGTATCAATCGAAGTAAGTTAACTTGTTCATCCAACCCCACAGCCAGTTCGGCAGAAGTCGAGATCCGTTTTAGTTCTAGTTTGGTAGGATCCCGATGAATGTTGTCCAGGTTCAAATCTTGTGATACCGTGTACATGAAACCATTGTAAATCGGTGAAACGCCAAGCGTTTCGGGGGGTGTGATAAATATTTCATGTCAGTCTGTACGTTTGAAAGATCGCGCTACAAAAACCCTTTCCAAATAAATTCCGCCGTGCCGACACGACAGAGAAGAAGTGTTAGAGAAAGTTGTGTGACTCGGCACGAGCAGCTTGACACTATCAACCCGTTTTCTATTTGGTAGTTCCGACCCAAGTTCCGTTCAGCCGAATCAACACCAGATGCCTGCAGCGACAAACCAGCCGCATGCATTAGTTGATCGGGCTCAAAGTCGAGCAATGGAGCGATTTTTGTCCTCTTCGACTCATCACCGGAGTCCGCGGAACTTTTCCGAGGACGGCCGGTTTTGGGTGTTGTTCCGTTCGCCCTTTATTGGATTGAGAACTTCACCGGCTCTCCATCCAGCCAGCTACCACACATCTTAAAGAACTGCTCCGTTGTGCGACCTTGTCTTCTCGTATCTTGCACGAATTTTCGAGCAAATCCTACTGATCTGTAGCTTCAGGTCGGACACAGACACAATATCGGTCTTCTCGACCTGCTGTGCGGACGGCAGCATTGTCATGAGCGTTTCAGGATCCCGTCCGTGGTCCGCTTCGGTCGAAAATTCGAAAAAGCGACGTCGGGAAATGGTGGTTATGAGGCCTGCGGAAATTGCAATATCTCAGAGCGCGCACAATTGCGCGGATCGAGCCTTCTCCCCCAAGAAGTACTATGATCAGGCTAGCTTCACCTCAGATATCAAGTTGGGGTAACGTGGGGTAACTAGGTACTTCTCCAGCCCCTTGAATATTGGAGATTTTTGACAGAAAAACAGAGAAATCAACTGCCGATCAACGCGAGCCGGTCGAGGCTGAAGTTTTGTGGAGTCCATGCTGCAGAGTTCGTCAAGGAGGCCAACCTGACCAAGTTCAGGACTCGGCTGGGCGGTTTCAGACGGGCCTCAGAGACCTCCAAGGTCGGCAGACTCACTATCAAACCGGCGGGAATGTGGCAAGTGAGTCTCTCGCCCTCCCTCATTCCGTGGTCGCGGCCCCGATATTCGACACGTGAATGGGCGATGTTCGTGGCAAACACATCAATCACCGATGACCCCATCGGACCGATGAAGGTTGGAGAATCGGGTGTGGTGGCTATCCAGAAGCCTAAATCATGTAGAGTTGACACAAACTGAACAGTGCGCGAATCCTCAGGTTTATCCAATCGGGCATTAAAGTCGCCACATATAACGGTATCAGAGTCATCTGTCAGTCGATCGACACATGTTACAATCTTATCGACAAGTGTGCTGGTACGATCTGCGTTCTCAGGTCGAGCATGCGTCGCTATTATGTTCATTCGGTCTCCAAGAATCACAATACAATTGTCTTCTACATATACAGGTCTCATTGATCCGAGGCGTTGGTTGTATAGAACAGATACTTCTCCGCTTGGCCGCCCTCGACCTGTAGTGGAGACCGCCGGACACGAGATGCCGTGAAAGACTTCAAGCTCGACGGGTGGGGTCGACCACGTCTCGGTCAACACCACCACATCTATGTTATCGAATGACGATCGCGGCATGAGTCTAACGGCGGACTCACAGTTCCATCGAACTATGGAGATTTTCTCTTCGGTGCGAAGTTCTTTAACGTCTCCAGCAGCGCGTCGTAGAGCTGGACCTCGCGGGAGCTCGGCTGTTTACGCCTCGATTCTCCTCTGCTCAGGTTCCTCCTTCGCTCCCCGTTCGGCCGGGCCTTCGAACGAGATCGGGGTGCCTGAGTCTTCCCTAGTCGGGGTCCTCGCAGCCCTTGGCGGGGACGATGGTCTGGATCGAGACGCGTCGGTGTGTTCCGCTGTGTGCGCTCCATTCTCTGCCTGGTGCTCTTGGGAGTGGTCAGCACGACAGTCCGCCTCGTAACCTGGGGTGTGAGTCCCGTAGCGTCGCGCGTCGGTACGGGAGCGATTCGACTCTGCTCTGGGTGTCTCGTTGACGCGGGGTGTGGGACAGGTTCTGTCTGTCAGGCTTCTCGTTTTGACGCCTGAAAAAGACGCAGCCTGGCGTGCCAGCAGTTTAGACGTTGTTTCCAACAAAGTCGAATTGAAGAGCCCAATTCCAAAACGTAACATCTCCATTTTTTCCGAAATCGAGTTTCCTGAAGATTCTTGTAGCCATGAAAGGAGGCTACCTATCCATGTTCACGGATTTTGTCAGAAGACCCTTTTTCCTATTCTGGTTAGGGTTCGAAAATGAGGTCCGCACAGGAAACGTATGGAAGCCACAAGAGTTTTTCGCGTTTTTCACGAAACGCTAAAAATGGAAATGTTACGTTTTGGAATTGGGCTCTTCAATTGTCGCCGTACGCGTAGAGTCCCCTATGAACCATCTCGCGGCGAGCCTGCACAAGCGTGGAGGACTGTATGCTCTGTTGGGGCCAAATGATCGAAGAATCACCTTCGCATCACAAGAAAGGCGAACGAAAGTCGGTCACCAACTACCGTCCCGTGTCGAAACCGGTGGCGTAGCCGGGGTGAATTTTTGTTGCTTGAGCGTCAAGTTTCCCAAATTCAATGAGGCTAGCCTCATCCAGGTCCGGGAAGATATCATGGTAAATCTTTCGGTGTTCTGTATTCCGCCTATACGTTCACAGTATGAAACTTGAGCTAGACGCATTCGTGATTCCGTGAAGGTGATAATCCCAAACGATTTTAGTCTGCTTCGCTGCCGATACATGGAACGGACGTCAAATCGTAGTTTTCAGATATCAAACATCTGTCACCTACAACTGATGAGTTCAGACGCCTCCTGCGCCCTCCGTGGATGGCAGTCCCAGCCGTTGATGAGTGCGCTGATGTTCTTGACAGACTCCTACGAGAGGGCGATATGCAATTTTCAAGTTGAAGAATGCTGTCCTTCTTCATGTCAGCACTTGCAATGCTGACAAAAGGCACACGAGGGATGTCGAGAAACACCAGAGAGTGCATCTGCAAGCCCTCTGGAAAGAGAAACCGGGGCCGTTTCGGTCAGAGACCGTAGACTTTCTGACGTAAGGTACGTCGCGGAATGTATCCAAAAATCTGGGAAATCTCCAGAAATATGAGAAATCGGAAGGTTGACTGTGAGGTACGAAACACAGTTGGAAAGCTGCGGTCAGTTTGGGTTGAAGGCACAAATCTTAGCTTTTCACTGTACTGAGTATTGACTGGCTTCCGTTATTGTGACTTCCGGTAAGAATCAATGGCTAGCGCCCGGTAAGACGTAGGGGAGGGGACCCGCATATGGGACAGTGCCCTAATATGGGACACTCCAGATTTCCATGAGCAACATGTAATTCTGAGGAAACGTTAACATGAATGGATGCACGTTGGGTCGCCAAACAAATATCACGGACCGGCCTTGGAGTTCATTGGTTTTTCCGGACTCGGTGGCTTGAACACTGTAACTCGACGGTTCGAGTTTTCTGAGTAGCACCACGAGACAAGGGACTCGTGTTGAGGAACTTGGGCCAGGACTCCGACTAAGTCATCCTCGGAGGCATATTGAGCTCGGAGGAAGTTCACCACATCTCCGTAATTCACTGACACTAGCTTCTGAGAGTTGTCCCATATTGGGAACCCTCTCTTCTTCCAAACATTCTTTGAGTCAATGATCGATCGCGATTCTTGGAAACTAAGGAAGCTGTAGCGAACCTGCTTGTAGTGCCTGCTTGTAGTTCTATGAACGGAGATTTGTGTTACCATGCCAGATTCCAAGAGTCGTCTACCGTTTGAAGACGCCATCGATTCTAGAAATGGTGTCCCATATTCGGGTCCCCTCCCCTGCCTTCCGTCAAAATTATTAAAGAGCAATGCTCGATTTCTATTTTAGATTTTTTCTCCTGCATTTATTGCTAAGCGCCGGATCACCGAGACGCTCACAAGGGACTTCAGCGCGTCCTTTAGCGCGGCTACCTGTTGGCTTTCTGCTGTTCCTCCCTCTCTCGCTCCTCCCGCCGCCTTTGCTCCTCCTCCTCTTGACGTGCCAGCTCCTCCTCCAATTGCCGGGCGATCTCGCTAGCTTCTTCGTCAGCTGTTGGAGGCATTTTACCGTCTCCTCTCAGAACCGGCTTATCATTCTCGTCGTTGTGAGCTTCTTCTGGGCGCTTGGGCTGCATACCTTCGTCGCTTCGTTCCTCACGATGGTTGACTCGATTTTGCTGACTGTGCGATGTCAGCAGTCCAACTGATGACCCAAAAAGACCTCGATTTTTCCGCTGACTTTCGAGAGGAAACCTCGGATCAAGTCACAAAAGGAGCTCACGGAAAAGAAGGTCCTTCTCGCACGTATTGAGAGGAAATAAAAGGATGGAACAGATGAACGGCTTGACGCTCGCACGAATGCCATTGTATCCTTGTTATCATTCAATTCTCGCTTGCAAAGAAGTGTCACAGTTAGAAATGATGGATGTGGCTAGGAAAGCGAAGCGCGGAGAAAGAAGAGAGAACGAGACTTTCGAGCTCATAGCAGACGACTGACGAGTACTCAATAGTTGAGTGTGAGTGAAGGATCTGAAGGTCGGTCCCCATCGAAGTTACGATTGGAGAAAGATTGGGGGAAGAATAAGCTGTGGACCTGAATGTCAACGAGGCTCGTGAAGAAGGCTGAGAAACTCATCATTGAAAGCCCCACAAAGCCTTCTTAAAGAAGTCATACGTCGGAATGGAGATGCTCGGCGGAGAATTGGAGCCCTGTATATAAGGGGTCTGCACAGGGTGGTACCACAATCGGGTCTTCGGGTTTTTCCCGTGGAAAAGAGGGCTTTTCTGGGTAAAGAGGTCGACGAAGACCCCTTTCGGAACTCAAAATGGCGCGGAATGAGTCTCTCAGCCGTCGTCGGAATCCTCCTTTTCCACGAGCATTGGCGCTCAGAACGCTCGTTCTCGCGATTTCCTTCGGAAAACTCCCCAAGGAACCAACTCAGATCGTAAGATCTCGTGATTTCGGGCGTGAAAGTTCTCGCAGTCTTCTTCGGAAAATAGCTCATTCCTGGAAAAAAGAGAGATTTGGGGAAAAATCGATGCTTCCAATAGAAGTCAAAGGGAGGTCCACGCTAAGCGAACGAATCCTTATTTTACGTGTATTCTCTCTACAGTAGAGACGCGAATAGAATGCTCCCAGACTTGGCAACGGTGTTTCTTCTTCAATCTTGTGCTAGTTAAACCAGAGCCTTTGAATTCTTAGGGGATTGCTGCACCCTTTCCTTCGAAGAGAGAGCAATCATGCTAGCGGTTATTTCGGATGCGATGGAAACGCGACTCTGGCGTGCCTCGAGTTGAGTAAATGTCGCAGCGACGAACCTTCTGACGTGGTTCGACCATCCTCCCGACGAGCTTCCCACTTTCAGACCGCCTGGATCCTTCTGAGTTGGGCGAGGTATCCGCTCGCTATCGAAAAGTACGAAAGAGCGGAATATGCACTCTGAATCCTTGTTCGATGCTCGAGACTAGCGGTGGGAAGTCTGCGTCCAGTCTGCGTCTAGTCGGTGGGAAGTCTGCGCCAATCGAACGATCTTTCATCACGCGCCAGTGTTCCCTCATTGTCAGTCCTCTGCTCCTCTTTCATTGCGTTGGAGCATAATTAAGTACGCAGAAATCGTAGCAATTGAAGGTCGACTGACATTCTCCTGGCAAGCATACTATTCGCAAACACGGATGTGCGGACACAGTTTGAAATCAGCCTTATCTGCCTCTGCGACGAATTCAATCGTCCATAGACGCTCTCGTCGGAAGTTTGTCTGACCGAAACTATCGAAATTCTCGAGGAGAGGGCCTTTCCCTTGAAGAGAGTACCAGTGTCTTCGGGAGCTTGCTTCTTGACCTTCAGGGGACCCGAGGCTTTCTCGATGAGCAAGTACCCCGGAAGTGCGAAATGGTTTTTTCTCGAAACCCTGACCACGATCATTTGAAGAAGGTGGCAAACATACTAAACGTGCAACGTCTCTCGCGTATGTTTGGCTCGGGGAAATCCGCGAATCAGCGTCTGTATCCAAGCGGGACCTATATTTGGTCCTTGTTGACAACGGTGTTTGCCCGGGCCCCCACTTTAGGAACCCCTGTTCTAGACAGAGGGCCATAAATGCCTGAAAATGCCTATTCCGGGATTTTTCGCAACATTTTGCCTATTTCTATTTTCCTTCAGGCATTTTGCTTTTTCCGGTTCTTTGCATTACGTTCGGGTGGGTTTTGCTTCGCTGCCTCGATGCTCATAGGGAGCGTTCGAAGGAATATCCAGGCCGAGTTGCCTGAGACCCGAATCTCGGTAAAAGCGGGAATCAAGTGATTCCGAACTCGTTGGATACTGAACTTTGGTGATTCTTGAGCAACAATAAAGCGGGGGTCTCGAATTGTTGAGCATCGTTGCAGTAAGCCTGTCGAGGGAGGACCAGGACAGTTGATCAAGGAAAAGATGAAGCACGTCGTAGAAAACAACGCGGGCTACAAAACCATGCTTCAGATTGAAGAAGCGCTCCGAGGAAGATGCGTCGACGATGATCTTTCAGATCTTTCGGCTGCTGACATCTCGTCAATGATGTACGCACCCTTGGTCAGTGTGGATGTTGAAAGATCTTTCTCACGCTACTCTTCACTCTCTACTCTCAGACCGACGGTACAGTCTGACAGCAGAACACCTCAAATTTCCAGTTTTCAGCGCCTTTTTCCAAAGTTTTTAGCGCCTGAACTTCCAAGCTCTAGTGAGAAGACTGCGCGCGCGCGAGCCGCGGCGGTTGTTCAGCGTGTTACAATGAGCGAGGAGATCTGGCCGCTCACAATCAAGATGGGGCTGAGGAAGCGCAGATGGAGTTTTGTGCCAGTGAAGGCTCATTCCAAAAGTTCAAGAACCGCGGGGGTCTCCATAACCTGCGTCTGCAATGTGAAGCTGCAAGTGCCAATGAAGCTGCTTCCAAATCGTATCCGGGGAGAATGCGAAATATACTCGATGAAGGTGGTTACAACGACGCACAGACTTTGAATGCTGATGAGACGGCTCTTTTTTTGAAGAACTACCCATCACGGACATTTCCCGTCGGCGATCGAAGCTCGGCAAATGATCACAAAATTCTGAAAGATCGTCTCACGCTGCTACTTGATAGAAACGCGGCCGAACAAACTCAAGCCTCCGCTCATATATCGCTCGCGAAACCCGAGAGATCTCAAACACTTTCAGAAGGAATCATTGCCGGTGATCTGGCGCTCCAATCCAGAAGCATGGATGACGAGAGACTTGTTTCGAGACTGGTTTTCAAACCACTTTCGCCCCGCCACCCAAGAATAGTGTGAGCAGAAAGGACTAGAGTTAAAACTTTTGATTCTCACCGCAAGTGAGGCACGGCTCTGTCAGCTTCGTGTCAGCCGGAGACGAAGAGGCTGAAGAAGGACAGCCTCATTCGGCCTAATCCGGTCTGCCGTCGAGAGACCCTCACGGTCTCTCGACGGCAGACCTCAACCTAGACCAAAGCATGGCATAGAACAGCCAAACCGAATTCCGATTGTCAAGTAACTAATTGTCAAGTCTCGATCCGAACGAATGAAATCAATGGTAGCGCCATCGGTCGGCGCAGGCGCAGTTAGGAGCGCAGTCGGGAGTTTGGGTTGGGGGCACAAATCTTAACTTTTCACTTGACTGAGTATTGACTGGCTTTCGTTATTGTGACTTCCGGTAAGAATCGATGGCTAGCGCCCGGTAAGACGTAGGGGAGGGGACCCGAATATGGGACAGTGCCCTAATATGGGACACTCCAGATTTCCATGAGCAACATGTAATTCTGAGGAAACGTTAACATGAATGGATGCACGTTGGGTCGCCAAACAAATATCACGGAGCGGCCTTGGAGTTCATTGGTTTTTCCGGACTCGGTGGCTTGAACACTGTAACTCGACGGTTCGAGTTTTCTGACTAGCACCACGAGACAAGGAACTCGTGTTGAGGAACTTGGGCCAGGACTCCGACTGAGTTATCCCTCGGAGGAATATTGAGCTCGGAGAAAGTTCACCACATCTCCGTAATTCACTGACACTAGCTTCTGAGAGCTGTCCCATATTGAGAACCCTTTTTTCTTCCAAACATTCTTCGAGTCAATGATCGATCGCGATTCATGGAAACTAAGGAAGCTGTAGCGAACCTGCAAGTGCCTGCTTGTAGTCCTATGAACGGAGATTTGTGTTACCATGCCAGATTCCAAGAGTCGTCTACCGTTTGAAGACGCCATCGATTCTAGAAATGGTGTCCCATATTCGGGTCCCCTCCCCCACCTTCCGTCAAAATTATTAAAGAGCAATGCTCGATTTCTATTTTAGATTTTTTCTCCTGCATTTATTGGTGAGCGCCGGATCACCGTGACGCTCACAAGGGACTTCAGCGCGTCCTTTAGCGCGGCTACCTGTTGGCTTTCTGCTGTTCCTCCCGCCGCCTTCGCTCCTCCTCCTCTTGGCGTGCACGCTCCTCCTCCAATTGCCGGACGATCTCTCTTCGCGGGCCAGCGTCTTCTTGAGCTTTTGGAGGCGCTTTACCCTCTCCTCTCAGAACCGGCTTCTCATTCCCGTCGTTGTGAGCTTCTTCTGGGCGCTTGGGCTGCATATCTTCGTCGCTTCGTTCCTCGCGGTGGTTGAATCGATATTGCTGACCTTGCGATATCAGCTGTCCAATTTATACCCAAAAAGACCTCGATTTTTCCGCTGACTTTCGAGAGGAAACCTCGGATCAAGTCACGAAAGAAGGTCCTGCTCGCACGCATTGAGAGGAAATAAAAGGATGGAACAGATGAACGGCTGGACGCTCGCACGAATGCCAATGTATCCTTGTCATCATTCAATTCTCGCTTGCAAAGAAGTGTCGCAGTTAGAAATGATGGATGTGGCTAGGAAAGCGAAGCGCGGAGAAATAAGGGAGAATGAGACTCTCGAGCTCATAGCAGACGAGTGACGAGGACTCAATAGTTGAGTGTGAGTGAAGGATCTGAAGGTCGGTCCCCATCGAAGTTATGATTGGAGAAAGATTGAGGGAAGAATAAGCTGTGGACCCGAATGACAACGAGGCTCGTGAAGAAGGCCAAGAAACTCATCATTGAAAGCCCCACGGAGCCTTCTAAAAGAAGTCATAAGTCGGAATGGAGATGCTCGGTGGAGAATTGGAGCCTTGTATAGAAGGGGTCTGCACAGGGTAGTACCACAGTCGGGTTTTCGGGTTTTTCTCGTAAGAAAGAGGGCTTTTCTGGGTAAAAAGGTGTTCGGAGCTCAAAATGGTCTGAAATGAGCCTCTCAGCCGTCGTCGGAATCCTCCTTTTCCACGAGCTTTGGCGCTCAGAACCCTCGTTCTCGCGATTTCCTTAGGAGAACTCCTCAAGGAACCAACTCAGATCGTAAGATCTCGTGATTTTGGGCCTAAAAGTTTTCGCAGTCTTCTTCGGAAAATAGCTCATTCCTGGAAAAAAGAGAGATTTGGGGAAAAAATCGATGCTTCCAATGGAAGTCAGAGGGAGGTCAACGCTAAGCGAACGAATCCTTATTACGTGTATTCTCTCTACAGCAGAGACGCGAATAGAATTCCACAGACTTGGCAACGGTGTTTCTTCTTCAATCTTGTGCTAGTACAACCAGAGCCTTTGAATTCTTAGGGGATTGCTGCACCCTTTCCTTCGAAGAGAGAGCAATCACGCTAGCGGTTATTTCGGATGCGATGAAAACGCGACTCTGGCGTGCCTCGAGTTGAGTAAATGTCGCAGCGACGGACCTTCTGACGTGATTCGACCATCCTTTCGACGAGCTTCGCACTTTCAGACCGCCTGGATCCTTCTGAGTTGGGCGAGGTATCCGATCGCTATCGAAAAGTACGAAAGAGCGGAATATGCACTCCGAATCCTCACTCGATGCTCGAGACTAGCGGTGGGAAGTCTGCGTCTAGTCGGCGTCTAGTCGGTGGGAAGTCTGCGCCAATCGAACGGTTCTTCATCACGCGCCAGTGTTCCCTCATTGTCAGTCCTCTGCTCCTCTCTCATTGCGCTTCTTTCCATCAGTCACAAGAACACAGTTTTCCGAGAGAAACTAGACTTTGAAAACCATGATTCGGCCCGCCGGACAACCGGGACGAGGCTTCGATGTTTATCCTCTTCAGGCAAGAAGAATGTCGCTCGAAATTGATAATGGAACAGATAGAATCGACCGTGTGACAACAATTCAGGAATCGAAACCAGCTCGAGACAGGGGAAGAAATCAAGCTACTCAACTTAAAAATTCGTCCCTCGCACCACGATACAGGCGCGGAAGCACTTGGTAACACGCCCGGACTTTTATGCAGAATGCATAAAATGCATGAAAATGCATATTCCGGGGTTTACCGGCCCATTTTGCACGAATCAGACGTTCGAGCATAACTACGCAAAAATCGTAGCAAGAAGAATCGTTGAAGAAGATGGCAAACATACGTAACGTGTAACGTCTCTCGCGTATGCTACACAGCCATGACCGACTAGGCTGGTATCGAAAAACATGTGGAGTTCTATCTCTGCACTGCCCGGAGATCGCCGCCCCCACAACATTCTAGGCACTCGTGATTCGCTGATATCTGCCAGTCTTGCCGTAGTTTCTTCATATTCTTCTAGATCGGCGTCCGTCAGTGCCGTGTGCCAGTCTAGCTTCTTCCGCCAATCCTTTTGCAATAGATGTTTGAATCCCAAAACGATCGGTGCCGCGATGCCAATGAGATCGAATATTTGGCTAAAACCATTTGGGAGAGCTCGCTCCTAAGGTGTGCCCGATTGGAAAAACGCGATAGTTTTCGTCACATCGACATGCAAGGCATCGTTTCACTGGCTCCACCTCGCTCCCAAAAATCGATAATGCCACGAATAACGCCATAATGTCGTCGACGTAGTAGTATCTCTTCACGAACTCGAGAAGTTTCTTCTGCTCCGGTTTTCGAGCGATTTCGTTGTCCAAGTGACGGCGAATGCCGGCACAATGCAAAAACGGGGCTGAAACGAACCCGAAGATGACACGACAAGACTGAAATTCTCTGAGCTTTGCTCTTGGGTTGCTACCGATTCCTAATGGCCATGAAGACCGTGAGAACTTTCGATGCTCGGGTTTGATTTCGAAGTGCAAGTATGCTCTCTCGATGGCCACCGTTACGACTATGGGCAACTGTCGAAATCAAAGGACAACGCTCACTTTGTCGGCATTCAAATTTTCTCCTTGATGCGTAGTTTAGCCCTGCAGAATCCCTTGATTCTGAAAGGAAGAAAGAAAGAATAAGTCATATGCTTCAGTTATCGACTTGTTTGACCAACAAGCGCAGCAGCAGCCACAACGGAAAGTTGAGCGTGTTGGCCTTGTCGAGGAACTTTGCGGAGCGAACATTCCGCTCTATTTCCTCGACCGCCCCCCCCCCCCTCAAAGCCTGGATGGAAGCGAATTTGAAAAACATAGGCGTGCTCCCAACTTCAGCCCACCTGCGGCGAACCATTCTTCCGAAAGTTTTTGAGAATTTTAGGAACTTACTGAAATTATGTTCACCAAACAATCAAATCCAAACAAGATTAGAATTGGTTTGATTGTATGTCGGGGGAAAAAACCCTAGAACGATACCGGAATTTCAAAAAAGTTCCAGAGACTATGGAACACCTCTGCGACAACACGGAAGGCTGGCAAATGCTCGAGCGGGATGTTCACAGACCAGATAATACAGGTCGCGTTACAAAAACATCGGAGCGATATGCCCGAAATGCGGAAGAGAGGAAGAGACTCTCGAACATGTAATCCTATGATGCAAGTAATCTGCGGATGTTTAGGGCATGATAACAAAAAGGATTGCACTACACGAAAACAGCACTCGAAGATGATTCTCCATTTAGAAGGCTTTGCGAAGAAGACGCGTGTCTTGCACGAGGCTTCGAACAACATCCGGCAGCGATGGGTGAACCAATCGCTCTTCCGCCAACTCCGGTCATGACTCGCTGGAATTCATGGTTTTGTGCGGCGCTCTACCACAAGTCCCATCTTGAAGACTACGTAGATTTATCAATCATCGAAGCGGCGCTGAGCGGCAGCGCGAATCCCCCGAAGATTATTCTCTTGAGCATGTCCATCAAGATCGGGAATGACCTCAAATGCTTGAGGAAGTATGCTCCGCACCTGATGGAAGTTCTCAGAGGGTTTGAGAGTGAAGACGTGAAATCCCATCTTGTTGTGAAGGATCTCAACATTGATTGATTGATTGATTGATATTTATTGACCATTATCTTATCGTATTCACATCTTCAATATGATAAGATACCCTAAATAAGGGGCGATGTCTCAGCTGGTCCATGCGGCATTCTTTCTTGCGCTCCTTTTTCGGTGCTGTTGTTCTCCCACTCTTCCAGCATTCGCTTCGTGTGGAGAATCATCTTCGGGGTGGAGTCTTCGTGTAGTCCAATCCTTTTTCTTATCATGCCCTCCGCATCCGCAGGTTTCTCGCATTCTAGGATTACATGTTCGAGAGTCTCTTCCTCTCTGCCGCATTTCGGGCATGTCGCTTCGATGTTTTTGTAACGCGACCTGTATTTTCTGGTCTGTAAACATCCCGCTCGAGCATTTGCCAGCAGGCGACTGCCTCTCGTGTTGTCGTATAGGTGTTCGATATTCCCTCGAACTTTTTTGAAATTCCGGTATCGTTCTAGGGTTTTCTTCCCCGACATACCATCAAACCAATTCTCATCTTGTTTCGATTTGATTGTTTCGTGAACATACTTTTTGTACATTCCTAGAGTTCTCCGCGCTGTCTCGCTCGGCATTTCCCTTAAGTCTACACACCCGAAGTATTTTTTCAATTCCGTGCCCCTCTTCAAGAGCCGGGTGGGTGCCTTTGCCATCCTTATCATCGTAAGAATTGCTTTCGGCCATCTGAGCTCGCTCATTTCGCTTACTCTCGCCAAGTAAGTGAGTTTGCTCTTTCCTTCCCTTGCTTCGAAAGTCGACCACCCTAGCTCTCCGTCTATGAATTCGACGGCGATATTCGAGTTGGGTTGTCCTAGTGCCCACCTCCCAGCTTCTCGCTGGAGGTTCTCGAGTCTCTTTCGAAGCTTACTCGACATTGTGGTGACTAGGGTTTGCAAAAGCCCGCATTTTCGGGACCGCAAGCCCGCGGGTACCCGCAACTACAACTCCAGGACCGCGGGCTCAAGCCCGCGGGTATTAACCGCAGGGTTAACTATCATAACCATAACTATTCGATTAACTATTATTGAACGCCGCTAACTATTAATAATAGTTAAGGTTCTCGGAGCGGGCCCCACGAAGCCCGCAACAAAGACAAAGCCCGCTTCTTGTATGACATTTCTGGCCGTGCGGGCTTTTTTGAGCCCGCGGTCTTCTGGGTCGAGAACTAAACCCGCGGTCTTCCGACCAGCGGGCTCGAGCCCGCGCTCTTTCGGGCCGCGGGCCTGGGACCGGCGGGCCTGAGCCCGTGGTTTCCAATAGCGGTCTTTCCACTGCGGTTCCCCGCTGAAATTATGAACCGCGGGCTTGCGGTCCTGGATTTGCAGGCTTTTGCAAACCCTAGTGGTGACTGCATTCGCATATGTCAGTGCTGGCACTGCCGTGCTTTTCCACTGTATCCTTGTCACCTGAAACCGATTGAATTTCCACAGAGATTCGGCGTGCATCTGTCTGAGCACTTTCTCCGCTTTGGTTTCCCAAATTTTCTCTTGTTCCTCGAGGTAGTTGTGTGCGTTGCACAGAGTGATTCCTAAATACTTATAGGAATTTAACACCGGTAGAGTTCTGTTCTGAATACTGAACGGTCTCTCTCGGTCTGCGCATGGAGCGAATTCCACTACTGCGCTCTTCTCAGGGTTGAACTGGAGCTGCATCTCATCTCCAAACTCTGACACTACCTGGAGGAGTTTTTCCATGCTCGCCGAATGGCTTGAAGTTTACGAGGCCTCTGCACGTAACTCGATCAGGTGACGAGCCCTAAAGCGATTCCGTGGGAAACTGCGAGCATACATGTCAGAGTACAGTCATACCTCGGTTAACGAATTCAATCCGTTCCTCGAAACCGTTCGTCAACCGAAACAGGACCCCAGTTTCGAGCTGGATATCAGCAAGAACATGCGCCCCATCCCAAGCCTGCTTCGGAATGAGAGCAAGAAATGATTTGGTAAGGATTGCGAGCTGATCTCGTGCCGTTTCCTGTATGATTCTCGTTGGAAGTGAATGACCTCAGTTGCCGCACAGCGTTATTCTGAGAGCTCGAATCGACGCAATTCGGTGGGAGGAAATATCGAGCACATATACGACAATACGAGAGGCCGGAAGTCGCCTGCTGGCAAACGCCGAAGCGGGATGTTTACAGACCAGGAAATATCAGTCGAAGTATATAAACATCGACACGACCTGCCTGAAATGCGGCCTTGAAACGGAAACTCTCGAACACGTGATCCTACAGTGCAGGGATCCGACAGACGCGGGAGAGACGATCAAAAAGATGATCGGCGTCCACTGCGACGGCACGCCAAGAATGATATGTGACACCAAGAAGTTGCTCGAGGAGTGGGGAAACGACAGCCACAGCCATCGCGATTGGAAACACCGGAGCCGCAACGATCATTCGAACCATCGCCCCTTATCCCTTAGATAAGGGGCGATGGTTCGAATGATATCCATCCATCCATCCAATGAGCGAGAGATTCGAGTCAACATCAACGATGAGCTCCGTCCGGTCTCAGAGTCGTTTCGACATGGGCCAGCAAACCCGCGATTTCACGGTGTTATTCTACGAGCTATCGGCCGACGTCTTCGAGAAAAAAGTTCGTTACCCGAGACCGAGTTCGTTGACTGCAAATTTTTCACGGATTACTGTGATCGTTAACCGAGACATTCGTTAACCGAGGTATGACTGTACTCGACCGCCAGTTTTCGACAGCCAGCATCCACGTTCCCGATCGCCTGTCAGACCTTCAAGTACGTTCGAAATACGACAGTAGCTTCTGAACTCGTATTTGAGAATATGCCCTGGTTCGGAGAAGACGACTCCGCGTTGCACGGACCTGCCGCGGCCGAATGGCGGAAAGCCCCTCAAACGGGGCCCTGGCGCCAATGCCACCGTCCGCGACATGCCGAATCTGTTGTGCGGCGACCAAGGTCCGTATTTGGTCTTGCAGAAATGGTCATGTGTTACGCGAGACCTGCAAGCAGCGCACCGAAGAATGCCCGGAGTGTCGAGCATCATGGTCGGGGGCGGTGCGCGGGTTCGCGCTCGAGCGAATGGCGGCGCGGCGCTTCTCGAGATGGAGTGCGTTAACGCGGGGCGCGGATGCACTGTGGGGATGAAACTTGCGGACTTCTTCGGACACGAGTTCACGTGCGGATGGCGGGAAGAGGCGTATCCCGCGAAGCACCAGGGCCGCTGCCCGTGGAAGGGTGCTCGCATTCGGCTCAAGGAGCATCTCCGGGAACAACACAGTGACATGCTCATCGGTCGCGGAGAAAGGATCGACCTTTTTTTTTTAGATTTTGATATTAAATAGTTGTTTATTTCTGGCTTTCAAGTCATTCGCAGATCAGTATAGTATTACAGGGAATGCAGAAGAGGCGGACTGTATCTCGTCGAGATAGTGGGGTCCAGCTTTTTCTTCTAGGACGGTGTGAGGGATATTCTTTTCTTGGTTCTCTTAGGTTTCGCCTTAAAAGTAGTTCAGTCTGTCGTTGTTAGTATTGGCGAGGTGATTCTTTAGTCGCTTCTTGAAAAGGGTCGTTGAGTTGGTGGTTCTTATGTCTTGTGGTAGGTTGTTCCATATTCTCGCCCCTTTCACATATGCAGAGTTTCTTCCTGTCATTGTCCTTCTCGCTTCAATGTTCATGATGCGGTTGTCTTTCGCTCTCGTTGATCTTCTCACTCCTTGCAGATCGAAATTCAGGATTTTCGGACCCTGGTTTGTGATCTGTTGGTGAAGAAATGTGCTTGAACAGTATGTCAGTGTCAGGGGAAGGGGCAGGATTCCGCTTATTTTCGGAGTTCTCCGCGATGAGCTCGAAGAGTGGGGAATCCACCTGGTTGTCCAGGTGGAGGACGGCGTAGATGATTTCGAGAGCCGGATTCGGGTGGAGACCCCTGGAGCCCGGGTCCGGTGGGAAGAACGAGCCCCAGAGGTCGATGAGGCAGCTGCCGACCTTGCCGACAATGTTTATTAATCAATGATAATGAATGTCATGGTTAGTATGTGAGCTTGGCCCTTCGCAGTTACTGGTAGGTAGGAGCAGGTTAGCTCAGGAATTAGCCACGATGCCAGGAGGCTGTCGAGGGTAGCGGTGGTCGAATGTGAGCGCCCAAGAGATGTTCGCTGGTCAGGGCTGCATGGTCGCGGCCCCTGTGGAAGAACGGGGGTGCTTCCTCGATTCGGAAACTTGGGAGTTGAGCCATTGGCAGCCACGCTGGCTTGCTGTGGAATATTTTGCATGTTGGGCAAGCCGCGAGGAGCCGCATAGTGGGTTTCCGTGCGTGAATCACGAGGGAATCTTGCCGCTAGATGAGCAGCGTTGCTGCAATCCCACCGCAATGGAAGTTCCTGAGCTTGTGAACTTTTTTGATCACCAGTTCCGTGAGGTTGCTGCTTGGCGGTAGGATGATTGGAAATTCTTGATTCGTTGTTAGGTATTTAGACCGCACGAGCCTAGATCGACATCTTAGCAGTCCTTCGGCGTCGATGAATGCGTTATTTTGGAAGAGAATGCTCGATTTGTATAGGTTTTCGCCTCGAGATTTGACTTCCTCTGGGAATTACGTTTCCTGGATTAGGCGGAGCAGATCCAATCTAGCTGCGGCTATCTCTGCCGCGTTTACGTGCATCGACGGTTGTTGCTCGCAGGGTTTGCTTCCGGATCCTGATTCGATTGATTGACTTCTAGTTTTTCAAGCGAATTATGAATGCTCAGAATCGGACGGCTCTCAAGAAAGAAGAAAGACGGTTTTCGAGGAATATCTCGCTCGGAAATGCGCCGATGTTCATGCAAGTTGAAACTGTGGCTCTCCTTCCCGCTTCGAATTCCGTGGCGTGACATTCGAGAGGATGTTTTTCTGAATCCAGTCGATCCTTTGCTAAGAGCCACTGGGGCCCCTGGAGCTAGAGTTTCCTTTCCTCCGGTGTCGGGTGTCGATGCCGCGAGATGGAATGTCCGCGCTGTAGAATTTGGATTTGAGAAAATTCCAGCTCGCTCCTTTCATCAGAGCAAGAATCCTGCGTATGCGGTTCGCAAAGTAAGCTTTCCATCTTCCTGGCTCTGAGTCTAACCACGCCAGGACGCTGGAACTGTCGGTTTACAGGTGATATGACTTCATTTCGAGTTGCAGGCATTTGAGCGTATCCGACGAATTCGCTGCTAGGACGCTCCCTGAGAGCTCGAGGCGGCATGTGCTTATTGCTCTTACTGGCGCAACCTTTGCTTTTGCCATCACGAAATAAACTCCAAGTCTCATTTTGCGAGCCGTTTCTTGAATATAGGCGACGTTTCCGTAAGCAGCGAGGCTGGCGTCGCAGAAGATGTGTAGCTGTCCATCCACAACCTCTGCGACGGCGGAGCTCAAGCTCCAACGTCTTTCAAACTTGGAGCACAAAACAAAAGCCTTGCAAACAAACGTTGAAAACCTAACGCTCCGCCACTAGATCTCTGTACTCACTGCTCGAACCACAAAACCTAGTCGACGGTACCACCCCGTATGGGAATACGGATTCCCCCAATCGCCACGAAAGCAACATCACCCTCCAACCTTATCAAAAACGCCTAACAATTTCTCAACCCACAATCTCAAATCAAAGCAACACTCACCCCTCGATACCTCCCTAACAGATGACAACGAGCTAACCGAAGCTAAACACAGGAAACCGTCTACTCATTCATCGACTCCAACGCCCCGCAACATCACACAAAAAGCACACCGATTTCACCTCACAACTCGAATTCATTTACATCACGCACAACATGCGCGATGATTCTGTCACCATCAATGTTAGCGACGTAAACCCCTGGATGGCCTTCCGAGACCATATATACATTCCCGAGCCGTGATGTACTCATACGTTCACTAACAATGCAATGGATTCGCAGCTCCAAGAACATACGAGCAATTCGTTGCTTCCTAGAGGCAAGAACATGGACAGTCATCGGAAAGTCCTCCTCATCGAAATCCGTCCGATGACAGAAGTTGCAATCGACGGTGCAACCGATTCTTCTGATATCCGCTTCGAGAAGCAAGGCGTGTGGAGCCATCTGATGAACTTCAAACGAAGCCACAATCTTAGCTAACGTCAGGCACAATCAATCAGAAAGAACAAATCGACAAAACTCATCAAAAACCCACCATGGATCGTTACGGCAAAGCGCAAAATTTTCCAACTTGACCAATGCGACGTAGTACCTGATCCCAATCGCGTAAAAATGAGCAGCAAAAAGAAAAGAAGTACGCATCGACTGGTTCGAAACCAACGGCCAGGCGCCCAGTGACTCCAACACATTTTGAACCTAAGGCGCAAAACGGAAGCCTCGAAAAAAGACGTTGGCAACCTAACGCTCCGCAACTAGATCCCAATACTCGCAACTCGAAACGCTCAACGGAACACCAATACATACAAGGAAGTCACAAGAGAAAAAAACGACTGCGAGTCGTGCTTCAAACAACTCTAACTGACAGAGCCATCCTTACAACACCCCGCTGTCTCGGAGTTTATACCTTATACCTATGAGAGCGCGTGGAGTTTCCCTCAATTCACAATTAGAAACGTCCACTGAAAGTTCTCAGACATCTCGGGAGCGTCGACTTAACGCCCCAACAGAGGCCATCGTAGGATAACATGGTTTGGTTAAATGAGGTGAGACGAAACTGTCACCATACAATCCGTCAGACGGAATCAGCTTTTGAGGACACAAACAATGTAACGCTAACCACCTGTCGCATAAGAATTCATACGTCTTCTGGTGTAGCCAAGCCACAGAAATCCCGCCAATACAGAGCGACCTGAGCACCATTCGCGAGCTCCACGGTTAAGAACCGAACACCGGCGTGGATCTTATCGCGATAATCTTCGAAGTGGGGCCCATACAGTTCATACACTGTCAAGACGGGAAGTCCCGAAAAAAAAATCCCAGGTATGTATTCACTAAAGTGAATTCAAGAACGGAGGATTCCGGATTCCGTGGTCAGATCGGGAATATGCGCTAACCCTGTGCGATACTTTTCCCCTAGCAAATACGGGTCAGAGCTATGAGAGTTTCACAGTCACCCCCAACACGAGACGAACACATGCATAACTTCGTCGTCTTTGAACGCGGCGCGTAAGACGCGCCACGCAGAACGCGCGGTAGAGACAGCAACAAATATGGGGAAAGGGAACAGTTCGAAATCACATCACTTCCGTAAGAAACCCCGTCACCTCGACGCGAACCATAACACGGAATCCTCCGTTAAGTTGATGATACGGCAAAGATGATCAGCCTCGGCCTGTGGCCGGACTTCAACGATGTTCTGGAGATGGAACGGCAAGCTGCACACTTCCGTTCGCAGCTCCCGGAATACAACAATCGCTCGACGCTATCAACCACCACGAACTTCGTCATCACGACCACCTCAAAGCACGAGAGGGTAACCCACCTCAATGGCTGGTTCCGTGACCGCGGAACTACCATCCAGTACCAGGAACTTTAAACGACCGCCCAAGTCCTCTAAAATAGCATCGCTTCCCAGCGTGACACGATTCGTTTCCAGTGAGAACAACAATTCCGTCAAGAATCCACCAAAGACGCCGTGAATGTTTCATCAAGGATACCGCGAGGAACTTCGGATCGTCGACCCAACACTAGAGATACTGAAAAGTGAATTCCTCGATTCCCACATCCAGTTGTCCAGCAGAAAACGATCTTGCATTCATAATAAAAAATCAATTTTCGCCCAATATTTCCGAAATTCTTCCCCGACCCGAGATTTCAGTAGATTAAACCAAAACCGAGCAATAGCAGTGAAGAGCCCGATTCACGAGTTCGAGGGACTACGCCAAGCACGACACCGGATTTAGGTACATCTGGGACGTTTTCACGCAAACAGCTCGGCAGTCTCCCAGCGGCTGCTCCGCGGACAGTAAAATAAGTTTGCGATGGAGGCGCATCTCTTCAACTTCGAATAACGGAAATATGTTGAAGGGTCGAAGAGAAACGAGCGTCAGGGAAAGCGGGCCGAAGGAGCGATCGTGTCAGGCGGAAGAGTCGTCTATTTTCCTCGATACGAAACAATGAGTCAGGCAAAGAAGTTTGGGACTAGTTGGAGAAAATGCATCAACCGAGGGGTAGAAGCGATCAATAGTGGCATCCAAGACCGATCGCTTGCCGGCCTGATCTTGATAAAGCTACCTGAAGAGTACAGTTCTCTGATCTACTGATTCCACTGATTGGTTGCGCCTCCTCTGAAAGATTTGACAGTCATTCAAAGTCGGGGGGGGAAGAAATCGTCCTTCTCCTCGGATCGGCTCTAAGATCCGAACGAATTGAGAGAAAGACGAACGGTCTTCCGAAACTTGTAGCCAAGTGCAAGAGCTTCATTTTAAGGAATTTTTTACAGAATCCGTCCACTGGGCTCGGAGTTATGATCAAATGAAAATGAGCAAAAAGAATTCCCGACTAATGTTGACCGCTCTGTATATTGCCAGATAAGACGATGTGCTTCAAAGGGGATATGTGTGGAGGAGGAAAGAAGAGCAAGGAAAGAGTAACTGTGATCGTTGGTTGCAACCTGGATGGTCTCCTTAGACTCCCTTGATGCAAACGGCACCCTGACGGCGCGCCGCGGCGCTTCGCCGACGGTCCGAGATTCTTCTGGACGGCTCAATAGGAAAGGTAATGTCCGCGGGGACACGCCCGTTTCGAATCGATAAGGCCAGCTGGACCACTCGTACCGCGTGGAGTTGATCAATTTTTCGTTTTCAAATCGTTTATTGCCACATTGTGACAGTATGTATATGAAAGTATACAATAAATGGATAGATATGGTAGATATAGATATTCGGCCACACTGAATATTCTCCCTCAAATGTTCGTCCAGTCAAAGTCTGCTGCGTTGTCGCAGTCGGACAGGTGGTAGATTCCGCATGTCCGTTCGCAAAGCTTGCACACACAAGTCTCGTCTGCTGTGTGCGTCCCGTTCCTTAGACAAATCAGGTGGTGGAAACCGTGAGTGGCTCCTCTCGTGATTCGGTGTCTGAGGTTGCATCTCGGTCCTTTCCACCAGTTTGTTGTTGTTGCTGGCAGATCCCAGAACTTTTCGTCAACTTCGGTCATTTTGTTGAGCCATTGATCGCAAAGCGCTCTGAATGCCGGTGTTTCACGGAGGTTGAGTTTTTCCTTCGATCTCTCGGTCATAAGTGGCGCTCCCGTGAGCAGGTAGACCAGTCTGTTTCTGGCTGTCCGATGGACTCCCAGTGTGCGTTTCAGGAAGCTCGCTTTGAGCGTGTCGAATCCTTCGAGTTGCGCGAGTGTCAGCTTCTCCCAAATCAGTTGTACACCGTATGATGCTATTGGCGATATCTTCAGTTCGAATAGTGCTATTGCGGTATCCAACGAAAGTTCATGAGGTTTAGGGATCGAGTTGAGCAATTTTTAGGAGCCCTTGCTCCTCATAGATATGAGAAACTGACTGTCGACGGCAAAGGTCGAACATGGCCCGGATACCGTCATTTTTGATGACTTGGAAGCGGTCGAGAACAACTTTGTATCTGCTTCCTCAGATTGAAATGCCATAACAAAGCATGGTTACCAGTGGCGTCGCCAGCCTCTTTTTTTTATGAAGCTGAATTCGCTCCGAATTCAATGAAGCTAATGAAGCTAATGAAGCTATGAAGCTAAAATGAGTTTTTAAGGAAAATCCTTAGACGTGTTTCGGATTTCTGTCGCGAAAATGAGAGAATTGAAAGAATATGCGGATAGCGGACTCAGAGGAGGCGTTTCGGGTGCAAATGGGGTATCCTCAAATATTTCACAGGTGACTCTTGATCGGTCACTGAGTGGGAATTTTGCTGAGCTGCAGTTTGAGGTATGGATGGTATTGGCAAGATCGTATTGAGTGACAAAATGAGTGTTGCAGCTCTGCGCGGGTTTATTGGGTGATCTTCAAACTTTATCAGCTTCTCATAAGGTAAAGTTTATCCGTCTATCACTCCTCCTAGCAAACTCGTCAACGACAAGGTCGGGGTCCTTTGAAAGCTGGTCTGCCAAATCCCGTTCTATGGATAAGAGGCCGAGTGCCGAATTCCGCCTCTGGCCCATCGTAGAGCGGAGGTATGTTTTGATGCGTTTCAGGGCACTGAATGATCTTTCACATGAAGCACTCGATACAGGGAATGCGAGGACAATTTTAAAGTAAGAAACTAGCTCTTTAAACCCGTCTTCAATTTTGAGCAAGTGCTGTAGGCACTCTCGGGCATTTTTGAAGTCCTTGGCGCGCAAAAGATTCCTGGCAACGTCCAGCTGGCTCGAGATCGCTTGTGCATTGATTGCGAATCGAGAAAATTTATCGCAAAACAGCTTCACCTTGCCTGCGTCGAGAAAGCTTCCTGACGTTGGGTCTGATGCCTCCAGATAATGAAATGTATCGCTGTTCTCTAGAAGGCGTCTGGAAATCTCTACCACGAAATTATCGACAACCTCAAAAAAAAAAGCTTTGCACACTCAAAATTTAACCGACAAGCGATCGTCGTCCGAACCGGTGGGACTCAGAACGATGTAATCTTCGAGTCTCTTCGATGGCACTTTTCGCCGTTTCGCTTCAGATGATGTGGTTTGGTCGGGGACTTGTATCGATGCATTTTCCGCGATCTGTTCGGCCTCTTTCCAGAATGTATCGAACACTGCATCGGTCCTCAGAGCTCGAAGGGTTTCAACAGTTGAACTCGACAAATCGAGTGCTTCTGTTAAGCTCACGGAAGCGCCTTGAAGATATTCGGACAAACTGTTGACTTCGCTGAGAAGTCGGTCGAGAATAACGAGCAAGAGAACTGTTCTGAAGCACATCAATTCGTTCAGATACCCTCTACAATGGACCACGTCGTCAGTCACGCCTGCTTCGAGCATCTCTCTCAGCGCTTCTATCGTGGCTCTTAAACGACATTTAAAGTATGAAATGCCTTTCCGCTTACTGAACCATCTAGTGTCGCAGGTTTGCGGCATTTTCAGTACAGGCTGGCCGAGTCGATCTTGAGCCCTCTCAAAATACCCCGCTCTCCTAGGGGATCTGCTCTGAAAACTCTGTATCGCTTGAAGAAGACTTAGCAAGTCACGAATGCACGGAAGTCGAGAACTGCACTCAACAAGGACGAGATTTAACCTATGAGCGTGACAATGTACGAAAGGACAGTCGCCCCCGACTAGGTTTCCGATGCGGGCTCTAACCCCTGATACATCTCCGGACATCACTGATGCGCCATCATATGACTGTGCGACGCATCGATCGAGCTTGAAACCATTCTCACGCATCAACGAGGTGATGGCCTTCGAGATTGAAGCGGCGTCGAATTTTTCCAGCTTGACAAATCCGATGAATCGTTCAACGATATTCGCTTTACGTGTATATCTCAGACAAACACCCAACTGCTCGGATCCGCTCGTGTCACGTGTCTCATCAGCCATGAGAGAGAAGCAGGAAGAATCTTGCACCTCTTCGACGATTTTTCGGAGAACCAGAGAGGCACAAATTTCAAGAAGTTCGTTTTGAACTTGCGCACTCCTATATTGCGCATTTTTCGGAAGTCGGGCAGCAACTTCAGCTAGCTCGGGATTCTCGTCCATGAGAAAATCCGACATTTCGCGGAAGTTGCCTTTATTTCTGGAACTGACTTTTTCATCGTGAGCCCGGAGCGCAATCTCTTGCTTTGCGCAGAAAAGGAGAATCTTCACGTAATGCGCGAGTACCCTGCGATTCCTCAGTATTTCTTGCTTCCGCTGGGAACTCAACTGGCCAGAGACGGCACCTGCTACTTTGGAGGATTTGTACGCTAGGTACTTTTCGATCGAAAAGCGATGGTCTGGGCTCTCCCAGTGAACTTTGAAATCCCGAAGAGCGTTCCTCCAAAAGCAATATCCAGTCGTGAGTTTCGATGATTTCCTCGAGAATTGTCGACACACAAAGCAGAAAGCTTGATCTCGCTCTTCTGAGTATTCGAGGTAAGAGTATTTCTTGAACCAAGCAGCTTTGAAAGAGCGAGTCTGTGTGCCGTCGACGCTCTTGGGATATGATTCCAAGATGGGCTGAGCCGGAACACTATCACGCGAAGCGCCGAGATCACACGGTTGTGAATCTTCGGGCGACGTCGGATTCGGTGAGCTGCACAATTCATCTAGAAATAATTAGAGCCTCGACTGAGTGAGACAAAATCCTCGGCACCATTCGCAAGCAAAGCATCTTCTCATGGAAATCGTAAACAAAACTCTGCCTTTTAACGTGGGACACGTTCTTAGGATCGCTGATCCGGAGAAGAGAGTGAGGGCGTTGTGACGGAAGTCGTAGGTGCAATGCGATGATTTCATTGGCTGGGATTTTTCGCGCGCGATGCGATGATTTCATTGGCGCGGACATTTGCGGAGGCCAGTTTCCGGTTACTTCGTTAACGTTGTTTGATCTAATGTCAACACGCGGTTAGACGACTTATTCACGCAGGGAACACCGGAGGTATCTCTTTGACCTCTGATATATTCAGTCAGCTGCAACGGAATGTCGACCGAATTTTCTCTTGCAACTGAATAGTTTAGTGATTTCCATTCCGTGCGGCACATGGAAGGGACGCGCGAGCGATCTTCCACTGCCCCTTCATGGATTCTCAGGGTCTCTGTGCACCTCGGGCTCGCACTCCGGGAACCGGGAACCGCTACCAACCGCCCGGAATTCTTCCTGACTTTTCACCATAGGGTCCACTCCGCGAACTGTGATACTTTCCCGGGGACGATTCGAGCCATACTGTACACGACTCGAACACGGTTTGCACGCAGTTATGAATTTACACGCATTTCCTTGGCTTTCGCACCTCTTAGTGCACCATGGGTTTGCACCCCCAGGGAGCCGCGATTCGTTGAGACCGCTTGGATCCTCCCAGAACTCCCTTCCGAAATGCAAAAATCGATCTGGCACCGTTCGCTAATTGATGATGTCACTACGCCGTTAACAGAGTTCAACACCCTGAACATGAACTCCGACCAAGGAACGTGTCCCACGCAACTAACAGTTCAGTCGAAGACTGAACTACCCGACCGGGTTTTTTAGTATATGTCCGACTCACCGTTCTGACTGTCTTCTGGGGAATCCTCATTTTCTTTGTCATGTCGGTCCCGAAAGAAACTGGTTAAAAGTTTTTGCTTCTCCATACGTTTTTGTATGGAATCATGAGACGCGACAGATCTCGCTGAGATACTCGCAAAAGATTGATAACCCTCGTGTTCGAAATGCTTCTGTTGACAATTTCAAGCTCCGGAGAGTGAGGGAATAATTGCGCGCGGAGGCTTTGCGAACGGAGAGCGCGCGCACAGACTTCGAACGGTTCCAAGGGAGTCGAACCAAGTTATTGACGATAAATCCCGTCGAGAGATCTAGAACTCCGGCAATTTAACGCTCTACTGCAGATCGCACCCCATATTCCGAGAACATTTAGGAGGAATACGTTTATAGATTCATTCTGATGATT
Organism: Neoseiulus californicus; assembly: GCA_028455905.1. NCBI lineage: Eukaryota > Metazoa > Arthropoda > Arachnida > Mesostigmata > Phytoseiidae > Neoseiulus > Neoseiulus californicus. Next base: position 1,385,253 of record JAMQGS010000011.1, read on the forward strand.
TCCCGGAATTGAATGAAGCTAGCTTCATCACTTTTGGAAAACATGAAGCTAAAGCAACCAAAATTCACCCTGGCGACGCCACTGATGGTTACAAGTAGTGGCTCATAGACCATGATGAGGCCACCTCTAAAAATATTGCGGCAACTGCTTCGTTGCATTTTGGAGCAATGCTGTCGAGGTGGGGCTTCCAGCTAAGATTCTCACGGAGTGTTAGACCAAAGCATTTGACTGCTGGGGAGAGGACGACTGTTCCTCCGCTGAAACTATGAGGACCCATGTTCGCTGATCGTCTGGCGGATTGGAAGAGCACGAACTTGTTTTTTTCGGCGTTGACACATAGACCGAGCTTTTGGAAGAGACCGATGACTTTATCTGCCTCAGCGATGGCCGATCGGGCATCATTTTCAACCGCAAACGCGGTACTGACGCAAGGAATGGCTTCTCTGATGCGCCGTAGGATGAAATTCATGAGACTTATGAACACGGACGGACCGATATTTGAACCTTGAGGTGTACCCATGTCCACTTCGGCTCAACAGGATGTGGTCCCTCCAGCGCTGACCGCTTGTCGACGCCCGGAGAGGTAAGAAGCAATCCATCTGACAACCTCCGGTGCAAAGCCAACATTCTTAACCATCTTAGGGGAGAAATTGTGGCGCAGACAATTGGAGGCTGCTGTCATGTCGAGAAAGACACTTTGACAAATGAAGCCATCCTCGATAGTTTTGGAGACTTCCTGCCACAAGTTTGCCAGCTCCGTGCCTCAAGATTGACGGAATCTGAACTGCCTGGAGTCGAAGACGTCCTCTGCAGTGAGGTGTCGATCAAGCTCAGCAACGACCAGCTTCTCGAAAACCTTAGAGATGTAGTCAACATACATACTCCAAACATGCATCTGGCTTTTCTCGAGTTGCCCGTGATGTCAATCTCAGTCACCTTTCACTTTGAGTACATTTTCACCATTCATTTTCGAAACACGTCAAGTCCAGAGGACCTCCCAGCCCCCGCCGTTCCCAGAGAACTCACTGATTTCCGAGATGGATCGCTCCCAATCTTAACGCCTACCTCCGCTGGGAGTTTCATCGCAATCGTACGGCATCAATACACCGTCCAGGATGGAAACTCGATTTCCTCGAAATCGAAAAAATGGACTCATCGTGTTTTAGTAACGAGCCCCCCATATAAACCAGCCCGTCTGCCGGCTCGCATTCCCGACGAATGACGGAGTCCTGCGAGCCGACATCATTCTCTTGGATGTTTTCATGATATCTACAGACGCACACCACGCACTGAACGACCTTCTAAAAGATCGCATGCGAAACTTCCGACCCCCGCTTTCTACCCTCTTTGGACCGAGACCCACAAGCCAACGATGACATTTATGAATAACACTGCTGTTATGTTGTGACACTCGTTGGTTCATACGTGCGCGTGCCTTGTGGAAGAAGCGCATCTACTCTTAAATGCATATGGATATAGGCACCCTTCCCCTTCGTAAATAAATACCGTGACACTCCAGGGTGACACTGATTTGTCAGAATGAGACCCCGTTGACTTTTCACTGTTCCATTGCATGACCCACACTTGAGCAGGTTACAACAACTACACAACGTCCTCCTCCTGAACTCCTGCATGTCCACAGTAGCTCAGGCCTGGCGGCCGGCTGGTTATAGAATACTCACACCAGTGCCATCGCATTCTCAGCGGGTTGCGTGGAAATACACGATAAGTTCCGTTCATCTCCATCCCAATATAGTTGACTAATTTTAAGCTGGGCGAACGATGGGCAGTTTACCCATCTCATTGCGTGGTACGTAGCGCGACGTATACTAGCTGCTGTTGCAAAGCTCGATTTAATCAAAAACCATTCCGTCGAAAGTGTCCCCCTGAGACGTATAGATGTTCATCATGGCACAAGCAACAGACAGGGGGGAATTGTCTCGACGACATTCCACTCTCGATTTCGCGATGAAGGTTGCTTTCTTCCTGAAAATTGGCGTCTACGCAAAATCGACTTCGATTCGGGGTCAGTATCCAGGCATACCTCATGTCGTATCTTCGAGCGGGTAACTCGACCGATCTGTGTGCCCTCGCGGACCTCGAGCCATGTGCAATGGACGTTTGAATGTTATAAAGAGCTATGATGTACTTTTTCATGTTTACGAAGTCAAAAGAATGACGGTTGTCTCCGAGGAAGGCATTGTACCTAGAACAGCTCCGTTCGACCTCCACCGACGCGCAGGGCGCTAATTCGAATCGCGAAGGATCGCCGCAGCTGTAGTTTTTGATTGATTGTGATATTGATGCATTGCTGTCACCTTGAACACCATGCGCGATCGCACTCATGAGCTGGAACCCGTCGGTTTTTTCGCGTCGCTCCCGCGCCATTATTCAGAGAGCAGCGTTCACGCCTCACCCGGAAGACTCGCTCTGTTAGGATTCAACCTTTCGCAGCGCTCACAAACTTCAAGGTCCCATAGTTGCTCCCGGTTGGACTGGCGTTGAAATCCGTTCCCCAGGCATTCTCAATACATGGAAACCTCACGGCACAGAAGGACGAACGGAAGCTACGGACGTTTCAAGACACGCAGTCGACTAACCGAGGTTCCCTTCACAGGAGTCTCTGAAACATTCTCAATGTTCCGAATCGGGTGACAATCATCCGTTGGTGGCGCGGAGTGAGAGAACGTCGCTCAACAAAACAACGAACACGATCCGAGGATATGCCATGTCGAGCGGATGTTCTCTCTCGGTGTCCGATTCCGATTCCGTCGTCGAGTTTCGGTCTGTTTTTGAGCCTCTGTTCTCCGTCTCCAGCTTCGAGAAAGTCACGGATGAATAATCGGTGGCCGAAAATCTCATGATCCTCCGGAACTCCGCTCTCGGACGCTTGGCCACCGTGCTTCCCCCCAGGAAAACGATCTACCCTCTTACAAAATGAACCGCGCATGAGCTGTCGAGGCAGCCTCAGAAAGTCGTGCCTGATCCTCCGTCGAGTTCGTTTCTCTCCAGAACTGCGACTTCCATCGGTCCCCTGTTATGATTAGAAATGGTGGACGGCACATGATGTAATGATGAGGTTTTCCTCATCCGACATACGCAGTCTTTGGTGTGAGCGTCCAAAGGGGCGTCCGGATGACGTTGGGAACCTATACGCGCCCTGCAACTCGCATTGATCCCCAGCTATCGCGACGGGGCTGGTCCCGACTCTTCAGCTCGCTCTGCATAATCCTCCTTGAGGCGATACCAGCGGAACTTTCTTATTCATTACATTGGTTCTTGGACACCTATATGGATGGACCGTCCCGGCGAGCCAAGCGCCTTCCAGCGCGGTCGCCGAGCTCCATCTGGAGCGTTCACTGAAGAACTGTGTTGTAAGAAACACCGTACCAACGATCACGCAGCAGCGGCCCACAGACGACTCGAAACAGAATTCAACGTTCATACCCCAACTTTTTGGGTTTTCATCGATGAGCTACATAAGAGTCAGATGGGTCGAGATGATTCATACGAGCAGCTTGTTTCGGTTTGCTCGCCCATGGAGGCAATTGAAGAAGCTCAAAACCTCGATGAAAAATACTCGCAGCAACTCCCCCGAGGCATGCGAACGCTGGATTGGCGGTACCGGGACATTCTGAGTTGACTTCAAGCCGAGCATCGTCGATGGATTGCAGAGGTGTCAATGCCAGAGTTTTGACCAGACAAAAGACAAGCTTCACCTGATCGTCTCTCGCATATGCGTCTTGGGTAAGGCCGAGCTGTTGCCATTTTCGCCACAAGCATTGACTAAAATGAAAATAGCACCCTTTAATTTCGGCCGCCGGAAATATGTGCTCAATAGCTCTCAGGGAAGCCACCTCGGAATCAATCAGGAAACCTCGTAAGCTCAAGAACAGCCCCAACGACGCTGCTTTGACCCTGAGAAGAACTAGCATCCTCCAATAGGTCTCTGTGGACTTGTCCGGTTAGAGGAAGAATGCCAGTGGTATCATCTGTTCCTCGTACATGCCGTGGAGCGTGTACTCTCTACTCTGTACACAGAATGTACTCTGTCAGTCTTCTTCAGGTTCATGAAAGTTTCAATCTAGGCGGTATCACAGTGAGAGTGGCAATTACTGCGATTTAGGAATCGGGAATGTGAGAGTCGAGAATATGCGAGTCGGGAATATGCGAGTTGGGAATAAGCCATTCGGGAATCTCAGAGTCGGGAAACTGAGAATCGGGAATATCGGAGTCGGGAATATGAGAGCCGGGAATATGGGAGTCGGAAATATGGGAGTCGGGAATTTGAGTAGACACCGAAATGGGCAGCTCCACTATGATCCATGATCAATCCGTGGGTCAGGATTCGGTCTTCCGATTTTCCCATGGGCCCCTCGACATGGGCCGGCTAAAAAATCGATTTTTCGGGCGATCGACATGCTCCACTTTTTTCTTCTCACTCTTCAATCATTCCTTAAGAAAACCAGGCAGATTCCAGCCGCGCTTCCCTGTGCTCTCGTGAAATGTGCGCTGCGGAACATCGCGCAAACTTTTCGTAGGATGAATTCGAGGTATCGGATGAGCTGATGACCCGTAATTACCGGAACCGACGATCGCAAGCACCATGAATTCGACACAACTGATTCATATTGAGGATGTGTTTATGTTTAATCATGTAGGCCAACAATGGGACCCAATTATAGAAGCCAAACAAGCAGACTGATCTTTTCACGTGCACCACCAACTGGAAATAACTCCGTAGAAATTCCTAGACAGGAAGGGTCCTGCGTTGGGACAACAGCTCCTACAAGATGGAAATCACAGCTTGGAAACTCCGATCGAAAACTGAGGGCGCTCTCCACCGAAATCGTGTCAAACATCAATGATTTTATTCTTTTTCTGCGAATCTACATCGGACACTTTTCTTAATACGCTCCAGGCCACAGCGGTTCACTCCCGAAGTTGGAGAGGATCGCTTTGTGATTTGAGATCATCTGGCTTGGGCCCGCGATCCGCCTCCTATCAATACAGTTGTGGATGGATGGATCGGTGAATGATACCCGAAAAACATGGGGGTGATGGATACCAGGGTTGGGCAAATTCGTATTCGTGAATACGAATGCAGATACGAATACCAGCGTATGCGTATTCGTATGCGCAGCCGTATTCGTATTTGTATTCGCATCCATTTTCGTATTCGTAGTTACGAATATGCCCATCCCTGGTGGATACAGCTTGCAATCTAGCTCTATGGGTGCGCTCGTTTCTCAGCTCTGATCAGCGTCAAGAGGAGCTCACGAGGTCTATTTTCGGCTCGGATAATGCATCGGATGCTCCTTCTGTCGATGAAGCTTCAAAGAGTGGGAACGAGTGAACTCCTTGGGACACCAGGTACACACGTGCTCCTTCTCCTTCGTATGAGTCTTGAGGTGGTTGGTCAGCGTGTCTTTTCGCGTGAATGTTTTCTCGCAGTGCTCACATCCGTACGGCTTCTCACCTGTGTGAATCCGTTTGTGGTCCGTTAGATTGGACTTCGACGCACAACTCATGGAGCACTCGTCACAGGAGTAAGGCTTCTCGCCAGAATGGACTCGCCTATGTCGGTTCAGGTTCGATTTCACTGAAAACTTCTTGTTGCACTCGTCGCAGTAATATGGTCGGAGGGCGTCGTGAATCCGGCTGTGAATCGAGAGTTCTGTCGAGGTGACGAACTTTGCGCTGCAGATCCGGCATGTGAATCGCTTCAGGTCGTCATGCCGAAGCATGTGGTTTTGAAAGCCTCGTTTCGTCGAGACAATCTTTCCACAGTAAGCATGCGGACACTGAAACGTCTTATCTCGAGGGCTCATGATGTAGTCACGTCTGAACTCAAATTCGCGGACACTCGAGTTTCGGCTACCAGCGATGGACGAAATCTCCAAAGATGTTTGAACGAAGCGAGATGTGGGAGTGCGACTCAGGAACACTATGATCATACACGACTCGATCTGGACTGACGATTTGTGAGCTCGAACCCCGCCATGGAGAGGCGGCGGGTTCTCAGAACGAGAAAGGTTATGCTGACGCTGCGAGAGAGGATGCGATTAGCTTACCCTCCATTGCCGGACCTGTTCGCCCGCCTGAAGCTCTCACAGAACACCCGGTGATCCCTTGAACCGCCCTAAGAAGCCAATTGATAGCATCATCTCCACTCTACTTGAGCCTCAGAAGGTATCGTTCCAAGCGATCTGCTGACGGGAGGGAGGATCATGTGTTCACCTGGATGATTCGCGTTCATGCAATCTGACCCAATTTGAATGAGATGATATGAAGCCGGTTGGAGGGCGAGCCACGGGCACGCCGACCGTTGAAGTTCAAGCGGGGAGAGCCGGAACCGGGGTCGAACAAAATCGCCGAGCTGCAGCCGGGATTCAGAGAGAAAGTTACCGGCTAAACTCGCTTTTGCCGTGGAAGCGTCCCCATTTTGGAAGATAGAATGACGCAAATAATATAAGCATTTCCCGTCGCGAAATTCAGGTCTCAAATGGCGTCTAGGCTGATTCAAAGATGTTTCGGTTCCGTTAGGACGGCACGCTTGGACCTTAAGAGAATAATCTTCGGTAGAGACTCGACAACTCATCGTGCGATTCTGGAGACGCGTATGGATCGAATTTACGAGTTTGAACGTAGATATCTCGTGGTCAGCGTGTAGGGCGGCCGAGTCCCGAATCATCTACCGGAAAGTCACCGTGATCCGGTGCTGTGGAAGAAATATCTTCTTCAAAATGCATTTATTATCAACTGTTGTTGATGTGTGTTAAGAGTTCTGAATTTTTTTCTAAGATCCAAGGGGCGACCAAAGGCAATAACCTTTATTATTATGAATAAAGAGCATCATCATTCACACCGTCTGGATCGCGAAATCCTGATATCGAACAAACTCGATGATGGTACCCGTGCACCGCGGTGGAAGAAATATCCGAACAACGACGGTGCAGCGAACATCCCCAATCCATTCCAACCGATGCCTCAGGTCCTGAACCGGCTCATGACGACACCGAGGTTGGGAAGGCGGATTCGAAATTGAGAACCTCAATTCAGATTCTTTGGACGCCTTGCTTGAACAGCGAAATCGAGATTATTTGATTCCACTCCGATCGTCTAACATGGTGAAATCGGTTCTGCCGGAGACCCGAGGTAGGAAGCTGACGAGCATGGGTGCTGATGACCTGCGGAGGCCAGCGAAACTGGCTTGATCGGCAAGCGAGACTGTTCGAGTTTTTCGAGATTCCGAGAAGGGCACCACGAGCGTCAGCCCCCACCAGACGAGCTAGGTCAGAGCCATGATGTCGAAGGCGTCGGCTGACCTGTACAACGTGGCCTCCATTTTGAGAAATGACACGACTCGTCTCCCACACATGACAAAACTACCGTCAAATGATCGAATCATCCTTGATTTTAACTGGTAGATTGTTTGTTGTCTGTGTTGATCTCTTAGCTGTTCGAGGCTGGATCATACTTCGCTCGAGCCGGAATCGAAACATCGTGGTTGCCGCGGTTCACAACGGATCCATCCTGGTGGTCCTCGAGGTTTCATGAAGCCCGAACTCCGACCGTCCGCGCGGATATGTTCGTCGTAGTTGGCATGAAGGCTCCCTTGGCTGCACCGCATGATTCCTGGTTCGCCAGCGCGGAGAGAATGCCCGTCTATCCGGGAAAGCCCGTCCATATTTTCAGTGAGTCGGAGGGTGCCCGTCAAATGAAAGAACGGTCTTCGGGTACGTACATGTGAAAGAGAAGAAATCTTGAACGAGACGCCGCGCACGTCAGAAGAGGGCTTGCGAGACTGTTCTGGTTCATTTTGAAGAGGGAATCCATAGCTACAAAATGCAATTTCTCCCGGGGAAGGAGATAATTGTGGCATATACAATGCGACAATATTGTCAGAAGTCTGAATTTCCCTGTTCGGACTTCGGCCGTCGTCTGGAAAACTCCCTGAAATCATTCAGAAATGATTCTGGTGCTATCTTCCGGTTTACAGAGACTCAGAGGGCATCTCTCCGGCGTCACTCAGAATCTGGAACTTTTTCTTCGGGTAGTTTTCTCCGACAGGAGGAATTTCCTCGTCAGAAGAACCCCTGAAACTGGCATCCTTGATGAGCTACGGGCGGCTTTGCGAAATCGAGGCAGATGAGGGGTGTATTTCAGGGTCGCTGTGCTTGGTCGCATTCTTTCGAAAACGCAATCTACCGACACGGTCTAATGAGTGCACATCGAAGCTGGCTGAAGATCGAATGCAACCTGAACGGTAAACTGCCGAGGAGCCACGACTGGGCTCTGAGGCACAGAGACAACCTGATGATACTCGCTAAAGATCCCGCTCATCTACAGGGCTCAGCCCGTAGGCCAATCGAACAAGTCAGCCGACGCGTTCGAAATCGTGGCTCCGACCTGGCTCGTCTGGTGAGAGCTACCGCTTGTCGTCACCTTCCCGGAATCTTGGAAAAATTGAACTGTGTAGCTTGCCGTTCGAAGCAGTTTCGCTGACCTGCCTACGTCATCCGCTCCCCTGCACTTCGTCAGCTTCCTACCTCACGCCTCCGGCTGAATCGATTTCGCCATGTCAGACGATCGGAGCGGAACCAAAAAATCTCGATTTCGCTGTTCAAGCAAGGCGTCCATGGAATCCAAATTTTGGCTCTCAATTTTAAATCCACCTACCCCCCCTTTTTTTTGTTATGAGCCAGCTCATGACCTCCATGAGACCTCCAGTGGGCTTTCTCGATTCATTTCACGGGAGCGAAATCAACCCTATGTAATCATGCGAAGTATCAAAAGCAAGCTCATAGGATCGAAGAAATCATGTCGTTTTATTTCGAATCTCACGAGTCGTATCAGATGAGAGATATGTGACCATTGACGATGTTACGGCTCACCACGCGTCTCCTTCGCAATCAAGTTCATTGTCCGAAGCCTGATCCTCGTACTGCTTCATGCACTCTCAGGCCGACACCACTGACGCTTTTGGATTTGGATGTTTTTCCGGAAAGGGACCCGGCGCCTCTTCTTCGGTGGGTGGCTTCTTTGCACATGGAAAGCCACTATCGCCAACCTTGCATGGGTGTAGTTGCAGTGATCGCACTTGAAGACGATCTTCTCGTTCACGAGCACATTTCGGAAGAGGAATGCGTTCCGCTTGTTGATTTGGTACACACTCTGACCCATCTTGGAACGATCTTCACAGTCTTCACTCGGTGAATCGATGATGTTTTGATGCACTCGAGTTGCGTCGCAGCTTTTTGAGAAACTTCTGCGCCCGCTCTCCGGGCGAGGGCATGTTCTAAGAGAGGTCGCCCCGGGCTCCCGCCACCAAGACCCGTGGTTCGCAGAACGGATCTCAGAGGTTCTGAGCTGGAGGGGGGTTCCGCATTGCTTCATAGGAACAAACTCGTTTTCTTCCGATGACTCCCCGCGCTGCTGCTGAGAGTGCAATGGATAAGTGAGCATGGTTAGCTCGCAAGCTTGCAAACGGAATTTGAAGAGCCATAACGTCATAACAGTCGTTCCGCTATTCAGGACGAAGACGATTATCTTTTTCAGGGAAACCCTGAGTCACAGTTCCTGAACGGAGACCGTGGTTCCTCAATCCCGGTTGTGCTTCTGCCCCGCTCCATATTGACCAACTTTTTCTTGTTGAAATGATGCTCTGGCTCTCGGATTCAGGTTTGCAAGTTTGCGATCCCAAAGCCACCAACCGACGTTATGCCAGGGTAGCATCACGAACGTCGGGTTTTTGCTTGAGGGCCAGAACATCATTCCTCGAGAAAGAGAAGAGCGACAGGTATTCTGAGCGAGACGTACCCGGAGCTATCCCCTATCGATCCCGTCGGGTTGCCTCACTATGGTCACTGAAATCAAGTCCAAGCATAGAACCGAACAACGCTGAACTGAGCCAAATAAATTCGTGTGCTTCTTCGTGACATCGTTCATTCACATTTATTGTGAGAACTCAACCAATGCTAGTGCGATGACGGTTCTGGACCCTTCGAATGTAAGCCTGCTTTTTGCGGTTTTTCGACCCGAGCGGTCGGCCTTGGCAGTGTTTTAGTCATGGTCATTCTGTTTTTTCGGTGCGCCACCACCGTGGTCCTTTCTCCAGCCCGGAGCGCGTGTGCCGCGGCCTCAACCGCGGCAAACCTTGGACGCCTTCTTCCTCGACGGTGTCCGGTCGTTCGTCTCTCCTGAGGAGCTCTTCGCCCTTGCCCTCCTCGATGGGGGCTCCGCCATCAACGCCATCGCACGATGACATCATATCCTGGAATGCACGAAAGCGGAGTTGACTTTGAAACTGTGTGTTAAGAATGTATTTGAGTCGGACGCTCTGAGGCGACGCAGAGGATCCGAGTCGGACACCCTGACGCGACGCGGAGGGTCTGACGCTCCTATTCTCCGTGGAAATTGAATGCTTTCGTGCATGTTCCGTGATCCCGAAAATGGGAGCTTCGCTCATTTCTGAGTCTTTGTCAAAACGACTGCCGTTCGACGACTCCATGCACCTGAATCCAAGAGAGATACTCTGCCCAAAAGTCTTTGGAATCCCCAGACTTTTACATTCGCGGTCTGCACCTGCTACGTTACCTCTGGGCTGTCTGAGATCGTCGTCGAACAGTGGTCTCAGCACGCCGTCCCACAGTGGGGTATTTTGGTCCGGGGTGATCAAAAATATTTCCCGGTCTAGAAGTGTGGATATTCCTTTTGTGCTGGGTACTACGAGTCTCTCCAAGGATTTTGTACGAGTTGGAATTTCCAGAATCGTGATTTTTTATTTTTTTTTCGATTTTTCCGTTTTACCGATTTCTGAAAATTGCAAATTATTGACGAAAATCGAGCCAGGTATTGCTGATGTGGAAGCTGCTATGTCGGAAAGATGTCCGCTATAAGCTCCCGTTCGATGTCCCCTGCATCGTTCGCATAAAATGCCGTTTTCGAAAACCGGTCACAACATGGGAGTCTATGGGCGGACATGAAATCTGCCTGTAGAATCGAAACGGGGCGACATCGGATGGGGTCGTCCATGGGACGAATGAAGGCCTGTCACCCAGCTACAAGATGCGACGCGCGCGGAATCTGTAGAAATCCGCATAAGCGAAATATCGCAGAAACAAGAAAATGGCCAGCCCGTCAAGCGCTGATGCGTTTTGATACTGTCCGAAGTGCTCGCACCGGTGTTTCGCTGTCTCCGACATGCCAAGCGTTCCGCATGTTCGATCATAACAACCCCTTGGAGGAATCTAACGGCATGGAGAGAAACGGTGCGTTGCCTTCTTTTGCTCAAGTTTCACACCGGAGATTTACAGGCGGTCCCCGCTCAACGCTGTCGATTTATTGGCGGACAAGTGTCATAAGGGATGTCAATAGAGTCAGAACCGGATCGATGGGATCTACCTGGACACATTCGTCGCCGTTCAACTCAAAACTGAGCCAATTGTAACGTTCAGCTTCCGTTCAAAGAACAGATTCCTATATTCGAAGAGAGGTCACTCGGAAGTTGAGTGTTCTTCGACAGTCGGCAGCGTGGCGCTCGCACAAACACAGCCGACCTTTCCTATATGAACGTGCAGCGAAGCTGTCACAGCACATATGCGGCACTCTCCAGAAACTTGCTTTGTAAACATTTGCTGACTGAGACGTCGCGTAGATCTCCCGATTCCCTCTGGTTGGCCGATTGGTCTCTGTCGTGATTCAAACGGGAGCCGAGTCTTGGGATGAGGGACTTTGGAATTACGAATTATTAACTCTAGCAAGTGATCGGTGATTGAGAGATGAATAAAGTATTCCCGTCACTAAACTGAGATTTTGTACGGGGAACGTACAACGCGTTTCCTCCCATTCACGCTGAACGGGGGCCCCTGTATTCCTCTGACGCACGCCATTTTTTGCGAAGAACAAATGGGAGTTATCACACTCATCCCAGGTTGTTTCTATTCCTAGCAGAATGCACCATTCGCCTTACTAGGCGAATGGTGCGAAGAGGTTTGCGAAGAACAAATGGGAGTTATCACACTCATCCCAGGTTGTTTCTATTCCTAGCAGAATGCACCATTCGCCTTACTAGGCGGGAGCTAGTTGCCATCATCCAGCAAACCGGGCCTAAGCGCCTGGAGAACAAGTTCGGGTCATTGGTCGCTCACATCGCAGATGTGACAACCTCCCCGCCTAGCGCGCTTCCAAAAATCAAAGAAAACCTGGGACGTTTAAAGTCAGAGTTTAAGAAGAAACTCGTCGCCATTGGCAATCACATGGACCGTTTTGTTGAGTCCCATGAAAGATGGCTCTCGGCGACCTACGAATTTCCAGTCTTCCCGCAAGTAAGCCGAGGACGACCGGCGAAACCGTTCGAGTTGTGCTCGAGGTCAACGCAACGCAGAAAAGCGCGCGAGACCGAGAGGTCCGTCCCTGGAACTCCACGCGACCGAACCGCGCCGGAGGAGTCTTCGTCTGACAGCTTGGATATCCAATGCAACGAAAGTCTTGGTACAGAAAACTTTCGTCAGAAAAGCTTGATCGGAACCCTCGCGATCTTGGTTGAGGGGAATTTCACCAGGAAACAGTATAACGTCATGTATAAAGCAGCCCCCGGAGGATTGCCCTGTTATACGACAGTGCAGAAATGCAAACAGCTGTGTTATCCCCCACCAGGGGCATACACGGTGACTGAGGATTCTGTATCAGTAGACTTGCAAGCATTACTGGACCTGACAGTATTGGTATTGGTATTGGTTTTATTATCTTCATAATACATGACTCTTTCGTTTCAGAGGTGAGCTTCGCTCATCGGATATTACAGCTTTCTTTCTCCCAGTTCTCCAGGATCCTCTTGGTTTGGTCGATTAGATTGGAAGGTTGGCCTTCGGTGAATCCTAGCCGAAGGTGTAGTTCTTCCTCCTCGAAGTATTTTTCATTGCACTCGAAGATTATGTGACTCAGTGTCTCGGGTACCATCCCGCACCTGATACACGTGTCGTCTCGACTTTCGGTGGAGTCGTCTCTCCTTCCCCTTGTATTGAGCATACCAGCTCTGCATAGGGCGAGTAATGCGGAGCCACGGCTGTTGTCGTAGATATGTCCTCTCATTCCACGTTCTGTCGTGTGTTTCCGGTAGAGAGACAGGCTAGATTTGGAGTTCATCGCTTCTCTCCATTTCTCGGTTTCTATCTCCTTTATCTTCTTCTTGACAGTAGAGTAGAAACTGCCCATTAACGGTCTGCCATCCTCCGAGAATTTCAGCTGGATTTCCTGCAGGTGGAACTCCCGGTTTAAGTGTTCAACTTCCGTGATGGCCTTTGTCGTGACTCCTAGGAGGTCCGCCATGAGCATTATGGCTTTTGGCCATCTGTGCTCAGGCATGGACCTGACTCTGGCGAAGTAACGGGCCTTACTTTGAGCTTCCCTCGCTCTGAAAGAGGACCATCCCAGTTCCCCGCTAACGAACTCGTTAGCGACCATTGTGGCGGAGATACCAAGAGCATATCTTCCAGCCGCATTTTGGGATGTCGTTAATTTCTTCTGTAGAGTTTTGGGCATCACTGTAACCGCATTAGCATACGTAAGGGCTGGAACAGCCACTGATTTCCACATCAGTCTCGAGATTTCAAATCTGTTGAAACCCCAGAGCGTTTGTGCATGCATCTGGTTCAGGACTCTTCCGGCTTTCTCTTTCAAGATTGTTTCCTGGCAATCGAGATAATTGAGTGAGTCGGAAAACGTGATTCCCAAGTATTTGTACGTTCGGCAGACAGGAATCTTCTTCCCTTGAATCTCCAGTTCCCTTGTATGCCGTCTCGCAAACTTTCTGGGAGACTCTCTATTCGAACTGGCGGTTCTCGAGAAGCGGAACACGAAGCTCAACCCTAAGTGGGGTGGAGATGGCTCGAATCAGGCACAGTTCAAGCAGAAATTTCAGAGTTCCGAAGGATCCGATGATCATGTCTTTCAATGCACTCTCGTTCCTCTTTTACTAGTCACAAATTCGGAAGGCCGGGAAAAGGTGCTTTGGCGCAATCTCACGCCATCGAGTCCGAGATTCTGCAGACCGATCCGTTTCCGCTTTGTAAGAGAAACCAAGGAGGTCACGATTGAAGAAATCAACATCGTCAAGGAGCAGATCAATCGATTGAGATTGAGCGAGGTTCCTCTGTCTGGCGGCAACATGTATGTCAGTCACATCATGGAATTAACGATGATTGATGGAAAGGTTTGCAACAGCCTAACCGGTACCACATCTTCACTGAGATGTTACATCTGTAAGGCAACATCGAAAGATTTCAATGACCTCGGGAGAATGGTCACTCGACCTGTAGATCCCGAAACCCTGCAATTTGGACTCTCCGTTCTCCACGCACGAATCAGATTCCTCGACTTCATACTCGCGCTGTCCTATAAGATTCCAATAGGGAAATGGCAAGCAAGATCCAAGGCCGAAAAGGAAAGCGTGAGAGCAACGAAAAAACGTATACAGGATGAATTTCGGAGAACTTTGGGTCTTCTCGTGGATTCTCCAAAAGCCGGCTTTGGGAATACCAATGACGGCAACACGTCGCGCCGCTTCTTCGACAATGTTAAAATAGTTTCCGACATAACCGCGGTCGACTTAGATCTCCTGATGAATTTAAGGCTCATATTAGAACTATTGACCAGCTCGCAGCGAATCGATTTAGGGAAATTTTCTGTTCTGTGCAATGCAACGGCGGAACAATACGTTAGGAACTATAGGTGGTATCCTATGTCCCCCACCTTACATAAGGGTCTCATACACGGAGCGATGATCATGGAGAATGCTCGGTTACCCATCGGAATGTTTTCAGAAGAGGCAGCGGAGCACAGGAACAAACACTTTCGCCAGTATCGAATGCACTTCTCGCGGAAATGCTCACGCATTGCCTGTAACAAAGACGTCATGGATCGTCTTTTGCTCACCTCAGACCCATTGTTGTCGTCTCTGAGGCCCGACCGCGGATCCGTCGAACGAAATCCCTATAGTATGGAAGCGTCGTACTATTCCGAGCAAAATTCAGAGAATGACTCTGAGAATTAATCAGACAGCTTGTTGCGCGCTCTGGCGTCGTGTTACTCTTAATGTTTTTCTCATCACATTTTTATCACAACTGTCGAAACTTTATTCCTCAAGAAAAGCAGCGAGTCAATCTGAATTATGCATCCAGCTATCATGTCTTTCATTGATGATGATCGGCGACATCTGGGAACAATCACGCTCTGGCTCGCCCAGGATGTTTACGTGGATCTCGTTTGACTTGTGTGATAACGGATTTTGAGAGACTTCCTTTCACAGCTATGAGCGCGCGTCAACTGGGAATCCAATCGGGAGGCAGCACTCCATCGCAGCCCCGATGAATTGGCTATTTTCTTGTTTCTGCGATATTTCGCTTATGCGGATTTCTACAGATTCCGCGCGCGTCGCATCTTGTAGCTGGGTGAAAGGCCTACATTAACCCCATGGACGACCCCATCCGATGTTGCCCCGTTTCGATTCTACAGGCAGATTTCATGTCCGCCCATAGACTCCCATGTTGTGGCCGGTTTCCGAAAACGGCATTTTTTGCGAACGATGCAGGGGGCATCGAACGGGAGCTTATAGCGGACATCTTTCCGACATAGCAGCTTCCACATCAGCCATACCTGGCTCGATTTTCATCAATAATTTGCAATTTTCAGAAATCGGTAAAACGGAAAAATCGAAAAAAAATTAAAAAATCACGATTCTGGAAATTCCAATTCGTACAAAATCCTTGGAGAGGCTCGTAGTACCCAGCACGAAAGGAATATCCACACTTCTAGACCGCGAAATATTTTTGATCACCCCGGGCCAAAATACCCCACTGTGCGTCCTTCGCCTCCTGGAGCGAGCTTGACCCGTCGGCGGCGCCCCAGAAAGTCAATCACAGGCATGCAATCTCAAGCTCCGCTCGAGAAGACTTCGGGCTCAAAGCTCCACTTCCGCTTTAATTGCTGTGGCGAACAGTTCTACGTTGCGTTCTTATTTGCTGACCGCTCAAAATACTTGTCACCAAAGAGGAAAGCCCTTAGACTGGGGTCATGTATGACATGCCTCGCCGGCTGATTCGAAAGCATTGTCGGACACGAGCGGGTTTCGATCTCAGGGTAAAGTTCAAGAATATAAGTTCTGGGTTCGCCTTCTCGTGGTGTTAAGGCATCCCCATCAATTAGCGCTCCCATTCAAGTTTCACCGAGGCCGGTGAGGCGAAGTCCGGTGGGACGCTGAGGTCAAATAACCAGAATCTGAGTACTGTGATGATTTCGTGGGCTCCATGAAGCCTCATGCTTGAGCATTATTGAGCTGGGGTGGTTAGGAATGAAGAGGGAAGATTCAAAACCGACCTCTTTGAAGCGAGGTCGGCCCCAACAAGAGAAAATTCTTTCTCAAACAGTCTGTTGGTGCACGTCATCAATATGGATCCAAGAACTTTCTCTGAGAGCCATGAAGCTGAACAGAATCGTTGCAGTTAGATTGCCGAAAATGCTTACTCCGGAAAAACGATCTCATCAATGCGAGCTCTTGAGAAGCCCAGCCCGCGGACCATTCGTCGAGGCAGAAGAGATTGGCAGTCAAGGTTCCGGTAGCCTCATTCGGCTATTGCACATTCTGTCGTGCGAACGGCAGTCCCAGATTCTACACAACCCATACGATTCGAAACCACGAGGGAATCGTCACCTGACCCGCTCTTAGGGCTTACTACTGTGATATCTGCCACAATGGTGGCGGAAACCAGGCTCATACGCGGCGTTATTGTCCATTGCTGAGGAACCCGAAACTAGCAACATCAGTTCACAGCAGACCCCTGAGTTTCCAAACTTGTAGACCTGGATCGAGGATATCGTACCTGTTATGCTTTATCATACCCGGGACCGGAGATCTCACGCACCCAACTTCCCCGCCAAAAAAGTTTGAAAAGAATGAGTCGATGAATAAAGAAAAGTATCGTACCTGCAAGCTGCTTCATATTCGTACATGTAAGCCTGCAGGAATAAGAGTATAACCACATTCGGTGCCGTTGTTCCTACGTCATTCTTGTCTTCAGTGTCACAGTTTCCCCAAGACTTGATCGGTCCCGACGCTTGCGCGAAGCGCAACGGGTTTCGCTATCCTTCTTCAAGCCACCACAACATCGACTCGAACATGAAGCCCCCACGTCAACGTCATAATCCCATTTCTTCGGAGATCGAGATATCTGCCGGAAAGTGTGAGCCCGCAAGTTTTTGTGTTGAGGGTACTCCGATCGCGGTGTGTAACGTTCCCGGAGGAGAGTTCTGTTCGAATCCAAAGAGTCGCAATCCCCCCTTGAAGTCGTTGATCCGACGCGATTCTTGGCAACAACAACACGATTACCATCGACGTCGCGAATCACAAAACATCCTGCTCTGGGAAGGCGAACCGATACCAAGCTTGAGGAAAGTCACAATGACAGACTCCTTTGCCTCTAGCAACAGAAACAACAAGACAATTTTGAGCGCCGATCAAGTGAGCGATTCTGGAATACTCGACAGGAATGTTCCTAAACTCAGCAAGCAGTAATGGGCTAGCATCGTGAGCGACATTCTGATCGATGAAGGTTCCGATGTAATGCTCCTTTCTGAGATCAGGCTCGTGAACGATGAATCTCGCCCACACATCCAGGTCCACAGGTACGCCTCCAGCAACCGCCCGAGTAAAATCGACGCCGGTGTCGGATTCTTATACCCCGTCCCCCATCGAAAAAAACTTCAGTGATTCAGTCAGTGACTGAATCGTGTATTCCGTAGGACTACGTCGTCAGGTTGAATCTCAAGCATCGCTGATGTCCGAATAGACGAACGTCCAAGGAATTTTCAGGGAACGTTGAGGTGGTTGATTTCAACCGAGCATGTTCCCCAGCGTAAGCCAGAGATTTGTCTGTAGGACGCATTAAACAAGTGATTGAAAACGAGGTCACAGTTATTATAACGTATTGAAGCCCTTTCTGAGAAATTCATGGATTCTACACACGTAGATTCAAGAAGGGGAGTCGAAGTCCACGGGGCTGGAATCCAGAGCCGCAAGTTTTGGACGGACCGAAACAGCCGCCTCCAAATCGCACCGAACGGGGACCCGTTTAACGAACTTCGTTTGGAATCCGTCGACAGGAGACACCTTGCGCGGTAACCACAGTCTCCGAATCACTGAGGCATACAGAAGAGAGGGCAAGCAGGAAGCTTGAAAGTCGAACGGGATGAAACTATGTTCTCAAGAGTGGTCAAAATTGAGTTCTCGAAGGACATTGTGGTTGAGTAACATATATTCATAAGTTCACAAGTAGCTGTTGCTTGTTGGACACATCTACCTACGCTGACATGGAAACGTTCACGAGTCACGAGAGAAGCTGAAAGATTGTCGCGCCGCGTGAGCGTTATCGAGTATTCGCTTTGTTCTATGAATCGATGGCTCTAGTCGTGGTTCGTTGAGCGAAGAACTGTGCCGGTTATCTGGGAAGCGTCATTGGGAGTGAGCACCTTGGAAAACGATTCGAGAGAGTTGGCCGGTTTCAAGGTAACGATGCTGAGGTAATTGTTGGCTTAAGTGCTCATTTCGTGTTTTGAACGTTCTTGTTGAAGTTGAAGTGCTTCCAGTAGTGACAAAGGACTGTAAGACGGGTGGTTGCCAGAGGTGGAAATACGCAGCATCGATTTCGGCCCAGCAGTCGCGCTTTCTCGCGCTCAGGGCGTTCGAAGCGGCGATGGCAGCGCCCTCGCGGGAGAAGAGCCGTTAGCATGGATGCTGCGGGCGATGGAGCGCCCTCCTGCGAGTATAGGTGTTAACGTCGACAGCAGAAAGCCGCCGACTGGTCTCCATGTAAACTTCCGTTGCAGGCGAGAGTGAGAGCCCTCTCTCAAATTGTCGATGGATGCTCCCCTAGAAGCAATTCATTAGACGTAGTCAGACCTGGGTTCCCGTTTAACGGATAACGGAAAATAAATTTCCGTTTCCCGTTAAGGCACGACGGAAATTCTAATTACGCATTCCGTACAATTGACGCCTCGCAAACGAGTCTACAGAATTCGGAGGATCGTCTGCTGCGAAGTCAGACACGACACCGACAAGCGCGTGTCTGGGACGGGCGATTAAATTTCCGTTTTCCGTTAACGGAAATTAAATTTTGGGTTTTATGGAGTGGCGTCATCGGAACGGTCTCCGGCGTCTCCTAGGAGCTCCTCTACGGACTCCTGAATTGATTCTAGGAATCAGAAAATTTCCAATAACCCGCGTGATGGCTCCTCATGATCCGTTACCGGCATCCGTTATCCGTTAACGGCATCCGTTATCCGTTAACGGCATCCGTTATCCGTTAACGGCTTCCGAAGACGACGAAGTTTGTTTTTTGAACGCGACAATCATCACTTCGAGACTTCATCATCACTTCATTTTCGAGAGATAATAGGTTTTCAGTCGTCGTAATGAAGTTGACTCATCTCGAAGTGATGATTGTCGCGTTCGAAAAACAAACTTCGTCGTCTTCGGAAGCCGTTAACGGATAACGGATGCCGGTAACGGATCATAAGGAGCCATCACGCGGGTTATTGGAAATTTTCTGATTCCTAGAATCAATTCAGGAGTCCGTAGAGGAGCTCCTAGGAGACGCCGGAGACCGTTCCGATGACGCCACTCCATAAAACCCAAAATTTAATTTTCGTTAACGGAAAACGGAAATTTAATCGCCCGTCCCAGACACGCGCTTGTCGGTGTCGTGTCTGACTTCGCAGCAGACGATCCTCCGAATACTGTAGACTCGTTTGCGAGGCGTCAATTGTACGGAATGCGTAATTAGAATTTCCGTCGTGCCTTAACGGGAAACGGAAATTTATTTTCCGTTATCCGTTAAACGGGAACCCAGGTCTGGACGTAGTCCTACGTCAAAAGAGCCGCCTCTGTCCGTATGTGTACATATCTGTGCCTCGGCGCTTGCGTATTCATGACTTTTGAGAAGCGCAGTCTAGGCCCCAGCTGCGGGGCAAGGGTATTCCGTAGCCGCAATCGAGGCGTTGCAGGTTACTACCGTCACAAACCAATCCAGAAATTCGTCCAAACACGCAATCCTCATGCGCACAGAATTGGCTTCGGTGAATCGATCATCGACTTTCATGGCGTGCGTCCCCACCAAGAGACTTTGAATCGGGATTCTTTGCGGGGACTTCGGGCCAATCGCCGACGGACTGTACGGGCTGATGTTCCCGCCGCCGCTATGATAAGAAAAGCTTTCCAGGGCAAGCGAGAGCCACGATCGCAATCCGCTAGCCACGCTTCGTCCTCATCGTCGAGACTGTAGACTGTAGTTCACGACTTTGGCGAGACCGTGTATTACATCGAGATAATCGTCACCATAAACCATCCCGACTTCGCTTGAGCCTCATTTGCCTCGCGGTGCACAATGTACCTTCTATGGGACGAATTGAAGAGCCGATATCAAAAGTGGCATAACTCTATTCCGCAACTCCTCGATACCAGTCGATCTCGGAAGGAATCAATCGAGATTCCCCAAGAGGAGCTTGGGAAAAATATGGATTACCCTAAAGTCTGGGAGATAAAGGACCTTTCGTGCCCCATAGGCCCCATGTTTGAGGGAAATTTCTTCCTCATAGAGTCCAATGTAAAAGTCCTTTATCTGATAAGTCCTTTATCTCCCAGACTTTAGGGTAGTTACAATTCTCTACTTCATCTATACTCGAAGAAGTAGATAATCTCTCTGACATGGTGTTGGATGGAGTCGTAGACTTCTCCGATTCATTCATGTGCGTACCACGCTTCTAGGCCTCTCATTTCGATTTCTGTTGCCTTGTTGTGACGACGCATGATCAGTTCTTGACGTGCGATCAACGCCTTTCTTTCGTTAAGACTTTTCAACTTGAGGTTTTGAAAGTGTATAGCGTGGCCCCCCAGTTGATCGAGGGTACCTATGTGGCTGGGCCAAAGGTACACCAATGCTGCTCTTCGGGTGTCGTCCACGACAGTGGTGATTCGTCGTTTTTGGACTCTGCCGTTGGCGTCAGTAATCGTTTGGAACGGTTCAACTGCAAGAACGATAGCCAACAAATTGACTTTTCCGATCGTTTGCGAGTCACAAATCTGAGCCAGCGTCATTGATAGGACGCTCGGTAGTCGGCGGTCGTGGCGACGTGCAACGAACGCGGACGTGGCGACGCTCGGTATCTTGGGGTCGTGCCTATCGATGAGTCGAACTTGGGAATACTGTGAAGATTGTTGGTTTTTTTAATATGTGTCCGGAGATCGTGAGTTCATATGACGGTTGTTGCACGAGGGATTATCACCTCTGTGATGACAATCTCGTATTCACGGTCCGTCGCTGTGGAGTGTGGGTAGGAGGGCCGTGGGTCGGATCCGTAGAAGCGGCAGCAGTTGTCCACTTTGATGAGCTTATGAAACCGGTGTACTTTGCTGACGGTGTCTCCGAAAATCCGAACCACGATTTCACGTCCGGTATTGTAGATGTGGAAGGAAAAAATCAGGCAGTTCCCTCCGTTTGTGTTCCAAATCTGGACCGATAATTTCCTTCGGATTCGGCCCTTGTTCAGCTTTCCGAAATGGTTCATCTTCACGCGTACGGTAAAGTCTACAAGAGTGATCTCAGCATTAGATGTAGTATGAGATTCATTGGTCATGAGGTGTGAGGTAATCATCGACGGTTATTAGTTGTTGGCAAATGACACTAGCTCATTGATAATTTTGTACTGCCAGACACTAACTGAGTGAAGACTCCGATGTCAGACCAGAGACTTAAAGTCGCGTTTATTCAGAGGCTTCTTTTATCGGCTAGAAAGCTGCTGGGAGAGAGCAGCAAGCTCAGCTCAGAGCCCGAACACCATATTTGGAGAGTTGTATATCTGGTTGGTCTGAGCCTTTACCATGACCTTTACCCAGATATATTTTTACTCTGTTCTGGCACACTCTAGAGTTGCTACAATGTTTCAAGCTGACTACAGAACTACGGATAGACTCTGCCTAGGGGTTTTCCAACATTTCTCCCTCTTTCTGTGGCAGCGCGAACACTTGTTACTGGGCTGTCTCACCCTCTTGAAGCGTCTGATACTCCCTCTGCCTAAGAAGTCTTTTGACCAAGCGAAACACAGCAAACATTATTATCATTGTGAGGGCAGCAGATCCTGCTCCGATTAAAACTGCCTCCGTGTGTTTTTCTGCTGGAGCAGGTTGTGGTGTTGTTGTGACGTCTGGATGTCGGTGCTGATAGTCTTCCCAGATGTCCTGACCACCGCTTACCTTGCCGTCTGGCTCAAGACAGACAGCAATGTTGCTTGAGAGCATCTCACAAGAGAGACTTGTCTTTATACAATAGCAGGGGAAGTAATCCTTTGTTTCTTCAGTAATCACACAGCTCATTTGTTTGTCGATACAGTCTTGGTTGCAGTCTTTGTATTCGAAGAATGCCTCAGAAAGTTGAATGAGCATTATCATTGATATTATCTTTAGAATCTTCATTTAGTGAGCTGTTTGATTCCGATTCCTTCTCTCAAGGTTGTGAAACGATCTCTTTGTAGAGGTTTTGTGAATATATCTGAAAGATTTTCCAGAGTTGAGACCTTCTCTGTTTCAATCGCTCCCTCTGCGATCTTTTCCTTGAAGTACCAGTACTTTATTTCGATGTGCTTTGCCTTTCGATGGATTTTGTGATCTTGAAGAAGATCCAGAGCTGCTTGATTGTCGATCAAAATCTTTGGTCGTATATCGTAGCCAAGCTCTGCTAGCAGTCTCTTGAACCACATGCTGGTTCGACAAAGTTCAACTGCTGCAGCCAGTTCGGCCTCCATCGTCGACAATGAGGTGAAGTTCTGCTTGGAGGAGGACCAAATGATTGGACCATTGTTCCCGAAGATCAAGTACCCAGTGGTAGATTTTCTTCCGGGAATCTCGCATGCGAAATCTGCATCAGAGTAGAACTTGTAGTCCAGTTCTTTCGTTGCGGAATAGACAATTCCATAGTTGATTGTTCCTTGCAAGTATTTCAAAACTCGCATTGCAGAGTTCCACATCTTTTCTGTGGGTTTGTTCAAAGACCTTGCAAGAAAGTAGACAGAGAATGCGATGTCTGGACGTGTACAGACCGTGAGGTACATCAAGCTACCAATCAGATGTCTGTATGGTTTGTCGTCAAGAGGCTTGCTATTGTCCTCAGACATGACCGACTTGTCCATTGGGACGGACACTTTCTTTGATTTTGTCATTTGGAATTTCTCCAGGAGATCTTTGATGTATTTCTCTTGGTGAATAATCACATTCATGTTGGAGTTTCTCTCAATCTGATGGCCCAAGTAGTAGCTAAGGACTTTGTGCTTGATCTCAACCTCCCTCTGGAGTTTTACTAGGAAGTCTTGGATAGCTTTTTCGGATTTACTCATGAGCAGGCCATCGTCGACATACAAAAGAAGGATGACCCTCTGCGTGCCATGGCCATAAAACACGCAGGAATCACACCTGCTTTCAACGAGACCTAATCTCAAGAGAATTTCTTTGATTTTGAGGTACCATTGACGCGGTGCCTGCTTCAATCCGTACAAGGATTTGTTCAGCTTCCAGACCTTTCCAGAGTCATTGTTTTGACCCTCAGGTAATTCCACGAAAATGGTTTCTTCCAGCTCTCCATGGAGGAAAGCGGTTTTGACGTCAAACTGATGAGTGAACATTTTCTCACGCGCCGCGATGCTCAACAGAGCTCTTAAAGTGTCAAAGCGCGCTGTTGGTGAGAACAATTCTTTGTAGTCGATATCTTTTCGTTGTTCGAAACCACGGACAACCAAACGTGCCTTGTATCTTTCAATTTGTCCTGAGGAATCTCTCTTGATCTTAAAGATCCATTTTGTCGTTAGACAACGGTGTCCCTCTGGAAGCGTCATCAGAGTGAACACGTTAAGAGATTCCAGACTTCTGAGTTCTTCGTTCATCGCATTGATCCATTCTTTCTTGTCTTTTGACTGCATGGCCTCTCCATACGTTTCTGGTTCATCATTGTCTCGTTCATCTTCAGAGAGATTAACACTTGCCGTTGCTGACTCTGACTCGTTGTCACTCTTTCCTTCCTTGCTTGTTCTACTTTTAACTGCCGAGAGGACAACCCACTCTTGAGAATTTTCGAGCTCCGGTGCGTTCTCACTGTCACCTGTTTGAATAGGAGATTGTTCATTATTTTCCTCATTTGTTTCAAGGGATTCAGGGTTGTCATCATTATCAGAGTCATCACTTTCTAGATTGATTTCTTTCAGTTCTTGTTCCTCTTGATTTTCAGGTTCTTTCATTAGTACACTCTTTTTGAGGAATTTTACATTGTTTGTTTCCACAATGGTTTTCGTTCCAGGGATCCACAAGCGGTATCCATTACTTTCTTCGCAGAAGCCCACCATTATGGCTCGGATGCTTTTGGCTTCTAATTTCTTTCTTCCAGGTCGTTCGTCCAAGAAGAAGCAATCTGAACCAAACTCGTGAAACCTGCCGAGAAACGGTTTTCTTCCGTAGATCAGTTCATAGGCTGATTTTCCCTCGGTCTTGTGAATTGTGATGGCGTTGAGTATTTGAGAGCAGAACGAAATTGCTTCTGTCCATAGGGTTTTGCTTAGTTTGGTGTCGATGAGCAGAGTTCTTGCCAGTTCGACCAAAGAACGGTTCGTTCTTTCGCTCAGGCCATTTTGAGCCGGGGTTCGGGGGCACGAGTATGTTTGTTCAGCTCCGATTTCTGTCAGTAGTCCGCGTACTCTTTTATTGAGGAATTCAAGACCACGATCGGTGTGAAGTCTTCTTATGTCCTTTTGCGTTTGATTCTTGAACCAGCGGACATAGGCTTGAATGTATTCAAAGGCTTGATCTTTCGTTTTCAAGAAGAAGACTCTTCGGTGCTTTGAGTATTCCTCGGTCATACACATGAAGTAATTCGAACCTCCGAGTGATCTCGGCGTTAGCATGCAGAGATCCGTGTGTACAACTCCGATCGATGTTGGTCTCGCTGTTGACGGCTTCGTTTTGTAGGTAGATCTGTGCTGCTTTCCTTGCAGACAGGCTGGGCAATCGTCGAGATCATCTTCAAATTTTATTCCTGCTCCCATTAAGACTTTTCTCACTTTTTGCTTATTTACGTGCGCAAGTACTTTATGAGCTTCTCGCAAGCTTATTACGTGATCACTGTCACATTGAAGACTCACTGTTTTGTGGCTTCTCTCTGCATGAACGACGAAGAGACCGGCTTCCCTTTCTGCAGATATGCTTGTCTTTCCTTTTGAAAGTTTCATTGTGTTGCGGGTTGTCACTACCCGGAAATTGTCGTCGAGCAGCTGTGTTACTGAAATTAGGTTGTGCTTCATTTCTGGGACAAAAAGAGCTTTCAGGGTAATGTATACGAGATCAGTGCCACTTTGAACGGCTATCTCGGCTGCTCCCTCACCCACAGCCTTGAGGGTTCGAGAATCACCGAGATGAACCTCTCGAGATTGTTCATAGGGCTTGAAGTTAGTATACAAATTTCTCTCTTGAAGAATATGATTCGTGGAGCCGCTGTCGACTATGAACTTCATTGGTTCATTTACCTGGAGCTTCGCAGCTTCCGGTGAAAGGGTGTCGACCCTGGTCATGTAGACCTGTGTGACATTTGTACTTGCTTTTCCATCCGGTTTTCCTTTCTTCGTTGACTGTCTTGGGGGATTCTTTTTCTTCTTCAGGAACCAGCAATCGTTGCCTCGATGACCTCTTTTGTGACAATTCCAGCATGTTATGACATCTCGGGATGATGTCCGTCTTACATCCTCGAGATGGAAGTTCTGCTGACACCGGTCATTCTGATTTCTTCGGTTGAAACCTCCGCTGCGCGTTGCCAGGGCTGTTACCTCTTCTTCACCATCGAACTTTCGACGGGAGTCTTCGGCTCTAATCATCTCGATCAGGATGCTGAGCTGTTTTTCTGTATCTGCTTTTACGCTCCAAGCCTGCTTGAAGGATTCCCAACTTCGTGGTAGTGCACTGATCAAACGGGCACAGGCAGCTTGTTGTGTGATCTCAGCCTTGACTGAATCCAGTTCATACACGAGCTTCATGAAGTCCTGTATGTTTTCTGAGATACTGTGAGCTGAGTCAAATCTGAACGTTGAATACCTGGCAATAGCCTGATCCTTGAACAGGCCCGTTTGTCCAATGAATCTTTTGTTGAGTTGGTTCCATATGTCCTTTGCGGTAACGATGGTTGATTCGACGTTGAACATTTGGAACATCAGATTGTGATTGACTGCCTCGAAGAGAAGGGTTCTTCCATTCTTGTTTCCAATGTCGTATTTGGGCTTTTCATCAGGCTTGAGAGGATCCACTGCATCTGTGATGACTTCCCAGGCATAGAGCTCACTTTGGAGGTAGACAGGCATAATGGCACGCCAGCATAGAAAGTTGCTTCCATCTTCTTGAAGGACCACCATGTTACGATACCTTGTGCGTGACCCTTGGTCTGCTGTGGTGACGTTTATGTTCATGGTGAAATCGCAGTGTGGAGGTTTGTCTTCGTTGGCCACAGGGTGTCTGGACACTGTTTCCGGATTTCACTCTCAGAAACACTTACGTGAACTTGCACGTCGTGCTGATAACGATTTGTTGGCAAATGACACTAGCTCATTGATAATTTTGTACTGCCAGACACTAACTGAGTGAAGACTCCGATGTCAGACCAGAGACTTAAAGTCGCGTTTATTCAGAGGCTTCTTTTATCGGCTAGAAAGCTGCTGGGAGAGAGCAGCAAGCTCAGCTCAGAGCCCGAACACCATATTTGGAGAGTTGTATATCTGGTTGGTCTGAGCCTTTACCATGACCTTTACCCAGATATATTTTTACTCTGTTCTGGCACACTCTAGAGTTGCTACAATGTTTCAAGCTGACTACAGAACTACGGATAGACTCTGCCTAGAGGTTTTCCAACATTAGTGCTCCGCATTAGATGTACGATCTGTTCAGTACCGTTTTGTGATGGGAATGGATGGGAAGCCGGCATGTTTTGGAGCACATAATAGCCGTGATAGTAAGTCCTGATCTGACAATCGAAGACCGGTCGATCATTGAAGTCAGAGAGGGCAATTCTGAACTAAAGGCACGTTTAACAAAGATTTGCGATTGTCTTTGATAAACGCGCAGCTGATTTTCGTTGGATTCATTCGGATGTTTTCGTATTGGGGAACTTCAGAACGTAGTAAACTCAAGCAAGTCAGTGTGGGCTCAATGATTTATTGGATAAATCTTCAACAAAACTCATGGACGTTATACTAAAGCGTTTCGAATTCCATCTCGGATCCGGCCCCTTTGTACCAAGTATCCAGTGCTTTCACCTGCTCGCCTGCGTCGCCCGAATCCTGATTGATAACCCAGTTTGCTGTTGATGACAGAATTCTTCTTTCTCCAACAATCCGTGACTGGATATTTCGGAAGACCAGTGCACTACTTTTTTTGTCGTAAAGAGTTCCTAAGAACTCGCCCAACAGCGACAGTGAAATAGCTCGTTCAGTATCATAAACCAGAGTGACGATTTGGCGGGTGCGGCCGTCATGACAACTAACATAAGGCCTTAGGACGTTTCAACATCGTAAACTATCGCGGCCAAGTTTACATTGCTGTGCATCTCTACGTCCGACATCTTGGCGAGGGTGTGAAGGAGGGTGCGCGGCCGAGGGATATTGCCACCGTCGCGACGGTGCCGATGGCTTGGACACTTGATCGCTGCGGAAAGTTCAAAGATTCCTGTTAGGTCTCTCCATTCTGTTTGTTAGTGCGAAATATCTATTCCTCCGTCAGAAGTATTCCGTATTTTGAACGGATTACCTTTTTGATGATGAGTTCGCAGTCGTGTTGTGCGGTCGTTTACTGAGAATTCGTTTGCTTCACCCTGAATCCATGGAAACGATAGCACTGGTCAACTTTGAGCAAGTCGTGGAGCTCATCCGCCACTCGAGTCGTACACTATGCACGAGAACATCGATCCTTCTTCAGCGGTCTTCTTTCAGGGTCGGATCGGTGACTTGCTTCTCACTCGGCCTCCTAAAACTCCTGCGAAGCGATTCATCGCCACGTCAATAATGCGTTTCATTCGTTATGCTGGACTTTGGGACGATTCTGACATGTCTTGGTGTAGCGTGTCCTCTGGTTCCTCAACTGGAGAGTTTCATGGTTGAATATGGAATGAGATCGGAGCTGGTCGTGATATGAATGCATTCATCACCTTTTTCTTTCCCTCTGGTCTCGGTGGAACAGCTCTCGCTTGATCTTGCCTCGACATTGCTTCAGTAATCGTCATTCGCTGTCTCCGCGAACATTGTGCGGCGGCTAGTTGGGGTGGTTGGGTATCGAATGCCATCGATCGGCAAGCGAGACTATTCGAGTTTTTCGAGATTCCGGGAAGGGTACCACGAGCGTCAGCCCTCACCAAAAGGGCTAGGTCAGAGCCATGATGTCAAAGGCGTCGGCTGACCTGTACAACGTGGCCTCCATTTCGAAAAATGACACGACTCGTCTCCCACACATGACAAAACTACCGTCAAATGGTCGACTCATCCATGATTTTAACTGGTAGATTGTTTGTTGTCTGTGTTGATCTCTTAGCTGTTCGAGGCTGGATCGCTAGAGCCGGAATCGAAACATCGTGATCGCCGCGGTTCACAACGGATCCATCCTTGTGGTCCTCGAGGTTTCATGAAGCCCGAACTCCGACCGTCCGTGCGGATATGTTCGTCGTCGTTGGCATGAGCGCTCCCTTGTCTGCACCGCATGATTCCTGGTTCGCCAGCGCCGAGAGAATGCCCGTCTATCCGGGAAAGCCCGTCCATATTTTCAGTGAGTCGGAGGGTGCCCGTCAAATGAAAGAACGGTCTTCGGGTACGTACATGTGAAAGCGAAGAAATCTTGAACGAGACGCCGCGCACGTCAGAAGAGGGCTTGAGAGACTGTTCTGGTTCATTTTGAAGAGGAAACCCATAGCTACAAAAGGCAATTTCTCCCGGGGAAGGAGACACTTGTGGCATCTTCAATGCGACAATATTGTCAGAAGTCTGAATTTCCCTGTTCGGACTTCGGCCGTTGTCTGGAAAGCTCCCTGAAATCATTCAGAAATGATTCTGGTGCTATCTCCCGGTTTACAGAGACTTAGAAGGCATCTCTCCGGCGTCACTCAGAATCTGGAACTTTTTCTTCGGGTAGTTATCCCCGACAGGGGGAATTTCCTCGTCAGAAGAACCCCTGAAACTGGTATCCTTGATGAGCTACGGGCGGCTTTGCGAAATCGAGGCGGATGAGGGGTGGATTTCAGGGTCGCTGTGCTCGGTCGCATTCTTTCGAAAACGCAATCTACCGACACGGCCTAATGAGTGCACATCGAAGCTGGCTGAAGATCGAATGCAACCTTAACGGTAAACTGCCGAGGAGCCACGACTGGGCTCTGAGGCACAGAGACAACTTGATGATACAGTCGAACCCGCTTATAAGAGACCCCTCGGGAAAATGAAAATGGTCTATTATATCCGGTTTCTCTTGTAAGTGAGGAGGGCCAAGCCGGCGTGGTTCGGAGCTCCGGGACCAAATTAGGCTGGGATTCCTTCAAAGATATCATCCGTGGGTTCATCTGCATTGACATACGTGTTTCCGGTTTATTCTTACAAGAATTCTTAAAATTGCGGATTGCACAAACAATCCCTCATCTGAAAAACTTGGTGATTTGGCGCTGTGGGAGGTCGTCGATGATTTTGTTGCCAATCATGGTCTAAATGACGTGGAAGTCATCAAACGTCTCGAAATTCTCTTCCAAATATTGCCGAATAGTGACTCATGCCCGCGATGATTTCGCGAACGTGCATCGATCCTCCTAGGTGAACCATCCGCCGGGAAATAAGCTTCGGGCTGGTTGAATTGCGAGAAAAACCCACGAAATAGTCTCTTTTAGGCGTTGAGAAACTTCCGAATCCAATCGCTCTCTTAGGTATATGCGGTTTTCTCTTATAAGCGAGTCTCTTTTACGCAGTGTATTTTAACATTGATGTCTATGGTGATGAAATCGGGAAATTGTGAACTGTCTCTTATCGGCGAGGATCTCTTTTATCCGTGTCTCTTATAAGTGGGTTCGACTATACTCGCTAAAGATCCCGCTCATCTACAGGGCTCAGCCCGTAGGCCGATCGAACAAGTCAGCCGACGCGTTCGAAATCGTGGTTCCGACCTGGTTCGTCTGGTGAGAGCTACCGCTTGTCGTCACCCTCCCGGAATCTTGGAAAAATTGAATTGTGTAGCTTGCTGTTCGAAGCAGTTTCGCTGACCTGCCTACGTCATCCGCTCCCCCGCACTTCGTCAGCTTCCTACCTCACGCCTCCGGCTGAATCGATTTCGCCATGTCAAACGATCGGAGGGGAACCAAAGAATCTCGATTTCGCTGTTCAAGCAAAGCGTCCATGGAAATCAAAATTTTGGTTCTCAATTTTAAATCCACCTACCCCCCCCCCTTGGCTTTGTCATGCCAGCTCATGACCTTCATGAGGCCTCCAGTGGGCTCTCTTGATTCATTTCACGGGAGCGAAATGTTATGCGAAGTATCAAAAGCAAGCTCATAGGACCGAGGAAATCATATCGTTTTATTTCAAATCTCACGGGTCGTGTCAGATGAGAGATACATATGTGACGATTGACGATGTCACGGCTCACCACGCGTCTCCTTCGCAATCAAGTTCATTGTCCGAGGCCTGATCCTCGTACTGCTTCATGCACTCTCAGGCCGACACCACTGACGCTTTGGGATTTGGATGTCTTTCCGGAAAGGAACCCGGCGCCTCTTCTTCGGTGGGTGGCTTCTTTGCACATGGAAAGCCACGATCGCCAACCTCGCGTGGGTGTAGTTGCAGTGACCGCACTTGAAGACAATCTTCTCGTTCACAAGCACATTTCGGAAAAGGAATGCGTTCCTCTTGTTGATCTGGTAGACACTCTGACCCATCTTGGAACGATCTTCACAGTCTTCACTCGGTGAATCGATGATGTTTGGATGCACTCGAGTTGCGTCGCAGCTTTTTGAGAAACCTCTGCGCCCGCCCTCCGGGCGAGGGCATGTTCTATGAGAGGTCGCCCGGGGCTCTCGCCACCAAGACCCGTGGTTCGCAGAACGGATCTCAGAGGTTCTGAGCTGGAGAGAGGCTCCGCATTGCATCATAGAAATAAACTTGTCTTCTTCCGATGACTCCCCGCGCTGCTGTTGAAACTGCAATGGATGAGTGAGCATGGTCAGCTCGCAAGCTTGCACACGGAATTCGAAGAGCCATAACGTCATAACAGTCGTTCTGCTATTCAGGACGAAGATGATTATCTCTTCCCGGGGAAACCCCGAGTCACAGTTCCTGAACGGAGACCGTGGTTCGTTGATCCCGGTTGTGCTTCTGCCCGCTCCATACTGACCAACTTTCTCTTGTTGAAATGATGCTCTGGCTATCGGATTCAGGTTTGCAAGTTTGCAACCCCCAAGCCACGAACCGACGTTCCAGTGACAGGGTAGCATCACGAACGTCGGGTTTCTGCTTGAGGGCCAGAACATCATTCCTCGAGATAGAGAAGGGCGACAGGTATGCTGAGCGGAACGTAACTCTAATGTGAGCGATCCTCGCTCACGAGCGGGATGGAAGATTGAGCCCAGAGGACATCACCGCAAGAATGGGAGGTCGGGCGCAGCGTAGATTTGAGCGGTGCGTAAGTTCGAGCGCAAGGAGACCCTGGACAGAGATGCGTTTTTGAGCGTGGAGTACGTAGGTCGTCGGGCGAACTCTATACGTTCTATCCAGAAACCATTCTTCCCTTGCTTTCCTCGATGGGGGCTCCGCCATCAACGCCATCGCATTCAACTTCGTCCACCACAAGGAAAACGACATCTGATGATTTCGAAGTCGTGTCGATTTCGTACGACGACATCATATCCTGGAATGCACGAAAGCGGAGTTGAGTTTGAAACTGTGTGTTAAGAATGTATTTGAGTCGGACGCTCCGAGGCGACGCAGAGGATCCGAGTCGGACACTCTGACGCGACGCGGAGGGTCTGACGCTCCTATTCTCAGTGGAAATTGAATGCTTCCGTGCATGTTCCGTGATCCCGAAAATGGGGGCTTCGCTCATTTCTGAATCTTTGTCGAAAAGACTGCCGTTCGACGACTCCATGCACCTGAATCCAAGAGAGATACTCCGCCCAAAAGTCTTTGGAATCCCCAGACTTTTACATTCGCGGTCTGCACCTGCTACGTTACCTTTGGGCTGTCTGAGATCGTCGTCGAACAGTGGTCTGAGCACGCCGTCCTTCGCCTCCTGGAGCGAGCTTGACCCGTCGGCGGCGCCCCAGAAAGTCAATCACAGGCATGCAATCTCAAGCTCCGCTCGAGAAGACTTCGGGCTCAAAGCTCCACTTCCGCTTTAATTGCTGTGGCGAACAGTTCTACGTTGCGTTCTTATTTGCTGACCGCTCAAAATACTTGTCACCAAAGAGGAAAGCCCTTAGACTGGGGTCATGTATGACATGCCCCGCCGGCTGATTCGGAAGCATTGTCGGACACGAGCGGGTTTCGATTTCAGGGTAAAGTTCAAGAATATAAGTTCTGGGTTCGCCTTCTCGTGGTGTTGAGGCATCCCCATCAATTAGCGCTCCCATTCAAGTTTCACCGAGGCCGGTGAGGCGAAGTCCGGTGGGACGCTGAGGTCAAATAACCAGAATCTGAGTACTGTGATGATTTCGTGGGCTCTATGGAGCCTCATGCTTGAGCATTATTGAGCTGGGGTGGTTAGGAATGAAGAGGGAAGATTCCAAACCGACCTCTTTGAAGCGAGCTCGGCCCCAAGAAGAGAAAATTCTTTCTCAAACAGTCTGTTGGTGCACTTCATCAATATGGATCCAAGAACTTTCTCTGAGAGCCATGAAGCTGAACAGAATCGTTGCAGTTAGATTGCTGAAAATGCTTACTCCGGGAAAACGATCTCATCAATGCAAGCTCTTAGGAAGCCCAGCCCGCGGAGCATTTGTCGAGGCAGAAGAGATTGGCAGTCAAGGTTCCGGTAGCCTAATTCGGCTATTGCACATTCTGTCGTGCGAACTGCAGTCCCAGATTCTACACAACCCATACGATTCGAAACCACGAGGGAATCGTCACCTGACCCGCTCTTAGGGCTTACAACTGTGATATCTGCCACAATGGTGGCGGAAACCAGGCTCATACGCGGCGTTATTGTCCATTGCTGAGGAACCCGAAACAAGCAACTTTGGTGCATCAGTTTACAGCAGAACCCTGAGTTTCCAAACTTGTAGACCTGGACCGAGGATATCGTAACTGTTATGCTTTATCATACCCGGGACCGGAGATCTCACGCACCCGATTTCCTCGCCAAAAAAGTTTGAAAAGAATGAATCGATGAATGAAGAAAAGTATCGTACCTGCAAGCTGCTTCATATTCGTACATGTAAGCCTGCAGGAATAAGAGTATAACCACATTCGGTGCCGTTGTTCCTACGTCATTATTTTCTTCACTGTCAAAGTTTCCCCAAGACTTGATCGGTCCCGACGCTTGCGCGAAGCGCAACGGGTTTCGCTATCCTTCTTCAAGCCACCACGACATCGACTCGAACATGAAGCCCCCACGTCAACGTCACAATCTCATTTCTTCGGAGATCGAGATATCTGCCGGAAAGTGTGAGCCCGCAAGTTTTTGTGTTGAGGGTACTCCGATCGCGGTGTGTAACTTTCCCGGAGGAGAGTTCTGTTCGTATCCAGAGAGTCGCAATCCCACCTTGAAGTCGTTGATCCGACGCGATTCTTGGCAAGAACAACACGATTACCATCGACGTCGCGAATCACAAAACATCCTGTTCTGGGAAGGCGAACCGATACCAAGCTTGAGGAAAGTCACAATGACGGACTCCTTTGCGTCTAGCAACAGAAACAACAAGACAATTTTGAGCGCCGATCAAGTGAGCGATTCTGGAATACTCGACAGGAATGTTCCTAAGCTCAGCAAGCAGTAATGGGCTAGCATCGAGAGCGACATTCTGATCGATGAAGGTTCCGATGTAATGCTCCTTTCTGAGATCAGGCTCGTGAACGATGAATCTCGCCCACATATCCAGGTCCACAGGTACGCCTCCAGCAACCGCCCGAGTAAAATCGACGCCGGTGTCGGATTCTTATACACCGTCCCCCATAGAGAAAATAGCCACCTCTGTCCGTATGTGTACTTATCTGTGCCTCGGCGCTTGCGTATTCATGACTTTTGAGAAGCGCAGTCTAGGCCCCAGCCGCGGGGCAAGGGTATTCCGTCGCCGCAGTTGAGGCGTTGCAGGTCACTACCGTCACAAAGCAATCCAGAAATTCGTCCAAACAAGCAATCCTCATGCGCACAGAATTGGCTTCGGTGAATCGATCATCGACTCTCATGGCGTGCGTCTCCACCAAGAGACTTCGAATCGGGATTCTTTGCGGGGACCTCGGGCCAATCGCCGACAGACTGTACGGGCTGATGTTCCCGCCGCCGCTATGATTAGAAAAGCTTTCCAGGGCAAGCGAGAGCCACGATCGCAATCCGCTACCCACGCTTCGTCCTCATATCACATCGAGATAATGGTCACCATAAACCATCCCAACTTCGCTTGAGCCTCCTTTGTCTCGCGGTGCACAATGTACCTTCCATGGGACGAATTGAAGAGCCGATATCAAAAGTGGCATAACTCCATTCCGCAACTCCTCGATACCAGTCGATCTCGGAAGGAATCAATCGACACTCCCCAAGAGGAGCTTGGGAAAAATATGGATTTGTTACAATTCTCCACTTCACCTATACTCGAACAAGTAGATAATCTCTCTGACTTGGTGTTGGATGGAGTCGTAGACTTCTCCGATTCATTCATGTGCGAACCATTCTTCTAGGGCTCTCATTTCGATTTCTGTGGCCTCGTTGTGACGGCGCATGATCAGCTCTTGACGTGCGATCAACGCCTTTCTTTCGTTCAACTTGAGGTTTTGAAAGAGTATAGCGTGGCCCCCCAGTTGATCGAGGGTCCCTATGTGGCTGGACCAAAGGTACACCAATGCTGCTCTTCGGGTGTCGTCCACGACGGTGGTGATTCGTCGTTTTTGGACGCTGCCGTTGGCGTCAGTAATCGTTCGGGACGGTTCAACTGCAAAGAAGATAGCCATCAAATTGACTTTTCCGATCGTTTGCGAGTCACAAATCTGAGCCAGCGTCATTGGTAGGACGCTCGGTATCTTGGGGTCGTGCCTATCGATGAGTCGAACTTGGGAATACTGTGAAGATTGTTGGTTTTTTAATATGTGTCCAGGGATCGTGAGTTCATATGACGGTTGTTGCACGAGGGATAATCACCTCTGTGATGACAGTCTCGTATTCACCGTCCGTCGCTGTGGAGTGTGGGTAGGAGGGCCGTGGTTCGAATCCGTAAAAGCGGCAGCAGTTGTCTACTTTGATGAGCTTATGAAACCGGTGTACTTTGCTGACGGTGTCTCCGAAAATCCGAACCACGATTTCACGTCCGGTATTGTAGATGTGGAAGGAAAACATTAGGCAGTTCTCTCCGTTTGTCTTCCAAATCTGGACCGATGATTTCCTTCGGATTCGGCCCTTGTTCAGCTCTCCGAAATGGTTCATCTTCACGCGTACGGTAAAGTCTTCAGGAGTGATCTCAGCATTAGATGTAGTATGAGATTCGTTGGTCATGAGGTGTGAGGTAATCATCGACGGTTATTAGTGCTCCGCATTAGATGTACGATCTGTTCAGTACCGTTTTGTGATGGGAATGGATGGGAAGCCGGCATGTTTTGGAGCACATGATAGCCGTGATAGTAAGTTCTGATCTCACAATCGAAGACCGGTCGATCATTGAAGTCAGAGAGGGCAATTCTGAACTAAAGGCACGTTTAACAAAGATTTGCGATTGTCTTTGATGAACGCGCAGCTGATTTTCGTTGGATTCATTCGGATGTTTTCGTATTGGGGAACTTCAGAACGTAGTAAACTCAAGCAAGTCAGTGTGGGCTCAATGATTTATTGGATATATCTTCAACAAAACTCATGGACGTTATACTGAAGCGTTTCGAATTCCATCTCGAATCCGGCCTCTTTGTACCAAGTATCCAGTGCTTTCACCCGCTCGCCTGCGTCGGCGTCGCCCGAATCCTGATTGATAACCCAGTTTGCTGTTGATGACAGAATTCTTCTTTTTCCAACAATCCGTGACTGGATATTTCGGAAGACCAGTGCACTACTTCTTTTGTCGTCAAGAGCTCCTAGGAACTCGCCCCACAGCGACGGTGAAATAGCTCGTTGAATATCATGAACCAGAGTGACGATTTGGCGGGTGCGGCCGTCATGACAACTAACATAAGGCGTTAGGACGTTTGAACATCGTAAACTATCGCGGCCAAGTGTACATTGCTGTGCATCTCTACGTCCGACATCTTGGCGAGGGTGTGCACGAGGGTGCGCGGCCGAGGGATACTGCCACCGTCGCGACGGTGCCGATGGCTTGGACACTTGATCGCTGCAGATGGTTCAAAGATTCCTGTTAGGTCTCTCCATTCTGTTTGTTAGAGCGATATATCTATTTCCCGTCAGAAGTATTCCATATTTTGAACGGATTACCTTTTTGATGATGAGTTCGCAGTCGTGTTGTGCGGTCGTTTACTGAGAATTCGTTTGCTTCACCCTGAATCCATGGAAACGATAGCACTGGTCAACTTTGATCAAGTCGTGGAGCTCATCCGCCACTCGAGTCGTACACTATGCACGAGAACATCGATCCTTCTTCAGCGGTCTTCTTTCAGGGTCGGATCGGTGACTTGCTTCTCACTCGGCCTCCTGAAACTCCTGCGAAGCGATTCATCGCCACGTCAATAATGCGTTTCATTCGTTATGCTGGACTTGGGGACGATTCTGACATGTCTTGGTGTAGCGTGTCCTCTGGTTCCTCAACTGGAGAGTTTCATGGTTGAATATGGAATGAGATCGGAGCTGGTCGTGATATGAACGTATTCATCACCTTTTTCTTTCCCTCTGGTCTCGGTGGAACAGCTCTCGCTTGATCTTGCCACGACATTGCTTCAGTAATCGTCATTCGTTGTCTTCGCGAACATTAAGCGGCGGCTAGTTGGGGTGGTTGGGTATCGAATGCCAGACTCTTATATGGCAGAAAACTACCCTCTCCTGCCTTGGACGCGGTCAGACCGAAGCTTTTATGGATCCAACCCTTCTGACGGAACGGTGAGATGGATGGATACCTGTCACCAGGGCCGCATTCAGGATTCTGCCGCCTATAGGCACACCTCATTTTGCCGCCTATGGATAGACTTCAATCCGCCGCATTTTTCCGGTTCACCTGCTGCTCACAGTCAGTTTTGCTGGGGATTGCGCTTCCCCCTTTTGACTCACCGAACATCGACTTTAGCAAAGCGGTCAGGTCAGCTTGCTCTCCGGCTGATCCGGAGAGGTTCTGCCACGGAGTTGATTGTACTCCTTCGGCCCCAAGGCCTTGAGAAGGAGCTGCAGACGTTCCTCATCGGAGTTGCAGTGTGAGTTGAGATACTGTTCGTTCCATATGAACCAGCGTTCGAACGTCACACCATTATCCGGGTCGTATGAAGAAGCCCCGATCAAGGACAACACGTTGTTCAGCGCGACAACTCTGTCCTCCGCTTGAGCTGGGTCTAGGACAATTTGGCGCGAGCGCTTTGGCGCGAGCGTTCGGGCGCGAGCGTTAGGGCGCGAGCGATTTGGCGCGAGCGATTTGGCGCGACCCACTCTGGCGCGGGCGTTTCGGCGCGACCCATTTTGGCGCAGCCGATATTTTCCTGATAGGGTGAGCTCGTTTTATAGGCACATTCCATTTGTCTCGGGATCCACAAGGGCAACATCGAGGGTGCCGTTGACGCGCGAGCTCTGTTAGAGATTATCGTTCCTCGTTGGTGAATGAATCACTCATGCTTCAAGTCTAGATGATCTTCTGTATCATGTTTCATGAGTCAAACGTGTCTATATAGCGAGAATCCAGCGTGAAGCGTACTCAAATCTCACTTTCTTTGTGTTCACAAGCAACTCATGTTTCTCTGAAGGATGGATGTTGCCTCGTTCGACGTGCTCATGGTTCCGCGCGACGTGGCACCGTTTTGTGGCACATGTCATTGCACGCGCGACACATCATGCGAATGTGTTCGAATGCCTTTTGAGGTGATTTGGTGCCCGAGAGCTATTTCCAGACTGGACGGAGCTGCTTTTGTTTTCGCGTTTTGATCCAGGGAAAATACACGGTTCACCATTCGAAGCAAGTTTGAGAGCAGGAAGGAATTCACGGTACTGGAAAGCCTTCGTGAGGCGATTTGGATCCCGAGAAGCAATTTCCAGACTGGACGGAGCTGCTTTCGTTTTCGCGCTTCGACACTGGAAAGCCATACTCGGTCCACCTTTCCAAGCAAGTTTGAGAGCAGGAAGGAATTCACGGTACTGGAAAGCCTTCGTGAGGCGATTTGGATCCCGAGAAGCAATTTCCAGACTGGACGGAGCTGCTTTTGTTTTCGCGCTTCGACCCTGGAAAGCCATACTCGGTCCACCTTTCGAAGCAAGTTTGAGAGCAGGAAGGAATTCACGGTACTGGAAAGCCTTCGTGAGGTGATTCCATACTCAGAAGGTGATTGTAGCAGAATAACAAAAGCGAAAGAGAACTGGGCCGTTAATCTCCGGAAACCAGGGAGACGTGAGTTGATTTCTTCTGACCTCTTAATTTCGAGTGATTCCCGATTTTCACGTATTCACACGTCATCCGACAACACCAGTCACCTCTACTATCGAAAATTCTTCGCAGGGTGAAATGGAAACCAACCGAGGAGGTCCGACGTTCGCCCACGACGGCTTCATTTACGTATTTGACAGATGGTCTGCAGACAAATCGAAAATGTTCTGGCGTTGTGAACAGAAGAATCGTTGTAAAGCTCGAATCCACACGTCAGGAAACGAAGTCGTCCATAGTATGCATCACCATTCTCACGACAGCGATCCGGCGAAGATCATTGTCAAGGAAACGCTGACAAAACTCAAGAAGCGAGCCGCCGAAACTGTGGAGGGTACGGCGCAAGTCGTGAACGAATCCTTGCAAAACATATCGGACTGTGTTCTTGGAGTCCTGCCTACTCAACGAGCCATGAAGAAAGCCGTGCGGAGAGTTCGGAAGGATCTACAGCGCGCTCCCGTCGCTCCCTCCTCTTTGGAGACATTGATTTTCCCAGAAGAGTATAAGGTGTACAAACCGACTCCGAGTACGTCAGAAGAATTCCTCCTCTCGGACAGCGGACCCGGCAAAGACCGCATCGTCATCTTCGGCAGGAGACAGACTGTTGAAGACCTCAAACACAGTAAAACATGGTACATCGACGGAACATTCTCTATCGCACCGAAACTCTTCTTTCAAGTGTACGTTATCCTAGCAGAAAAGAGAGACAGTTCATCCCCTCGTATACGTGTTGCTGCCGAACAAGACTGAACTTACGTACACGCGGATGTTTGCGATGATCAAAGGCATTGAGCCAAGCATCGGACCGGAACTCGTGAACTGCGACTTCGAATTGGGAGTGATAAATGCAGTCCGGACATCTTTCCCCGAAGCCGCTCTCGGTGGCTGTTTTTTTCATCTGGTTAGCAATATGAAAAAACATATCGGTAACTCAGGTCTGATGTTGCAGTACAGGAACGATAAAGATTTCGCTCTACAAGCACGAATGATCGTTGCAATTGCCTTCGCTCCGCCGCACTACGTGGAAGGATGTCTCGAATTCCTCGCCGATCACTTGCCGGATAGTCTCGAACCCATTCTGAACTGGTTTGAGGATACGTACGTGGGCCGTCCGAACCGCCGAGGCAGACGAAACGCACCGAAATTCCCGCTCTCGATGTGGAGCGTTTACCAGCGCACCCTGGACGGAAGGAACCGAACCAATAATCACGCGGAGGCCGCTCACCGACGGCTTCAAGAGGAACTCAACGTAGAACATCCTACGATTTGGCGATTCATCGAATCTCTACGAAAAGTTCAAAAAGGCAGAGATGCCTTCTATCAATCCGTTGTGGTGACCGGACTCCCGCCTCCAGAGAAACTGAAGAAATACAGGGTGGCCGATGAGAGGTTACTTGAGCTGGTGCTGACATTTGACCCCAACTCAATCCTAGAGTTTCTGAAAGGTATAGCATATAATTACCAGATGCAGAACTGATGTAGATTTCGGCGAAAAAAAAACACGTTCGGCTCCTTGATACCATTCGCCACGCTTCCGAGTGCGTGGTTTAGTTAAGTAAATAAAATATGACCGTACTTAGATGACAATGACTCCAATGCCGGAAATCCGTCTCTCCTTTCTTCTTCGCGTCTTGGGGATTTGCATGAGAAAAAGTTCGAATGAAATGCGTTCCGAATCCTCCGCTCCTCTCCGTCATTTTTCCATCTAATCAAAGATTGGGGCACGATGCCCGCGCCAAAATGGGCCGCGCCAAAACGCCCGCGCCAGAGTGGGTTGCGCCAAAAGGCTCGCGCCCAATGGCTCGCGCCAAAAGACTTGCGCCAAGGCGCTCGCGCCAAAACGGCCGCGCCAAATTGTCCCTGTCCCGCTTGAGCTTGTGCTAGCCGTTGAAACGTTGTGGACTCTTCATCTATTCTTCTTTGCCAGAAGCTGTAGGGTCTCTGCAATCTTCTCCAAAACTTCTTAAATTTCGTACAACACGAAGGTGGTTCTTGGGCAAATAATGCTGGGGATTGCGAAGTGAAGCGATAAGCAGAACACACGAGTTACTTCGTTATTAGAAGTGGACCAGCTATCCGCTTATATAGTTCACTAGCCGGCCTTCGGCCGACCGTTTTGGGTTTCCTGCGCTGCCAGTGGACTGTTCTTTGCGAGGGACAAAGAAGAGGTCGGATGTAAATTTCGTGAAAATGATATTGGAGGGTTTGGAGATCATACAACGGATTACGTGACTTACGATAGACGGTTTTTTGTTCAAATCGTCACTCTGAGTTACAGTGAAATTTCCGAAGTCCGGATATTTTGCGAGTGGAGTGCTAGCTCGTCAGACCGACCCCGGCTTCATCCCCATTAGCTTGGGAGAGTATGATCAGACCTTCTCCAGAATCGCCTGTAGCGGTTCCAAGAAGTATGATAAGAGAGGCCCCGAAACCCCCCCCCCCTAGACTCTGAGAAGTCTTTCCTGACCGACCCTGAAATTCCCGCCCTGTTCTCCGATAGACTCCGGAAACATGGTGAGACTGACCCCGATATCACCTTTCTGGACTCTGAAAACTATGATCGGAACGGCACCGTAGTCGCCTTCAAAGATTCCAAAAAGTATGATCTGACCAACTCCGGAATCCCGCCACAGGTTTGAAAAAGTATGCTCAGACCCGGAATCAACTCTATGGGTTCGAAAAGGGATGATCAGAAAGGCTCACAATCTCCCGATGGACTCAAAAACTATAATCAGTCTGACCGACCCCGAACCGCCTCAGTGGGCTCGGAAAAATAAGATCAGACCGATCCCCGGATCACCTCCATGAGCTCTAGAAACTGTGATACGACCGGCCCGGAGTCGCCTCCAAGGGTTATATTTATGAAGTTCGATCGGGCTCGCCCTGGAATAACCCCCATGGGCTTGAGAAAGTTTCATCGGACCGACTCCGGAATCGTCCCTCAGGTCTCAAAAGGTATGATCATTCGGGCCCCGGGACCGCCTCATCGACTCAAAAAAGTATGATATGACCGACCTCGAAATCCCCGCCCTGTAAACCCATGGAATCCAAAGACATGGTGAACCCGAGCCCGAAATCACCTTCACGTACTCTGGAAACCATGATCCGACCGGCCTCGGAATCATCCCCAAAAGCTTTTTTTTTTTTTTTTTTTTTTTTTTTTTTTCAATTTTGAAAAGTATGGATCACCATGGATCAGACCTGAATCACTCCTATAGTTATCAAAAAATATGATCAGAGAGGCCCAGAGACTCTCTCCCCATGGACTCGAAAAAGTCTTATCTGACCGACGCTTAAAAACTCCCATGATTACCGAAAGAATGATCTACCCACCACCGAATCGCCTCCAT
The DNA here is from genome assembly GCA_028455905.1 of Neoseiulus californicus. NCBI lineage: Eukaryota > Metazoa > Arthropoda > Arachnida > Mesostigmata > Phytoseiidae > Neoseiulus > Neoseiulus californicus. The sequence continues at coordinate 1,427,449 of JAMQGS010000011.1, forward strand.
AAGTTTGGAAAATTATGGTCGGAGCTCACCCCGGAATCATTCCCATAGGTTCCTTCTATAGAGGACAAACAAACAAACAAACATACAAACATACCCTGGATTCTTATATATATAGATAGATAGATTGACAACTAGGCGAAAGCTGATTGGCTGAGTCTAACTCATCCAAAATATCCGACTCCAGAACCCTACAAGAGAATGGTGATTTTACACACGCAAAGGGTAACTCAGGACTCATCACTAAGGAAATGCTAATATGTCATAAGATATTTCAAAACCACACTCCTCGAGGTTTACGCCGCTTTTTCCTATCACAGCTCTCTATCATGTCGCCGATGGAGATCGACTCTATCGTTCCCGACTCAATGCACAAGATCGCTAGGCCGCTGAGTCTTGGTTCTTTCATGTGGGATCTCAGAAATGTTCAAATTCGCTCCGGAAATCTTGCCGCCATCAATATTCGATGAATGTTGATTTTAATGATACTTGGGCAGAAAAATCTGCCACCCATGGAAAATTTGCCACCGCAGGCCATGGCCTACTTTGCCTAGTAGGTCAATGCGGCCCTGCGTGTCACCCTCCTCTCTCTCTCTCAATGGGCGAACACTGCCTTGGATTGTGCGTCGTGGTCTGGAAACGAGGGACGCGCGAATGAGCAAACGTTCGTGTCCCTCACGGATCTCGTTCGTGCCAATCCGATACCTGACTTGGAAAGCTCAAAATGGCCCTGTCGTGAGATCAATGATTTCTCAAGCATTCTGAAGAAACATGTGACATTTATTGATTTACATCGTAGTGCGCTACAGGTTGTGTCCCACTGCGTGAATGTACTGATACAGAGCGATAACGTTGGCTTCGAAGTCCATCACAAGCCTCATTATGTTATTGCTAATGGCCAAGTATTTTGGACACTTCCGAGGAGCAGTTGAAGCATCGTGATCGAATATTTTGCCTCCTCTCGCTGTAGAATTTTGATCATTTCGTATATGTTAACATGCTTCTTCCGAGCCTGCGTGTTTGATGCGTGATGCCACCCCCCCGAGGTGGTTCGTAGTGCGGGCTGAGAAATTTCGGTAGTGGTTCCAGAGTTCTCTTGGGAACACAGCAGCATTCTCAACCCACGTGCGTATCACGTACTCCTTTTTTTTCCTTTATAGAGGTTGCAAGGCCGATGTTGGTGGCCGGGAAATCCATTCACGGACACCTGGGAAGAGGACCCAGGTAGTGTGAGACTCGCCCCGTGCGGGGAATCTATCTTCTATCTACTAAATAAAGGACAACTTGCGGACGCTCAGTCGTGTAGACATCACGCCCAAACCCGGACTCGAAGTCCACCGAAACTCTACCCGGACTCGTCAAACTCGCCGAGGATGGTTTCTGGTTACCTGAAATCCTCGAGAACGCCTTCCGGAAACCGCAAACTCCAAAAAACCCGAACACTTTGTCTTCCTTCCGGGCTCGAATATCGTCATTCGAAACGCGCGCCGTCGGCTGTCGCTGCGGGCACACCACCGACCCACGATCCCTCTGCCCAGGTACTCGCTCTTGCCGCCGATCGATCGACAACGAAGTGATTCCAACGGCAATACTCGTAAACACTGCATGAATGCTCTCACGAGGACTGTGGTCATGGAAGCAACGTCAACGTGTGCAACGCTAGAGGCCGATGCTGCCCGCTTGACAGCACCGGATACCTGCGATCCCGGGCAAATACCCGCGACCATCCACCGCGTGTATGTGCCCAGCCAGCGGGTATCCGGCGGATCTGCGCCCGGTAGGACCTCAAACTTCTACATCTTAAATTTCTTCGCTGATATTCTGACTGCTTTGCGAAAATCCCACCCTACACAGCAAACTGGAAACCGTCATCGGTCGTCTAGTTCCGTGTCACTTGCCCGAATCTTGGGTGCCGGACTCTCAGTTGCCTGAATCTTAGTCGCCGGAATCTCAGATGTCCGAATCTTAGAAGATGCCGGAATCTTCCATGCCCGAGTCTCAGAGGCACGACCTTCGTCGTCTCCCGCTCGACATGAGGCTTGGAGAGAGATTTCTATGAATCGAGCTACGAGCCGGGACTGTTCTCAAGAAAAAAGCGCAGATATCGGGAAGTGGGACTGTTCACGGGAAAGCCATTCCCGTGCAATCCCGGGAAAACGTACAGATATCGGCAACTGGGGCCGTTCTCGGGAGAGCCCGTGAAATTCCGAGGGAACGCACTGATGTCGAGAACCGAGACTGTCCTCGGGAGAGCCGTTTCTAGGGAATACCGGGAAAACGTACAAATGTCGGGAAACGGGACTATTCTCGGGAAAGCCGTTCCCTGGAAATCCCGCGGAAACAGACTTGAACGGAACCGAGATTGTTCTCGGGAAAACAGTTCCCGGCAATTCCCGGGGAAACGGACTTCAACGGGAACCGGGACTTTTCACGGGGAAGCCGCTCTCGGGAGTCCTGGGAAAACAGACGTGGACGGCAACCGGGACTGTTCTCGAGAATGCCTTACCGGCAATTCCCGAGAAAACGGACTTCAACGGGGACCGGGACTTTTCACTGGGATGCCGCTCTCGGGAGTTCCGGGAAAACAGACGTGAACGGCAACCGGGACTGTTTTCGAGAAAGCCGTTCCCGGCAATTCTCGGAGAAACGGACTTCAACGGGAACCCGGACTTTTCACGGGGAAGCCGCCCTCGGGAGTCCCGGGAAAACGGACAGATACCGGGAACCGGGACTGTTTTCGGGAAAGCCGTTTCCGGGAAATCCCGAGGAAACGGACTCGGACGGGAGCCGGGTCTGTTCTCACAATCGGTAACGCCGCTCTCGGGAGTTTCGGGAAAACGGACTTGTACGGCTACCGAAACTGTTCTCGAGAGAGCCGTTCTCGGGAAATCCTGGGGAAACGGAGATGAACGGGAGCCGGACTCGAACAGGAAGCGGGATTTTCCTCATGGAAGCCCTTCCCGGGAACCTCGGGGAAACATACAGATGTCGGGAATAGGGACCGTTCTCGGGAAAGCCGTTTCCGGGAAATACTGGGGAACTGGGCAGCTCAGAACCGTGTACGGACCGCGGCTGTGTGGTACTCCATCTCTCTCCCATTTCATCACTCTTTCGCTCTCTTGCAAGACGTTCAACGCCGCGGCGAAGCGCGGCAGGGTACGCTAGTCTTATAATATCGAAGACGATGAAATCACGTCGTTTTGAACCCGAGTCTACTGCTTCGTGTCCCAGATGGCTGGGATCACGATCCCAACACATCCCGCCCTCCTCTTCCATGAAGAAAAAGTCTGAAGGTACCTGAATGAAATGAAATGAAGTCCCAGAACCCCCCGAATTTGGTTGATTGGGTTCTGGAGCGTGAAATGAATACATGAGTGCAACAGAGTTTGGGTAAATGATTCCTTCCTGGGTGTACGGACCATGAGGAGTTCACTCAACGCTTGCTTCCAGGATCATTCAGAGGGGTGTCGAAACCATCAAAATTTCACCGAAAATCGACGAACTTCCTCGTGGGAGAAGAGAATATTGCCCGCTGTATCCCATACATTTTTTGTTCTCAAAATGTGCCTCTGCCATCCCTCTTCCGCATGGTGGAGACAGCTGCTGCACAGAGCTGCGCATAAGCGAACGGGAACCCTTTTAAAAGCCAACCGCGGACTTCGCAACGCGTTGTGAACCACCTGCAACGCCTTGTGCACCACCTCTCAAAGTTTTTTGTGAGCTCACTCCTAGCTTCATCCCCACGACGAGTATGATTCGCCTCTTTTCGGGAGGTCGGTTTGAACATTTTAAAGCAGTTGGAGACAATTCTACACTATTGCCGGCGCTCACAAAGGACTGTCAACAAGCATATGAGAGCAGAATCCACAGCTCATGACTCATGAGGATAAGAAACGGGTCCCAGAAATTTAGCACCATACTCAAAATTTTTCCCGCCACTGTAATCATAATAATGTTCCAGCGAAAGGTTTCATTGTAGCTCTCTTACCTCAGACCTCAGGGGGGGGGTCGACGCTGGATGGCCTCCATTACCCTCTCTTGTTCTTCGAACAGAGTCCTCTGCATGGCCCGCAGCCGCTCCAGTTCGGTGCGGAGCGCGGCGCCGCGCCGCGCCGCGCGACGGCGTCCAACTCGACGGCTGTCGAGGCCCGATGCGCGGCAATGAGGAGCGAAGTGACTGGGTTCGGGGTTGGGGTTCGGCAGTCTTGGGGAAGGTCTTCGCGACCAAAAACATGCCGACCGTCATGTACGTCTTCAGATTCCTGTCGTAGATATCGGTTCTCTTCGCTCCGCAACCTGGCCCACAGTAGTGAGATATCGTTGAACCCGAACATGAGGTCGAATTTTCGCACCATAAACCGACGTTCATCTTGCTGCATCTTTCAGGCACTCTTACTCTAGATCACGGTCACTGTTTATGTGGAAATGGTGGATGCACCCCAACGTGTCAGCTCAGATTTCACGCTTGTTGCGGTCGGAACAAATTGCGGAACAAAACGGTACTCCTGCGTTTAGCGACCGCACGGGTTTTGGTGGCGACTTGAGACCGCGAAATGTAGCCGGCACTGGGAGCGACGCAGCACACGCAGCAGGGAAAGGGCGGTGGCATCGGCGCGTAGGTTTGAAAGGCAGCAACAGCCGAGCCAGCATGAGTCCCCTAGCCACCGTCTCTTGCGGTTGCTTATCATCGACCCCCGAGCGAAGCGAGGGACACTAGCTAGCAGGCTCCTGGCCCCTCGCGCCTGCTAGCTAGTATCCCTCGCTTCGCTCGGGGGTCGATGATAAGCAACCGCAAGAGACCGTGGCTGGAGGACCCAGGCCGCATGGCCAATGCCCGCCGGCGCGAGCATTCAAATATTTCCGGCGGGATTAGGGCTCTGGAGTAGGCTCAAGGGATGGTGAACAACGAGTCGAGTAGTGCCGACAGACGCCGTCCATTGTCAACAACGCACATGGCTCGTTCCGGCGACGAGAAATCGCGTCAAAACCGTGAGACTCGCGAGCCTCGAAATAGAGGTTATAACTCGCTTCCGGTGCGGTCTCTCGTTCACCTGATATCTCGTGAAGGGATTGCTCAATCTCGATGTGTTTTTTTTAAATTCGTAGCTCGTGTGTTTGTCTCGCGACTGAACTATAAATGACCGATGAAGGAACTGCCCCTCGAGATAGAATAGCTGACAATGAAGAGAAAATGTGATTTTTTTCCCTTCAAAGTGAGCTCTGGAAGATTTCTCGGGCTCGGCCACTGGTGTCTCTAGTTCAGCTTCGGGAGGGGTTCTCTGGCTACATTTTAAAAAAAAATCAAGACGCTAGCTCGATCTGGTGGCCAGAAATCAGGTCAAAACCAAGAGCCAGTGGGAACGCTCCATTTGGAAGTCTCAACTTTTGAAGCTCGATATCTCGGAATCGTTTTCGACCCCACTCTGGGTCACTATTCGCCTGATTTCTCCTCACCGAGTGGGTCGATTTTCATGATTTTTTTTTTGAAATGTAGCGTTTGAGTCTGGCAAGATGCTGAACTACGCTCATCGAGCGCAGACCCCGCGTCCCTGAGTGAACCGTCGATAACCGCAAGCGGAATATTTCGTTTTTTCATTTCCGATTTCGAAATATTTCTCGCGGTCAGAATTTAATCTCGGTAGTTCAGTCTCAGGAGCACTCCATCCTCTATCTTTCAAAAAAAAATGAAGGCTCTAGCTTGAGTTGGCGAGGAGTAATCACAAGAATATGGCAAAACAGAGAACTTCTCTGCGCAAGTGAAGAAAACGAAGTTGGACTTCAATTTTTTTTGGTGGATAGCCCAAAGCCTCCCCGAGTCGGAGGTCACTTCAAATAAGATCTAGCTGCTCTGGGAGCAAAGTTATAGGCGATTTAAACAGAATAACTCGCCAGGGTCATCACCCCCCTTAAAGGCTATAGTGCGGGCAGAAAACCGAGAGATCTCTGCCCAACCTTGGCTGTCTTGCAGCATGTGTGCAACGAGGCGGGCGCAGGTGACTCGCTCTTGGAAGGAGGAGGTTTCGTACTCCTTGAACTGCTCGATGAGAGCGTAGGCAGCATGAGCTTGCTCTGGACTATCGGCGTTGATGTCAAGTCAAGCATTATCGATCAAGTTTAAAGGACCGAGCGCAAGGCTCTTGATCCACCGGGAAATGCTCTCAACTTCCTCATTTGAGGCGAATTCCTCCTGAATAAGTCCTAGTTTTTGCGATTTTCGCCAAAGACACTGTCCGAAATGAAAGAAACATCCCTTCTTGTGGGCGGCGCAGGAACAGTTCTGAACGGCGCACATGGCTGAGACTTCGAAGTCGGTTTGGAACGACCTTGGATTGAGGAGGACCCCTTTCGACGCCGCGTAATTCCTCAGAAGATTCAGCATGCGCGTGTAGGTCTCGACAGACTTTTTTGGTAGAAGGAAGAATGCACAGGGGATCATCTGGCCCCGAAACATCCCGTGAAGCGTGTAGAGCTGCTCGAAAATGTCAGGCAAAACCCGTAAAGTGCCGTCCATGAAGACGACGGGAGTTGCGCTGAGGGCCGTGATCAGCTGCGGCGTAGTGAACCCCAAGATTCGGTCTCAAACTCCGTCGTCGATGACCAGGAATTCTTCTCCGTTCATTGTGGTCGTCCATTCACCTCCGAGGTCGATGTTGGGCCTCGAGCTGTGTAGCCCTGGTCTGAGACGAGCTCGTTCTCGGTGCAATGTAACCCTGATACTCTTGAAAGTTTGGAGGGCCTGTCCCACGGCTGCATCCTCGAACTTCCCTTGCAACCGCGCCACGGTAGAAATCACCTGCTCGTTGTATACCTCTTTTACACCGCGTTACGACTGGTGAATCACAGCTTGCTTCAAATCAGCCACCGAGCTGAGCTTTATGAATTTCTTGTCTTCCGTATCATGGTCGTGGACCCCGTTCATCTTATCAACGCGGACACCAGCTGCTCCGGCACCCTTGAATGTTAATTGATGCAATTTTCGCAAACGATTCATAACAGATGACGTTCACGGAAACTCTCATCACGGTTTGAATCAGATAACCATAAGTCAGTGACAGTACGACCATGCTCTGTCGAACAAGGTTTTCCAGCGTATGGAGCCGAACCCACACAGGGTGATTGCGAGGTCGGTTTTCCAAAATTTTGCCGCGACCGGAAGAAGGAAGGAGGGGAAGCATGCGCTTCGCTGGAGAATGTGTCAATGGAGATCAGTTTCGGCACAACATGAGCCTTTCGGGCGACTTCGGAATCCTCGAGGTCTACCAGATTGAGCGCTCTGATATCCCGTCTCGGGGCTTTTTCTAGGAGTACGGCCTCCTCGTATTATACAACAGGATGAATCTCGAAGATAGCTTGAAGACTCGCCCTGTGTGTTCCCGAATTCCGAGAGGCGTCCTCATTCATGATTTCCCCAAGAAATCTTTCATTCTGTTAGGAAAATTCGACAAACCGACTTCGAAGACAACAAGCAAGACCTCATGCAGGGAAGAGATATAGACAAACATCACGGCAGGCCGCGACGGTATATTCTACGTACCCTTCTCAGCAGAGCCCGGACTCCACAGCCCTCCCTCCGCATACGCACACAGCGACAATGTAGCGTCTCGTACTTGGCTTTCTCTACTTCTTACAGATGTCCGTCAATACGCTAACTACGTCTTCCTCGAACGTTTCGATGCCGGTGCGTTGGAGGCGGTGGTGGTGGGGAGAGGTGGTTGGCGCGCCAGCTTCGCACTGGCTGGTCCATGCTTCCCGCGGGCATTGCAGATTCCTCTGCTGGAGTCATCGATTCTCCGAAAGATAATTCAAGCCAGATATCGATGGTTCATCCAGAGATAAAAGGTCCAATAATATTCAAATTCTTGGGCCCGAGGAACTTTTGGGAGTACACCCGGAACAGAATTTCCATTCACTTCGTGAATAAGAGTCGTCTTTGATCCGCTACACCCGGCCTGCTTTTATAAGGTCATGACCGCATCCTTCAGATGATTTCTTACAACTAGGTAGTTCAGGGGTACCGGCTGATTTGAGCGCAAACTGATTTGAGCGCATGATCGATTTGAGCGCATGATTGATTTGAGCGCACGGCTGATTTGAGCGCATGGCGGATTAGAGCGCATCGGATTTGAGCGCATCGGATTTGAGCGCATCTGATTTGAGCGCATGAGAAATGATTTCGTGGGTTCGTATTTCCTCGGGGGCAGTTTCCGCGGGCCATTTGCTGACGGGGGGCTGGCGTTGCCGCTGGCGGCAGGAGGGCGGGTTGGATTTCCGAAAAATGGAAGCCAGTGTCCGGGGCTGACCGAAACAAGATATTTAGGCCCTGGACATTGTGGCCCCTGACGACAAGACATTTTGGCTCCGGGGACGTTTTGGCCTCATGGAGCCATTGGGCCAGCCTGAGCCCTCCAGCACGGGCTGGTGCTCGGTGCAATCAAAGGCCCCCGAGCGAAGCGAGGGACACGGGCCAGCCCGCACCTGCTAGCTCGTGTGACTCTCATAGGTAATTACGCTGCAAAGTATACCTCCAGTTGGATTTGCGAAACTACCCATGCTATATGAGTTGCTATCGAAGAAATCGTTCTGCGATCCTGCCTTCAAAAGCAGGAGGATGAATCTGACTTCCGAAGGTTCGTTGTGCGGATTGTTCGCTATTCGAGCCCATACCCGAGTGGATCCAAACGCTCCACCGCTCCACCGGGATAGTACTACATAGGGATAACAAAATCATGGGGTCCAATGCTCTCGGAGAAGCAATACGGGTTGGAGCTTAGCCGACGACATTTCTGCGCCTACCCTGCGGTCTTGCGCGCCAAGCGCGCCAAGCGCGCCTAGCGGAGAGCAGCCGCAGTCTACTCAGCAGTAAAACCGATGAAGCGCACTGCGCTTCTGCGCCGTTAACACGACCGGATCCGCGTATGCGTTCCCGTTGAAAGTTTCATGTGTGAAGGTTACCCCACGCTGCCAACATGCCCCTGCAGTTTGTGCAGTCCACACGGGGGAAACCGTTGCTTTGCATCGACCATTACCTCTTCCGCAAGGACCGATCGATGGCGGATGGTAAGACTTCCTGGCGTTGCGTCAAAAACACTTGCGGCGCGCGGATACATACGGCAAACGATGAGCATCAGGTCAGTTTCGAAGGAGATTTGGATGATGATTCTCGCTCGGAGAAGATTTCCTGACATTCGATTTCGGTATCTCGTAGGGTGATCCACATCACAATCATGCGCCCGATCCCGTCGACGGAAAAGTGCGAAAGCATCTGAACGACCTCCGAGCATCAGCTATTGCTCAACCTTCAGTCAGAGCTTCCGTCGTAGTCTCCGCTGCTGTTGGAGGCATTTCGTCCAACTCCGTCATGGGGAGGATGCCGTCCCTCAATCTTCTTCGTCAACGCGTTAGTTACCACAGAGCCAAGAGTGGTGAAAGCTTCCCAACAAGTCCTACGGAGCGACAGGATCTGGTGATTCCCGAATCTCTGAAGGTATTCCAAGGATCTATATTGGTTGGACTTCCGTGATCTATCGGTGTTCATCGCATCAAACGACTGAGCCCAGATTGATATGACCATGTGGACAATTTCTTTGACGCCAGATCCCCAACATTGGATTTCTATCATTTATTCAGGTTTCTTCAAAAAACGACAGATTCCTTTTCTATGACTCGGGAATCGGCGACGCGGACAGGATTACGGTGTTTGCGACGGATTCCAACCTACAACTTCTCAGAGAGTGCAATGAGTGGTTCCTTGATGGAACCTTTAAAGTATGCCCCTTGTTATTTGCCCAGTTGTACACTGTTCATGTCCGATTGCCATCCGGGAAAACAGTCCCCGTTCTTTACGCATTACTGCCTGACAAGACTACTACAACCTACGGCACACTTCTGCGCAAAATCTACGAGGAACTCGACGGGTTCTTACCAGAGGCCATCCACGTCGATTTCGAAATAGCGATGTTGAATCAATTGGAGAGAACATTCGAATCTGCCGGCATCATCGGATGCAACTTTCACTTCAACGATTGCATCTGGCGACATATACAATCGGAGTCCTCACTTCTTGAAAGATATTTGGAGGATGATGACTTCAATTTAGAGATGCGGCAGTTTCCTGCGCTAGCTTTTGTTCCCGTTAACGATGTCCGTTCACTCTTCGAAACGTTGCTCGATACTGGTTTCGTGCGTAACAACGCTAGCGTGCTGAGTTCTTTCATCCGATACTTTGAGAAGACATGGATAGGTACTCGATTTAACCCTCCCATGTTCAAACACGAATGGTGGAATTCGTTTGTGCCGACTCTCAACGATATTGGGAGAACGAACAATCAAGTAGAGGGCTGGCATTCAGCATTTGCGAGAAGAGTCGGGTCACATCACCCAAGCTTTTTCAGTTTTGTGCAGCACTTGAAGAACGAGCAAGCCTTGTCAGAGTTCATCATTTGTAACACAGAAGCGCAGGGCAATACTGATAAGTCGAAGTCAGTTTACAGAGACAGACAAAAGCGCCTCAAAGAGCTAGCCCAGACGTACGAAAAAACCTCAGGTCTTGGGTACCTTAAAGCCGTGGCTCAAAACATTAAATTCTGAAGTTCTCTCACCTCCCGCCGTCTCAATAAATTCATTTCGAATGAATAAAGGAATCATCCTGTCCAATGATTCGATCTGCTAGTACTGTTGTCATCCCTATAACAAGCACAAGCATGAGAGCAGATCGTTGGGGATTGGGTGAGGTTAGGTTAGGTTCTGGGCGAGCGAGCGGAGCGAGTGAGCAGCCTCGGAAGGCAGCGCATTCTGTAGCATGTCGTTCCCAGTTCACTCCTAGTGCTCCTAGTTCACTGATTTGACCACCAACTGCTCGACATCTCGTCGAGTTCGGACCAGGATCGACAAGTAACAGGAGCGGAAAGAGATCAGCAGTCTGCGCTCAGATCAGATGCGCTCAAATCAGTTGCGCTCAAATCAGCTGCGCTCAAATCCGTCATGCGCTCAAATCAGCCGTGCGCTCAAATCAATCATGCGCTCAAATCGATCATGCGCTCAAATCAGTTTGCGCTCAAATTACCACGAACCAGTTCAGGATATCTGTTCCGACCCCGAGCCCCTCAATCCCGTTATGGCTCGACAATGCTGTTGTGGCGTACGGCCCAGGAGGATCGTGAGAGCTTCGCATATACACCCCAATCACACCCCACAAATACACATAATTAGTAGGCGAGATCGGTTGACTTCAGGGTAACTTATTTATTCCAGCGATATTCATTCAGATGTATCATATTCCATTTTCCGATAATCTCGTACGGTCGGCGTCTCAAGCAGAGTGCCGCACCCCGAGCTTCACTTACGATTCATTCAATAAATCGGTAGCGGCACAAAGGGCACTTGGAGATCGTCGGCGAGCGCGGCGCGACGATGACGTCAGCGCGGCTTCCCCGGCTGACGTCTCCACTTCTCCCAACAGCTGATCGAGCTGTCACCATCCGGTGGCAGCCATCTTGTTCAAGTTCCAAGAGAGTGATACAAGTGTAATTCCGGCGTGTTCTGAAAAACTCTTCCGAGCTCAGCGCTCCGGTCCAAATCTACATCGATTCCGATCTGATTTGACCGAGCTGACTCTGAGCGAGTCAGATCCGCCCAGGTCGTCCGCCTAGCGTACTTGAGCCGTCGTCGACGCCGTTGCCGGTCGATCCCCCAGTGCGCCAACCGCTCTACCGAAGAGGGTGAAACAGACGTGTTATCAATCTCTTCCACAGCCTAGAGCGTAGGCCACAGCTGTAAATCATGGAGCGAGTCGGCGATCTTTTCGCATTTCCAATGGCCCGACGCCCTTTCCCGTATCGCACTCCCAGAGTTTGTGGGGCTCACGGAGTTCCACGTTGAAGATCGTCATCATTGGCCTCTGGCCTTAGCAGGATGGGGAGGAAGTGGTCTTAGCGCCACGCGCATGCATAGAAGTCTCACTCCGATAAGGTTCTTGCACATGAGATTCCGGCATCTGAGATTCTGGCATATGAGATTTCTGACACAACGGCTCCAAAGGACGGTCACTGGCAATGATTCCTCCGAAAAAACGGCTGCATGGGAGCTTTTCAAAGAACAACGAAGAAGTCGTGACGAAGAGAACGTTCATTGCTTCAAGAAGTGAAGAGATTCTCTTTATTCATGAGCTATTTCTCCTCGATCAATGGACAAGGCGTCGATTTGCCGCAGAAACTGATCGTGAAGTTTGCTGCTATCATGGAAACTCTTCGAAAAAACTAGATTAGAGAAACTTCCGTCGCTGAGGCGCTCGAGAGAGAATGTTCTGAGATGTCTCGCCCTGCTGAAGACCGCTCCGAGGCCACGCTAGTCGGCACGATAATCTCAACTTTCGTTACCAATGCTTTCGGGAAGAAGTTGGATGATCCCTGCGAAGCGAATTCATCATGGAGTGCCACCAGCGATTCGCTGCATTTTTCCGCCAACGCGCCTTTCGACGGATCAATTTCGCGATCTGAGATGTCCATCCACAAGCGGCAGTGCTTCAGGATTTATTCTTTGATTCCGGCTTTTGCAGGAGTACGATTTGCGACGGCTTTTCCACAGTGCTCCAGGAACTCTCCCTCGAAACGCTCTTGGAGTGTATGAGGATCTTGTGTGTATCTTGTCCTGAGTCGTCTGATGTGAGCGGCAGCGCTCTCCGTCGAGTGATGAGCCATTGAAACTAATGAGTCGAGCGTCTCGGAAGGTACAGTTGTGGCTTGTGAATACAAGTGTGCGCACATTGCAGAATTTAGATCTCATTCTCAGTCGAATGATTGTTGTCAGATAATTTGATCCCAAAGAGAGAGTCCATGCGCGAGATGCCCAATTAAATAACCGCGCGGTTAGGCAGTCGTCGCTGCCGCGGAATATGTCAATAAAGAGTCTGGGAGAAAAGTGTGAAGGCACAGCAGATGTTTTCACTTTCTTAGCGAATTTCCTGCGACAGTTCGCATTTCCTGGGCTGCTGAGCTCTTGTGAAGGTTCAAAACAACTCAGAATGGATTCAGCTCTTGTGACCGAAAATTGTGCGAGCGCGATTGTGTCTCAATGATGATCCACGGTGCTACATTTGCAAAATGTTGGCTCGAACTGCTTCAGTGAAAAGTTCTGACTGAATCCGATACGGAGTGGTATCGCGTATCGTTCAGCGATCAGAAATCTAACTCCCGTCTGGAAATCAGTGAGCAAGCTACATCCAAGCCGAACTCGTCGCGAATGTGCAGCTCGAGTGGAGCGGCGCACAGTGGGCTAAAACGCGGGATTAGGTGGAAAAAAATATTTCATCGCTGCATACGATAACGCTGTTATCGTGGGGGTGATGGGTATCACAAATCGAACTGAAAGTTCAGGAAAAACGCAGGGTGCGTTGTGTCCGAACGATACAGGTGGGAGTGAGTGACACTAAAGAATGAGAAAGAGAGCGCTGCGCCGGAGCAGGGTGCTCGCGGCGGCAGAGTGTCTCGTAGGTAGCACTTGATAACAATGTCTTGGCTGCTGGAGGTTGCCATCTTGGTCTGTCACTGTTATTTGAATCATCGTCTCCGGCTTGGAGACTCTTCTTAATTGGATTCTCAAATAATATGTATATTAACAATATAGAACAGGCTAGCATGAGACACCGAGCCCTGGTTCGTGATGATGAGAGCACGCGTCGACAAGACTTTCTCAAAAGAAGAACCTTCGCTGTCAAGGTCAAGACTAGACCTGATTTCCCGTATTACGGATTACGGAAATTTCCCGTAATAAGGAATTACGGGAAATGGAGAAATGACGAATTCCCGACTAGTTCATGCCCGAAGTTGATCGCGAAGTGTCGCATATTTTCCGTAATTGATATCACGGTAATCCTATCGCTTGAATGTCAGGATTCCCGTATCCAAAAGAAAAGCCGATTTGCCATCGTCGATGCTTGAGAGCGGTACCAGCTTATGATGTGGGAGCTCCAAATGACACACTTTCAAGAACACAAGCGAGAACGCACAAAGTGTAGACACCGAAAGCCGATCTCGACAACGGAAAGAGTCGAAATTTTCACCGATGCCTCAACTCCTTCTCGTCCGTGATCGCAGTTACGGTAAAGAACCTGGATCAAAAAGTTTCGGAGATGGATATGAAATGAGGCCTCATCGATGACGGTGAACTCAACGATACTTGTGTTGGCATTATATCACGAAAATTCCATCACCGACTCATGGAATCCACTGAACATCGGAATCGTCTGACTGGGCGTATTTCGCCTTGAAGTTTTCCCAAGGCCAAGTTTTCTCTCTGGTCGCTCTGAGCTCCTCGTCCGTTAACGGAAACTTGAACCTTGCATTCGTGTTGTGTAGGCTCCTCAGCGTCTCTTCATGGCGCATGAAATTGCGAAGCATAAGCTAAGTACTGCACCAGCGAGTTTTGACGTCCACAACTAGCTTCGTTCTGGAAGGATCTTCGGCTTTTTCTGCAATCTCGATGAATTAATCATTGAGTGCTGAACTCCTTTGGAATTTCAAGCACACCCGACGGATCTTGTCGACTATTTCTCCTGCTGAGCCTTTATAGCTCGGCGGCCCAACCAAGAGTTGTTCTTCTATTTCACAGAAATCTGAGGCAGCTGAAAATCGGAGACGGACATGAGACGATGACAACCAAGGGAGCGACTGATCCAGCTCCCAGTATTCTCTGTTCAGAGGAAAAATTATACGAAGATACTCACCGTCGAATCCAAGTTCTTCGTTTCCAATTTCGGCCATGTTCCATGTTTCGCACGCAGCGTCGGTCATTTCATCGTATTCCGGGATACCCTCCATCTTGAAAGCATCCAGTACAGCCAAATGTAGGCCGTGAGCTAAACATAACATTGAAATTGAAATTGAAGGGCTAAGGTCGACATCAGAACCAACTCAAGATTATCAGCCGTAGCGCGATCTCGAAATCGTGCGAGGAGCTATACGGATCTGCTACGGTAGGACGGAATCACGAGTGAACCGTGTAGAGTGACTCCTGAAATGAGCGATTGTCAATGGCTTGGAAACATCCTGAGGGAAGATCATTGACATTGAGCAAATCCTGGAAGCAAAGCCTCCGCGAATCGCGGACCGCGATACTAACCGAGAAATCTTTTCCTCTGGTACGTCCATTCATCTGCTGTAAGGCAGAAACAGGCTCCTGCCTTTTTTAACTCTGAGATGTCCGCTTTCAGGAGTTCTCTCACCCTCCTGTGAAGTTAGGTCGTTAGCCGGGAGTAATCCGGAGAGTGCATCAGACTCTGGGGCTGTTTCATCGTTCGATTCGTCAATATTACCCATGGCTAAAATGGACTCCTACCTCGCTTCACGGTCGCTGTAGCGTCTTGCCATATTTGAGTTGATGGACCCCAGCCTCGCTATCCAAAAAACCAGCTGGATGATCGTGTGGCTGAATATTGTTAACGGGAGGTTCAAAACCGTTACGAGCGCCGAGACCAGCCAACTCTTAAAGTTTTCGCGGCTCAAGCGAACGGGTTCTTGGGAATGTAGTTTAAGATGAGCAACAAGGCCGCTTTTGCTGCCTTTGGACACTTTGATCCGCTTCGGGCATTGCCGACATTGCTTGAGGTCGATCTCGGACGTGGAATCGAACTCGTTGAAAACGGGATCTGACGAGAGATAGAAAAACGATGAGAGAAACGGTCGTCAAGCCTCAGGTCGAACGGCAGTGAAAATGTCTGGCTCTTCGCTTACCTCGAGCTCGTTTGCGTCGACCTCGAACACCCGCTGGAGCTTTCCGCGTAGTCGGTATGGGACTGCGTGATCGTGAACGGTGCGATCGCGCACGTTCCGCTCGCGTCAACCTACGAGGCTTCCGCAATTCCGTCAACCCAGCGCTTCGATCCGTGTCGCCGTCGGTCGACCCGAAGATTGAGCGTTTGGCTGCCGCACCACCTATACATTATTTATCAAAAATCAGTTCGGCTAGTCATCTAAACATACGTAGAGATTGGATGCGTAGTGCAGGCTAAGAACAACAGATGGAGCTTAGGCTACGGCTTGAATAAATACTCACGATTTCTGGTGGACGGCATCGTCGATTACCCGCGGAGACAAGAGAACGGCACAATGAATCGTCAAACACTGATGAGTTCAACGGTAACGATCGAGAGCGGCACCTTCGAAACGTCTTTGAGAATTTTCCAACTCGATGACTTACGGAGACATCAGTGCCGCGTGGCGAATTATCGAACCATGATGAATTCAACAACCTCACGTCGAGACATCGGTGAGAATTTCGACTCCTTCCGTTGTCGAGATCGGCTTCCGGTGTCTAGACTTTGTGCGTTCTCGCTTGTGTTTTTGAAACGCGAGCTTTTCGTCATTTAGAGCTCCCACATCACAAGCTGGTACCGCTCTCAAGCAGCGACAACG
This sequence comes from Neoseiulus californicus, assembly GCA_028455905.1. NCBI lineage: Eukaryota > Metazoa > Arthropoda > Arachnida > Mesostigmata > Phytoseiidae > Neoseiulus > Neoseiulus californicus. Next base: position 1,443,852 of record JAMQGS010000011.1, read on the forward strand.
GCAAATCGGCTTTTCTTTTGGATACGGGAATCCTGACATTCAAGCGATAGGATTACCGTAATATCGATTACGGAAAATATGCGACACTTCGCGATCAACTTCGGGCATGAACTAGTCGGGAATTCGTCATTTCTCAATTTACCGTAATTCCGTATTACGGAAAGTCCCCGAAATCCGAGAAATCGCGGGAAAAAAGAAATCGGGCGGCCGCTATGTGCTCCTCCCCTGTGGTATTACCGTGATATCAATTACGGAAAATATGCGACACTTCGCGATCAACGGGCATGGAATAGTCGAGAATTTGTCACTTCTTCATTTCCCGTAATTCCGTATTACGGAAAATTTCCGTAATCCGCAATACGGGAAATCAGGTCTAGTCAAGACTGTGTTGTCTGACAAGTAAACCTCACGAAGTGTCCAGTAAAATTCGATATGGGTGGATAGCCTATCTTGTAGCTCTAGGAGAATACATTACAGAACAACACTCTGAAGTTGCTATTTCGAGCTTCTCAAGAGGTTGCGGGCACGATTTCTCTGCCCAGGACTCGAAATCAGCCTATGGCGTCGGACGCCGCCGGTCTCTAACGAATTCGTTCCAGTGCCATTCAGCGGGTACTTCCACCCGCTCCCAGACGAGACCAAGTCGGGGTCCCTAACGTCCATCGTCGAGTCTTGCAAGCGGGTTCACTCTAGCCACCAAATTAGCCGAACCTCTGGGAAGGGTACCAATCGGCCAGTTATGAGTCTGCTTGAGACTTTGCACGCGTTGCTTTTCCTCATAGCCCCTCGCCACGATTTTGGGTCAGTGAGGTATCCCATCGGGCGAATAACTCTCATCGTTCCTTCGCTCCATGTGTCTGGAGGGGGAGGAGGGAGAAATTCTCTGGATGGGGAGGAGGGAGAAATTCTCTGGATGGGGAGGAGGGAGAATCGGGAAAGGAGTTCATTGTTACACAAAAACGCGCTGGGTGCCGAGGTATATATCAGTGCGGTGGTGGCCGCCCAATTTCTTCCGCGGGCCAAATTGCAATGTCGGTAACCTTTCGTGGGCCATGGATTTTTCGTTGTGCCCCATTCCCCAGAATTCCCATTTCCCAGAAACCCGTTTGCCAGAATCCCATTTCCCAGAATTCCCATTTCCCAGAATCCCATTTCCCAGAATTCCCGTTCCCCAGAATTTACCCCCTACTAGTTCTGCCCTGTCTCTCCTTCCTCCGGCTCCCAGTGAACCTTCTATGGGCGAGACCGATGATATGAAACCGGCACCGTCGGCATAGATCCGACCTGAGATGATAAACATCGGTGAGCTCTTCTGTAAGACCTCATGTGACCTCGCTGAGGGATTTTTCCCTGATTTCTGATGAAGAATGCAGCATTCCCATTGTCTCGGAACACATATCCACATCAAGATACAGCGAACGAACGCGTCGGTCTACGCGAGATCTCCATCACAAATCCGTTCTTCGCTGACAATGAGTGAATTATTGCTTAGGGTGAGGGACAATCTGAGCCACAAAATGACTTGCGACTAAACCGCATCTTCATAGCTCCGTGGGGTGTGCGAATTTTCTGAGATTTCAGGGGAATTCGTGGAACGAGGTTTGAGCATTCCACCCCTGCGAAGAAGCAACACTCTGGTTCCGTTGGCGCATTTCTGATCCTTGGATGAAAGTATGTTGATGCGATCCCTCTCGGAGCTCTGGTTGAGTTCTTGATACCTATCTCCGCTTTACCCGGTTTTGGCTCTCTGATTAATGTGCAGATTCTTGAGAGTCGCGGGGATATTGCATCATTGCGCCACCGCGTCGAAAGGTGGTAGGTCTTGATTTCATCCACCGATTCATGCTGAATGCTCCTGACAATGAGCAGCAGCGTCACCGTCCGTCTTTTCTTATATGACGCGTTGATCGCCAAACCGCAATAAGTCCACTTTCGTCGATTTCTGGATTATTATGAAAATCGAATCTAGATCGTGTTCTGTACCTTATGCGGCTGTCGGTTCTATGATATTCGTCCTTCTTCTGCAAGAAAACAGCGAATCAAAATCATGCTGACCATAGCTTCGCTTGGAAGAAAGAATCGTAATTTTCTCGAAACTGAAAAAATGGACTTATTGCGGTTTGGCGATCAACGCGTCATATGTCGTCCGTGAAGTACATGAACACCAGAGCAAGAAGAGCACGAACGGATGAGGTGCCGAACCCAAGTCTGCGACTGGGGACCCCATCATGGGCGATGAAGAATGTCTTGGGTCTTTGTCGACGGTTCCCCTGATCACATTAGCGAGGTGAAGACCTTCTTCGAACGAGCCGGTTTCCAGCTGATTGTGGTCAACACGGCCGGTGGCACGCCATACCTAAACCGGTCAACTTCCCGGTGCTACATGATATTCCGCTTCAGTTTCGCTCCGGCATGGCGAGAACGAGGCAACGGACGTCGGAGTACGCCATGCCCCTTTTGATTCCCTCGATGGCTCGAGCCCGGCAGTTCCTTTTCCATGTCTTACCGTCTATGTTGTCAAACGACAATGAGAACAGAAGTAACGACAGGAAGAGCATCTTCAAGCGGCCCTAGCTGAGTGCGCCAAAACCATGACCGCCGCTTCTACTCCGCGAGCGCGGTCAAGTAGATCCGGTTCCAAGGACGGATTAAGAGACTTCGCACGTCGCGGACACGTCAATTTGCGGTACAATGCAGCACTAAGGTCTGAGGAATAATCTTCAGCCTTCGTCTCCGCGAAAACTGGGCTTTTCAGATGTCCTGGCTGGTTCAGGTATATGTCGGGACTTGTCCTCAAATCCAAGCCCAGGTTTCCAATCGGTCGCAGCTTAAACGCGCTTGAAATGGCAGTGCAAGTTGTGGATTCGAGCAGGGGGAAACCCTTGTTTCTGGTGAACAATTATCTGTACGAGCAGGAGAAGACAGTGGTTAAGGTGTACGGTGAAACTAACATAAGTACTGTCGGTGCGTGCAATACAAGGACAAGGGCTGTTCCGCGAGAATCATCATTCACACCGTGCCGGGTCAAGACTTCATCGCGGAAAATCCGAAGAAAGAACACAGTCACGGACCTGCGACTTCAGAATTCATTCGACGCACAGCACAGATGAACATGAATAGAGCAGTGACATTGCACGCCGAACGGGGCGTCAAAAGCTTGTACACCAAGACATTAGCATCCACAAGCCGGGAACTGAGGCAGTCTTTCGTCGCCGAGGAGGTCGGAGCGTCTTTACCGACGTACAACTCAACGAAGTCCTCTCTATTCCGCGAGCGCGCGAAGATCCGCCCAAATCTTCCACAGACTCGGGAGGATATCGTGATTGACGGTGAATGGGCAAAAACCCACGAAAACGAAGAGTTCCTGATTTTCAACGACGGAAGTTCGGATCGCATCTTGGGCTTTACCACGGACGCAATGTTCAAGGTGCTGTGTGATGCACAAGTCGTCTACATGGACGGAACTTTCGGCATAGTTCCAGCTCAGTTTCTGCAGCTCTACAGTATGCACACCTTTCACAAGGGTCAGATGTTTCCCCTCGCATTTTTCCTTCTGCCGGATAAGCGAGCGGAAACTTACAGCCGTATGTTCAATCTCATGAAGCAGTATGCTGGAACACTTGGCAAAGTTTTCGAACCTCCAAAGTTCCAAACTGACTTCGAAGTCGCCGTTCTGGGCACTTTGACGCAGGAATTCCCCTCGGCGGAGAGGAAGGGTTGTGTGTTTCATTACACGCAGTGCCTCTGGCGGAAGGCCCAGGATTTGGGTTTGAGTCGGTTCTACAGCGACCCGGCTGTGAAGCTGTTCATCCGTTCCTGCATGGCCCTGGCTCTGGTACCGCTCGCACGCATCGACGATGCGTGGCTGGAGATCGACGGCGAGTCTCCTCCTCGAGATGACCCCGCACATCAATACCTCGACGAATTCAAGACTTACTTCATAGACACCTGGCTCGAAAATGATACATTCCCACGATCGCTGTGGAATCAGTATAGGAACTATGGCGCTCGCACTAACAATCACCTAGAAGGGTGGCACCGGGGTCTCAATCAGAAGGTCGGAAGGAAGCACGTCAACGTGTTCGAGCTCATCAAACACTTGAAGGACCAAGATGTGGCTAACTGCACGTCCGCGCCAGCGCGCACAGGCAGATAGCTATCACGACGCAGTACCGAGAGAGTCCGCCGGGTGGCGCTGCTCGTCAGCGCACTCGGCCGGCACTCTCAAGAAAAGCGAACGATACTAGAAAGAGCTGATTCCGAATGATACGTAGGTAGGAGTCCGAGGACTATAAGAATAACAATGAGATGATCAATAAAATGAATGCCAACGCCTCTTCCGCGGAACTCAGACTCAGACAGGGCACAGCAGACGACGCCGACCGGGGGTCAGCTGTCAACGTCTGATACGTGCAACAGTGCAACTTCAGGGACCGGTCTAAGCAGACGGTCAAGGGCAGGCTTAGCTTGCAAAATCTGAACAAACTGAGTTCTGAACCGAGAAGACGGTCGCGGCCGGTACATTCTATCCTTGAGTGTCTTTCTTCCGGGGATTCGGCAGCTGGGTTTGTGACAGTGGTGTCAGAAGAACAAGTGAACCCGCGCTCGAGAGCGACATCCGAGCACGTGAACGGGAAGCCCGTGAGCGAAATTACATCGATTAAAAGATTTCGCCGTGGTGAAAAATCAGGATGACTGTCGACGTCAAGCCAGACGAGCAGGAACAGGAAGCAGCGGAAGCCTACGCAGAAATGAAGCGGGAGGTGAAGCTGTCTAGCGAGCTCGTGACAAGAGCAATCGCAAAAGTGCGGACCGCGGTCGCGGCACAGCCGAGCGAAAAATCCATCGCAGAGCTGAGAGCCGCGGCGAGCATGATGAAGAAAACGGCGGACCGTGCTACGAAGGCAAGGAGGGCTTTGCTCAAAGCGAAAAGTCTGACAGCAGAGGTGCGGGAGGCTGAAGAAGCCAAGGAACTCGCATTGGAGGCAGACATCATCGATTGCGAGTATATGATCGAGGCATTCCTTAGGCAGCATGATGCAAACTCCTTCGTAGAAGAAGACAGGCGACAATCAACGTCGATCCAACACGAGTCCGGAGCGTCCGAGCGACCGAACTTGAACTCGACGACGAATAGTGCACAACCGGCAAAGAACAGCTGGAAAGAAATTCTCCAGAGGGTCCCGAAGTTCGCAGGAGACCCGACTAAGTTCAAAAGGTGGAGGAATGCGTTCGAACTGTATGTGGATTCAACGTCGATGGACCCGCTCGAGAAATTTCAACTCATGATGAAGACGCTGGTGGGCAAGGTGCCAGAGTGCGTAGCCGTGTGGGACGTGTCCGCGGACAATTATGTCGACGCCAGGGACACGATCTATGACCGGTACGGAGACATCTCTTTGGCAGAAGAGCAGCACGTCGACAACGTTCTCAACGCGTGCCTGCGGAAGGACGTCGTGACCGACAGAAAATTCATCGAATTTGTGGACGTGGTGACACACAACATGGCATCCATCGTCAACCTGGGAGCAACCTACGAGGGTATGTCACCTTTTGTTACAAGAGTTATAATGAGAGCGCTTCCATTCGAACGCAAACAGCGTTTCGACGATGTATTCGTACCAAGCGATGACGAGTGTAGACTGAAAGCTCTGTTGGTTTTTTTGGGTGCGGAGAGGAAGCAGGTGGAGAGGCTGGTTGAAAAGCAAAAAGGCAGCCCAAAACCTCAGTCAGAGGGAAGAAGGGCGAAGTTCGAATTCCAAAATAGTCAGAGAACGAATGCCTCCCAGTTCAAGAGATTCGAAGATCGAAAATTTAATCCCGCGGGACCATCGGGATCAACGAGCGATCAGTATTCATTCGTCGCCTTGGAAAACCAATCAAATAGGCAGCAGGTAGATCATGCATGCATATTCTGTTCAGAAAAACATCCTAGTAATAAGTGCAGGAAGGAAATGTCGATAGACGAGAGAAGGCGGTGTGTGGCGACGAAAAACGCGTGTTACAAGTGCTTGAATCGGAATCATAAGGTCGACAAGTGCAGGGCAAAGGGTTGCGCGAAGTGCCGAGGGCGACATCACGAGATGTTGTGTACCAAAACGGACGACATAGTGACGTCAGCTTCACTGACGATCGCAAGCGGGTTCGCGAACGCGAACATGGTCAAAATGCTCGAGGTGGCAAAAAGGATGATTCCGACAGGTTTCGTCGAGATAATCGGAGATGGCCGCCGAACAATCGGCAGGATAATGTTGGATACTGGTAGTCAGAAAACATTGATAACGAATAAGTTGGCCGAAGAACTCAATGCGAGAACTGTGGCCATGGATAAATTCTATCTCCAAACGGCAGGGCACGCGATGCCCAGGAAATGCAAAGGGAGGATCGTAGAAATAACTCTGAAAAGTCGATTCTCAAATAACCATATGGTAGTACATGCCACGGCATTAAAGAATGTGGTCGAAGGCGAGCTTCCGAGAGCCAACTTCAGTGGAAACATCTATCCGATCGCAGATAAAAACGAAGACCATTGGTCAGAGGAGATTAGCATTCTAATCGGAGCCGACTTTCTTTATCCCATTCTGGGAACAACAATTAAAAAGATAGAGGGCTATTTGGCCATAGAAACGGCGTTCGGATATTTCGTTTCTGGTACTGGGAAGCATCAAGAAATTCAGGTGCATCCAATGTTGGAGGAGGTGGTTCAGAGGAAGAAGGAGTCGTGGTGCGAGAAGGCAAACTGGCCGAGGGAAACGGCTGTGTCTCTCGCCGCGGCGATTAAGGCGAAATTCGATCCAGAGGATATCTCGTTCTTGTGGGAAACGGAGCTGCTGGGCTTCGGGCCAAGCACGAAAGAGAGCGACGAAGCGTCGACTGAGGAAGTCATGAAGTTCTTCAGAGAAACCACGAAACGAGACTCCAACGGACGATACATCATTCAGTTGCCGTTTAAGCCGAATTTGAATACGCTTGGAAGCAACCGCGAGTTGACGGAACGTCGTCTGAGAAGTTTCCTGGCACAAGCGAGGAAAAACCCAAAGCTCCTCGAAGCGGCGGACGCGGAAATTCAGGACCTGCTGAGCCAGGGATTCATCGAAATCACGACGCCACCGCAGCCAGGAGAACAAGCGCATTACCTGCCGTTGCTGGCAGTCATCAAAAAACAGGCCTCCGCGGAGGGAGAGCTGAAAGTCAGATTGGTCAATGATGCGAGCGCAAGGTCGAAGGACGAAGCCGGGCTGAACGACGTGCTATTTCAAGGGGGCAATTTAATTGCCGATCTGATATCCGTAATATTGAAATTCCGACAGTTAGAGGTCGTGATAACCGCGGATATCGAGAAAGCATATTTGCAAAACGAGATAGTACCGGAGCAAAGGAAATTCCTACGGTTTCTGTGGCCGTTGGGTATTAGTTCAAATCAGAGAGCCCCGGTAAAAGAATTACAATCGTGTCGGCTGTCGTTCGGTCTCGTGAGCGCGCCTTTCTTGCATTGCGCGACCATCAGACTACATCTGGAAAACGAAATAAAAAGGAGGCCCAAGGATGCCGAATTGTTGGAATTTGTCAAAGAGTATTTCTATGTTGACGATTTAATGGCAGGCGCAGAAAGTGTCGAGCATGGCAAGTCGGTAGCGACGACGCTTCGAGAGGTTTTCGATGCAGGATGTTTTCCGTTAAAAAAATGGGCAACGAACTCCGCGGAGCTGGGAACGTTTATAAAACAAAAGTATCCGGAGGCGGCGGTGACATTCGAGGACGCCAACTTCAAGTTTCTCGGTGTTCGATGGAACCAAATACTCGATACGCTGCACTCGGATGTGCACAAGACGATCGAATTCTTCGAGAAGCAACCGCCATCCAAGCGAACGGTGCTCAGAGGTTTGAGCCAAATTTTTGATCCGCTTGGGCTGGTTTCGCCGATTTCGTTGGGGCTGAAGCAACTATTGCAGAAATATTGGCAGAGGAAACGGGATTGGGATGATGCGATCGAAGGGAGCGACCTGGAAGAATACCAGGCGGTCACGAGTCGGCTAGCGAACATAGCCAAAATACGCGTCGAAAGGAAACTCTGCGTAGCAAGCGAATCCGGAGCCGGGAGTGCTCGCGAGCTACACATTTTCACCGATGCTAGCCTGAATGGTTACGGGGCGATAGCATACGCGAGACACGTCAGTCCCGGAGGGAAGATTTCAGTCTCGCTAATCATGGCCAAAGGAAGGGTGGCACCGCTGAAAGGTGACTGGTCGATCCATCGGATGGAATTGCTGGGAGCAATAATCGGAGTTCGAATAGCAAAAAAGATTAGAGAGGAAATGATTCGGCCAGTCACCGCGGTGCACTTCTGGTGCGATAATGCCTGCGTACTAGCATGGATTCGAGACAAGCCCGAACGATGGAAAACGTTCATTGAAAATCGGGTGAAGGAGATCCAGAACAATTCAGAGGTCGATCAATGGCAGTACGTGCGATCGGCAGAAAATCCAGCCGATTTGGTTTCAAGAGCTTCTGCGTTGGAAACAGAGGAGTTGCGAGAGTTCTGGTTGCAGGGGCCGAAATGGCTCAAGTCGGGACGGAAACCGGAATCGCACATCCTGAACCCAATCGATTGCGAGTTAGAGATTTCGGGCGAAAGAAAATCAGAATGTTTTGTTGGAGTAGTCGCCGCGGCGGTCGAACCGATAGAAATAAAAAGAATGTCGTCGTGGCCGAAAACGGTCAGAGTGCTGGCTTATGTCAGAAGGTGGAGAACCTACAAGCGGAAACCGACACCGCGGTGGACGACTACTATCTCTCCAGAGGAGTATGTAAATGCCGAAAGAATGTTAATAAAAAATATTCAGAGGAGAAGTTTCTCCGTCGAATTGAAATCAGGCTTGTCGGACATGTCGAAAAACAGCGAATTGTACCAATTCAATCCATTCCTGGATGATCAAGGGATCATTCGATGTAAATCACGGCTGATCAACATGGAGAATGTAGATTTTGAAACAATAAATCCTATCATCCTGCCTGGAGAAAATGAGCTGGTGGATTTGTACATGAGATTCATACATCAGGAGGTTTGCATGCACGCTGGCAGCATTCCCGGAATTCTGCAGCGAGTGAGAGCGCGATTTCTGATTATCAGAGCGCGCAAGGCGGCTAAAAAAGCGATCTCGGGCTGCAAGGTCTGCGCAAAGTATCGGGCAAAGGCGGGAATGGAACCGATTCCAGAACTGCCAAAGTTCAGGGTCAAAACCGCGGTTGTGTTTGCAACGACCGGAGTGGATGCGGCAGGACCAATTCCGATGAAAAACGAGATGGGAGAAAAAGTTCCGGCATACATCATGCTGTTCGTGTGCTCTGTATCGAGAGCTGTGAGGTTGGAACTAGTGCGAAATCTCTCCACGTATGAATTTCTGTTGGCAATGAGACGGTTCTACAACCGGAATCCGACAGTGAAGTGTTTTTTCTCGGATAATGCCGCGGCTTTCAAGAGAGCAGCGAAGGAAGTGAAAATTCTGTTCGACTTGGAAAGATCCGCGGAAACTAGAAGTTTTCTCAACAAGAACCGGATAACGTGGGAATTCAACACGGAGCGAAGCCCATGGAGAGCAGGCTTCGTGGAACGAACGGTCAAGATCATCAAAGATCCGCTGAGGAGAATTTTAGGTAGAAATATTTTGCCGTTCCGGGAATTAGAAACAGTGTTGACGGACATAGAGAAAATTGTGAATGATAGACCGTTAACCTGCGTGAGCAACAACCCGGACGAAATGTTACCGATGAGACCGTCCGATTTAATGTATGGAAACCAAGCTCAACCATCGCTGCCGGAGTTGAAAGATGTACTCGAAACGAGCGAGAACGCATCGGCGAATGTTCTGGCCGAACGTTGGCAACACCAAGAACAAGTCATGAACGCGTTCTGGCAGCGATTTCGGAAGGAGTACCTGTTACAATTGAGAACGGCAGTGGAACGTAGGCCGGTGCGAAGCAGGTCAATTCAAGTCGGAGATGTAGTGTTGATTGACGACCCAGCACCGGCTCGCTCATACTGGCCGATGGCACGCGTGCTTTCTTTCGCTGGCCGGGAGGGATCCGATAATCGGAGGCGAACATGTGTCATCAAGCTGAGCAACGGGAAAACCCTAAAGAGACCTATTCAGCTACTCTATCGCCTTGACATCGGAAAGTTCTAAGAAAGAGAGCTAACCGGCAACCTGTAGAGTATTAATGATTACAACGAATAAAAAGTCAAAACATGGATACAACACAAAGCGAGTGAGGTTTATTCCGAATTCTTCGGTTTGAGGGTGACGCGCACCTCGCGCGGAAGCACGTCGCGGTAGACTCGAGCTAGAATCCAGGTGCCGTCCGGTAGACGGAACGGCATTCTCCCGTTGGAGTCGAACTGCGGGCCGTCGCGGACCTGAACGCGCCCGGCAGGCGGCGGGGGCGTCAGGGACCGCGGTCTCGGCGGATCGGACGGGGCGGCTGACTCGGGTTGCGGGGGTGGCTCGCTGTTCGGCGGGTCGACCGGGCCCGCGGGCCTGACGTTGGGGGCTGGAACGAGGAAAATTGGTCAACTGTGAAGCCAGTCGGAAAAGCAAGGCAGGGGTGATATCGGATGAATAAAGTAAGGGTTAAAAAGTGTTTAACTTACCCAAGGGCGAGGAATTGAGAACTTCAAGGAGCCTCGGGCCGGCCGGCAGTACGTCAGAAACCGCACACACAGCCATGTGGGCGGCTCGGGGACAGCCACTGAGCCGCACTTTCTTCGACGCGTCGCGAAACATGTAACGCTCTTCCTCGGACAGGCGTGCGTACAGGTCTCGCGCGAGACGATAGAGTGTCTCCCGCGGGAGGCGGCGGAGATCGGGGGATAACCCCAACAGCACATGGGCGAGGATCCCACATGGGGAGGTCGCGTAAGAATGAAGAGCATCGCGACCGGGGTGCACTTGTTCGTGTTGGTGGACAGACATCGTGGTGAAACGACTGAACGCGTGGAACAGAATGAGAAGCTCGGAACAAGCCGAGGGTTTTATGCATGGGGACCATGGCGAATTCGCCCGCAAGGCGGAGTCTCGAAGGGAACACGACGCGTCGCCAGAATGTCGCGCTCGGGAAACCGTAATCGGAACCTCGCACTTGGTCGCCGAAAGCAAAACAGTTCGTACTTCTTGCACGCGTCGAATGTCAAAGCCCGCACACTTCTCTCGTCTAGCTAGGATCCTAGTGAAAAAGAAAAATGTCCAGAGTGTTCTCAAAATATCCAATTTATTGAAATGCAATGTAATGTCGCCTGTACTCAAGCAAGATCCAGTGTATTAAGATCGAACAATAGTGAGAAGTGTCAATGATAATGCATCCAAAATCCCAAACCACAATGTGGTTGGCGGGAGTGTGGCTAACTGCACGTCCGCGCCAGCGCGCACAGGCAGATAGCTATCACGACGCAGTACCGAGAGAGTCCGCCGGGTGGCGCTGCTCGTCAGCGCACTCGGCCGGCACTCTCAAGAAAAGCGAACGATACTAGAAAGAGCTGATTCCGAATGATACGTAGGTAGGAGTCCGAGGACTATAAGAATAACAATGAGATGATCAATAAAATGAATGCCAACGCCTCTTCCGCGGAACTCAGACTCAGACAGGGCACAGCAGACGACGCCGACCGGGGGTCAGCTGTCAACGTCTGATACGTGCAACAGTGCAACTTCAGGGACCGGTCTAAGCAGACGGTCAAGGGCAGGCTTAGCTTGCAAAATCTGAACAAACTGAGTTCTGAACCGAGAAGACGGTCGCGGCCGGTACATTCTATCCTTGAGTGTCTTTCTTCCGGGGATTCGGCAGCTGGGTTTGTGACACAAGAAGACGCGAACAAAGCCAAGATGCTTCTGCTGAGCATGGGTCAGAAAGCCGACCCCGTGTCGCGAGTCTACAAGGAGTTGAATGACAGGCTGATCCAGTTCGTAGACGAGTATGAAAGCGGAGAGTTAACTCTCATAGAGTACGTACATCAAGTCGCTTACAACCTGCATTTCTAGTCTGACGCGGTGCTCGTATGTGATACATTCTGCAACGAATCTTCATACATCCATACTTCATGCCAAAAATCATGTGATACATTCTGCAACGAACCATCATACATGCATACTTCAAAGCAAAAACCTATACATTTTGAGGGCACATTAATATGCCGCAATAAATTGTGATTTGAGACGTTCGAAAGCCCGTTATCTTCATTGCAAACGATGGAAAAGCTGTGTTCATTCAAAGAAGTCACGGGGAAATCGTCAACAGGTTTACGTGGTTCCCAGGGAAGGGCACAGAGAAGGGTTTTCAGAGTTCATCATCTCAAGTTGGATCGCTGCATAGAAGGTTCGCTGGTAGTTAGCGGATGGAGAAGCAGGGCAGAACCGGGAGAGGGTAAATTCTGGAGAACGGGAATTCTGGGAAATGGGATTCTGGGAAATGGGAATTCTGGGGAATGGGATTCTGGCAAACGGGATTCTGGGAAATGGGATTTCTGGGAAATGGGGCAGAACCACACCGGATTTTTAGGGAAACCTGACTACAATTTCCTGAGAACCCTGAAATTCGGCGTTTAAGAAACTTTCCAAACAGAGGACTTCTGCATTGGAGTCTATTGGGAAGAAGTTTTCTCTGAACGAGGGGTCTGTAGAGGACAGAAGGTCCCCTATACGCCGAATTTTAGGGTAATGAAACTTGTTTTACAGAACCATTGAGTATGGCTACGACATCACGAACACTCTGAACTTCTGAATTTCCACGCGAGGGAGGATTCATCCATGGATTTGAGCTATATTGATCTAGGCTCCTATCACTGAAATTTTTGATTCCGCCGCCAGTGGCCCGGACGAAGTGTTGCGCCCGTCATTTCGATTCTGTGCAACACTTGTCGTTAGGAAGATCACTCGTGATTGTCCGCCTCCACTGTTGTTGTGTCTCTCATCGCGGGAACTGCGATCGGGATGTTTTTTTGCTCCCCGCCGTTTGCCGGTTCGAAGAAAACTTTTCCATCTTCAACAACCGGCATGAGCTTATTTTCCCATCCATGTAATGATCGCCTCGAAATACAAATTAGCCGTTTGCCGGTTCGAAGAAAACTTTTCCATCTTCAACAACCGGCATGAGCTTTGTTAGAGGCTTAACGCGCGCACGTTCAATTGGCTGGGTGGTTTCGGTATCTTGTAAATAAAGGCAGTCGGTCTTGAGTCAACTCGGTGTGAGGTGCCATCACTGTGCATGAATAATATGGCGCAGTCTACAGTCTTCAAGTGAACCAAAGAAGAACACAGTTGAGCAGACAGTCAATAGACGGCAACGGCTTCAAGTTCAGAAGAAACGAAGGATGGAAAACAACGACGAGAGATACCGGTACCGACCGGCGCCATTGGAAGTGGTCCCCGGTGAGGAGAACTACGATCGATGGCGTACATTCAAGGAGAGCTGGGCAGACTACTGTCTGTTGGAAAGCATCTACTCGAAAACCCCGGAGATTCAGATTGCATGTTTCCGAATGACACTGGGTCAGGATAACAGAGAGCTGCTGCGGGACCTAAACGCGGGTATCCTGTTGCACAATGACTCGGCAAGTGAGACCGGATTGACGCCGTGTCGGAGCCTGACGCAAACTCTAGCAGTGCTCGACCAGCGATTCGCACGTCACGAGAACCGGATCCATCGCCGGTATCTGTTTTTCAAGGCGACCCAGACGGCAGGGGAAACGGTGAACGATTTTTTCGGCCGCGTCATCAAGCTAGCGAAAAGTTGCCGGTTCGACGGATCAATCGCCAACACAATGATCCGAGATCAACTGGTTGTCGGAACGAATTCCAACGAAGCACGAGCATCAATCTTCAGAGAGCCAACGGAGCTCAACCTCGAGAGCGTGTTGGCGAGGCTCAGACTATACGAAGACAACAAGAAAAGTCTAGAAGAAATTGACAAAAGGAACATTGAAGAGACAGCATTGACGGTAAGGATCCAGAAATCATCGCAACCCTCAAGCAAGAACAAGCAAGAAAGCATCCAAAACTGCCGGTTCTGTGGTGGAGAGCACGCTGTCAGGAAATGCCCAGCATACGGACACACATGTAGCAGATGCAGCAAGAAGAATCACTCCGAAAATGTGTGCCGTTCGGCAGAGAGCGCTAATCAGTTGATAGATGATCGACAAATCGGCAGCGAAGAGGAATACTTGTTCCGAGCAGAAAGTGACGACGGAAAAGTGAAAACCAGATACTTCGTTAAGCTCATCACTGAGAACAACGGAGAGTTGGTTGCTCAGGTGGACACCGGCGCCACATGCAATTGTCTGAGTGAATCCACGTACGCCAAAATGAAGAACCTTGGGGCAGCTAGCGACCTCGACACGCAACAGAAAACCAGAATCAAAACGTACGACAACTCAATAGTGCACTCGATCGGGTCATGCGTCGTGACCTGCGGATTCGATGGAAAAACGCTCAGGCTGCCGTTCATAGTTGTGGAGCAGCGGCTGGATACACTGCTGTCTGGTGTATGGGCCGAGAGAATCGGAGCAATCGACTTTCACAGCAGCGTCGAACGCACCCTCAAAGTCGACGAGTGCGGTGCGCTAGAATATGAGAAGCTGCTGAACAAGTACTTGAGAACTCCGCAAGGAGTCTACTCGAGTCCGGAAGAGTTTCAACTGCGGCAAGCTCAAGCTTATGACGGACTACGGAATGTGTTGGTGGCGGACGACGCCATCGTCTTCGGTGTTGGAGACAACGTGGAAGAAGCAGGAAAAGATCACGATCGGAACCGGAAAGCTCTTTCCCAACGCGCAAGAGATATTGGAATTCGGCTCAACAAGAAGAAACTGCAGCTGGGCAAAAGTTCCGTCCGGTACCTGGGACACATCATATCAGACAAAAGAGTGAGACCGGATCCAGAGAAGGTGCTGGCGATTGTGGAGATGGAGGCGCTGAAACAGAAGCTCCCCCTTGGTGGCGAGAAAGCAATACAAACGCGGCGCCGACAAGCGAAAGCATCTCATGATCACGGTGCGAGAGCCCTTCCTCCGCCGCAGATGGGAGCGAATGTACGAATCCAACTTGATGGGCATCGCAAGGAATGGAAACAAAGAAAAGACAAGTGAAGGCATCAGCGGCCGGCGGTACGCGGTAAAAAAAAAACCGCCGAAGGAGGTGTGTCAGAAAGGAATAGGAAGTTGCTGCGGGAAACGATGTAGCAAGCGCAAAGGACATATGATTCTAGGAAAGCGATTATAGAAGACAATATTCTAGATGATTCTCGTAAATTAATAGCAGTCAAGCCAATGATACGGATTCAAGTTTGTGTATCGTACCACTGCGATAGGTACAGGACAGCCCAGAGGCGGGCAAGGAGTTCTCAGCAATGTTCAGATTTTCCATAGTAGACTGATTCTAGTTTTGGTTGGTAGGTCAGGAAAAGAAAGGGCATGTTAGAGGCTTAACGCGCGCACGTTCAATTGGCTGGGTGGTTTCGGTATCTTGTAAATAAAGGCAGTCGGTCTTGAGTCAACTCGGTGTGAGGTGCCATCACTGTGCATGAATAATAAGCTTATTTTCCCATCCATGTAATGATCGCCTCGAAATACAAAGTAGCCGTCGCGGGCCGGGAAATACGGGCTCGTGGACCAAATTTGGCCCGCAGGCCACGGTTCGGCCACCACGGTATTAGTAGGTTGCCAAAGACCGAGAGTCGAAGAGGCTATGCGCCCAGTGTATGAGGTAAAAGAAAGTCTCCTGGAATCTCTCGGTGGGAATAGAAGAGGTCGTCGCGGAAGGACGCCGTTGGAGTCCAGATCATGGTCGTTCGGTTACCGTGTCGGAAGGAGCCGTGCGGAACGGAGTTTAGGCTCGTGAGGTACCTGGGAGGAAGAGACTACATCGAGGAATCGGGGTTGGGGAAAAGAACTGGGTGGGAGCTCTCGGTGAAGGATTCCACCCGACTCATGGAATTGCAGCCAAGCCTTCCCATGGTATGAGTCGGCTAGACTGACGAATTCCACTTCGTCGGGCTCCATCCTTCACCGAGACCAAAGAGCGATTTCAACGTTGTTGATTCAGCACGGCGGAGGACAAGGCAGAGGGACTCGGAGGTCGGGGATAATGTTTGTAGAAAGTGTTAGCGCGAGCCCATTGTGCGGATTGTAGGATTCCTGAGACAGCGAAACCGCGGAAATGGGCAGCGGTGGTGGACGCAGCTCGGATGGAATGCGCGGTGAAGATTGAGCCGTCGATGCCGGCGGAGGGAAGGGTGGATTTAACCCAACGAGCCAAGGTAACTGATTACGGCTGACGGAAGTAATCGGTGATCGTGATTGAGGTTAAACCTGACGGTAATGATTAATTGGTGATTGCAATCACGTTGAGAATAAATTCCCCCCATCCCTGGTAATGAGTAATCGACTTGCGAAAATCCCGACCCCGACAGGAAGTTGACGTTTTCCAATAAAAACTCTTTTGCCGTAAGAAGCTTCAAACTCATTTGAGGTCGATGGAGTATCCCTTCGAGTTGGGAATATGTATCATCGTCGCTTCGCTTCAGGTGTCGAGCACGGACAATTGTTCCATCCAGGCGATTGTTGAAGAGCTTTTCGCATGGTGGAATCAGACCGACTCGCATTCGCCCCGAGGTTGGGGAAATCATTGTATAATATTATCGGTCCCAGACTACGATGTTGAGATCGTTCGGAATTTGTTCTCCTGGGCACATTGAACGCTAATGATCCAGGCTGATTGACTGTGTCGAAAGACTCCAGAAAATATAGTTTCCTGAGAAAAATACGGGGTTGCTTCGGAACCCCAGAGGGTCCAAAGCGTAGGACATAGAATCGTGTCAGGGGAAGAAAGTACAGCGGTAATCTTGCGAGCCAAATTCGTGCTTGCGCGACTCTGATTCCCAGTCATATCCCCTCTGCGAGGAAGCAACAAGGAAACACCGTTGTTTTCGATTGAAGTATAATTGACTGGTACGATAGCAGACCGCTCAAACAACGGGGAAGACCAGACATTGGGACTGCAATTACGGGTTCATTCGTTGGAAATCCTCATTCTTATCCGTGTATCCCAGATCCTCAACATGGTGATAGCTTAAGTCTCGCTGCCCCGGATGTACGATGGTCCCGTTCGGACAGGGCCCATAGTTTTCGTCCTTTTTGGGACCACAGCGGCTGTGGATCTGGAGGGTTTTGGTCGTTCGAACGTGTGGGCATTTCGACTGTGACCAATCATGTCGACCATCCGAGATCTCATCGATAGTGGTAAGCTTGACAAGGAGATAGCCCGCGAGAAAGCGGCTCTGGCTCGTCAGAATGCGGAACTCAAACATCTCGCAGACGAGCGATTTCACGAGTCGTTAGCCGTCCCTGATCATATCTTCCGTCAGCCATTCGAAATCGACATGTATCTGAGGGAAAGGTACACCATTTCTGGTCCCAGTAGTGTGGGGTCAGGGAAAAAACTGCTCATGGCCATCAAGGCCAAAGATCCTTCGTGCGTAGACCGTGCGATTTCCTACCTCTGGCATCTTGAGGTTCACCGCCGTGAGAAGGCGTCGACATCCTTCGGAGGCCCAAGATTCGGGTCAGAGAAGACAAGTCTTGTGAAGGTGATGGGGAGTCAAGTGACGGTGGCGACAATTAAAGACATCATCTCCGTGAACGACCCGGTCATTGATGAGCTCACGCGATCCTCTGTGTACGAGAACTTCATCCTAGCGATGGCCTCAGTCCTCGCCGGGTATTGCGCCCGCAGGGGAAAATATCGAGAAAACCAACAAGCCGAGTGTATCCGAACGTGTATGAAATTGGCAGGTATGGAAGCCAAAGTCGAGAGCTGGATGAATTTGGCTTTTCTCGACAAATACTCGATGACCACGGTGCAGTCGAGAGCCGCCTGTGCGGCGGCGAACTTTCTCGCGTCTTCCGACATCGGAACAACCTTCGCACCCATGTGCTCGTATGGAATCACCCGACCGATATGCAATCCGCACATGGCTCTACACCGCCGTTATCTCGAGATGAAAATGGTGTTCGGAGATGTTATGTCAGACGCAGGAGGAGCACTTTACCTTTTAGAGCCCATCGTGTCCGCGTCTCGCGCTCTTGGGGAGCTTTCGAAGATCCTTAAGATGGCCCGTGATCATGGCGAGGAGATCCAGGTGTACACGACTCGCATCATCTCTCCGGGCACCCTACATTTTCTCTCAGATCCCGACGTCAAACGTGGCGCAGCTCTAATGTTTTATGCGGTATGTCTCGCACAAGGGCAAAGAGGGAGAGAAGAGTGGGACCGATTCTACTCACAGGAGCATGTACAACGATACCTAATACCCCAGTGGCACTTGGCAGCTATCCGCTCTTGGGTCTTGATGAGAGAGGCAACAGCGAACCGATTCCTGGTCCCTCAGATGTGGAGGCAGCAACAATAGCCACTATCGCCACAGCGGAAGCAGCTGACGAGAGTCGTCAAAATGTCGCTAACGACGATGATAGTAGTGAAGATGATGAGGAACTCGGAATGCATTGAAGCCGAGCTGTCCTCCTGAGGCACTCGCCCCCGTATCTCAGGACATTGAAATGAATAAAGAAATGAATCAAGAAATTTCTGCTGACTATTTCTCAGAAATCCCGTGTTACGTCCCAGACACAATAAACACCATAAATACCATACCATACCATACGGTTCAATCACTGAGAAAGGATACGTTACCTCGCAACCTACCACGCCGACCTTGTGCAGGCATTGGATTGTACATACGCGTTTTCAGTTCGTAGGAGTCGTTTCAAAGGCTGTCTGAGGAGGACCAAAGGTCCGCTCTCCGCGGAGAAACTCCCCATTGCGAGCGCTATGACACAGTCCTGTTTCAAAAGTCTTTGCACCTGAAATTTGTGGACCCAACTCTTGTTGCAACACAATCGCAATGCCGCGCCGAAATTCGAGTCCCCGGGGAGGAACGAGAAACGAACGTGGAACGAGATCACAGAATTCAATGGCCCAATCTTCGGAAGAGCCCGCATCGGGATCAACCTTCTGAGGCAGGGCAACGGTAGCGAGCTATGATTCAATCTTCAAAGAATGCGTTCATCCATGCACGTGTTAACAACCGGTCTTTTGACCGGCGACCAAGAACTCAATTTTAACGTAGGAGACGTTCTACCCCGGGCTACAGACCGGAACTCCGGACGGTAACGAAACCACTGCGAGTGGCTTCGATTGGCCGCAAGCTTCGCCACCAGAACGCCAACAATGGTTGTACACCATGGTGTGTGAAAATTAGCGTACACCACCGACTTGATATTCCTGAAGTGCTTCTCCTGAGGAATACACGCGCCCTCGATCGCGTTCGCCGGCAGAAACTCCGTCACTGTTCATCTCAGAGCAGACGACCTTTGCTGGGTTTCTGCCACTGATGCTATTTGCAGATGGCCGAGACGATTCTCTCCTGCGAACTGCTCACCCAAAGAGGATTTCCAGTGTCTGTTCTGTACGGTCTCAATCGTAGTCTAGAGTATTGCCCGTTTCTCCTCGCCGCGTTGCGTCTAATGTTCGTTGATGTCGTATTTTGCTTCCATCGGCATCCCTGGACTACAACGACGTTAGAAGATTTGGTGAATTCGGCTTCGAAAGAACATCCATCATACACAATGACGACCGAAGAGCGCTCAAGACTTGCGCGTCAAAGGGTTGCAGGCGGCAGCCCGGAGAACCGCAGTCAGAAAGCCACAGGCGCATGATCTCCAACCTGCATCTTTGGAGTTCCAAATGAGTTTTCTGCGACAAGAATTCGGCCACGCCTGCATCTAGTGCGATCGGCCCTGATTCTGACTAGATTTGAACAAAGTTAGGCCTCTTCACGTCGACACCCTCAGGCTGATGGGTTGTGAAAGGCAGGACGAGCTTCTGTATTCGTCTTGTTACTCCACATTGAATTCTGGGAGAATACCGCAACTTGCGGTGTACAATGGGTTTCCTTATGTGCTAATCCCAGATCATATCCCTGAAGACCTCCCGAGATCGACGAACAGGAGACCCTTGAATTTGTAGACCCCAGTGATGAACCTGAGTTGCTCCGAGCCGACCAACACACGGTCCTGATGACCCAGGATCCAGGATATATATCAAGAGCTTGCTGCGCGGGGCAACATCGTGTTCCGTTTAGTTTCATATAAGACGAGCACGCTGAAGAGTTGTCTTTCCCGGATATCTATGGTGGTGTGCCTCGGAGATTTCGTGATGACCTTCGGGTCGCACCTATCCAGAAAGCAACGTGCGAAGTAGGACGCCGCGATCGTCGCTGGGCAACTTCTGGAAATCTATTGTACATGGCAGTGGAAATTCTGCGGCTACGAATTTCTGCTGGTCTACGTGGAGTGTTCCGTTTCAGTGGTGATTTGCGCAAAAACACGCGTGAGACGATCGCGGATTGACAGTCCCTAGAGCAATGCGTTGCACGACATTCTGCGCTCCTGAAGTTAATACACAACTCCGTGCACTAGTGGTCGACAAGAGAGAAGGATTTATTCGCAATACTCCGGCAATTCGACAAACCGACTTTCTTCCTCACAATGAGTGCGAATGAGCTAGGTTGGCCTCATTTGTTGAATCTATTGAATAAGCTCTGGGAGGGAATTACGCAGGAGGGGAACGAGGCATTCGAAGAGCTTTCGTCTGCACGGAAAGCAACGTTAGTGAATTAGGATGCGGTTACCTGCAGCATTCAGTCCTGGATATTGGTCACCACAATGCTCCGGATTCTGCGATCCCCTACCATCAGTCCGTTCGCTCAGGATCATGTCATTGATTATTTTCTTCGGACTTATTCCAAGCTCGAGGGTCGCTGCACGTCCATGAGTGCCGATGGTTGAATGATACCATATTCCAAGCCGAATATATGCCGGCGACGATCACACTTCTCGAGCCGTTGTGCTCGGTTGATGTTGCGCGAGTGCACGAGCAATCGAGAGTCGAGTTGACTCATCGTTACGAGTGCATCAATGAAGTTCAACTTACGGTTACCGAGAAGTTTGAACACACCGAGCGACCACTGTTGCACGCAAACTACACTTGTACAATCAGTATCATTACGATTGCGCTCACCCAGTTATACCAGCGATGAGACCCCTCACAATGCCGAGCTTCCTATTCCGTTTTGAATGGCATTCCCCTCCAGCGATGACTATAGATCCTTAAATCAGGTGGCACCTTTCCTGAATCCTATAGCACATCGCCGTTCCCGCCCCAAGTTTTCTCCCCCAGTCCCACACGAGAACGTCTCCTACGTATCTTGCTTCAATCGCAAGATTGAACTGGCACCAACTTTTTCTCATCTGTTCGCGAAATCTCTCGACTAATACTCAGTGGCAATGGCTCAGTTCTCTGGACTGCAACTTGTGCAGCTGGAAGTGGACATCAATCGACTGTTTGACTCGAAAACGATCCAGATCAGCCAGGACATCACGAGTAATTGGACAAGATGATTGCAGCCGTTCATTTTGATTTGATTTGAGACTCCTTCATTGGCAAAAGGGCAGTGGCGTAGCGTGCCTTAGTGCCGCCCGGGGCGGACCTCGGAAAATGCCGCCCCCTGGGAGCGCCTCCGACGCGGAGTGACCACCAAAAAAACGACCCGCTATAGGGCATAAATCAGCAAAATGCCGCCCCCTCGAGAGTGTCGCCCGGGGCGGGCCGCCCCCCCTCTAGTTACGCCAGTGCAAAAGGGCTTTAAGTATGTGCATAAGATAAGATCCTGACGAGCGAGACGGGAGGCTCGCCAGGCGAACGCGTTACTTACAATAAACGAACAGGCAGTCTCAGGGGGGTCGATCAGCACGGATGTGCGTGAATTGGTCAGGCGGAGAGATATAAAGTCGCCGTGCCGATTTGATTTGACTAGGTTTTTGAGAGTTCTTACATCGTTCGCTTGATGTAATTCATCCACGGATGGGAGTGAGAGAGATTCGGGCGAAACGCGGCAGCGGCGCGCGACTCTACGGAGGACTTTGTCCCTGTTCCAAGTCTCAGGTTCAGGTACACGAAGATGAGCACTCGGAGTCAGGAAAGAATCCACACCAGTATTTATTGAAGATACGAAACTTCCTTTTATAAGATTCCGTCATCGTACCTAGGAGAGGGCTACGGAAACCGTGAGGCTCCGCTGGGCCTCAAGGGCATCCCATGTCAACTGCCCAAAGTCAAATCTAACGAAGCCTTAAGAAGCACGACTCAGAGAATATCACAATTTCAACAGTCCCGTAATCGCTCGAGCATCAGGACATCCTTGGCGTAAGGGGGGCGCCAGACAGGACTGCAGTAGGTGAGGCGCGGGGAGATTAGGGCTGTGTACAGTTGTCGATAAACTTCGGGGTTCCCGATGATGAAGGAGCGGAGGATCATGTTACACAGACGGCCTGCAGCCTTGGAGATCTCGACAACGTGCGATCTGAATTCGAGATCACAGTCCCGGTGTACTCCGAGGTCCTTGTGGGTTTGGACCTGGGCGATCGGGGTTGAGTTCAGGTGATATACAGTGGAATCAGGGCGGGACTTTATCACCACACACTTGGGTATGGAGATCTCCATGTTGTTGGTCTTCGACCATTGAGCGACGCAGTCGATCGCGGATTGTAGGTGGGCAGGGCCAGAGTCGTCTGACATCTCAAAGTAAAGTTTCAAGTCATCGGCGTAGATCTTAGACTGGATCAGAGAGTCCTCAAGAAGGAGTTTGAGGTCCTGCACGTAGATAGGAAAGAGACATGGAGCGATTCGAGAGCCCTGGGGGGCGCCTGAAGGGCATTTGCCGGGCTCGGAGATGGAGTCCGCACAGAGTACGCGAAACGTTCGGTCGATCAGGTATGCCCGACACCATGCGCGGATCCGAGGGCCGATGCCAAGCGCCTCCATTTTCCGGAGGAGCACCTCGTGATCCATTCTGTCGAATGCTTGGGAGAAGTCGAAATATACAGAGTGGATTGACGTGCGTTGGTTTTTGGATAGTGTCCAGCTGTGAGATACCTCGAGAAGCTGTGTGGCGGTGGAGCGGCCGGGAGAAAAACCGTGTTGGTTGGAGTCAGAGAGGCCGTGTCGGTGTAGGAAGAACGTAATCGTGTCGACGATGATACTCTCCATAAGCAGGCAGGAGATGGAGCCTTGTGCCATGGGTCGGTAGTTCCGGACATCGCTCTTGGATTGCTTCTTGTGGACCTGGGTGACGAGAGATTCACGAAAGAAGCCCGGTACAGCCGAGTCTTCGAAAGATCGAGTGAAGATTATGGAGAGCGGTTTGGCCAGGACCTCGGCCAGCTGACGGTAGACGATTGGCTGATGCCGGAGCTAAGACGTTGAAGGAAGACAGCCGGAGACTGGAGGCAAGAATCACCGCTCTTGAAGCGATGAATCGAAGGAATCAAATAAAAGTGCAAGGCTTTCCCCTCGAACCCGAACTCGAGGGGAAAGAGATTGCCACCAGACTGCCACGCGCCGCCGGACCTGAACTCAGACATGATCAGATCTACTTTGCCGATCGCACCGGACCGCTCGAGACGTCTGATGGAGTCAAGTATCAGACCATGAGCATAGAGTTGTGTCGACCGGACCTCCGTTCTTATTTACCCTTTTCATTAACGATCTCCTCGAAAACTTTCAGAACTATGAACTTATATGTGTCGCGGATGATACCACGAGCTTGATTGCCCACGAAGACATTGATAAGCGAAGCGCAGTGGCCTCTAATGCGATCACCAAAACTCACGATCGAATGTGTCGCATTGGATTGGTTCTGAATGCAAAAAAATTGCAAGTGTTTTCACGCAAGCGTGAAAGCGAGAACGGAGGATTCCGTTCCTTAGGAGGATTGTGATGAGCTTATTAGATTCTCTTTAGCTAGCAACCCGATCAAATAAATTATCGTCTCAATCATAGAATTCATCCACCGAAATACCCACATTGTGGTTCAGCAAACAAACCCCTTGAGCAAAAACTACCCCAGCATCCTCCCAGGGAAAATGCAACACCACTGCTTTGATGATTACTCCTTAAAAAAAACAAATCATCCAAATGCAATTCAAGAATTAGGAATTTTCCAATAACACGACAGGCTTTTTTGCAACATGAAATTATCTGGGATCCACCACTTCCGTATCACGCTAAAAATCCACTCACACACAAGCGCTCACTGCGATTTTTTGGGTTCTTCGCGAATTATCAAACCCTTCAACATTGGCTCTTCGGGCAAATTGACCGAAATTGACCGAAGACAGTTTGTGTGCAAAACTCGAGGAGCGGAGCAAACGTGGTCATCAACTAGAACTCCTCTCACCGATTTCGAAGATGAGGGCGCTGTTATCATCGGCAACTCAATTTCGCCCTCGGAATTTCGCCTCCCGGGAGCTTCCTCAACCATTCAGCTTTCCGCCCCCGCCAGAGGCAGCACGATTAGTTTATCGATGGGTGGAGTTCAGAAAAGCATTATTCTCAACAGAGTGAATAGCGCTTGACTCAGTAGTGTTCATGGTGCGCCCGTCACCCCATGTTCCCCTCATTCGCATATGTAACGTTATCGACGATGGAGGAGAGGAAAATACTATATGGAGCGAGAAACTTTTTACGATACTCCTGCTACTTGAGCGTCTGGTGCAAAATTCATCGTGAATTCAACGACTCCCAGCCCTAACCTCAGGCGAGACGGACTGACATCTACAAGAGCGCATTGAAAATTCGTAGCATACGAGGATGGCTCACTGGGGGTCGAGATAAATTCGTGGCTCCTAGACTAGAAATTGCCAAGGGTATTTGTCGAGAACTCCAAATTGAAGTCCCGCTCCTTCGTCGAAGGCGACGTGATATTAGGCGAATCTCACGTCGCCTTAGTGGTATTGAGTAAAATTGGTATGGAAGACGATATAAAGGAGTTCGCAACCCTCACAGATCGTAGGGCTCGACTCTGAAAATGATGCTCGTGTCTCAAAGAGGAACGTGTACTCAAGAATCTGATCCGGTCACCCGTTTAATTTTTTTTTTGTCGGTAAGACGTTTGGGGAGGGGGGGCGCAAATTTCAGAATCCGCCCCAAGTGCCACTTCGTCTAGTTAGGTCCCAGCTCCCAAGCCTGATAAAACGAGAAGTCATCAAATCATTCAAATCATTCAAGTTGTTCCAAATAGGAACTTCTCGTTCTGAAACCGTTCACTATCACAACGCAGAGATGTACAAAGTAATCCTCGCGCACTGAGTCCACACAGGTCGCGAAAGTAAACACGCAAAGGGAGAGGGAAGTAGCGGCGACCGCTACTGTGTCTGAGTAAGCGTCTGAATAAATTCGTATTTCGCGCCAAAACCGCTACTTCCGTCGAATCTTTTCGTGACATCCGGTCGCGGGGAGGCGCGTCATAAAACGGAATCCTCCGTTAAAAGACAAAGTACATAGTGTTCGGAGGGCAACCCTCCGCAGTCCAGCTGAGATTTCATACTCTGCAATGCAGCGGGGCAGCTCTTCGCTCTTGCGGGAACCTACAGGGAGTGTACAGTCACAAGTTCGTGGGATTGACCCTCGACGCCGACCTATTTTTCAAATCACACGTGAACTCGGTTTGTTGCAGGATCCGGGCCGGAATCGCCATACTATCGAGAATACGGAAGTCTTTGGGACAGCAGTTCTCAACTGACGGGGATCACTGTTTCGAAACCCCGATCGAGAACTTGGTTTTTCTTATTGAGGGATGTTTCACAACGATATCTGTTGAACATCGATTACTTTATTCATATTATCCAAACTCACATCCGACATAGTTCTCAATACACTACAGAGCTGCTCACAAGAGGAGCACTCCTGAAGCCGTGGAGTAGCGCACCAGGATTCGAGTTAATCTGGCACGGGCTCGCCATCCGCTCTCTATCATTACGAATTGTGGATGGATGTTTTGATGGATGCTTCCCGGAATACAGTGGGGTGATGGATACAGCTTGCAATCAAGCTCCATGGGTGCGCTCGTTCCCTAGCTCTTATCAGCCTCGAAGGGAGCGCGCGGGGTAGATATTTTGCTCGGATAACGCAACGGATGCTCTTTCTGTCGATGTTGCTTCAGAGAGTGGAAACGGGCGAACTCCTTCGAACACCAAGTACACGAATGCTTCTTCTCCTTTGTGTGAGTCTGGAGGTGGTTGGTCAGCGTGTCTTTTCGCGTGAATCTTTTCTCGCAGTGTTCACATTCGTAGGGCTGCTCACCCGTATGAATCCGTTTGTGGTCCGTCAGATTAGACTTTGAAGCACAACGCATGTCGCACTCGTCACAGGAGTAAGGCTTCTCGCCAGAATGAACTCGCTTGTGTCGGTTCAGGTTCGATTTGACCGAAAACTTCTTGTTGCAATCGCCGCAGTAATATGGTCGAAGGGCGTCGTGAATCCGGCTGTGGATCACGAGTTCCGTGGAGGTGACGAACTTCGCAGGGCAGATCCGGCAAGTGAATCGCTTTAGGTCTTCATGCCGAAGCATGTGGTTTTGGAAGCCTCGCTTCGTCGTGACAATCTTCCCACAGTAATCATGCGGACACTGAAACTGTTTGTTTTGGGGACACATGATGTAGTCACGGTAGAACTCAAATTCGCAAACACTCGAGTTTCAGTTTCAGTGATGAACGATATCTTCAAAGATGTTTGAAAGAAGCGAGATGGCGGGGTGCGACTCAGGAACGCTATGAACCTGCACGACTCGATTTGGACTGACGACCTATGAGCTCTTACTCCGCCATGTTAAGGCTGCGAGTACTCAGAAAGAAAAGGGTTGTGCTGACTGAGCGAGAGAGGACGCGGTTACCTCCCCCTCCAATGCCGCACCACATCGCCAGCCTGGAGCTCTCGCAGAATACCAGGCGATACCTTGAACCGCCCCAAGAAGCCCATTGATAGCGTTAACCTCACTCTTTCTCAACAGCAGAAGCTATGTTTTCGAGCGATCCGCTCACGGGAGGAAGGATCATGTGTTCACAGCAATAATCCGCGTTCATACAATCTGGAGAAACTCCGACGTTGCAGTCGTGAGTCATCAAGCCGCATCAATTCAAATAAGATAGCATGAGGTCGGTTCTGAGGCAAGCCACGGGCAGGCAAACCGTGAATCAATGTTCAAGATGAGACGGTCGGAAGCGGGGTCGGACCAAACCGCCGAGCTGCAGCGTATTTAGAGACAGAGCCGGCATGAACTCGCTTTTTCCGTGAAAAAGTTTCTTTCAAGACGAACGAATAATTGTCTGCAGCAACTCAGGTAAGCATTTACCGTCGCGAAATTCAGGTCTCAAACGGCGTCAAGGTTGAAGTGAAAAAGTTCCGGTTTCCGTAGGACAGTACAAGATTCTTGAAATTCTTTCTCACGAGTCTGCCACGCTCGGATCCTGAGAGGATAATATTCGGTGGAGACATGACATTTTTTATCCCATTATTCCGCCTGAATCGAAGTTACGAACTTGAAAGTAGATATGCCGCGGTCAGCGTGCAGGGCGGCCGAGTCCTGGATTATCCAAGGGGGAGTCACCGAGATCCGGTGCTGCTAAAGGAGTATCCGAACAGCGACGCTGCAACGAGTATTCTCAATCCCCTCCTACCGTGGCCTCGGCTCATGACAGAACCGAGGTGGGGTAGGTGGATTTGAAATTGAGAACAAAAATGTGGATTCCATGGACGCCTTGCGTGAACAGTTCCCCTCCGATCGTCTGACATGGCGAAATCGATTCAGCCGGAGACATGAGGTAGGAAGCTTACGAAGTGTAGAGCAGTGGTTCTCAACCTTTTTTGGCCCACGGAACCCCGAGGGGTTCCTCGAAGTTCCCCGCGGAACCCTGAGTTTCTGCTTGCCCCCCTTTCCCCCGCGTGGAGGTAAGACACCTGGTGAATCGATCTCGATAAAAGCACCGTATGAAGGCTTCACCTGGCTCCATTGAGACTCCCCTCTCGTGCTCGATACCTCTTTGAAGTTTGGGTCTTCTCGGACATCTGAAGTCGCATTCCGTTTTCCGCGTTCACTGTCTCATTTCCTTCCTGGCATCAGATGAAGAAAAAAGATCGGCGGAACCCCAAGGTTCCAAGGAAAATTCCGCGGCGGAACCTTGAAAATCTCTCGCGGAGCCCCTGGGTTCCGAGGAACCCCGGTTGAGAACCACTGGTGTAGAGGAGCGGATGACGTAGGAAGGTCAACGGAACTGCCTTGAACGGCAAGCGAGACAGTTCGATTTTTCCAAGATTCCGAGACGGGTACCACAAGCGGTAGCTCTCACCACCCGAGCTAGGTCAGAACCATGATTTCAAACGAGTCGGCTCAATTGTTCAATCGACTACCATGATGCTTGACGCGGCGCTTCACGTTCTGTCTGAGATGAAGGAAACAGCCCCGGATGCTAATTTGGGGGAAACTTTGATAAAAAGAGATCATGGGCGCGCTCGTGGTCGACAGAAACAGCCGACGGTCGGGAGTTCGGCCATTTCGGGCTTTTCTTTCGGCTTGTCGGGCAGAAGCGCGTACACGATTGGTAACACGCAGTTCGGGCGCTCGGCGAGTATCACGAAAACCTGGCTGGATAGCTCAAGCGCTGGACTGCATGGATCCATCGGCTCGCGCTCTCGCGTCCAAATATGAGGATCCGTTCACCATTCCCTGACCCGCCTTCTCCAAGGACGCATTCTTCGAAATGTCGCGGGAAGCTCTCGTAAAGAGAGAAAGCTCATGAGGTATCAAAATTTCCGACGTGTCTGTGAAGTGCATGTCCGGGATTCCCGCTCTCTAGCTCGGGATGTGTCCCACTGGTTCGTGAGCGCGATCTTCAGCGAGTATCATCAGGTCGTCTTTGCGCCTCAGAGGCCAGCCGTGGCTCCCCGGTTAACTAACCGTTCATGTTACATTCGATCCTCAACCCTTACCGATGGGCACTCATTAGATCGTGTTGGTACATCGCGTTTTCGAAAGAATGCGACGGAGCACAGACCTCGAAATCCACCCCTCATCTGCCTCGATTTCGCAAAGCCGCCCGTAACTAATCGAGGATGCCGATTTCAGGGGTTCTGCTCATGAGGAAATTCTTAATATCGGAGAAAACTACCCGAAGAAAAAGTTTCAGATTCCAAGTGACGCCGGAGTATTAATCCCCCCTCAATGGTTCGGCGTCCAGTTCAGCAGTCTAGCTCAAGTCGCACACTGAGCGTGCAGGGGGGACACACCGAGAGATCCATCATGATGATTTTCCGGACCTGGATGAGGCTAGCCTCATTGAATTTGGAGGACATGAAGCCAAAGCTAGCAAAGTTCCGCTTTTTTCCTGAGAGAGTTATCGGCCCTCATCTTGTACGACGGATCCCTATCGAGTCTGCCAAAACAGCTGATCATCCGAAAAACCCATCACCGCGAGACCTCGAGGTTGTTAGCGCTGATGGTTACTCCCCGCCAGAAACATTCCGATCTCTCTCATTGTCAGTAGGAGGAGCTTCTATCTGCAGCGCACGGAAAGAGGCATCGCCATCAGATCAATAAGAGATCGAGGGGGGAGATGAACCTCGGTGCCGCCCAAGTCGAAGCCGGTATGAGAAGCCCAGTCTCTGCTCACATCAGTTGATAACATTCCCAGAGTGTACTCCGCTCTCGATTCCAGCTCACCGTCAACATGTTCAAGCAACCAGTTCTCGAGGTTCTCGTCGAACAATCCGAACTCGTACGTTCCGGCTCCGTGCCCGACGGAGGCGAGCTTTCGCTCTTCAGGCAAGCACTCCGAATGGAAGGCTTCTCAGAAGTCGTTCAAGAGATGAAGTCGCGCTCGGACCGCGACCTATTCACGAATCTTCAACAGGTTGAAGCCATGGAAGGAGACTACGCCCGAGGAAACCGTTCCGAAGTGGTCGTGCAGTGCTGTCTGATCTTGGACCTGGCGATGGACTGCACCCATTCGCTGGAGGGACTTCATTACCTGCCTTCGACGTTTTTCGAGCACTGCCGAACGCTCGAGGATATTGCGCACCTCGGCTTCCGCCTCAAGTTCATCGAAGAGGAGAGCTATTTCCGTCGAATGATCGACGCCGAATTGCTGGACGCCGTGTTGGCATGTGTGATGGATGTTCAGCCAACGTGGCGGGGTATGCTGCTCGTGTTCGCAGTTACACCGCGTGAATGTCATCATCGCATTTTCCTCATGTTTGCTGACCTTCTGAGAGACGAGTCTTTCGGGATGCCCGCCCCCGCCGCGACACTCTTCCTAAGTTTTGTGACCGACGCCATTCAGGGCTGGGAGTGTCCGGAGAACGAGATGGTCCTGATGCGGCTCTTGAAGATGGGTGCGTCGACCATGGTGTCGGTCGGCGACCACGCGTCGTTATTCAGAGCCCTGTTTGGGAATCGTTTTCAAGCAGATCGTCAGCCTTGGTGGCCGTGGGTCGAGCAACTCCAGCCTGAGACCGCAAGATCGGATCCTTCAGCGTTAAGGAGGCTGCTGAACACTGAGATGAGCCCGGAGCTCCGACTTCAGCTCGACCTCACCTCGTGCTGTACCTTGGACTCGAGCCTCACCTGCGGCGAGGTGTTTCCCACAAAGCTTCGCAGCCTCAAATGCATTGCGGCTAGATTCGTTGACAAGTCAGAGCTGGCCACTCTATCAGGACGTATGAAGTTCGTCACATCGAAGCATATTCCGTTGACAGAATAAAATAAATTCCGTTTCGCTCAAAAGCCTGATTCACGCGGTCATTCCACATCCGATTGCCCACCCCCAATCACACACGTATCAGAAAATAAACCGTGATTTCGACCACGTTCCAACTCTCGAAGGAACCCGTACCGTGCACGACCTCTTCCGTACCTGCATGAAAAGGACAATCATCTCAGCCCAATGATGCTGCTCTTCATTTTGGTGAGCATCCTAATTGTGCCCAACTCAGCAACATTCAAATGTAACTTCTTTCTTCGGGATGATTGTACATCCGCTGTTCAGCGATCAACCACACTTCCGCCGCGCTTGCCACCGACATCCAACTCGAGGAATGTCTCGGACAACTCTAGAGGACTCACGAAGTATATACTTGACAATTTGCCTTTCGGGGCTGCAGAAGTATTCTCATACGGGAAAACGTCATCAAATTCGACCGAGAAACCCCTTCCGAAGCCGCACTCTCACAATCGTACCTTGCGAGCTAAACTAGCAATCGCGTTGCCGCCAATTGCCCTGGCGGGAATTCTCTCTATCGCGTTATTTTCTTACGTTTGGGGCCGTGAGAGGACAAAACGTGGTTCAGAAAACGACGTTGAAGACGCACAAAATTTTGACATGGATCGCATTGTTCCGGAAGGCTTTGGCATTCGGGATGATCGATTCACAAGCAGGTGTCACACTATTTAAGCACCGAACCTGTTAGCGAACCGCGCGGAAGGAGTAAAAAACCAAGAGGTGTAAAAATACGATAAATTGTGCTTTAAGGCATGAAGATGAGACTTCGGCAGATAGACTGACCGGAATGAATAAATTTGTATTTCAGCGATTATCTCTTTTTGAATTATGCCGCATGACAAGTGATGCACATTTGCCCCGGCCGCGACGCCCGCGATCGAACCCGCTGAAGTTCCTCGGTATTTCCATGACGCCGCGAATATTAGTGGTCAAAAAAGGTAGTTCTTTCGTCGGAAATCCGGAGGGAATTCAACGAAAATTGAAATAAGAGACATACGCACGGCTTCTGACCACGAGAGCACCCAGGGGTTGGTGAGTTACAAAGAGTGAATGAACATGAGCATGCGCATGAGTGCTGTTCGTCGCGAGATGACTCGTTCACTTGGGGAATCCGATTCCGCTGGAACGTATGGAATGTCCGGAACACTGATTGCCTTCAAAACCATATGCCATGCCGGAATTCAGTCGGTAGTCATTCGATTCTGCAACACTTGACGGATGCAGATATTTCTTGTGCTGCGTCTCCGACTCGAACTGCAGCCGTCTTCATTTTCCCCAAGTAATGAAACGCCCAGTTCGACACGCCGGGCTGTGAAACGCCGGTTTATGTCGTTGTCGCGATATTAAGGGTGTCATGCGAACGGTTCGGGGAAACGTCACAAAACTCTGGAGAACCCTACCGCAGTTTCAGCACAGAATTCACTGAAACTCTAAGTCCTTGCCAAACAGGGGCGAACTTGACTCGCAACCTCCGAGGTGAGAAGGTGTCGTTCTCGTTATCGGATGCCCTTCGAAAACAGCGTCGCCGTCCTCATTCGGTCGATGTTCTGGGAGTGTTCCCAAATCCCGCTGAAAGCAGTTGGAAAGTTCGTTTCGGTCTCATTCTGCAGCCTGGAGGAAGAATAAAATTGAAAGGCGAGCTCTCTGGCGTCCTCACAGCGTCGGAGCGACAGCCTCAAAGTCGGTCATTTTTCGTACCCAAACACTCGCTATTTCCTCAGAGAGAACGCCCGAAATCCGGAAAATAAGCTCCCGTGTCCAGGTCCCTTTTGAGTACCCTTAAATCCCGCAGATAACGAGCCCTTTTTTTCCAGCAACAAAAAAACAGGTATGGCCGTATCAGATAACGGACTTGGCAGAAAACGAAGTTTGCGGATGACGAACTTAGCAGATAGCGAACTGCTCAGATATCGAAGTGTTCAGATAACGAACTGCTCAGGTAACGAGCTGCACATATAACGAACTGCACAGATGATGCAATGCTCAGATAACGAACTGCTCAGATAGCGAACTGTTCAGATACCGAACTGCTCAGATATCGAACCTCCGCAGATGAAAAACTCTTCAGATGAGAGACCTCCACGAATACCAAACGTTTCAGATGATGAACTTCTCTGCCATCTATTCAACATCAGCCAACAAGCCGGAGTATGGCGCAGATCACGAACCGTTCTTCCTTCACTGGGCTAATGTTGGCCGGAAAACAGACTCGTCCAGGCACCTATCGGGGGTCCACTGTCAATGAAGTTCGGTATTCGCTTGGCTCGTTATCTGAACAGTTCGCTATCTGCCAAGTTGTTATCTGCAAAGTTCGTTTTCTGCCACGTTCGTTATCTGTTGAGTTCGTTATGTGCGGCATTTTGAGGTAATTTTCAGCCAGTTGGATTCGCGTCGATTCGAGAGCAACCCCTTGAACTCGATCGGGATGATCATTTATCCATTCGTCATAGAAAGGGAATCTTACAGGTCCAAATAATTTACAGGAATAGAGAAATTGTTCTTTCTCGCATGGCTGGCATGTTGCTCATTTCGAACCATGGCTTGCAACGACTGTCTTTCATGGACATTGTTCCAGTATGCGAACTCGGAAATGGGATCGAGCGACATCCGACACTAGCTGACGCAGACTGTCCTGGCATTGTCTATGAGCATGGCTCACAGTGCGCCCACGGCGGACATGCATCTATTTTTCGCATTTTCGAGGCTGATTCCTTCTATTTTGAAGTCGTGGTATAGAAAGAGGTCACAGAACACGAAATCCTGCGCGCCTCGGCCTTCGAAGTGCATGTCCGCCGTGGGCCCACTGTGCGCCTTGGAGGAACGAGGCCCGCTCTCTGTGCAGATGATTTTGTCTGTCGTTCCGTGCTCGAGTTCCAGCTATTTCAAAAGCATGTGGAACCACGGATGCTAGCCTGCTAGCTCGCCCCAGGAGGCGGATTGTCCACCCTGAATGTTATTCAGAGCGGCTTCAAGAAAGCTTCGAGCTCCTCAGCGGATGGGTCCCGAAGATTTCGCTGCCGCCCCATCCATTGAGGTCCTGCAGCTTTTGGATTCCGTCAGGAGCAGTAGCGTACCCCGGGGGGGGTACGCTACTGCTCCAGGCCGTACGCGTATTTACGGCCTGTACCGTACGACGGCGGCACGGTCCGTATTTTGAAAACGGTTCGTATTATGGTACGGCCCGCCTTGGTAATACGATCCGCACCGCAACACGGCACCGACGAATACGGCGTCTGAGTTTGAACCTGGGGCTGGTTCGGGATAGATCTCCCTGCCATGAGGTGGTTGGCGAAGTCTTTGTCCGACCAGCTAGCTTGACAGTAGCGGCTGCCATGTCGCGCCCTTCTGAACGAGCGTTCTGATGGAACGCTAATGGGTTGGAGGGTTCCGATGGTTCTTACAAGGGTATCTGGAAGAGATCCGTTGCCTTCCGCAAAAGCGTCCATCAGCATGCGTTGACTCGCTGTGAAGATTCAGGAAGTTTGAGCTGAGGATTACTCAATGATGACTTGAGACAGAGAAATGCTTTGGGTACATGACCGTAACGGCGATGAGTCACACTTACCACTACTGATTTGTCGTCTTCGTTGCCTCACCGGAGATCTCTCGAAGGTATCAAGACTGGACGTTCCCGTTGCAACGCGGGGTGAAATATCGTTGCCTTGGTCGCGGACAAGGAATCGACTGATCTCGAGTTCCATGTTTACAGATGAAGACTCCTCGTTCCCTGTTTCTTGCAAAAGCGTGTCGAGATGAGTTCTCTCGATCGCATCCGGTACAGACGTCGCAGTCCGCGGAACGGTGCCCCTTCTCTCGCGTATCTGGATGCAGAGATAATCTTTCAATGCTTGAGCGAAATCTGATCCTTCCACTTCTAACTTCTCAAGCAGACACTGTGTGAATTGGTGAACGTATCAGATCAAAGTTGGCTGAAGGTCCGAGGGATCGTTCTCAAATCCTGGAAATGGGCCGCACACCAGAATTGCCATGTCAGCATTCTAGAGGGTGGATGCTGCTTTCGAGAGGCGCTTGGCGCACTCCTCAACGTGTTCTAGGGCCGTAATCATTTCTCCGATCTTGCGCATACCTGCTCGGCTGAAAGGGAATCTCTCGCGCCTCTGGTGCGTCCCATGGAGCTGGCGCAACGTCAGCTCGTTGGCTACGAAGTTCCGCAGCATTCGTGGAATGCTGTTCCACCTGATCTTCGAGTCCAAGACGATTTTTTCCGGCAGCCGGTAGATCCTGCGAGGGATTCCAGTTGGTCATCGAGCGCAGGGCTTTCCAGGCATCGACGACACTGACGGCGTACTTCATCGGTCAACTCATGGACGGTTCCGTTGGACCGTGTCGACCTGAACTCTTCTCCGAGATCTCCTTCCATGACGAAGTCGTCACCTGGGGGAGATCGGCTTGGTCAGATGCTCTCCGAATGCCAGAGATTCTCATAAGCCTTGGAGAGCGTGTGCACATGCTACAATCTGATAGATTCTCCCCTTCATTGTCATCAATACCGACAGGATACCAGGAGTCCTCGTGAGTGACCTGCGATGCACGATCGAGTAGTTGCTTTCAAGCATCCATTACGGCCAAATGAAATCCGTGCGCTAGGCACAATTGATGATAGAAAGGTCCAGGAGCAATCGTTCTTGTGAGATTCTCTCCGAGCTTCTTCATAACCGCCGCCGTGTCCGTCGTTATGCCGGCTATGTCCGCGTGCGCCTGAGACTGCTCAAGAACTTTTTGCAAACTTGACGCCGCCGCTGCCCGGACGGTAAATCTGGGGATCAGCACAACAATCTTCCCAAACCCGGGGATATCTTTCGAGTAGTCCAGGGTTACACCTGGGAGCACCAATGCTGGTCAAGGGAAATGTCAACAACGTCAGTGATTCTAGCAACGTTATGCTGTTCGGGCACTCACCCAGGAAGCGCTTTCGGTCGTAGGAGCACTCATCGACAGTCAACGATTAGACAGTTCCCGTATTCCTGACCTCAGCTGTACCTCCGACGAGGAGAAACATCACTCGCCTGCGAGAGCTTCCCCCGTCGAGATCGGCCCAGAACACAAGTGAATACATCGATTCACTCCATGTTTTTTACTCACGTTGCCCCGTCACAGCCTCTACGACGGGTCATTTTGTGGTTGACAGGGTCGAGTCCAGCAAGTCCGTAGAAGATCCGCATGAGATCTGACTCGAAAGCTTGGCATGATATATTGAAGGACGCTGACGAGACCGGCGTTCAGCCAGCCCTTGATGTCATCTCGATTCACAAGCTCGTTCCGCTCCTATGCCACCAAGAATAGACGACCAGCCCAGACTTGCACCCTTTTGTGGCTGTCAGCAACTTTGTGCACAATTTGCATCCCCACTTCTCGGGTCCCTTATTTATGTAGTCGTCGTACACCGGATCTTCGAAAGAATTCAAGACATTCCATCACTCTATGCTTTGCGTATTAAGGATCTTCAGTTAAAAATCGTCCGAAACTTTCCCGCACACGATTGCTGAGAGTCAAGAGCATTTTCGCTTCCGCGACCCTGCCCCGGGAACGTGTCTACCTACTCTTGCGTTTGGCTCGTGCTCGTGCTGCGATTCTAAGGGATTTCCAGTTTCGGCTCCGACAACGGACCACAGTCCCACTCAACTCGTTCACGGCTCCGAGGAATGAGGTTCGGATCCGCGAGCAGTGCTGCGGTGAAAGCAGCGTTCAAAAGCCTACATAATGGAGCGCATATGTGTTCTGACGGGCTTTTTATGAGCGAACTCATCTTCTGAGGCAACCAATTTTCGAACATTCGCCTCGTGAGCCGTCTCGAACTTGAGACGAGTTCGCTGTTTCCGGGCAAACAGATCCCGACATTCCCTGGCGGTTCGAGAATGAGAGTCCAATTCATAGCACTGTTCTCGAATGTCGTGAACATCTCGAGAGTCTCGGTGTGAATCAGCCCCTCGTTGGAACTCGGCGATGCGACTTCCAGCGATGTATGTGACGTCAGAGAATGTGTATCGATGGATGGATACTCTTCCGGTTGCGAGGTTCAGTCTTGTCCCCTTGTATGTATAGTGATGAGCTCTCGCGGGATCGAGTAGAGTGCTCGAGACCTTGGCGAAGCTCTGAACACTGCGACATCGAGCGGCTGCAAAAAGGGCGTTGCGTTCGGCTACAGAGGCACTGAAGTGATACGATTTCCTTCGAAAAACGAAGTTACCTCCGTAGTCAGGTGGCAACGGTCATTGTCTAATTGTAAGAGAAGCAGGACAGGTAGCTTGACGCCTCGGCTGATAAACAAGGGGTGTGGGTTGAGCCGCACATACTGAGGGAACAAGCGACCGTTCATCCATGCTGAATCTGACTTCAGTAGACAGAATCCCTCTGTGGGGGTGTCGACAAGAAGGCGGCACTCGTTTTCGACGGAGGATTATCGCTGTGGGCAAGGCCGCCGCTTGCCGAGCCAGTGACCAGCACGGTGATATTCTCTTTTCGGAACCGCCACGGGAGACAACGTTTCGGGCGCCTTCTTCGACTAAAACACGCCCTCCGGAGGGCGAGAGCGAATGCCGACTCTTCCGCCTCGAATATTTCATCGGGCGCCACTAGGTTGGAAGAAATATTTTCGTCGCTGAGCCGAGATTTGATCTTTTCGGAATGGCTCCCCACGTCGTCTTCGGTCGAGCTCGCCTGACCACAAGAGACATGCCTGCTGTCCGAAGAGGGAGATGAGAATGGCAAGCACAGAACCGCCGAATCCACTCCATAGCAGATGTCATATCGTCTGCTCTCCGATTCCCGTCCCTCTGTGATACCTTGGCGAGCTTGGAACCCACTGCTTCTCTAACCCACAAGTCTGACGGGAGAGGAAACCACGCGCGCCACACCCTTCACCGACTTCCCATTCTCCGAGAATGGACTCCGGACCACGTCTTTTAACGGAGGATTCCGTTTATACTCTCGCTCCGCGACACTGGGGCACTGGCCAGGATGAAACGGTACCTGTGACGGGATTGGAGCACCGGCCAGGATGAAACGGTGCCTATGACGGGATTGGAGCACCGGCCAGGGTGAAACGGTGCATGTGTCGGGATTGGATGGCCTCGTGCACTGGTCAGCATGAAACTGTACTTGTGATGGCGCCACGTCACAAACATAAAGAATATTCCTCTTCATAAAAAAAACCCTATTTTTATTCACAATTCCATAAAATACGGCATTGCCGCAGATAAAACTTGATTTAAGCATTCATCATCGTTGCCTCCTCGTCCCAAGCGGTTTGCTTTTCTACAATTGTTTCAACCGATTTACCGTGATACACGGCTGCACATCGCTCTGCAAATGATCGAGTATTGTCAGTGGATATCCAATCTTGAGTGAGTTTTTTTTTTCGGGATGTTACTTCGTATAGAAGCTGTAACGAACAGTAGTCGAAGAGAGTTTCCGCCGTTGTATTCAAATAAAGAGAGAAGTTCGAGAGGGTGCTGGCCGGCATCGAGATCGCTGTCAACCACACGCATCACACAGTCGCTCGTCGTCTCCGCAGGAAACAGGTCGCACGTTCCAGACAGCGATCTCGTGCGGTTCAGCCGCCCACTCAAACTTCTCTCTCATTGAATGTGCAACGGCGGGCACTCTCTTCGGCGAATATTCGTGAAGGAAGCAAACACTGATTTCTTACCGCATTGTTTCGCCGTTGACATGAAAACAGACCCGTGAAACTGTATTTCTTGAAATTGGCACAAAAGGATTCCAAGCTTTCAACCCCCAACTCGATTCGTTCCGCCAGATCTTCGGGTGACATCATGAACAATTTTGTTGCGACCTGGAGTAAATCATCTGCTTAATGAACGGAATATCTCGACCTGGATGGAGTCATCGGATCGATGAACGCATTATCTCGACACAAATGATATTACTGAATGTGGAATCGGAATACCTCTGTGAATGCAGTGACCAAGAGCTCATCCGTCGTATCATCCACTAGAATCTTGGCCGCGTATTTCCACTTGAAGCTTGAGCTGGCCTCGTCGCATTTCGAACAAAAGTATTCGCCTTCGATTGACCTTCCAACTCTCTTGCAGCAATTGTCTCGTGGGCAGCTTCGTAGAGCAAATTCCCAGGTTGCAGGGCTTTGATTCTGACAGTGTTCCGAAATTTGATTGGCGCTTTATCTCTCGACTTCTGCGCCATCAGCAGTTCTTCCTTCAGTAACGAAAAAGTGAGCTCTGGCTCACGGGGCGCATCGCCGTTCAGGATCATTTCGTCGATTTCACCCTTGTTTTCACTCCACCATTGCTTCAGCGCGACAGCGGCGGGTGTGGTGTCCTCGAAAGTGGTCGATGAATTTTCCGTGAACACAAGACTCGTTACACCCTCGTAATTCCGTGTTCGTACTCGCAAAACATTCACCACGCAAGGTTCACATTTCCTGATCAACTTTACGTGGTCATCTCAGAAAACTAGCTCCACTGGGATTTTGTTCTCATCCACCGATTTCAATTCTTGTTTCCTGTACGTTTTCCCTGCAAAATCAAACTTCAACCACCTCCAAGAAGAAACAGGAGCAGAGCTGTGCGCCGCGCCGTGGATTCGCCGGCGCGCCGCGCCGCCGAGGCCCAGGAGCCGCCGGCTTCCCGGGAGAGCGCGCCGCCACGGCGCGCCGCTTCACGCCGCTGCTACGTCCCGTTAGCCTGGGGGGCGGAACAATGGATTCGACGATGTTGGTTGCAGAATAAAGTCTGTCTGATGATGTTGATTTGGGATCAGGCGAGAGAACCATGTATAACGGAGGAAATCTGCATTTCTAGACAGAGCGCCATGGCTTTCTGCGATGGTTGAGGGGAGGTTCCATTGCACTCCTGGACGCTTCTCCTGGCTCCCGTGACATATTTTCGCGAAAAAATCCATCCTCGCACTGAGTAACAAAATCGTGGTTGAAGTAAGGCCAATAAAGAGGATTTTCTGGAGGAGTTTCCTCGATATGCACACTGAGCTACAAATCAAGTGGCGGCGGAACATTATCAGTCTCCCGAATTGAACGACCACCCAATTCTGCGATCAGCACCTCTGTTCTCTTGGGAGAGGGCAAACCGCGGGCTTCTATGATTCCGCCGCTAACTAGTCAGTTTCCGTAACGCGCGTATTCCTCGAGCGGAAGATATGGAGCAAGTGGGAGAGCTCTCTGTTGTCCTGCACAAGGACAACCCCGCGAAGTATCCTTCAAAGGCAAGTTTCCTATGCATTCTCTCTATTTCTATCGCGTTGTATCCCCACTACTATGCTTGAAAGCGCCAATCAAGTTCCTCAAGAGTCCGAGAAATGAACGAAGTTGAATCAGCAAAGCGTTCCGATTGAATCATTTTCCATGGTATTGCGGGAGGACTGTTCAGAACCCCCAAGGCTAATAGGAGCTATGCAATCTGCGTGATACGCGGATGCCATGCAACAGGTCGAGTCAGAGGTTTAATAGTTGACTCGCTAATATGAGGGGCGATTTGCGTTCAAGATGCTATTCCTCGGGCTACCCCAGGTTGAACGAGCTGCTTGATACCCAGAGCCTTTGTCAGGACATCAGGCAGCTGTAGGTTAGACAGAAATGTTCGTCCAATCTCTCGTCATGGGCTGATATCACCTGAGTCTGAAGCGATTGAAACTCGCGCCATAGAGTTGAACTCTATCTATCCTCTCCACGTTAGCTTCCTCCTCGCTTTAGAAAATTGATTCCTCCCAATGGAACATGCATTGCTCCACTCGGGAGAAGACGCGTATAGGGAATGTCTTTATAGCTCGTCAGTCGCGATTTCCTGAGCCACGTGTCGTGCAATCGTGTCTCAATGATGTTCTCATCATCGTTGTTCGGAAGGCATCCTGTCGATCAGCCGTTCAATAGAATGTTGCTCCAAAGGCTTGTGTTGAGCGTTCATCCTAAATTAAATCGTTAAATACAGGTGTGGCGCGTTTTTGGCCGGCTTACTTTGCCAAGTGGTGCGCGACCCGAGCCGACCAAAGTTTTTTGCAAGCTTTGCTTTGACCAGAAGAACATCCTATGTGGCTACGGTGAAGCGACAGGTACAGACACCCTCCTCCACCACATTTCGAGGACTCACGCAGGTCAGTCATATTTGGAGGAAATCAACATCAATTTCTCATTTCATATGCCCGTAATGAACTTAAGAGCCGTGAATCTGAGTATTTCTGTCATTCTTCTCCTCAGGTCTGGTGCCGGGCACTAAGAAAACGGTCACGTTACTCGATACTTGGAAAAAATCAGTAACAGGAGGCGCAGATCCGCCGTCGGGTGAAAAGAGCAAGAATGACAAGTACGGACTAGCTAGAGACCTGGCTCTGTGGGCCAGCGAAGATTTGCTTCCGTTTTCTTTCGTCGAGGGTTCCGGCTTGAAACGTTTCTTCCTCCGCAAGGGTGTTGTGCGCAAGGAAGCCGACATACCTGTGCGAACTACTCTCTCGAGGGGCGCATTGGACGATGTGTATGATGTGCTGAAAGCTGAAGTCATCAAAAAATTGCCGAAGGAAGCAAAATTCCATATCTCAACGGATTTATGGACGGATCGATATCGCCAACTGCCGTATATCACAGTCGTTATTCATTGCGTGAACGAAGACTTTGGCCTGATGTGTGTGCCGCTGAAAACGGATTGTTTCCTGGGACCTCATACGGGGCCCGCCATACTGGAAGAAATACGTCGGACGCTCAAAGACTTCAGCCTTGATGAGCGACTGATGTTCTCGGCAGTTTCGGATTGTGCAAGCAACATGGTTCGTGGATTCCGTGAGTTCATCCATATCCGCTGCGCGGACCACAGAATACATCGCGCGTTAACCGCGGATTTCTATAAAACGGAAGTGGGCGACAGAGTACTCAAGCTCCGCGCACATTTGATGAAGATATACCGACACCTGATATACAAAAAGCGGCGGTCCGGCAACTGGCCAAGGAGAAAGCGCAAGAAGACTATCTAGACGCTCTCGTCAGAGCCGACGAAATCGAGAGAGTGAGTGAATCTTCGTACGAAATGAATTATACTCTCGTGTGGGTGGTGGCAGATGAAACATCATTGACTGTGAGTTTGTCTCTCAGTCTGTGGGTAACGAATCGCTCTCTAACCCTCATACGCATTCCTTCCAGAACGGCAGCGCCGATAATCGCTTCATCGACCTCAACGATGAGGCTGAAACGACTTCTCGTGAGGGATACGAGCCGAGAGGCCTGGCGGCTGATGTACCAACCCGTTGGGGGTCCGTTTGTCGACTTTTCGAATCGGCAGCAGCTTCTTACGGAGTACTCAACGAGATTCTTATAAAATCCGACTCTTACGACTATCTGCTCAATGGCCGCGACATTGAAGAAATACAAGTAATCGCGAAGCACTATCGGGTATGTAGTGTGATTGTTTCAGTCAATATCAGTTTTACGTGGAAGAGGTTGCGCAAAAAATTCGATATCTCGGTTCTCTCCTATGTATGAGGTCATCATTTCCGATCTGTTCCAGTCTCCATTCACCGACCGCTGCAAAGTCATCAATTTTTTCTTCTCCGCAGGTGATACTAGATTTGATGCTTCTGATGCAATCGTCGAAAAAGCCCACAATCAATATGGTTGCGCTTGGTGTCATCGATATCGAGACGACCCTGGAACAAATGCACGATGAAGCGAGTAACGGGAATGGAACAATCGCTGAGATCGCGTTCCAGCAACAACTCGCGCTCACACTCAAGGAATGTGTCAGCAAGCGTATGCGACCCTTCACTCAAATTGAGCTTCTCGCAGCTCTTCTCGACCCAGAACTCAAGAATATCCAGAGACTGAGGGATGAAATTCCGGATGGAAACGCAGCTGCCTTCCTCATCGACTCGATTGAAGAGCACGCTCCTCAATCTGCGCTCGACGATTATGAAGATGATATTTCGGTCATGGAAGGACCGCCATCAAAGCAGCCGAGAGCGTCTCTGATCGCCAAGTACTCGACGTCGACAAGCTCATTCGGAAATCTGTCAAGGGAAGTTGAGTTGTATCTGGCATCACCTGTCGTTTTGCCACAGGCAAATGGAACAACGGAGCAAGACAAGGTTTTGTCTTGGTGGGCCGTCAACTCAAAAGTTTATCCATCGATTTGCCGTCTGGCAAAAATCATCCTAGCTATTCCGGCGACCTCAGCTGAACCTGAACGAAGATTCTCAGCTGCGGGAAATGTTCTGCGCGAAAAAAGATGTTCTCTTGATCCGACAACTATGGCGAGGACTTTGTTCATCCATGATAATAAGGGCTTTCTGCCAAAGCTCTGAACTTCAATTGCGAGCCCGTTACAACCTTCAATGTGATAATAATCTAGAACGATGATGAGGATCCAATCCAGCTTGATACAATAAATGGTCATGATTTTCACTGCATCACACGTTAAGAATCGTTGCCGTTTGCGTGGCCGCATCGATTGATCGCTTTCAGGCATAAGGCCCTGTGCTGAGTCCCATTCTAGCGAAAGCAAGAGCTCCCAGGTCCATCCGGACAATCGTGGCCGCCACGGCGCAGCGCGCCGCGGCGGCGCGCCGCTGCCGCCGCCGTCGCCGTCCTTTTCTCACTCCGCCGCCGCCGCCGTCCAAAACTGGGACGGCGCACAGCTCTGAACAGGAGACACTGAAGAAACGTTCTAGGGAAGTAACGGTTGGTTCAGCCGCTTCAAGGTGAGGAGAAACCTTCACAATGTGCAGCTGTCAGGTGAGGGCGCCAGCGCAGACGTCGAATCAGCCTCAGCTTTTCCAGCCACCCTGAAAACTATCGTGCAGGCGGAGGATTATCCTCCAGAGCTCGTTTTTAATGTGGACGAGACTGGCCTTTACTGGAAACGAATGCCCAGGCGGACTTTCCTCTCCCGTGAACGAAAACGCGCTCCTGGTTACAAAGTTGCAAAGGACCGATTCACGCTGCTCCTCGGAGGCAATGCTACGGGGGACTTCAAATTGAAACCATTGCTCATTTATCATTCCGAAAACCCGAGAGCTATGAAAGGAATTCCCAAATCCAGTTTGCCTGTGATTTGGACCACTAATAAGAAGCCATGGATGACGGGAAACATCTTCCAGGATTGGTTCTTGAATCACTTCTGCCCGGCCGTGAAACGGTACTGCGAATCGAATGATTTGGAACCCAGAGCCCTTTTCCTGATTGATAACGCTCCGAGTCATCCGACTCACTTGTCAGATCTTGAAACCTGCATCCCCGTGAAGATAATCTTTCTTCCGCCGAACACCACGTCTCTAATCCAGCCAATGGACCAAGGAGTGATATCGAACTTCAAGGCATACTATTTGAGGTCAACTTTCCGTAGACTCATCGAAGAAACCGACGGCAGAGACAAGCAGTCGATCCGAGAGTTCTGGAAATCCTACACCATCATAGACGCGGTAAGAGCCGTCGACAAGGCGTGGAAGGAAGTTTCGCAAAACTGCATGACGGGCGTCTGGAAAAATATTTGGCCCGATCTCCACAAAGAAAGCCGAGCCGAAGAAGCAACGGTTGTTGTAGACGAGCTTGTTCAGCTGGGGATAGAAACGGTGTTATGTTCGCATCATAACTTGAATGGAGCCGGGACCTTGTAGCTGCTTGGGAAGAGATTGAGTGCAACCGAGAGTTCGGAGATTGACTGACTGACTTTATTCTTACATGCGATTGGGTGTCACTGGAATGACGGAGAGCATGATGGCGCGCGATTTCAAACCATCGATCACAACAACCTTCCCCTTGGGAAATTTAACTTCTTAAATCAGTTAACATATACATATCACAAATCTACCGTGCTTCTCTCCGTTCACAAGTTTCATAAAAGCTTTCATTATGGTTCGTATCTCAAAGGGGGAACGCCCTTATTCTTCCGTTTAGACTTTCTAACTGTTTGGTGAATATGAGGTACATCACTTGCTTCTCCCTGCACCGTCTGTTGCTGGGAATCTTCGGACTCCTGCTCGGGCGGCTGATTGGAATCTTCGGACTCCTGTTTGGGCGGCTGATTGGAATCTTCGGTCTCCTGCTCATTCTGCATCGTTTCGGGTTGGTTTCTCTCGAAATCGACACTGTGAAAGGAACTGTCGTCATCAGTTTCATTCAAGCACTCGGGACTAAACTCTTCGTCGCAGTCGGGTGTGATGTTGATCCGGCTAACGTCGTCCAAATCAAGGAACTCGTAGTCACTTGTCTCATGATCAACTGACAATTCCTGAGAACATTTCCGAAGCTGGT
Source organism: Neoseiulus californicus (assembly GCA_028455905.1). Lineage (NCBI taxonomy): Eukaryota > Metazoa > Arthropoda > Arachnida > Mesostigmata > Phytoseiidae > Neoseiulus > Neoseiulus californicus. The sequence continues at coordinate 1,488,806 of JAMQGS010000011.1, forward strand.
CAAAATGTCTTCTCCATTCTCCATTCGGAACTTCCACCAAACACATGGCAGATCCCAGAAGTTTCTTGACCTTTCCGTTTATCCAGGTCGGCTTTCTGCCTCGGAAATCTCTGACCATGACGATTTCACCGGGTTGGAACCTCTTAGTTTCATCTGCGAAGTTTCTTGATGGACTGCTCTTCGGCGATTCCTTGAGAAGATCAAGTCTTGATCTTAGCTCTCGACCGAGCATGAGCGAAGCTGGTGTATTTCCAGTGGCACTGATAACCATATGCTGTCTGAAAAGGAACCTTGAGAGATTTTCGTGTATGTCACCACCCTCGCTAGACAACTTCTTGAGCGCAGTTTTTGTTGTGGCTACATAACGCTCTATCTGACCATTCGATGACGGATGGAATGCTGGAGAGGTCTTCGCAACGATTCCGTTGTTCGTACAAAACGTCTTCATCTTGTCAGAAACAAACGTCGGGTCGTTATCGGTTACCATTACCGATGGAAGTCCGAAGCGAGCGATGGTTTCCCTAAGATGCTTCAACGTAGTGTCGCTTTTCTTATCATTCGTGACGAAAGCCTCTAACCATTTTGAATGAGCGTCAATTAGCAGCAGAACATACTTGTTTCTGATGGGACCAGCGTAATCCAGATGAATTCTCTGGAAACAGCGAGACGTTGGCTCCCAGTTGTGGATTACCTTCGGAGGATTGCGGGCGTTGGTTAGACATGCCATGCATTCTGACGTCAGTGCACGAATGTCTTTGTCCAGCGAAGGCCACCAGACGTGTTGCCGCGCCAAAGCTTTCATTTTTTGAACACCATAATGCCCATCATGAAGCTCCCAAAGTAGCTGGCGTCGGCATGTCTCCGGTACCACGACTCTGTGACCCCGGAGTATAACTGACTGATCAAGCAACGAGAACTCAACCAGGTCGACGCCGAAAAACCTTGTAGCCCGCCGATATCCTCTGCGTCCTTTGAGAGTATTGAAGAGTGGCTCGAGTTCTTGCGACTTTGCGGTTTCACGAGCGATAATCTCTCGATTCAGCGGAAGACTCTGCACTTGCTGTATTGCGAAAAGATCGATAGAGCTCATCTCATGCAATTCCTCGCTCTTGAGTGGTAGCCGGGACAAAGCATCCGCGTTTCCATGATCGTGCGTTGATCGGTAGATGATATCAAAGTTGAAATTCATCAGATAGATGGAATAGTGTTGCATCCTAGTGGCAGAGAGAGGCGGTAAGGCCTTTGTAGGTGAGAAAATCTGCACCAGGGGCTTAGAGTCGGTTATTAATGTGAATCGACGCCCGAAAAGGTAGTAGAAAAACTTCTCCACACCGCAGCGTATTCCAAGAGCTTCTTTGTCGATCTGAGCGTACTTCTTCTCTGTGGATGTCAAGCTTCGAGAGTAATAAGCAATCGGACGTTCTGAGTTATCCGGGAAACGATGAGATAATACAGCAGAAATTCCATATGGGCTTGCATCTGTGGCCAGCAGAAGCGGCTTCGCAGGGTCGAAGGGCGTAAGAACAGTTGGAGAACACAGTACCTCTTTGATGGCGTTGAATGCTTGGTTGGTTCTTCCGTTCCACACAAACTTGGTGTTGTCTTTGAGTAGATCGTACAAAGGGTGAGCCAACTCTGCAAGCCTGGGTGCAAACGCAGCGTAAAACTGTATCATTCCTAGGAATGACTTGACCTCAGAGACGTTGCTGGGTGCCGGCGCTTGGCGTATCGCCTCTACCTTGTCTTCACACTTGAAGATCTGCTGATGTCTTAATTGAAATCCGCAATACGTGATCGATTCTCCGAAGAATACACACTTTTCTTCGTTGAGCCGTATATCGTGCCGATCCAACCTTGACAACACTTCCTCCAGTCGTCGAAAATGTTCTTCATCGGATGAGGCCGTAACAACAATGTCATCGATGATACATTCGACTCCTGGAATTCCACCAAGGATGCTTTCGATGAGTCTCTGCCAGATGGCTGATGCGTTTGAGAGACCGTTGGACATCCTGCTGAATTGATACAGCCCTCGATGCGTGTTCACGACAAGATACTTCCTGTCGGCTTCTCTGACCGGCACGTGCAGGAAAGCGCTGGTTATATCGAGCTTTGAGAAACGAAGTCCATTGCCTATATTGTCAAGAGCATGCCTGATGTTCTTTAGAGGGTGATCATCTATCTTTAGGTACTTGTTGATTCCAACCTTGAAATCTCCACAAATCCGAACTTTCTTCCCTTTCGACCGGGGAACGACCACTACAGGATGGGACCAGTCACTCACGTTGACGCGTTGAATGATTCCATTTTTCTCTAAATAGTCCAACTCGGAGTCGGCCATTTGTATCAGCGAATGAGCGACGGGTCTTGCTCGCATGTAGACCGCCTGAGGGTGTTCGGTTGTCAACTCCAGTTTTGCTTCCACGTTCGGGATGCAACCGATCCCCTCTTTGAGTAGATTCTTGTACTTCTTCAGCAGTTCTTTAGCCTTCTGTTTGAAGTTTGTGGCAGTAGCTGATGATTGAACTTGATGCACTTCTTTTCGCATGAGCTGGTTCAGATCGATTGGTACTTCACGCAACCACTGTCTTCCGAACAATTTTGGAAAACTCGGTTGGTCGATCAGATATAGTCGCAGTCGGGCATTTCTGTCCTTATGCTTGACTTCAACCAAGGCATACGAATGAGGTATGAACGACTCGCCTGTCGCCGTACGAAGACATACATCGGTCTCGTAGAGTTCAGGTGTTGGATTCATTTCCATGAATTCAGAGAGAGGCATTGTGGAGATTCCACTGCCCGAATCCACCTCGAAATTCACCGGATGACCGTTCAGCTGGACAGTGACCCTCAGTGGGTCATCACCTTGAACGAAGTAGAACGGGTACTCTTGCAAGTGGTGTTGATTTCGGAACTTGGTGCAAACCTTTTTCAGATGACCAGTCTTGCCACAGCCATCACATTTGACTGATTTGTAAGTGCAGTCCGGTGCAAGATGCGATTGATCACCACAACGATAACACCTCGTTTGCTTCTGACGATGCTTCGGAGCAGGATTTGGTTTGAATGCAGCTTTTTTTTGCGTACGATTTTTCACGAAATTCACGGACGACGCAGTGGACGATGACGGCATCGTATCGGCAACCGCGACTGCTTTTCGCGCCATCTCCAAGCTGGTAGCAAAATCGAAAAGGTCTTCGAATTTCTCAAACTTCGAACTTTTGATGAGTACTGCTTGCTTCATTTGCTTGTTGTGAAGCCCCGCAATGAATTGTTCCATCAGGTTAAAGGGGAGTTCCGCTCTCGTCCACGCACAGTTTGTACACGCTTTGCGCAGTCTTGCCTCGAACTCACCAAGCGATTCCCCCCTGGGCCTGCACCAGTTTCCGAAAAGCGATGCGCGACCCAAACTTATTCTCGTCAGGTTCGAAAATCTGAGTCAATGTCCTCACGATCTCATCGTACTTCAGCTGATTTGGCTCCTTATCAGGATACACCTTATCATGCAGCTTCTTGTAGGCGATGTGCCCCATATATGCAATGATAGCACATGTCTTCTCTGTTTCATCGGTGCATTTCTGAAGGACCAGGTGACTTGCCAACCTCGATGTCCATGTTTTCCACGATTCATCTTCGGGAACGAACGCGGGAAAAACTTGAAAATTTTGCTCTGGAGGCATCGTGTGGAGTTGATTTGCGTACTCACGGCACCTGTTGCTCTTTCAATGTCGTAACTCTTCCACATGCAGGGTTTCCGGTGACATGGGTTTCGTACTTTGCATCTTCGTCGCCAAGTTGTTATGTTCGCATCATAACTTGAATGGAGCCGGGACCTTGTAGCTGCTTGGGAAGAGATTGAGTGCAACCGAGAGTTCGGAGATTGACTGACTGACTTTATTCTTACATGCGATTGGGTGTCACTGGAATGACGGAGAGCATGATGGCGCGCGATTTCAAACCATCGATCACAACAAACGGGGCTCGATAACTTTAACGCAGAAGACATCGTGGAGCTACTCTCGGCGGCCAGCGAGAGTCTGTCTCTTGACGAGATCAAAGAACTTTCAGATCAGAACCAAAGGCCGACCATTCCCGAGGAGGAGGAAAGACCGGATTTGGAAACCGAAATTCTGGAGCACAGTTTGACGACGATTAGAGAGGTCATGGATCAACTCGTCGAACAAGATCCTGATGGTGAAAGGAGTCTGAAGGCAAAACAGGGTGTTCTGGATGCCATCTCCTGTTATCGTATCCTCTCCGAAGAGCGTCAGAGACAGAAAAAGCAATCGACTTTGGATCGTTTCTTCACAAAGCGCCAAGATCGACCCCCAGAGTAATAATGTGATCAATGGTGAATACCCCAACACCCGGTAACGTTATTCAACCACAGATAAAAGACATGCTCGTTCGGAACAACCCTAATGTTTTCAATCGCATCCCTTTGTAAAGATAGATCGATATCATCATTTGAATTCAACGCTGGCAGAAGCTCCTCAGAGACCTTTTCCATGCCTTCTATCACCAATCTTTATACCGCCTGTGTCAGATCGACCCCGTTTAACGCGGTTTCGCTTGACGCTCCGCGCTCGGGAACGTATCCACCGCGTTAAACGGGGTTTCAGTGTGATTCTCAATTTCAATGTTCAAAGCTTGATGGCTCATCGAGAGGATCTGGCTACCGATGAGGTTCTCATGGAGTCAACAATAATGTGCCTCACAGAAACATGGATCAACAATGAAGGCTCCATTGAAATCAGAGACCTCCAAGTGCTTGCACAAAATAAGCGGTCACGGAAAACGGGCGGAGTTGCAATTCTCAAAAAATCGGCTCCAAATATTGCAACCCAGCCTCAATCTCAACCCAGATTAAGCGAAAGCGACGCTGGGGACCTATGTACAGCAGTTGTAAGTCTCAGAGGGAAAATGACAAGGATTGTTACCGTGTATATGAACCCCGGCACGTCACACCGATCAATGACTGCTTTCCTCCGCGAGCATAAAGCATTGTTCACCCCCGCTATTGAAAGCGACTGCTCACCAATCATCCTGTGCGGTGACTTCAACCGCAACGTGAAAATTGAAGCTGAGATAAAAAAGTTGGTTGATTTCATGCAGGAAGAGTTCGGTTGAGCCTCGCAAACGATCCCGCACACTCCACGACGAACTATGGGACTACCATCGATCTTGTATTCACAAGGGGCATACAAATTTCGGAATGCGTAAGCCACTATAGCTACTTTAGTTATCATCGGCCTATGTTTATGCTTCTGAAATAAAAATATGTTCTTCATCCTTTTGCTGCAACTTCAAGATTTTCTTTTTCAACAGTCAGATCGGAGCCCCCCCCCCCTGCGTTTCCAGCCGCTGCTGTCCAATATGATCGATGAAGCTCTAAACAATGATTGGAAAAATTCAAAGTTGACGTTTCGCCACCCATCACATGTCGTGCGGTTCCATTCGCTCTGTACCATTGATCAGTTCTCGCTACCTGATAGGCAAACTTCAATGACCGCCATCCAATGCTGAACGAGATTCCACGCGTTGGAATTCTCCGTTCCTGCACTCACTTTAGTGAAGGACCTGGTTATATTTTTCCTCCAGTGTGCCTACCGACAGGAAAAACACACCAGGAAAAAGACGGCAGCTTACCTTGGGCATGATGCAACCGCTCTCACAGATGCTCACAGGAAGGGATGAGTTATTGAGAACTCCAGAACGAGGTTCTAGAATCCAGCTCAGACCGTGTCAAGCACCGTTATGAGAGCACAAAGAGGCTCAGCCATCTCATTCAATGTTGAAGACTCGCAATATCAAGCACTATATTCGATATTGCGGATGTCCAGATTGCCAGAAGTGCATCAAGTTCACCAATATGGAATACAATCCGTAGAGTCCAAAATCTTGATATCTCGAAGTGAATTCCTCACGATATCTCACCCTGCCCCAAAACTGGTCAGGGCATCAAAATCAGTGACCAGTTTGGGGACGCCATGTGTCATGATTGATTTTTCCAACTGTTCTCGCAGGCTGGTGTGCACGAGTTGAAAAGCCTCGCTGTGGACATTATATGGTTCAATCCTGTTGAAAGAGTGTGTCCCGTTCGCCTAGGCATATGCTTTTACTTGCTTCATACTCTACGCGTCGCTCCTCAAGCTAGTGTGAGGCCCGCTGTAGCCTCACGTAAGATTTCCCTCACTTACCGTGACTTTATAAAAAATCCCATTTGATACGCTACGCTTTGTCGGCTCGAGCCTAAGACTGATTTCAAGAAATTCCGGAATATTTGGTAGCGAGGTACGGGGATGCAAGACGAGTGAAGGACCGAAATCACACTTCCGAAAAGATGCACTTTATTATCTTTGTTACTGAGACTCTGATCGGGAGCTTATACATTAGTCATCATATTTCAATTCATGGGACCGTTCACTCCGGGATGCAGAAAGGTGCAGGCGTCGCCGAGCCGGCAGTAACCAGCTGCGAGGAACTTACACAAAGTGCGCGGTTGCCCACAGTTCCTTCGATCACCCCTCAGTTGGTCATAGGCCGAGTGAAAAGCATCCATCGGTGGATAATGCGGCGGTGTAGGGATGAAGTGATTTTGTCGACTGTCCTTGATGGACGTCCAGAACAGCGGATACGATTGCCAGGAATCGGGAGCGGGGGGCGCTGTGGACTGCGCAAGGTCCTCCAGATACTCCTCAGTGAAGTATTCTGGTACATAGTCCTGCTGCCGCCGCGTCGGCGTCGGTCGCGTCAGCTCGAAGGAAGCGTGTTGTGCTGGTTTCTGGACCGGCTCATTTCTGAGCGGGCCTCCAGTGGAAGGCGGTGTGACGCTCGCGGGATCCTCGCGAGAAACGTAATTGAACGTCGGCAGAGCTAGGGGAACCCGCCCCGATCCCGACGGCGAAGCCTTGGCTAGCAGCTGTGCCAGCACTGGGGGCAAAGGCACTTCCGACGGTCCACATCCGGTAGTGCTGGAATCTGTGGACGGTCCGGCTTGCTCACGTGAATGACGTAGACTCCGGGGGTCTGCGAGCTTCCCCTCCCCGAGCTCGTGGCCACGTTCCAAGGGTATCGTTGTCGTACGTCGAGGAGCGCGGACTTTCGGCTCCTGGGGTTGTCTCGGCTTTTTCGCTTGCGGTTCAGTACGATTGCCCTCCGGCCCCATTCCAGCGAGCTTGCGTTTCTCGGCGAGACGCACGCAAGCTTCAGGGTTGGAAGAAGCAATCTTGGAGGAATCCATTGTAAATACCTGATGGTCCGGAACTCGACTTGGGTCTTGGAATGTGCTGGTCTGTAGCCTCGAGCAGGTTTAGCTCACTTCACAGAAATCGACAGGTGAATGCGCTCGACTGACCTCCGCAGGTTTTCTCTAGCCGGATCTTCTCTGAGATAGAGAGGGTTACTCACTCGCAGCAACGGTTCGGCGAAGGAGTTCTCAGTGCACGATGTGTGGAGAGGATGTATGTTGGGGATCGATGGACTCGGCCAAATCTATGGCGCATCTTCATTTTGAAAGCTCATGGGTCGGCAAGTTTTGAAGGTTATCAGCTGTAGCTACGGCCAGGGGTGAGACTGCAGTAGTGCCGCCCCTTTGCGATGTGAGAGAATCTCGCCCCTCTAATTCACTTGACGAACCTTTAGGGAATGCGAGCGCAATCATGATGTTCCGTAAGTATTTCGTAACTTGGGGTGTCATTTTTTCGGGGCATAGAGGAGTTGCGATCAGAATACAGAAGTGATCCGGGTTTGCACAGAGCATGCGGAAACCGTGCCGGCTGAAGCCGGACAGTGCTGTCCCAAAGTCAACCTGATGGCTGAGCTGACCGCTGAAGCCGATCGGCTAAATGTAGCTTCTGGTAGCATACTTCACGTAACATTTGCTGCACATGCGCTTCACCGAATTACCGCGAAGCTTCGGGATCGCTCCCAATGTCGACGAGCTTGTTGCAAACGGGAAAGACATATTCAGGCCGGCAAAGCTTCGGCCCAGTCGGGCGGCGTAGACCTATTCCTCCGCCTGCAAAGGTTTGTGTTAGTGTGAAGAGATCCGCAGGCAGCAGGTTACCCTGTTAGTTGCAACCATGGCTTCTGACGTTCTGCTCCGCCTGCCGCGCATCGTTACCTGGAGTCATAATTATCAGGGAATACATGGACGCCGATGCAGCGGGAAGAGAGTCAACTTTCCACGAGGTTTGCGGTTCTCCTAAGCAACTTCACGACCCGAAGATGGTATACATCGAATCAACGTGGGCTATGTAATCATGATCTACGCGTCAGCACCGATTCGACATTTTTCTCGACCTGTTAGAGCTAGGCCTCTGAAATAACCGCATCCTTGAAAAGCGCGGTTCGCGGGTAACCGAAAGTTTTAGAAAGCCCATCTCACTGCAAGCGGGAACCGCGGCCACCGGCAACAAGTGCTAACCGCGGTTCGAATGCGCATGAAGCTTCAGCTAGAACACATGTTCATGACCCGTTCTAGGCCGCCTGAATCACCTCCTACAGCCACGTGTGTGAGTGATTTCCCTGAAGCGCTCAAGTGGCGTGCCAGCCTTTTTCGTTTATCGGATTATTCATTATCGGAATCATTATCCTCCGGGGCTCGCCTTCATGCGCCGCACTGAATAACAACGTTGAGATCCAGTGAGCTCATGAAGTCACGGATCCGCTGTCTACAAAGACTGACTAGGATCATAGTCGAAGTCGATCACTCGAGCGCTGAATTACACTGACCAAGTTGAAACCAACAGGTCTGATGGAGTGCGCCCAGTGCGGATAGGCCAGAAATTCACTGAAACGGGTTCGGAAGGTTATTCCGACGAGAACAGCTGTGTGGGATTCTTGGAGCGATTCCACTGATTCTGACCTCACGGCAGCAGAGATCCAAATTATGTGCTCTGATGCGCTCTGATGCGTTTCATTTGTTCCTTGTGTGCATGTATGTACGAGACCACTAGAGATCATCCTGCAAGTTGAAAAGTTGATATCCAATAGAAAAGCGTTTCGCCAGATGATTACGTGGCTCTGGAACTGCGGCTTCAACCTTCCGCGATGCTCTCTCTACATTATTCTGACCGTACTTGAATCCCGTTGCGTTCAAGCCGAGGGTAGAGGTATGATGCACTATGCTTCAGAACAACGGTGCAAAAGACTCTCACGAACGCTCAAGTGGAGGTCGAGCCACGTCTCCAAGTTTTCTCTCGTGCACGGCTCATCTGGAGCAGTCGTGTATAGAGCACACCGGAGAGCACGGATCGCCAGCTGGCTGTCAACAAAGAACTCTTCAAGAAGACTGAACTGAATATATCGTAGACAAGATGTTCGATCTCTATATCCTGGAAAGAGGTCCCAGATGGATAATTATTTCCAGCGATTGAGCGTTCGGGATGTCGGAGCTGTTCCTCCCAACAGGGTTCGGCGGTTCCAAATGGTACACGTAGGATTATGCCACAGATGAGGAATGGGAGTATCGATCCCAAGTCACGAAATCTCGATTTGTTTGGAGCCTCGAACGCTACAATCGGAAGGAGAGTTGGGGGGTCCATGTCGACCGTCAAGGGTTTACGGAGTTGGGAGTCCATGAGTCGAGAAAATTCTTCAGAGCCTCGTTCCACCTCGTGGAGAGAACCCCCTTCCAAATGACGAATATCATCGATTCGGAGATCGATCGGCTAGATTTCGTTTCTCGGGGAGATCTCCAGTTGAATACGATCAAACTCGATCCGACGCTAAACGCCTCATTTGAAGGCATTGAATCTACCCATCGGATCGATTGTGAGCGTGCCGCAGGATGCTTACATTATCAAGCTCTCCGGATATACCGGAGTACATGCTGAATCTCCAGATCGCCCTCGGATCGTCTCTAACATGGGTTTGATGGCTGAGATGCCACAAAACTCTAATCAAGAGCTTGCAGGGGTCTTCGACCCACGAGTTCGGATCTCCAGTTCTAAATGTGAGAGAGTATCTTCGGCTCTTACCGAACTCTCGAACCTCGAGCTGGGGTGATCTCTCGCCCGAATCAGCTTAATGAAGCCTTAAAAAGCATCTGTGGAGACCAGACGAAGTCATTCTCGCCCCTGACGGTTGATTTCTACGTTCTGCTGGAGATCTTGAGTTCTTGTAGCGCACGTTCAAAAGACGCGGAGTATGGCTCGAGCAATAATCTGTGAGAATCAATCGTTACCTGTTCTCTTCAATGGTCAACCCATCGAGGTATGTTGGATCGTTCAGAGAGCCGTTTTATTTTCTCCCAATTTGAGGGAAATCTTTATTCGGAACCCCTGTCGAATCGTTCCTCGTATACATATTATAACTTTTGTTGTCTTCTAGGACTGCCGGCTCAGATTGTTGGCGCAAAGGAAGCTGATCCTACTCGTCGACCTCGATCAGACCTTGGTCCACACGGCGGATGAGCCTGTAGACACGAAACTCGAGGGCATCCACCATTATCGTTTGTCAGGCGACCAAGATTGGATGCATACGCGCATTCGACCCGGTACGGAGGAATTCCTAGAAAACGTGAGTTACATACGGAGTTAGTCCGAGAAAAATATTATCGCGCATCAGGACAACGCAGTTCTCTAACCGATAGTCGAATCCTTCCAGGCCTCTCATCTCTTCGAGATGTACGTCGTCACTTTTGGGAACCGTCCATATGCGGACAAAGTCGTGTCATTGCTAGATCCGACCGGAAGATACTTCGGGCATAGGGTCTTGTCTCGCGATGATAGCGTGGACCAATCCATCAAGAGCTCGAATCTTCGATGGATGTTCCCCTTCGGCGACGAGATGGTGTGCATGATCGACGACCGCAAGGATGTCTGGAAGTACGCCGCGAACCTCGTACCGGTGAAGCCCTATGTTTTCTTCAAAGATATAGGTGATATACACGCTCCACCGGAGATGGTCCCGGGAATCAGTTCCTCCATCGGTACTGACGACGATGATGACGATTACCTTTTCTTCCTTGAGGGGACCTTACGAGAGGTGAGTTAGATGTTTTTTGGTCTTCCATCCATTGTTGATTCTCTCGGATGGATTCTAATGGGTTGATGTTCTCGCAGATTCATGGGAGGTTCTTCGAGGAAGTTGACCAGAGTGGGACGCTGCCAGATCTGAAACAGATCGTCCCAAGCGTTCAGGGGCTGCCGCTAAAGGGTGCAGTCATTGCGTTCAGCGGCTGCTTTCCTAAGAATTTGTGCCTGGACAGCTTCGACATCTGCTCTCTGGCGATGTCCCTCGGTGCTGAAATCCGGGAAGAGCTCACCGATGAAGTTACCCATCTCATCGCGGCTCGGCCGGACACGAGGAAAGCTCGGAGAGCTTTCAAGTTGGGAACAATTTCGGTAAGCATTCAAGCCGATTGGACTCAATTCTATGTAGGCGTCAAACTGAAGCAAAATTATTGAATCTGACATTTTTTTTGCAGATTGTGTCAGAAGACTGGCTCTGGCGCTCCGCCGAAAGGAGGGAACGAGCCCCGGAAGGAGATTTCCTCGTGACACCCACCGAGGAAATGATCGCTAGGAGCGATGCCAAGCGGGAGGCCAAGATCGAAAAAAGAGAGCGCCGGAAAGCCTCCAAAAGGGAGCGTCGAGAGGCTCTCGACTTCCATCCAGAGACCGACCAGGGAAGCACTGAGAGCATCGAAGAGGCTTCCAAGGGGTTGGAAGTCCACTATGATGGAGATGTCGAAGTTGACAGCTGTCAACTCCAACGCCCGTTGAAGAAGCAGAAAGGCGATCAGGTGATTTTGGACTCCAAGAGGTATTAACCTCTGATAACATCAATAAAATGACCGCATTTTCATATGCGTTCAAGTTCTCTGATAAGTGACAGTCGGAGGAATTCGGAAGTACTCTAACCCCCACAACATTCTTCAGCGGGGTACAAAGTGTTCTTAGTTGGCAGGGCCGGATTTGAGAAATCGCCGCCCCTAGGCTGGGGAAAATTTACCGCCCCATATCTGAGAAGTCAGGGTTGGTAGCACTCGCGTACAACCGCAGGTTTCCGTGAAAACGTTCTCCCGTTTTGCGGGTCCGTCTGGGAACCTGTCATTCCCTGCAGGCTTGAATTGACCGAGTGAAAATGTGTTAACTCTACATACTCATTTCATCAATAATTGCGCACTGAATATTGCGCATTAGAGGACGATACGTTTTTAGTCTGGAGTTGGATGTTTCAGTCGCTTGTCTTGATAGAGTTTAGCGAAATACTGTAGGAATAGGCTCAGAGGATAATTTGTGAATCTGCATTCAACTTCACTTTGGAAGCTACCCAGGGTTTGAATGAGTCTGTAGAAGTCTGTGACATGTTTCTCCAGCAGTGAGCAGTGGCTTGACTCGAGGTCGATCTGATGATGTCCAAATACTGATCATGGTGACAATTAATATCTGTTAAAACTAGAGGAAAGACACGTCGCGTCGTTAGCGAAGCTGGAAGCAGATAGATTTTATTCTTCGTTCTCGTCCGCTTGTAAAGCCGTTTGGCGACGAAGTTATGTGCATCTTCCAACACCCTCCCGTGCACATGACCGGTTCGCTCAATATAGGCCAAACCTTTCCCGGCACTTGTTGAATTTCTGGGCCGCGAGTCATTCGTTGAGATATCCGCGATCATGTCCTCTGTCGGGATGTACTTGACCTTTACCACTCCTTCCGTTACCATGTCCCGGATAAAATCGCATCATCTTTCGGATTCCTTCCGGGTTGAGGTGATCTAGCCTCCTGTGCCACATTTCATACGTCCCCGAAGTTCTCTCTGCCGACAAGAAACTTCCCGGATCAGTACGTCCCCGAAGTTCTCTCTGCCGACAAGCAACTTCCCGGATCAGTACGTCCCCGAAGTTCTCTCTGCCGACAAGCAACTTCCCGGACCAGTACGTTCCCGAAGTTCTCTCTGCCGACAAGCAACTTCCCGGACCAGTACGTCCCCGAAGTTCTCTCTGCCGACAAGCAACTTCCCGGACCAGTCCCTCCACTCACCCCCGGACCGTCATCACCAGTCTCCTTGTCTGCCCCCGGACTATCCGCACGAGTCTCCTGGCTCGCCCCCAGACCTGCAACCGTCCCCTCGCTCGCCTCCGGGCAGCTCCGTACCGGACTAGCTCCCAGGCGAGTCTCCGGGCTTGCGGTCCCCGGGCGAGTCCCCAGACCTCGGCAAGTTCCCGGGCGACACCCCAGACTTGAGCGGATCCCCGGGTGAGCTCCAGGACTTTCCTGAACGTGTGACGATAGCGCACTCAAAGTGCATTGCTCAAGGCGGTACAGACCAATGCTCGAGCAGATGGCGACGGCACACACAACGTCACTCGCATCTCTCACCTCACATCGCTTTCCACAGAAAACGACGCGCAATCCTTTTTCAGAAAGCTGTTTTACCGACATCAGGTTGACGGTGAGCTGCGGTACGTACAGCACTGCTTGCAGCCGCGTTGGCTGTCTGATTCCGTTCACACACAGCTCGATCGTCACGTCGCCGATGCCTTCACACCTCAAATTTTCATCATTAGCAGTGGCCACCGCCCGATTCTTGTGGTCTGGATTGAGAGCTACGAAAAGTTCTTTTTGCCACGTCATGTGCACGCTGGCACCTGAATCGACGAACCATTCTGAGGATCTAGACAACGATGATATATCCGAACACTTCAAGACTCGCTCGAACTGCGCTGTGGCGCTTTCAGATGCATCCTTCCCTGCTGTTTCATAGACCTTGGCCACTCTGCTTTGTTCTTCATCTGAACTGCATTCTATTCTTTTATGACCGGTTTTTCCGCACCTGAAACATTTTCCTCTGAACGGCGCACCCCCTCCTAGCCTGAAATTTTCCTTGTAGGTTACTCGCCTACCCGCGAGCGCACTCTCGCGCTTCTGGGAGTCGAGCCTTGTTGCTTCGCTTAGAAGTCCTTCTTTAACGAAGTCAGTAGTGATGTTATCGCGAGAGGATATGCTTTGAATCAGGGGAGTGAAGTTTTCGGGCAATTTCATCAAGATTAGCCCTGCTAAGAGGCGATCCTTCACCTCACTGTCGATGGCTCTCAGGCGCTGTGCAGCAGTGACCTTTCGGTTGATGTAAGCCTCCATGTCCGGGCAGTCTTCGTAACGAACAGTCGTGAGCTCTTCCAGCAGCGCCACCTCTTGATACAAGCCTCGAGGTTGAAATAATTTTTCGAGTAGTTCCCAGATCTCTTTTCCTGACTTTGCCTCTCGGATGGACGAAAAAAGGTTCGGTTTGATTCCCGAGACGATCGCTCCGCGGGCACGTTTGTTCTGTCGCTCATCATCATTCGAACCGTCAACGTACTCCCAAAGCTCGCAGTTGAAGAGATGAGCTTCCATAGCAAACCTCCAGTCCATGTAGTTCGACGCTCCCTCCAGCTTGTCGAACGACGATGGCACGGCGATGTTCGTCACCTGAGGCTTGGAGTTATCGCTCATTGAGCCGCTCGGCATCCTCACAACCACGTACTCATCCCCATTCCTTGAAAATTTCGACTGGACTGGGATCATTTCTCTTTCTTCTTCCTCTTGAGATTTCGCGATTTCAGAGGTCCTGCTCCTGTCGTCTCGCCTTTTGTGCCCACCGCTGCCACTTGGGGAGCTCGTATTGGTTGAAACAGCACCGTTCGCTGCCGCTGTCCGCTTCCGTCTCGTTTCCATTCTCTTTCCTTCTTCTTTGCTTTCAGCACAAGATCTTCCGATCACCGGTTGGAGAATCACAAAGTCACCGACGTTGTCTCACTTAATTTCTCTTGTCTAGACGTATGGCGTTTGGCCTGGGCCCATAACCTGTTAAAACTAGAGGAAGCGTGCTGGGCCCATAACCTGTTAAAACTAGAGGAAAGACACGTCGCGTCGTTAGTAGGGCTCGCAATTTCCCGGGAAACTCATTCCCGGGATTGAGAACCGTTTCCCGGGACTTCCCGGGAAATCCCGGGAATCGCGAGATTCCTTATTGATCGGGTTTCGCCACGGGAATCATGTTTCTCGGATGACAGATAATAACTCATTC
The DNA here is from genome assembly GCA_028455905.1 of Neoseiulus californicus. NCBI lineage: Eukaryota > Metazoa > Arthropoda > Arachnida > Mesostigmata > Phytoseiidae > Neoseiulus > Neoseiulus californicus. The sequence continues at coordinate 1,503,821 of JAMQGS010000011.1, forward strand.
CCCTCCCTCTAAGGAAATAGATTCAATCACGGACAACACACATCACACGGATCACATGATGAAAATTTCTACGGTCCACGCGTTCGAACGAGCATCATTAATCGAGCCCTCTATGGCGGAAACGCGCATCCTCACGTTGCACGGGATGTTTCAGCATATCAAACGCCTCCTCCCTTCAAAAATGCGCGAAGTGCCATCAGGCTGTCGAGAGCTGCCTGTCCGATATAATTGCGCGTCTTTGTGCAGACGGCGTTCATAACACTGAAGTTCCTCTCAGGCTGTGCTGAAGAAGGTTGGAGCGTGGATAGCTTCCGAAGGCATGAGTTGAGGAGCTCGCCGAGACCATGCCCTGCCTCATGGAGCTTCATTTCGGAACGAAGCTTAGCCGCTGTCGGTGTCGCAGTTGATGGAGGTTTCCTCTGGAGCTTGTATTGGGTACTGAATACATTCCTGAAGCTGATCGCTCCCGCATCTGATGTCTCTCGCGGCGGTTTGATCTCCGCTCCGTCATCGGAACAGGCGTTTCTGGGGTTGTTTTCCCGCAGGAGAACCTCGAGAATCATATCGCGGATCTCTTCCTCAGTGCTTCGGCGCAATCCCGATAAATTCCCGAGCCCGTGATCATACTGGGCGTTCAGCAAGTATTGAATAGCTGACGAAGCCGGAGTTCTTCTCTCGGATATTTCTTCGCACACCGCGACCTGCAAACTTCTCAAGTTTCTCAAGTAGCCGACCGAAGGATACTGTTGCGGTGGGGATGAATGCATGAGCATCAAGCCGAATGCGTCGGTGAAATGACACGCTCAGTTTACATGTTTCTGTCGCGCTATGAATGGGGTTCCATGCACCGGATTCCATCGTCGTCCCTCGTCGAGACTCACGGACAGCATCGCTTTCGGGAGTCGGCTCTTCCCGGGATTTCCCGGGAAATCCCGGGAAGAGCCGATCCCGGGAATCGCGATTTTTCCCGGGAAAATCCCGGTTTCGCAATCCCGGTTGCGAGCCCTAGTCGTTAGCGAAGCTGGAAGCAGATAGATTTTATTCTTCGTTCTCGTCCGCTTGTAAAGCCGTTTGGCGACGAAGTTATGTGCATCTTCCAACAATATCCAATAGAAATTCATGACTGCTGTCGTAAGCTTTGGTTCCCGATTCCTCGCGAGCGCTTTTCACCTTCCCCTTCAGAAGCTGCCGTCTCCTGTCGTCTTTACTCAGAGGCACGAGCGCTCTAGTTCGAAACATTGGCCAACATGGCATGTTGAATCGACGAGGTTCCTCGACACACTTTTTACATGAGAGCGTGTGGACGTGAGTTTGGTCTGTTATCAACTGGGGGTCCGCCAAGTAATTTTTGTCGATGCTGTACAGTTCGGGGATCAACTGTACTGGACGCGGCATTTGCTCCGACAAATCTTAAACGGGTGATTTCTCCAGCCCGAGTGGTATATCGGCATGCGCGCTGCTTCTCTGCTGGAACCCGATTCGCACGGAATGGTTCACCACACGATGTTCCGACGCAGGACTGTGTCATGGCGCTCGATATAGGGAGTCTCACCACGAAGAATGGAGCAATTTGGGCTCTCCTCAGAAAGCCTCTTAAACGGTGGTTCTCAAAGTGGTCCATATGGTCCCCCAGGGGTCCATTCCACCGGCCAGGGAGTCCCCAACGAAATCGAAAAATAGAGATTGGGGGTCCATGAGGGGTCCTTGAGCATGATTATGGGGTCCGCGGATATTCATTGGAGGTAACAGCGGGAACTGATCCGATACGTTCGCAGTTCGAGGACAGCGTCAGACCTCTGGGGTGTTTATTCGGTAAGCAGTTCCTAATCAATTCGGATAAATAACTCTCTGGTAGCGCCTCGTTAGAAACAGCTCTCCTAAAACCTCTCTAGGGTTGCGGATCGAGAGCGTGGCCCAGAGTTGCCTAGGAAACGGTCGCACGTGCACTTCTGAGTTTTAGAATACCCGAGCATCGTATCCCAAGTTCTCTCAGAAGTATCCCAACCTGTGGCAAAGCGTCAGGAAGTTTCTCATAGCGTCCTCAACGTCATATCTGGCGGAGCGAGCATTCAGCACGGTGACGAATTTGATTACGGACAAACGATCTCCGCTGGACATCATCGCGAGGGGAGATCTGAGGTTGAATTGGACCGAATGCGTCTCATCCCTGGTCGGTCAAGGTGCATCTCGGGCCGGCTCCACCATCGCGAGGGCGGAGGCAGCGAAGATCAGGAAGTAAGTCGCGCTCTCCAGCGAGTCCTGCATCGATCCCTCGTCATTATTCATCATTGGAACCGAACACGGATCGAATTGCGAGCTCTGAGGAACCGGGAAATCGAGGTGACCAATATCACCCCGGGTACCGGGGTGATATATCACCCCGGTCGACGGTATGTGTTCAAAATATGGGGACATCAGCTCACAACATTTCTCGAATAAACATTGTTCCAGTACTCTCAGCTTGGTCATTCCTGATTCCATAGAGTTTCCATCGGTTGTCATCATTCACTATGGGTCACTCGTGGACGAACCCAAATGTTCGCGGTTTTCCTTCTCGCAAATCTTACAACTTCGGGCCACCGGATGCGAACAGATTGCAAACGAAATGGCAACTCAAGACGCAACTTTTGGCGCAAACAGAACTCCGATATCTCATCTGGTTCAGGTTCGACAGAAGTTCGTAATCGGGTCATTTTTGGTGCCGTACCTTGTAGCTGTCATCTAAGTTGGGGAAAACGAAGACGCTCCGAACGGCACTTGATCATTCACGCGCGAAATGACCGATTGACTACAATATCGTCGTTAGACAAGCGATGCGATCCCTCAACCATTCCATTACTGTTTCCGTTGAGAGAATCTGAAAAGCATGTGAATTTGCTCAACTCTGAGGGGGAAAGAATCCCGCAAAGTAACTATACTATTCTTATATCTTCGCTGTTCGACAATGCTTCAATACAATCTTGCTGGCCGGCAAGCTCTCCCAACAGTATGCTGTGGATTCCTTCGAAATAGCTGAACGAAACCGTCTCAAAACCGGGTTCCGATATTTCTAGAGCCGAAAAACCTCTAATTTACCCTGAGAGGATTTCCAGGCGAAACCGTCAGCCGCCTGAGTTCCTTGAGTGCAACTCGGCCTGGGCTTTCACGTAGTATAAGATCTTTCTCCTTGCATGGAGGATTCTTTCATTCCTAGGATCGCAAACTCGACCTCGAGAGAAACCTTCATGAAGATCGATTCGAGTCATTCCTTTCTCGCGATTCGCGGGATGATTCCTTTCCGCTGAGTGTTTCCAAAGCTTACAAATTCATCACCGCTCACTCGGGAGATCTCCGACGTATTCTCGCAGATCTACATGTTTGACCTTCGGTGTTCGGGGCAACGCGTCGACTATCCATGTGGGGCTCTGCGGTCGCCAGTAACACACGCACGTAGCACGTGCATGACAACGATTGGTCGTCAGGCGTCGATGCTTGCTCGAGTGACGCAATCAGGTTCCCAAGTGGATGTTGCTGCTGGCGTACTCAGCTTCTTCCTCAAAGCTCCAATAGGCAGCTAAGCTTCTTCGATGACCAACGCTCAGCTAACATGTTGCTGTTGCCGCAACTTCGAGGGTGCCTCTCTATCAGCACGATTGCGAGGATTGATACTGTTGAGCTCCATCGCGTCGGTGAGTTCACAAAGGTGGAAAACTTCAACGCACTCGATATGGGTTCCTCCAATCGCGATTGGCCACAGGCTCGTTATCAGATGTGTCAGTGGCTTCAGAGGGTGGACGAATTTGAATCTGAGCGGCTGCCAGCGCGCCTCCTGACGTCATTTGCTGAATTCTCTTCAGTCAATAACTGGAGTCAACCCGAAAAGTTGCCAACGGAAGTCACCAAACCTCCCACCAGCAGTGATGACTCATGACTGACAGTGAGATGACCGTCCGAAACGACGTGAGTGCTCAGGGCCACCATAGACGACTACATAGGGGCCATTGAGTATTTTGGTCCAATAGTGTCCCCGGAAATTCCAGGCCCCCAGGCTTCCAATCCTACATGCCCCCAGGCTCCCAGGGCTCCGGGCTCTCCCAACAATTCTTTCGACGAGAGCCGTCTAACGTTGCCTTCCGTGTCCTAGCAGTGTCCCGTACTCGTCTACTACCTGCCTCGTACCCGTCTCGCGACAGAAAGAAGGAAGTCAAAGGAAATTGCCTTCAGGACTACCGGCTGAGATTGTTGGCGCAGAGGAAGCTGATCCTACTCGTCGACCTCGATCAAACCTTGGTCCACACGGCAGATGAGCCTGTGAACACGGGCATCCACCATTATCGTTTGTCAGGCGACCAAGATTGGATGCATACGCGCTTTCGACCCGGTACGGAGGAGTTACTAGAAAACGTGAGTTACATACGGATTTGGTCCGAGAAAATACTATCGCGCATTAGGACAACGCAGTTCTCTGACCGATAGTCGAATCCTTCCAGGTCTCTCATCTCTTCGAGATGTACGTTGTCACTTTCGAGGACCGTCCGTATGCAAACAAAGTCGTGTCATTGCTAGATCCGACCGGTAGATACTTCGGGACTAGGGTCTTGTCTCGCGACGATAGCGTGGACCCATTCATCAAGAGCTCGAATCTTCGATGGATATTCCCCTTCGGCGACGAGATGGTGTGCATGATCGACGACCGCAAAGATGTCTGGAAGTATGCGGCGAACCTCTTGCCGGTGAAGCCCTATGTTTTCTTCAAAGGTATAGGAGATATACACTCGCCGCCGGAGATGGGCCCGGAAATCAATTCCGCCATCGATACCGACGATGACGATTATCTTTTCTTCCTTGAGGGGACCTTACGAGAGGTGAGTTGGATGTTTTTTTTTGATGTCCTATCCATTGCTGATTCTTCTCGGATGGTTTCTAATGGGTCATTATTCTCGCAGATCCATGGGAGGTTCTTCGAGGAAGTTGACCAGAGTGGGACGCTGCCAGATCTGAAACAGATAGTCCCAAGCGTTCAGGGACTGCCGCTGAAGGGTGCAGTCATCGCGTTCAGTGGCTGCTTCCCGAAAAATTTGTGCCTGGAAAGCTTCGACATCTGCGTTCAGGCCATGTCCTTCGGTGCTGAAATCCGAGAAGAGCTCAGCGATGGAGTTACCCATCACATCGCGGCTCGGCCGGACACGAGGACAGCTCGGAGAGCTAGGAAGATGGGGACAATTTCGGTAAGCGTTCAAGACGATTGGACTCAACTTTATGTAGGCGTCGAACCGGAGCAAAATGATTGAATCTAACATTTCTTTTTGCAGATTGTGTCAGAAGGCTGGCTCTGGCGCTCCGCCGAAATGAGGGAACGAGCCCCGGAAGGAGATTTCCTCGTGACACCCACCGAGGAAATGATCGCTAGGAGCGATGCCAAGCGGGAGGCCAAGATCGAAAAAAGAGAGCGCCGGAAAGCCTCCAAAAGGGAGCGTCGATAGGCTCTCGACTTCCATCCAGAGACCGACCAGGGAAGCACTGAGAGCATTGGAGGGACTTCAACGGGGATAAATGTTCACTCTGATGGAGAAGCCGAAGCTGACAGCTGTCAACTCCAACGCCCGTCGAAGAAGAGGAAGTTGAGGTGATCATGGACTCCAAGGGTGTTAACTACTGATAATAATAATAAAATAACCGCATCTTCTTATGCGTTCTCTTATAAGTGACAGTCGGGAGAATTTGCAAGTTCTCCGACCCTCACACTTTTCTTCAGTGGAAAACAAATTGTTCTGAGTAGGGATCAAGGAAGGCATGGATTTTTCATACGGTTTGAAGCGTATGATCATCGGAGCAGCCGGCCTCCGGACGAACCAGAGGGCAACAGGTTTTTGGCGAGAATAATTCAGCGGACGCGTAATCGTACCGAGTGTCTCGACGCAGTATACGATAGGGAATCATCGTTCCGGAGGAATGCTTCCATTATGAGCGTTCCCCCTCGGCTATCTGGAGTGCGAACACCCAGATAAGTTGCTATTCTTTGGTAAAACGAGGGTGAGTACCCGGGGTAAAGGCGTGTCGAAGATCTACGTCTCTCAAAAAATTTGACGCGAAAGTGTCTCTGTTTAGGGGACAAAATACGTTCTTCGTAACAAAGTAATACCCTCAAACGGCATCCAGGTTGCGAAGAATGTGTCCGGTTTTCTTGGGAAGGTCATAGATTCACGGGAGAATCTGCTTTCCAATTCCTCTCACGCTGTGATCCCGAGACGATGGTCTCTGATGGAGATTCATGACTAGGGTTGGGATTTTGTCGCGGAATTTGCGGCCGCGACAGAATCCGTCATCCGCCATTTTCTCTGTTCCCATCCGCGTGTCCGCGAATTCCGCCATCATCTCTCTCTGGGTCAGTGAAGATTGAATTTGGTGTGCTCAGCATTTTAGTTTGGTTCAGTTCAGTTTTTTTTGCATACTCATTCTAAGATCCTAGGATGACTCCTGATTCAGGAGAGGGCTAAGCCCAGCAGATACCGGTCGCAGTTTAGAAAGTGGATACCGTTGAACCCGACCGGCAGCAGGGGTCGAGCCTGCGACCTCCCGCTCGACGCAGCGTCTACACGGCAGCGTGCAACTTTGGTTGTGCACGTTTCCACTCGACCACGCCGGCGGTATTTTTAGTGTGCAAACTAGGGAAATACAGTGAAGTCTCACTAACTTGGAAAAATTGGGAGTAGTGTTCTGGATTTTTTTCCAAGTTATAAGTTAGATGAGGCAACATCATCAGAAGGAAGATTCATTTCTAGAATGCTGGGAAATATGAACGGATGTTCGCCCGCCTTTTCTCGTACCAATATTCAGCGATGAGCCTCTCCCTGTCTTTCTGAAAGGCTTTGCTCGCTCCGGGTCTCTGCCTACAGCGACTCATGAGTGATGAGAGGTGAGACTGATCCACGTTGCAATAGCTTTGAGCGAGGCGCTAGGTTCGGTCACGGATACATTGACGCTATCTTCAACTTCGTTTTCAAACACAAACTTGTTATCATCATCGCTTTCATTCCCGTCCTTGAAACCAGCATCCTCGACCATGAGGAGATTGCTGCCAGCCTCAGTAAACTCTGCGAAGGTTCAACCGACCGAGAAACAATCGCGGATGATGTTAACATGTACAACAAGTCATACATCCTCAATCGTCCTTCGTCTGGGGACGAATCTGCGGCTCTAGGGTCATCGTTAACCAATGCCTCAACGACAAACAGTTATTGTTCGAAAGGATCAAAAACTCTCGGCATCACGTCGTCCCTGGCTTCTTCGAGAAATCGGATGCTTCGTATAAATTCATCTTTTCAAGTGATCGGACTGAGCAAGCAGATGTAACTGTGAATTCCAAACATTTCTCAGAATGAGTCGCGACAGCTCCGAATTGCACTGATATTCACCGTATTCGAGAATCCTGGCTAGGGATTCGCTGCTAACCAAAAATCCCAGGTTATTTGGAGGAAAATGGCTGTTCCGCATTCCAAGTCAGTGGGGTAAAACTATTCCGAGTTATAAGATAGCGAAGGTTTTCCAAGTTATAGAATGGGGTTAACATTACGTCTACGGTACAACTTACCGAGGTTGCCGTGAGACCGGCTCTAGGTTATAAGTTAGTGAGGGTTTCTAAGTTAGTGGAGTCCAAGTTAGCGAGACTTCACTGTAGTCTCAGTGCGGAACGACTCCGGCTCTCTGTAGGATGCGTGCTCGTCACCTCGCGCGCAACTCACTCAAAACACGATCAATATTCACATCGTTCCCTCGGTAATCATATCAGGCCATGTCGTGGTCTGTGAGCGGCATATGCAGACATAATTTTTCGCAGTGCGGAGTGCGGAAAATCAATCTCGTTGTATACAGTCCGCATACCTGTACAGTCTGTGTACCTTGAGAATGATTTTCCGCACTCCACAGTGCGGAAAATAATGTCTGGGCATGTGCTGATCATTCGGAAAAATTGACTCATGAAGAAGCCTGATAAGAAGAAATCCAAACACATCACCGCGGAGGTTCGAGCCAAATGATTCGCGCAAGGTAGCTTCCACTCCTCGGGAGACAAGCTTTTCTGCAGCATATGCAGCAGTTGTAGATCCTATGAAGAGAGCCATATGGTATACAGATAAATGGTTGCGGATTGATCCGTGTTTCGGCGTATTCTGGGAACAAATCGTGGCATCCGCGATTTTTTAGAAAAAAAACGCGACTTCGCCGCGAGTCGTCCCACAAGATCCCGCGACAAAATCCTAGCCCTATCCATGACCCTTCCGTGGAATCTGAGCAATCCCTCTGAATAACCGTCTTATTCGGTGCAAACCGGTCTTCTGCAAACCGAGCAAGACTGGCGGCTCGATCAGACATATCACACAGTCCGTGTGCAGTACGTCCGATCCTTGAAATATTCAGCCGGAACTCACCGAATCACGGCGCTATACAAGAAAAATTGATTAGCAGCTGTATAATAAGCATGGCTGGAAGCATGGAAGTTCCAGTTCCTCAGGTTCTAAGGTAACTCCTGACAAAACCACGACAGAACGAGCGGATTTCACATCGAAAATCGGAACTGGGAATTTCTCCCACGTATTCATCATCGGAACAACGAAGTCTGTACGGTTTCACACCCACCGCATGGAAGTGACACGATCGGTGGTAATCGTCCGAAGACACTAATTGTAAGTGTGGAGCAGAGGAAGCGCAGGGCAACCAGCGGCGTACCAAGGCCGCTAAAAGAGCTTGGAAGTCAACCTATCGGGATCAAGAAACCACAATGAAGAGATTCCTTGTTTTCGTAGCGCCGTGCGTTGCTCCTCGAGCAGAGAGAGAACATTCGAGATCATCGAATCTACCGTCCTCCCCATCAGGAAGTTGGACAGTTGATGCCGTCACCGCGCTTTCGCGCAACTCCCGACGCACAGTGGGGTATTTTGGCCCGGGGTGATCAAAAATATTTCCCGGTCTAGAAGTCTGGATATTCCTTTTGTACTGTGTACTACGAGTCTCTACAAGGATTTTGTACGAATCGGAATTTCCAGAATCGTGATTTTTTAATTTTTTTCGATTTTTCCGTTTTACCGATTTTTGAAAATTGCGAATTATTGATGAGAATCGAGCCAGGAATGGCTGATGTGAAGGCTGCTCTGTCGACAAGATGTCCGCTATAAGCTCCCGTTCGATGCCCCATGCATCGTTCGCAAAACATGCCGTTTTCGAAAACCGGCCACAACATGGGAGTCTATGGGCGGGCATGAAATCTGCCTGTAGAATAGAAACGGGGCAACATCGGATGGGGTCGTCCATGGGGCGAATGTAGGCCCGTCACCAAGCTACAAGATGCGACGCGCACGGAATCCGTAGAAATCCGCATAAGCGAAATATCGCAGAAACAAGTAAATAGCCAGCCCGTCAAGCGCTGATGTGTTCTGATACTGTCCGAAGTGCTCGCACCGGTGTTCCGCTGTCTTCAACATGCCAAGCGATCCGCATGTTTGATCATAACAACTCCCTTGTAGAATCTAACGGCATGGAGAGATACGGCACGTTGCCTTCTTGTGCTCGAGTTTCACCCGCGAAGATGTACAGGCTGTCCCCGCTCAACGCTGTCGATTTATTTGCGGGACAAGAGTGATGAAGGATATTAATAGATCCCAAGTCGGATCGAAAGGATATACCTGGACACATTCGTCGCCGTTAAACTCAAAATTGAGGCAATTGTAACGTTCAGCTTCCGTTCAAAGACCCTATATCAGATATCCTATATCCTATCTATCCGTCCAAATTCCTATATTCAAAGAGAGGTCATTCGGAAGTTGAGTGTTCCTCGACAATCGGCGGCGCGGCGCTCGCACGAACCTAGCCGACCTTCCCTACATGAACTTGCAGCGAAACTGTCACAGCACATATGCGGCACTCTCCTGAAGATTGCTTTGTAAACATTTGCTGACTGAGACGTCGCGTAGTTCTCCCGATTCCCTCTGGTTGGCCGATTGGTCTTCGTCGTGAATCAAACTGGAGCCGAGTCTTGGGATGAGGAACTCTTGAATGACGAATTATCAACTCTACCAAGGGATCGATAATTGAGGGATGAATAAAGTATTCCCGTCACTAAACTAAGCGTTTGTACGGGGAACGTGCAACGCTTTCCCTGATTCACGCTGAACGGGGACACCTGTATTCCTCTGACGCATGCTATTTCTTGCGACGAACAAATGGAAGTTATCACACTCATCCCAGGTTGTTTCTTTTCCTGGCAGAATGCACCATTCGCCTTACCAGGCTCTTGACGGGCTGGCTATTTTCTTGTTTCTGCAATATTTCGCTTATGCAGATTTTTACGGATTCCGTGCGCGTCGCATCTTGTAGCTGGGTGACAGGCCTACATTCGCCCCATGGACGACCCCATCCGATGTTGCCCCGTTTCGATTCTACAGGCAGATTTCATGCCCGCCTATAGACTCCCATGTTGTGACCGGTTTTCGGAAACGGCATGTTTTGCGAACGATGCATGGGGCATCGAACGGGAGCTTATAGCGGACATCTTTTCGACAGAGCAGCCTCCACATCAGCCAGTCCTGGCTCGATTTCCATCAATAATTCGCAATTTTCAGAAATCGGTAAAACGGAAAAATCGAAAAAAATGAAAAAATTACGATTCTGGAAATTCCAATTCGTACAAAATCATTGGAGAGACTCGTAATACCCAGCACAAAAGGAATATCCACACTTCTAGACCGGGAAATATTTTTGATCACCCCGGGCCAAAATACCCCACTGTGCGACGGTAGTAAACCCACACTATCTCTGGTGATTTTTCATCCCGGGAGAACAGCTTGATTGTGTGAATCGCCTCCGAAACCAGGACGGCAGGGCTCTGAATTCAAATAGTTTTCCCAGCTCGCTTCGAACATGAGCAGCCGAATTTCCTCCGGAGCGTGATCAATAGCGTGCCTATGTGAACCCGAGGTGCTTCCTCAAAATGGACAAATTCATCGCAGCGAAACGATTTGAATAAATCTGAACTGCAAACTAGTGGGATGAGGAGATGATTGTGCTTTGAGCTTGGCGCATGCTGAGGATCAAACATCAGTTTTGATTGCGAGAATGAAGTCCCATATTCCAATCGGGCCCGGAATCCCGAAAGAAACGACTCCCGCCGCAGAAGTGAGCTCGAGAGTAGAAGCGGATATAGAATCGTATATCATTATTTAATATTCTTGTTTTGCATGCAACCATGTTGGGGTCTCATCGGGACAATTCCTACGAAACATATCTGTCTGCCAGCCCTCACAACACTTCCACAACTGTCGAGCAATCGATACTCTTCAATATCTTGAGAATGAGCTCATCGTTCTCCACAGACTTGTTCCACTTTGCCAGGGGCTCATTGTCTGTCACATATCGTTCAAGTTAGCCATCTCGAGCATCCTGTGCGTTTTAAAAGCCCCTGATGAATTCGATCACAGAGAGATGGTCGACAGCGAATTCTCCTTGGAGACGCCCATGGGAGGCTTTAACAGAATTGTTGGTGCGCGAAACGCCGTCCAACGTCCTCTTGTAGACATTCCAGATTTCCACTAGGAACCTCGTTAGGCGGCGTTCCAAGATTCCTTGTCGGACTGAAATTCTGCCCATGTAATTGTCCTCGAAATATCCCAGGATGAACGTCAGTTCACCGCGTAATACTTGTGTAGCAGCAGTGGCGTAGCGAGACCAAGTGCCGTCCGCTGCGGAAATTCGAAACTTTTGGAATATCGGAAAATACCACCCCCGGGAAGTGCCGCCCGGGGCGGACCGCAGCCTCCAGTCGGTCTGAAGGAATGAAGGCAACGGCTGGGATCATCAGCACGAAGCAGGAAGAATCAGATTCACTTTCGTAGCGCTGCCGACTACCATGATGCTCGACGCGGCGCTTCACGTTCTGTCTGAGATGAAGGAAACAGCCCCGGATGCTAATTTGGGGGAAACATTGATAAAAAGAGATCGTGGGCGCGCGCTCGTGGTCGACAGAAACAGCCGACGGTCGGGAGTTCGGCCATTTCGAGCTTTTCTTTCGGCTTGTCGGGCAGAAGCGCGTACACGATTGGTAACACGCAGTTCGGGCGCTCGGCGAGTATCACGAAAACCTGGCTGGATAGCTTAAGCGCTGGACTGCATGGATCCATCGGCTCGCGCTCTCGCGTCCAAATATGAGGATCCGTTCACCATTCCCTGACCCGCCTTCTCCAAGAACGCATTCTTCGAAATGTCGCGGGAAGCTCTCGTAAAGAGAAAAAGCTCATGTGGTATCAAAATTTCCGACGTGTTTGTGAAGTGCATGTCCGGGATTCCCGCTCTCTAGCTCGGGATGTGTCCCACTGGTTCGTGAGCGCGATCTTCAGCGAGTATCATCAGGTCGTCTTTGCGCCTCAGAGGCCAGCCGTGGCTCCCCGGCAGTTAACCGTTCATGTTGCATTCGATCCTCAACCCTTACCGATGGGCACTCATTAGACCGTGTTGGTACATCGCGTTTTCGAAAGAATGCGACCGAGCACAGAGACCTCGAAATCCACCCCTCATCTGCCTCGATTTCGCAAAGCCGCCCGTAACTCATGGAGGATGCCGATTTCAGGGGTTCTTCTGGCGGAGAAATTCTTCATGTCGGAAAGAACTACCCGGAGGAATGGTTTCAGATTCTAAGTGGCGCCGGAGTATTAATCCCTCCTCAATGATTCGGCGTCCAGTTCAGCAGTCTAGCTCAAGTCGCACACTGAGCGCGTAGGGGGGACACACCGAGAGATCAATCATGATAATTTCCCGGTCCTGGATGAGGCTAGCCTCATTGAAACTGAAGAAAACAAGAAGCCGATACAACCAAAAAATTCACCCTGGCTACGCAACTGCCGAATACTGGTTGCCGAGCGACACCATTAGTGACGCACCAATCTTCGGGAGCTTGATCACGGCCTGCTAATTGATTAACTATCGGCCCCTCATCTTGTACGACGGATTCCTATCGAGCCTGCCGAAACAGCTAATCATCCCCAAAACCCATCGCCGCGAGACCTCGAGGATGTTAGCGCTGATGGTTCCTTCCCGCCAGAAACATTCCGATCTCTCTCATTGTCAGTGGGAGTAGCTCCTATCTGCAGCGCACGGAAAGAGGAATCGCCATCAGATCAATTAGAGATGGAGGGGGATGGACCTCAGTGCCGCTCAAGTCGAAGCCGGTATAAGAAGCCCGACCTCTGCTCACATCAATTAATAACATTCCCTGAGTGTGCTTCGCGCTCGATTCCAGCTAAGCGTCAACATGTTCAAGCAACAAGTTCTCGAGGTTCTCGTCGAACAAGCCGAACTCGTGCGTTCCGGCTCTGTGCCCGACGGAGGCGAGCTTTCGCTGTTCAAGCAAGCACTCCGGATGGAAGGCTTTTCGGAAGTCGTTCAAGGTATCAAGTCGCGTTCGGACCGCGACCTTTTCTCGAGCCTCCAACAGGTTGAAGCTATGGAAGAAGACTACGCCAGAGGAAACCGTTCCGAAGTGGTCGTGCAGTGCTGTCTGATCTTGGACCTGGCGATGGACTGCACCCACTCGCTGGAGGGACTTCATTACGTGCCTTCAACGTTTTTCGAGCACTGCCGGACGCTCGAGGATATTGCGCACCTCGGCTTCCGCCTCAAGTTCATTGAAGAGGAGAGCTATTTCGGTCGAATGATCGACGCCGAATTGCTGGACGCCGTGTTGGCATGTGTGATGGATGTTCAGCCAACGTGGCGGGGTATGCTGCTCGTGTTCGCAGTTACACCGCGTGAAGGTCATCATCGCGTTTTCCTCATGTTTGCTGACCTTCTGAGAGACGAGTCTTTCGGGATGCCCGCCCCCGCCGCGACACTCTTCCTAAGTTTTGTGACCGACGCCATTCGGGGCTGGGAGTGTCCGGAGAACGAGATGGTCCTGATGCGGCTCTTGAAGATGGGTGCGTCGACCATGGTGTCGGTCGGCGACCACGCGTCGTTATTCAGAGCCCTGTTTGGGAATCGTTTTCAAGCAGATCGTCAGCCTTGGTGGCCGTGGGTCGAGCAACTCGAGCCTGAGACCGCAAGATCGGATCCTTCAGCGTTAAGGAGGCTGCTAAACACTGAAATGAGCCCGGAGCTCCGACTCCAGCTCGACCTCACCTCGTGCTGTACCTTGGACTCGAGCCTCACCTGCGGCGAGGTGTTTCCCACAAAGGTCCGCAGCCTCAAATGCATTGCGGCTAGATTCGTTGACAAGTCAGAGCTGGCCACTCTCTCAGGACGTATGAAGTTCGTCACATCGAAACATATTCCGTTGAAAAAATAAAATAAATTCCGTTTCGCTCAAAAGCCTGATTCACGCGGTCATTCCACTTCCGATTTCCCACCCTCAATTCTCTAGGAAAGTCGTCACAATAATTCTCGGTGAACCTGTCAAATATGTACGAAATCATATCGTTCACATGGGAGATCCTCGCGTCCTTATTTGTTCAGATTACATACACACGTATCTGAAAATAAACCGTGATTTCAGCGATTATCTTTTTGAATTATGCCGCATGACAAGTGATGCACATTTGCCCCGGCCGCGACGCCCGCGATTGAACCCGCTGAAGTTTATCGGTATTTCCATGACGCCGCGAATATCAGTGCTCAAAAAGGTAGTTCTTTCGTCGGAAATCCGGAGGGAATTGAACGATAATCGAACTGCGAAACATACGCACGGGTTCTGACCACGAGAGCACCCATCGGTTGGTGAGTTACAAAGAGTGAATGAACATGAGCATGCGCATGAGTGCTGTTCGTCGCGAGAGGACTCGTTCACTCGGGGAATCCGGTTCCGCTGAATCTTATGGAATGTCCGGAACACTGATCGCCTGCAAAACCACATGCCATGCCGGAATTCAGTCGGTAGTCATTCGATTCTGCAACACTTGACGGATGCAGATATACTTGTGCTGCGTCTCGGACTCAAACTGCAGCCGCCTCCATTTTAGTAAAAGAAAGTAGCGTCGCCGTCCTCATGTGGTCGATGTTCTGGAAAAACTCAAAAACCCGGTGACAGCAGTTGGAGAGTTCGTTTCGGTCTCATTCTGTAGCCTGGGTGAAGGATAAAATTGAAAGGCGAGCTCTCTAGCGTACGCGCAGCGTTGGAGCGACAGCCTCAAAGTCGGTCCTTCTTCGTAGCCAAACACCCGCTATTTCTTCAGAGAGAACGCCCGAAATTCGGAGAATAAGCTCCCGTGTCCAGGCCTATTCTGAATACTCGAAAATCCCGCAGATAACGAACCTTTTTTTCCAGCAAAAAGCATGGTATGGCCGCATCAGACAACGAACTCGGCAGAAAACGAACTTTGCAGATAACGAACTTGGCAGATAGCGAACTGCTCAGATAACGAACTGCTCAGGTAACGAGCCGCGCAGATAACGAACTGCTCAGATAACGAACCTCCACGAATAACAAACATCGCAGATGAACAAGTCGGAATCTAGAGTCGAACCCGCTTATCAGAGACCGCTCGTGAAAATGAAAATCATCTCCTTTAGCGGTTTCTCCTACAAGCGGGGTCCGCCTATTCGCCGTGGATTTCGGATCGGCAGGCTCCAGGCAGTAAGCAGATACTCTAGAACAGTGGTTCCCAACCTTTTTCGTTCCGCGCACCCCCGGAAGACTTTCATGTCTTCTTGCGCACCTCTCCCCAAAGAGTACCCCAACTTTTCTGAAGAGGTTTTTGCTCGTTAAAATGGTGATACAATTCTGGAAATGGAGAACGACCGCCGAACGAGTTTGGAGCGGTGTTACAGCGACAACTTTGTTAGCCAGGCGTCGAGCGTCGCTTGTAACCAAATAGGATCTCCGCATTGCGCCCTGTTGCCTATCGCACCAAAAGTCGCCGCGCACCTCCAGGAACAGTCTTGCGCACCTCCAGGAACAGTCTTGCGCACCCCAGGTTGGGAACCACTGCTTCATATGATTGGGCTCTGAAACTCATTTTCACAAGGCAGAATCTTATGTCGGTCGACGAGATCAGTCTGCCTGGCTCAGTTCTTGCTTCGTCGCTTCGGCTTATACGGGGTAGGGACTTGCAGAATGCTTCACCTCGTGTCGTCCGTTGAAGTGTCGGAAGACTGAGCCGTTGAGAATCGATTTCGCGCTTCAGTGTCCGCTTTCGATCGAAGATCATACGAGCCTCTCAGGGGACCATTCGGCTGCTTGAAAATATCCAACTGTTCGAGACTCAACCGTTCTTCGAGTTCTAAGCCAAAGGTAAGCATGGAGTATTCTCTGACAATCTTGACGGAAGGTACGTCTTACCGGGCGCTAGCCATTGATTTTTGCCGGAAGTCGGTGTAACGGAAGACAGTCAATACAGTAGAACCTCGATCATATCATCAATGGATGTCAAAAACCGTTGATATGATCGAAAATTGATATCATCGAGGTTGATTTAATCGAAAATTGATATCATTTTCAGTTTCAGTTTTCATGTCCTCTGATTGCAAAGGGTTTTTAAAGCGTACAGGAAGTATCGTCATCGTTGACTAGGATACACAATCTCCAAGCATAACAATTATTTACAACGAATGAAGGGGGCACCTCCGGTGGCCTGATAATTATGCCCCGCCGAAGATTGGTGGGGGAGATGCTCACGAGGTCACGCAGTTTGCCGTGGTGGGCAAGGGAAAACGCGAACGACTTGTCGGCTCTCAGCATGAGCTCCGCATCATGACGGTTACAACGGACTTATTCCAAAGCCGAGAGTCGGCAACGATTGGATCCTCGAATCGCTCGGAAAGTTGCGCGCAGATGTGCACGTTTTGTCGATTGTCGACGCTACTTGTGTAGATCGTCTCTCGGCATTATTCATTTCTGGAATACTTTGATGCCATTCACGACTGTATGAACGATTTCTACGAGCTTTCCTTTTGGTCGAATGAATCTTATGATCGGATAAGACGGACCTGTATTCCAAAACGATATCCAGATTGATTGGAGAACTAGAGCCTCAAAAATGTTCGGAGGTTTCGAATTGATTGAATATGGGACATCGATCGCTCGCCGAATTGCTTTAACCATCACTCTTTCTCCGCGTGTCGTCGGAACAACAAGCTCCTCTAGTCTCGTTATCGAAAGCTGTCTAGTGATCCTCGAGGAGTTGAAACGATGTCTGGACGAAAGGCAAGAACAGTGCTCACACTTAAGGAAAAATTTGCCATCATCCACGAGTTGGAAGGAAGCGAATCTCAGGGGGCTTTCGCCCAGAAGTTCAATCTCTCGACTTCCACGATCTCACGCTTGGAGACGAATGCAGATAACATCATGAGTTTCGTCGCGTCGCTCCCTCAACAGGATGGGGGGCGAATATGAAGGTAATGAAGGATCCTGGGAGTGAAACTCTAGAAGCCGTGTTGTTCTTGTGGTTCACCCAGGAACGAGCGCTTGGATTTCCGATCTCCGGCAGTGTTCTTTGTGGGAAGGTTCTAGATTTCAATCGCAAGCTTGGAGGAGACTCCAATTTCGAAGCAAGTCAAGGTTGGCTCTATAACTTCAAATCCCGTCAAGGGATTCGTCAACTCCAGATGGAGGGTGAGAGCATGTGATTGAACACGGAAGCAGCCAGGTCCTTCCAGAATGACTTCAAAGCGATCATGGAGTCTGAAAGGCATGATCCAGACTTGATATACAACGCAGATGAAACTGGGCTCTGCTACAAGGCTCTACCAACTAAATCGTTGGCGTCACGACGAGAACGATCTGCTTTCGGTCATGAAAGTAGCAAAGAGCGTATCACCGCCATGGTGTACGCCATCATGAGCGGCAGTCACAAAATATCGATGATGGTGATCGGAAGATCTCAAAATCCTCGATCATTTGGAGGAGCGACCCTCCCAGTTGTATACAAGGGCCAGAAAGAAGCATGGATGACCTGTGAAATATTCAGGGACTGGTACGACAACACTTTCATTCCCGAAGTGCAAGTTCACCGGGAATTCATTGGAAATTGCGGGAAAGTTCTGGTCCTTCTCGACAATGCGCCGTCGCATCCGTCAAGAGAAACTCTTCACAGATATGGCGGCAATTTCACTGTTATGTTCCTACCCCCCGAATGGGACGGCCATCCTCCAACCCATGGATCAAGGAGTCATCAAGACGCTGAAACGGTTGCATTGGAGGCATCTATTGCAGCGCCTTTTCACGGCGGGTGATCAAGATCTCGAGGCGGTCTGCAATTTTAACACGAGCATCACGCTGAAAGACGGGTGCTATATGTTGGCAGTAAACAACGGTGCGCAATTCTTGGAGCAAGCTTAGAGAGCGGAGAACAGGTCCGCTCCGGAGGAGCCCGCTGCTGAGTTCACGACGCTGCAGGAAACTATTTCCCACATCCGCGGCTTCGAAGACTGCGACACAGGCGATCTGGCGCAGTGGTTGATCTGCGACACTTCTCTCGATGGCTGGGAATTTCCGACCGGGGGAGGAATAATTGCCAAGGTCACTGGAGCTGAGACGGCAGACGAAGCTCAAGAATCAGAAGAGGAGACATCACCGTCTGAGTCACCCTGCCCGTCAACACCGTCTGTCGCCGACGCAGCCGGTGCCTTCAGCGTAGTCCCGCGATGGCTTGAAGACAGCGGCGTCGCCAGATAATTTTTTGGGAAGCTTGAGTCAATGTGCGTCAGCAGTCGCATGCCAATCGTGCAATGGTGGAGCTTGTTGGAATTCGAAAATTCCGGCCTCAACTCCGGTGCCATCGCTATCCCTCGTGTATCGTGGCAGGGCGAGGGAATGGTCATTAGGAAGCTTTTTCTCGGAGTTATACAGCGCCGAACGGATCGAATTTTAGAGGATATGTAGAGAAGTCTCCCGCCCTGTGATACGAAATTTCAGGAAGCTTGGATTCGCGGATCTGAAAATTGGGAAGCTATAGCAAGAAAAGCTTCCCGCTGGCGGCGCGGCTGCTTAAAGACCGAGCAGATTCCGACGCTTCAGATTTGATCACCCTGATGCGCCTCCATTCCTCGGCACTCGCAAAAGGATGATCTCGGCGGAGAAGCGTTCAACGCTGAGCTCGTTGCCTTCGAAAAATCAAGGGAAAGTCCATTGCAATCAATAAAGAATTTCAGCTCACGAATGTACTGTGAGAGTTTCGAGTCTTATTCTCAAAACAATTCTCCTCTCCTGATTTCTCTTGGGAACATTCGAGTGTAGTATCGTGCCTTTCCGTTCAGAAATTCCACCTGATATCGCCAACTCATCACAGAAGTCGATAAAATGAATGAAATTCGATTCCTATTCGAGGGAGGCTCGTTTTTCGTTAATCCGAGATCAAGTATTCTCCGGTTCCATGGAGTTGATAAAATCGAGGCCACTGACTCGCCGTTTGCATCCGACACTGATCCATACCATTGCATCAACCAGCGACCACAAACGTGCTCTTAGCCCTACGCCGGGCCCACGAACTCTGGATACATTCCGCGACGTACCATACGTCTGAAAGTCTACGGTTTCCGACCGAAACGGCCCGGTTCTTATTCGATCGGCTCGGATGCCACCTCCAAGGAGGTCTCTACTGGCGTTTGGCGTTCGGCTTGTGAGCTAAGCTTGCTGTTCTCGACCGCGTTCGGATTCCACGGGAATATTCTGCATCGTTTGAAACCATCGACGTGCCAGACTGGGTTGAAGTCTTTGAAGGCTCCCTGGAGAAGGAATATGAACTCGTCGATTCGCATGGATCGGCCTCCGTTCCACGTTCGCCATCGAGTTGCCGTTTCATACCACGAATCCTCGAGCGGTCTGAACACAGAAACATCGAGCGGCTGCAACAAGTGCGTTGCGTTCGGAAACAGAGGCACTGAAATGATGCCATTTTCTTCGCAAACCTTTAAGAGACATTACCCTCTTGTGGGGGGAGTCGACTAAAGATGGGGGTCCTCGTTTTCGACGGAGGATTATCGCTGTTGCGGCGAGGACGCCACTCGCCAAGCTAGTGACCAGCGCGGTGATATTATCTTCCTCGGAACCGCCGCGGGAAGCAATGTTCCGGGCGCCCTCTCCGGCTGAAGCACGCCCTCCGGATAGATTGAGAGCGAATGCCGACTCATCCGCGCTGAATATTTGATCGGGAGCCTGCAGGATCGAAAGAATGTCTTCGTCGGTGAGCCGAGATTTGATCTTTTCGGAATGGCTCCTCAGGTCGTTGTCGGTCGAGCTCGCCTGACCACAAGAGACATGCTCTGCCGTCCGGAGAGGGAGATGAGAATGGCAAGCACAGAACAGCCGAATCCACTTCATAGCAGATGTCATATCGTCTGCTCTCCAATTCTCGTCCATCTTTGATACCTTTGCGAGCTCGAAACCCGCTGCTAGCAAAGTCTGACGGGAGATGGGAAACCCGGCACGCGCAATATCCTTCACCCATTTGACAATGTCGGCTTCCGATTCTCTGAGAGAATGGGCTCCGGGCCACGTCTTACTTTCCTCCAATGTGCCACCCGACAGCTTCCTTGACCGAGTTTACCGAGGGACTCCCAATTCTGTGGCGGCTGCCTATACGCCCATGCCTCTGTTCATTGAACCCACGGCGTTCTGGAGATCATCATCATTGTAGATTACGCCCTGGAAGGCGTCGCCCGGTTCAATTCGAGATCCTTCACGATCCAGGATAACGGACACCGCTGGCAGTCAAGGAGGTTGTTTGTAGCTTACCTTGGCCATGATGCAACCGCTCTCACAGATGCACACGGGAACGGATGAACTATTGAGAACTCCACAACGAGGTTCTAGTATACAGCTCAGACCGTGTAAAACACCGTCAGGAGAGCTCAAAGAGGCTCAGCCATCTCATTCAAAGTCGACGACTCGCAACATCGAGCACTCTGGTCGACATTGTGAATTTCCAGATCGCGGGAAGTGCATCAAGTGCACCCACGGGAGTCCAAAATCTTGATGTCTCGAAGTGAATTCCTCACCATATTTCTCCCTGTCCAAAAACTGGTTAGGGCATCAAAATTATCAAAAATCATCAGAGGTAGTGTTAGTACACTACCGTCGGGGGTTGCGCGAAAGCACGCTTTCAACATTCAAATGAGAAAGTGATGATCTCGAACGTTTTGCGTGTGTGTTCACGGAGCAACGGACGGCGCTGCGGAAGTCATAAGCCGAATTTCGTTGTCTTCCACATTCCAATAGGTCGTCGAGTGAGTTTGTATCGATATAACAGAGAGGATTACCAATATGAAATCCGCTCGTTCCACCGTGGTTTTGTCATAGGTGGGTTCACAACGTGAGGGGCTGCCACTCAATAGAAATGGACGGTACTATGATCGTCATACCACCGACAATAGCTATTTTTCTGTATAACGCCGAAATTCGGTGACTTTCGGTTGAATTTTTCAAAAACTAGATATTCCACACCCAACGTTTGAGATATTTCAGATTAGGCTGCTAGTCTCGCCCAGATTGCTGGAAACCCTTTCCTCACACGCCTCTTCGACCCCGAACGAAACGGTTATTTATACGGATTCCAATGATCTGACGGGGGGGGTCATAAATCTTCATCAGTGACAATGTTGTCGGGAACAGACTGTAACAAGCCTCGAAATACAGATTCTCCCGTAAATCAGGAACCTTTCTGAGAAAACCGGAACGTTTTCGGTGCGACCGAAGCGCAGTTTGAGCTCTTTACTTTGTTACAAAAAACGTTACATGAATGACAAAGTACGAGCATTCTGTCCCCTAAACAGAGACGCTTTCGCGTCAAAACAGTTTCGGGGCACTATGTGCATGATTGATCAGAGAATCGATTGTTCCATCGAGATATTCATTGCTACGGAGTTCCACTCTATTGCGACGAAATTCCCTCAGCTCCGCGCGGAACAATGCTTTTGAAATTCTAGGGTGCTCATATGTTTGGTATTCGCTACGCTTCGTCGGCTCGAGCCCTGGACTGATTTCAAGAAGGTCCGGAATATTTGGTCGCGAAGTACAGGGATGCAGAACGAGTGAAGGGCCGAAATTACGATTTCGAAAGTATACTTTTTATTACCTTTGTTACTGGCACTCTGATCGAGAGCTTATACATTTGTCATCATACATCAACGCACGGGACCGTTCACTCCGGGATGCAGAAAGGTGCAGGCGTCGCCCAACCGGCAGTAACCAGCTGCGAGGAATTTGCACAACGTGCGCGGTTGCCCACAGTTCCTTCGATCACCTCTCAGTTGGTCATAGGCCGAGTAAAAAGCCTCCACCGGTGGATTATGCGGCGGGGTGGGGATGAAATGATTTTGTTGACTGTCCTTGATCGACGTCCAGAACAGCGGATACGATTGCCAGGAATCGGGAGCGGGGGGCGCTGTGGACCGCGCAAGGTTCTCCAAATAGTCCTCAGTGTAGTATTCTGGTACATAATCCTGCTGCCGCCGCGTCGGTCGCGTCAGCTCTGATGAAGCCTGTTGTGCTGGTTTCTGGACCGGCTCATTTCTGAGCGGGCCTCCAGTGGATGGCGGTGTGACGCTCGCGGGATCCTCGCGAGAAACGTAATTGAACGTCGGTAGAGCTAGGGGAACCCGCCCCGATCCCGTCGCCGAAGCCTTGCCTAGCAGCTGTGCCAGCACTGGGGGCAAAGGCACTTCCGACGGTCCACATCCGGTAGTGCTGGAACCTGTGGACGGTCCGGCTTGCTCACGTGAATGACGTAGACTCCGGGGGTCTGCGAGCTTCCCCTCTACGAGCTCGTGGCCACGTTCCAAGGGTATCGTTGTCGTACGTCGAGGAGCGCGGACTTTCGGCTCCTGGGGTTGTCTCGGCTTTTTCGCTTGCGGTTCAGTACGATTGCCCTCCGGCCACATTCCAGCGAGCTTGCGTTTCTCGGCGAGACGCACGCAAGCTTCAGGGTTAGAGGAAGCAATCTTGGAGGAATCCATTGTAAATACCTGATGGTCCGGAACTCGACTTGGGTCTTGGAATGTGCTGGTCTGTAGCCTCAAACAGCTTCAGCTCACTTCACAGAAATCGACAGGTGAATGCTCTCGGCCGACCTCCGCAGGTTCTCTTGAGCTGGATCTTTTCTGAGATAGAGAGGGTTACTCACTCGCAGCAACGGTTCGGCGAATAAGTTCTCAGTACGCGATGTGTGGAGAGGATGTATGTTTGGGATCGATGGACTCGGCCAAATCTTCATTCTGAAAGCTTAGGGGTCGGCAAGTTGTGAGGGTTATCACTTGTAGCCACGGGCAGGGGTGAGACTGCAGTCGCGCCGCCTCTTTGCGTCGTGAGAGAATCTCGCACCTCTAATTCACTTAACGAACCTTTAGGGAATGCTTAAGGGAATCATGATGTTCAATAAGTTTTTCGTGACTTGTTTTTTTTTCGGGGCATAGAGGAGTTGCGATCAGAATGAAGAAGTGATTCAGGTTTGCACAGAGCATGCGAAAACCGTGCCGGGTAAAGCCGGACAGTGCTGTGCCAAAGTCAACCTGATGGCTGGGCTGACCGCTGAAGCCGATCGGCTGAATGTAGCTACTGGTAGCATACTTCACGTAACCTCTGCTGCACATGCGCTTCACCGCATCACCGGGGAGGCTCGGGATCGATCTGAATGTCGACGAGCTTGTTGCAAACGGGAAAGACATATCCAGGCAGACGATGCTTGAGCCCAATCGAGCGGCGTAGACCTGCTTCTCTGCCTGCAGAGGTTTGTGTTCGTGTGAAGAGATCCGCAGGCAGCAGGTTACCCTGGTACTTGCCACTAGACCTTCCAAGCGTTTTTTTTGCGGTTCTGAATGAAAGTTGCGTAATGCACGCTGGTTTGATTCAAGCGATATCGCTGTGATCTCATCGTGTAGCCACCCTTCCGGGCTGCGTGAAGCCCACTCTACTTTTCCTCCTACCATGAACTCACAAGATTCTGGAGCGAGTTTACCATCCAGAACCGCGGTTCCGGGCCCGCCGTCGTAAAAAAGCTCCAGAACCTTACGCGTTCATGATACAAAGAAAGGTAGGGTGGGTTTCACGCAGCCCGGAAGCGTGGCTACACGATGGTAACCGCAGCGATATCGCTTGAATCTAACCAGCGTGCATTACGCAACTTTTATTCAGAGCCGCAGAAGAACCGCTTGGACGGCCTAGTTGCGGCTAACGTAAAGTTCTTCAAAACCCATCTAACCGCAAGCAAAATCCGTGGCCACCGGCAACAAGTGCTGACCGGGGTTCGAAAGCGCATGAAGCTTCAGCTAGAACACACGTTCATGACCCGTTCTCGGCCGCCTGAATCACTTCCTACAACCACGTGAAAGAGTGAGTTTCCCTGAAGCGCTTGAGTGGCGTGCCAGCTTTCTTTATTAATCGGATTATTCATTATCGGAATCATTATCCTCCGGGGCCCGCCTTCATCCGCCGCACTGAATAACAACGTGGAGCTCAGGAAGTCACGGATTCGCGGTCTACAAAGACTGACTAGGATCATAGTCGAAGTCGACCACTTGAGCGCAGCATAACACTGACCAAGTTGGAACAAACAGATCTGATAAAGCGCGCCCAGTGCGGATGGACCAGATATCAACTGAGACGGGTTCGGAGGGCAATCCCGACGAGAAGAGCTGTGTGGGATTTCGGGAAGATTCCACTGATTTTTGCTAGTTAAAACGGATAGAAATCGAGAACCCCCGCTTGCTGTGTTTCACGAAGCGAACATGTCTCCTCGCTCATCGGCCCGCGCATTCTCCACATGAGTATCGTTCCATAAACACGATGTTCGGTTTATTGCCTGATGGTGGGTGAGTTCGAATGAGATGATCATCCGTTTCCAACAACCTAGCTCACTCAAAAACAAATATCGGTCGTGTTTGAATCCAGAGGCTAGTATGAGAATCGCAATAGGTAGGACGAAGGCGCGGTTCGAAAATATCGTTATGCAAAAAAGAGATTATGCTGCCATTCACAATAAATATAACAGCAATAAATATGACCTCGAGTGTCTCACAATTTTTTTCATGCACGTCCAACTCCGCAAGGTATTTTTGAAAGACCAAATCAGGGGGCCCAGATGGCTTGGTCGCCCGGTGAAGGGGCCGGGCATGAAACCTAATCGGGAACCGCAAGCTTCCCGTGGCAAGGACAACGGTGCAAAAGACTAACACGGCCGCTCCGCGTTCGTAGAGGTCGAACCGCGTCTCCAAGTTTTCTCTCGTGCAGGACTCATCTGGAGCAATCGTGTATAGAGCACACCGGAGAGCACGGATCGCCAGCTGGCTGTCAACAAAGAACTCTTCAGGCAGACGGAACTGATTATATCGTAGACCAGATGTTCGATCTCGATGTCCTGGAAAGAGTCCCTAGTGGCATGATCATTCCCAGCAATCGAGCGTTCGGGACGTCGGAGCTGTTCCATCCAACAGGGTTTGGCGGTTCCAAATGGTACGCGTAGGATTATGTCACAGATGAGCAATGGAAGTATCGATCCTAAGTCGCGAATCCTCGATGTTGTTGGGAGCCCCGAACGCTACAATCGGAGGGAGAGTTGGGGGGTCCATGTCGACCGTCAAGGGTCCACGGAGCTGGGAGTCCATGCGTCGAGAAAATTCTTCGGAGCCCCGTTCCACCTCGTGGAGACAACCCCCTTTCATGTGACGAATATCACCGATTCAGAGATCGATGGGCTAGATGTCGTTTTTCGGGGAGATCTCCAGTTGAATCCGATCAAACTCGATCCAACGCTAAACGCCTCATTTGAAGGCATTGAATCTACCCATCGGATCGATTGAGTGAGCGTGCCGGAGGATGCTTACACTATCAAGCTCTCCGGATATACCAAATCTGGCGATCTGAATCTCCAGATCGCCCTCGGGTCGTCTCTCGCATGGGTTGGATGGCTGAGATGCCGCAGAACTCTAATCAAGAGCTTGCAGGGGTCTTCGACCCACGAGTGCGAATCTTGAGTTCTAAATGGGAGGAAGTATCTTCGGCTCTTACCGAATTCTTGAACCTTGAGCTGGGGTGATCTCTCGCCCGATTCAGCTCAATGAAGCCTTAAAAAGCATCAGTGGAGACGAGACGAAGTTATTCTCGTCCCTGGCGGTTGATTCCTCCGTTCTGCTGGATATTTTGAGTTTTTGTGGCGGACGTTCAGAAGACGCATACTATGGCTCGAGCAATGATCCGTGAGGACCAACCGTTATCCGTTCTCTGCAATGGTGAACTCATCAGGGTATGTTAGATCATTCAGACAGCCGTTTCATTTCGTCCAATCTGAGAGCGATGACTACTCGGAACTCCTGTTGAATCGTTCATCATATGCATAATAGACCTCTTGTTGCCTTCCAGGACTGCCGGCTCAGATTGTTGGCGCAAAGGAAGCTGATCCTTCTCGTCGACCTCGATCAAACCTTGGTCCACACGGCTGATGAGCCTGTAGACACAAAACTCGAGGGCATTCAACATTATCGTTTGTCCGGCGACCAAGATTGGATGCATACGCGCATTCGACCCGGGACGGAGG
The DNA here is from genome assembly GCA_028455905.1 of Neoseiulus californicus. Taxonomy (NCBI): domain Eukaryota; kingdom Metazoa; phylum Arthropoda; class Arachnida; order Mesostigmata; family Phytoseiidae; genus Neoseiulus; species Neoseiulus californicus. The sequence goes on from JAMQGS010000011.1 coordinate 1,530,298, forward strand.
ACTTCCTGGAAAACGTGAGTTACATACGGATTTGGTCGCAGAGAAATATTATCGCGCATCAGAACAGCGCAGTCCTCTAACCGATTGTAAAATTCTTCCAGGTCTCTCACCTCTTCGAGTTGCACGTTGTCACTTTCGGCGACCGTCCATACGCAAACAAAGTCGTGTCATTGCTGGATCCGACCGGGAGATACTTCGGGACTAGGGTCTTGTCTCGCGAGGATAGCGTGGACCCATTCATCAAGAGCTCGAATCTTCGATGGATGTTCCCCTTCGGCGACGAGATGGTGTGCATGATGGACGACCGAAAAGATGTCTGGAAGTATGCGGCGAACCTCGTGCCTGTGAAGCCCTATGTCTTCTTCAAAGGTATAGGTGATATACACTCGTCGCCGGAGATGGGCCCGGAAATCGATTCCGCCATCGATACCGACGATGACGATTATCTTTTCTTCCTTGAGGGGACCTTACGAGAGGTGAGTTGGATGTTTTTCCTGATGTCCTATCCATTGCTGATTCTTCTCGGATGGTTTCTAATGGGTTATTATTCTCGCAGATCCATGGGAGGTTTTTCGTGCAACTGGACGAGAGTGGGACGCTGCCAGATCTCAAACAGATCGTCCCAAGCGTTCAGGGACTGCCGCTGAAGGGTGCAGTCATCGCATTCAGTGGCTGCTTCCCGAAAAATTTGTGCCTGGAAAGCTTCGACATCTGCGCTCAGGCCATGTCCCTCGGTGCTGAAATCCGAGAAGAGCTCAGCGATGAAGTTACCCATCTCATCGCGGCTCGGCCGGACACGAGGAAAGCTCGGAGAGCTAGGAAGATGGGGACAATTTTGGTAAGCATTCAAGACGATTTGACTCAATTTTATGTAGGCGTCGAACCGGAGCAAAATTATTGAATCTGACATTTTTTTTGCAGATTGTGTCAGAAGGCTGGCTCTGGCGCTCCGCCGAAATGCGGAAACGAGCCCCGGAAGACGATTTCCTCGTGACAGCTACCGAGGAAATGATCGCTAGGAGCGATGCCAAGCGGGAGGCCAAGCTCGAGAAAAGGGAGCGCCGGAAAGCCTCCAAAAGGGAGCGACGAGAAGCTCGCGACTTTCATCCAGAGAGTGACCAGGGAAGCACCGAGAGCATTGAAGGGGCTTCCACGGGCGTAAATGTTCACTCTGATGGAGGAGCCGAAGCTGACAGCTGTCAACTCCAACGCTTGTCGAAGAATCGAAAGTTCGATTGAGCAGATGGAGGTGATCATGTACTCCAAGAGGTCTCAAGTACTGATAACAATAATAAAATAACCGCATCTCCTTATGCGTTCGGGTTCTCTAATAAGTGACAGTCGGGAGAAATAGGAAGTACTCTGACCCTCACACTTTTCTTCAGTAGGTAACCAATTGCTCTGTGTAGGGATCAAGAAAGGGACGCATGCGGTTTCGGGGAGTACGATCATAGAACCAGCCGGCCTCCAGCGAACCAGAGGGCAACGGGTGTTTGGCGAGATCGATCCAGCGGACGCGTCATCGTACCGAGTGCTTCGACGCAGTATACGAAAGGCAACCATCATTCCGGCGGAATACTTCTGTTATGAGAGTTCCCCCTCGGCTATCTGGAGTGGGAACACCCAGATCAGGTGCTGTTCTTCGGTAAAACGAGGGTGAGGTCTCGGATAGAAGGCGCCTCGGAAATCTACATCACTCCGGATTCAAATAGTTTTCCCAGCTCGCTTCGAAGATGAGCTGCCGAATCAATAGCGCCTCTATGTGAACCCGAGGTGCTTCCTCGCGAAACGACTTGAATAAATCTCCACTGCAAACCAGTGGAGGCAAGAAGATGATTGTGCTTTGAGCTTGGCACAAGCAGAGAATCAAACATCAATTTTGATTGCGAGAATGAGGAGCCATATTCCAATCGGGCCCCAAATCCCGGAAGAAAGGATTCCCGCCGCAGAAATGAGCTCGAGAGTAGAAGCGGATATAGAATGGTATATCATTAGCTAATACTGATGTTGCATGCAACCATGTTGGGGTCTCATCGAGACAATTCTTAGAGAACATATCTAACTGCCAGCCCCCACAATACTTCAAGAACTGTCGAGCAATCGATATTCTTCAATATTTTGAGAATGAGCTCATCGTTCTCCACATATTCGTCCCACTTCGCCGGGGGCTGATTGCCTGTTATATATTCTTCAAGTTAGCCATCCCGAGCATTCTATACGTTTTGAAGGCCCCCGATGAATTCGAACACAGAGGGATGGTCGGCAGCGAATTCCCATTGGAGACGCCTATGGGAGGCTTCGACGACATCGTTGGTGCGCGAAACGCTGTTAGACATTCCTGATTTCAACTGGGAACCTCGCTGGGCGGCGTTCTACGATTCCTTGTCGGACTTGAATTCCTCCCAGGTTATTGTCCTCAAAATATTCCAGAATGAGCGTTAGTTCGCCTGGCAGCTCATCGCGTAATATTTGTGTAGCAGCCTCCGATCGATCTGGAGCAATGGTGGCAACTGCTGGGATCATCAACACGGAGCGGGCGAAACAAGATTCCCTCTTGTAGCGCCACCGGAGACCATGATACTTGACGCGGCGCTTCACTCTCTGTCGGATGCTTGTTTCGGGGAAACTTCGAGGAAAAGCGATCATGAGCCCGCGCGTGTGGTCGACGGAAACAACCGATGGTTGGAAGTTTGGCGTCATGAGGTCGAGCATGCGTGTATATGCTCGGGTCTCCTTGTCGGACAGAAGCGCGTACACGATTGTTAAGACGCGGTTCGGGCGCTCGCCGAGCATCACGAAAACCTGGCTGGATAGCTCGAGCGCTAGACTGAACGTCAACCAGATGGATCCATCGGCTCGCGCTCTCGCGTCCGAAGATGAGTATCCGTTCATCATCGCCAAACCCGCATTCTCCAAGAACGTATTCTTCGAGATGTCGCGGAAAGCTCTCGTGAAGAAAGAGCGCATATAGTATCGAAATTTCAAACGTTTCTGTGAAGTGCATGTTCGGGATTCCCGCTCTTTGATGGACCCTGTAAACGGCTTTGGCTAAACTCTGTTGGCTCCCCAAACGTCCTTCAGCTGCTCGGGATGTGTGCCGCTGGTTCGTGAGCGCGATCTTCAGCAAATATCCTCAGGTCGTCTTTGTGCCTCAGAGGCCAGCCGTGGCTTCCTGGTAGTTTACCGTTCATGTTGCATTCGATCCTCAACCGTTACCGATGGGCACTCATTAGATCATGTTGGTACATCGCGTTTTCGAAAGAATGCGACCGAGCACAGAGACCTCGAAATCCACCCCTCATGTGCCCCGATTTCGCAAAGCCGCCCGTAAGTCATCGAAGATGCCGATTTCAGGGGTTCTTCTGGCGAGGAAATTCTCCATGTCGGAGAGAAGTACCCGAAGAAATGGTTTCAGACTCTAAGTGACGCCGGAGTATTAATCCCCCCTCAATGGTTCGGCGTCCAGTTCAGCAGTCTAGCTCAAGTCGCACACTGAGCGCGTAGGGGGGACACACCGAGGAATCAATCATGATAATTTCCCGGTCCTGGATGAGGCTAGCTTCATTGAAACTGAAGAAAACAAGAAGCCGAAGCAACCAAAAATTCACCCTGGCTACGAAACTGCCGAATACTGGTTGCGACACCATTAGTGACGCACCAATCTTCGGGAGCTTGATCACGGCCTGCTAATTGATTAACTATCGGCCCCTCATCTTGTACGACGGATTCCTATCGAGCCTGCCGAAACAGCTAATCATCCCCAAAACCCATCGCCGCGAGACCTCGAGGATGTTAGCGCTGATGGTTCCTTCCCGCCAGAAACATTCCGATCTCTCTCATTGTCAGTGGGAGTAGCTCCTATCTGCAGCGCAGGGAAAGAGGAATCGCCATCAGATCAATTAGAGATGGAGGGGGATGGACCTCGGTGCCGCCCAAGTCGAAGCCGGTATAAGAAGCCCGACCTCTGCTCACATCAGTTGATAACATCCCCAGAGTGTGCTTCGCGCTCGATTCCAGCTAAGCGTCAACATGTTCAAGCAACAAGTTCTCGAGGTTCTCGTCGAACAAGCCGAACTCGTGCGTTCCGGCTCTGTGCCCGACGGAGGCGAGCTTTCGCTGTTCAAGCAAGCACTCCGGATGGAAGGCTTTTCGGTAGTCGTTCAAGGGATCAAGTCGCGTTCGGACCGCGACCTTTTCTCGAGCCTCCAACAGGTTGAAGCCATGGAAGAAGACTACGCCAGAGGAAACCGTTCCGAAGTGGTCGTGCAGTGCTGTCTGATCTTGGACCTGGCGATGGACTGCACCCACTCGCTGGAGGGACTTCATTACGTGCCTTCAACGTTCTTCGAGCACTGCCGAACGCTCGAGGATATTGCGCACCTCGGCTTCCGCCTCAAGTTCATCGAAGAGGAGAGCTATTTCCGTCGAATGATCGACGCCGAATTGCTGGACGCCGTTTTGGCATGTGTGATGGATGTTCAGCCAACGTGGCGGGGTATGCTGCTCGTGTTCGGAGTCACCCCGCGTGAATGTCATCATCGCGTTTTCCTCATGTTTGCTGACCTTCTGAGAGACGAGTCTTTCGGGATGCCCGCCCCCGCCGCGACACTCTTCCTAAGTTTTGTGACCGACGCCATTCGGGGCTGGGAGTGTCCGGAGAACGAGATGGTCCTGATGCGGCTCTTGAAGATGGGTGCGTCGACCATGGTGTCGGTCGGCGACCACGCGTCGTTATTCAGAGCCCTGTTTGGGAATCGTTTTCAAGCAGATCGTCAGCCTTGGTGGCCGTGGGTCGAGCAACTCGAGCCTGAGACCGCAAGATCGGATCCTTCAGCGTTAAGGAGGCTGCTGAACACTGAAATGAGCCCGGAGCTCCGACTCCAGCTCGACCTCACCTCGTGCTGTACCTTGGATTCGAGCCTCACCTGCGGCGAGGTGTTTCCCACAAAGGTTCGCGGCCTCAAATGCATTGCGGCTAGATTCGTTGACAAGTCAGAGCTGGCCACTCTCTCAGGACGTATGAAGTTCGTCACATCGAAGCATATTCCGTTGAAAGAATAAAATAAATTCCGTTTCGCTCAAAAGCCTGATTCACGCGGTCATTCCACATCCGATTGCCCACCCTCAATTCCTCACAATAATTTTCGGTGAACCTTTCAAATATGTACGAAATCATATCGTTCACATGGGAGATCCTCGCGTCCTTATTTGTTCAGATTACATACACACGTATCAGAAAATGAACCGTGATCTCAGCGATTATCTCTTTTTGAATTATGCCGCATGACAAGTGATGCACATTTGCCCCGGTCGCGACGCCCGCGATTGAACCCGCTGAAGTTCCTCGGTATTTCCATGACGCCGCGAATATTAGTGGTCAAAAAAGGTAGTTCTTCCGTCGGAAATCCGGAAGGAATTCAACGAAAATTGAAATAAGAGACATACGCACGGCTTCTGACCACGAGAGCACCCAGGGATTGGTGAGTTACAAAGAGTGAATGGACATGAGCATGCGCATGAGTGCTGTTCGTCGCGAGATGACTCGTTCACTTGGGGAATCCGATTCCGCTGGAACGTATGGAATGTCCGGAACACTGATTGCCTTCAGGACCATATGCCCTGCCGAAATTCAGTGGGTTGCAATTCGATTCTGCAACACTTGACGGATGCAGATATTTCTTGTGCTGCGTCTCCGACTCAAACTGCGGCCGTCTCCATTTTGCCCAAGTCCCCGGCCTAGTTTGATACGCCGGGCTGTGAAACGCCCATTTATGTCGTTGTCGCGATGTTCCGGGTGTTATGCAAACGGTTCGGGGAAACGTCACGAACTTCTGAGGAACTTTACCGCAGTTTCAGCACAGGATACACTGAAACCAAAAGTTCCTGCCAAACAGAGGAGAACTTGACTCGCAATTTCCGAGGTGAGAAGGTATCGTTCTCGTGATCGGATGCCCTTCGAAAATAGCGTCGCCGTCCTCATGTGGTCGATGTTCTGGGAAAACTCAAAAACTCGGTGACAGCAGTTGGAGAGTTCGTTTCGGTCTCATCCTGTAGCCCGGGTCAAGGATAAAATTGAAAGGTGAGCTCTCTAGCGTACTCGCAGCGTTGGAGCGGCAGCCTCAAAGTCGGTCCTTCTTCGTAGCCAAACACCCGCTATTTCTTCAGAGAGAACGCCCGAAATTCGGAGAATAAGCTCCCGTGTCCAGGCCTATTCTGAATACTCGAAAATCCCGCAGATAACGAACCTTTTTTTCCAGCAAAAAGCATGGTATGGCCGCATCAGACAACGAACTCGGCAGAAAACGAACTTTGCAGATAACGAACTTGGCAGATAGCGAACTGCTCAGATAACGAACTGCTCAGGTAACGAGCCGCGCAGATAACGAACTGCTCAGATAACGAACCTCCACGAATAACAAACATCGCAGATGAACAAGTCGGAATCTAGAGTCGAACCCGCTTATCAGAGACCGCTCGTGAAAATGAAAATCATCTCCTTTAGCGGTTTCTCCTACAAGCGGGGTCCGCCTATTCGCCGTGGATTTCGGATCGGCAGGCTCCAGGCAGTGAGCAGATACTCTAGAACAGTGGTTCCCAACCTTTTTCGTTCCGCGCACCCCCGGGAGACTTTCATGTCTTCTTGCGCACCCCTCCCCAAAGAGTACCCCAACTTTTCCGGGGAGGTTTTTGCTCGTTAAAATGGTGTCACAATTCTGGAAATGGAGAACGACCGCCAAACGAGTTCGGAGCGGTGTTACAGCGACAACTTTGTTAGCCAGGCGTCGAGCGTCGCTTGTAACCAAATAGGATCTCCGCATTGCGCCCTGTTGCCTATCGCACCAAAAGTCGCCGCGCACCTCCAGGAACAGTCTTGCGCACCTCCAGGAACAGTCTTGCGCACCCCAGCTTGGGAACCACTGCTTTAGATGATTGGGCTCTGAAACTTATATTCACAAGGCAGAATCTCATGTCGGTCGACGAGATCAGTCTGCCTGGCTCAGTTTTTGCTTCGTCGCTTCGGCTTATACGGGGTAGGGACTTGCAGAATGCTCCACCTCGTGTCGTCCGTTGAAGTGTCGGAAGACTGAGTGGTTGAGAATCGATTGCGCGCTTCGGTGTCCGCTTTTGACCGAAGATCATAAGAGCCTCTCAGGGGACCATTCGGCTGCTTGAAAAGATTCAACTGTTCGAGACTCAACCATTCTTCGAGTTCTAAGCCAAAGGTAAGCATGGAGTATTCTCTGAAAATATTGACGGAAGGTACGTCTTACCGGGCGCGAGCCATTGATTTTTGCCGGAAGTCAGTGTAACGGAAGACAGTCAACACAGTAGAACCTCGATTATATCATCAATGGATGTCAAAAACCGTTGATATAATCGAAATTCGACATAATCGAGGTTGATTCAATCGAAAATTGATATAATCGGGGTTCATATAATCGAAAATTGATATAATCGAGGTTGATATAATCGAAAATTGATATCAGTTCCAGTTTTCATGTCTCCTTTATTGCAAAGGGTTCTAAAAGCGTTCAGGAAGTATCGTCATCGTTGACTAGGTTACACAATCTCCAAGCATAACAATTACTTACAACGAATGAACGGGCCACCTGCGGTGGCCTGAGAATTATGCCCCGCCGATGATTGGTGGGGGAGATGCTCACGAGGTCACGCAGTTTGTCGTGGTGGGCAAGGGATAACGCGAACGACTTGTCGGCTCTCCGCATGAGCTCCGCAACGAGGGGGAGGTCGGATTCGAAGCGTTGCGCGGGGGTGCCTCAGCGGTGAGCGAGGCGTCTGGCGAATGCTGCCTGAACACGCTGCAGAAGGGCCTTGTCTTTCTCGTACGAAGGCGACCAGACGGTCGAGCAGTAGAGGAATCGGGGGGTGACAAGACTGCTAGATACAGTTTTGGATCGCGTAGAATGAGCGTCCGCAGGATGAGATTCGACACGCGTCCCGCAGTGCGCGCAACTTGAGCAACATGGGAACGGAACTTGAGGTCTGGGTCAAAAATAACACCGAGATCGCGGAAGTTGGCGACGATCGGCAAAGATCGGCCGCCAAGTTGGTACACAGAATCGTCAGGAACTGTTTCTAGAACGGCGCATTAAGGAATCGATATCTTCATGTTGTTCTCGATAGACCAGTCGAGGACACGGTCGATGAATGACTGCAGGAGAAAGGAGTTCTCCGGGGAGCTGATGCGGCAGAATAACTTCAAGTCATCAGCATACATGCGGTACTGGACTAGTTCGTGACTGAGGATGTTTTTGGTTCCTCGCGAGGGCGCTGTACTGTGAGACCTCCGTGAGCTGAGTATGGACCGAGCGACCTCTGACGAAACCGTGCTGGTTAGGGTCATGTTGTTGCGTGCGGGAGAAGAATTCGGATATGCAATCAACTATGATGCCCTCCAACAGGAGGCAGGGCACTGATCCCTGTGCGATGGGGCGGTAATTTTTCGGGTCTGTCTTCGACCCTTTCTTGAAAACGGGTGTCACGATTGATGTGCGAAAGAGGTATAATCGAGGTTGTATAGTAAAAGCCTAGGAACGCCACGGTGATGAGCCAATGGAAGCCTCCGAACAACGGAGAGTCGCTTGTTCCATCTTTGCGCATGAAAATCGAGCAAGCGCATCATTTTCTTGACAAGTCGGGTGTCTGATTCTGGCATCAGACTGACATCCTACTACAGTAGAACTCGGTTGTAACAGACTCGGATATAGCGGATACTCGCATACAGAGGACACTTCGGTTAGGCCCCGGCCGTGCGCCTATCTTCTTCCATATTGAAAAGAACGGATACAGCGGACTCGCTTAATACGGACACTCGGTTATTACGGACCGATTCTGCGGTCCGATCGCCAACTTACTCATGGTAATCATGACGGTTACAACGGACTCATTCCGGAGCCGAGAGTCGGCAACGATTGGATCCTCGAATCGCTCGGAAAGTTGCGTGCAGATGTGCACTTTTTGTCAATTGTCGACGCTACTTGTGTAGATCATCTCTCTGCATTGTTCATTTCTAGAATACTTTGATGCCATTCACGACTGTATGAACGACTTCTACGAGCTTTTTTTTGGTCGAATGAGTCTCATGATCGGATAAGACGGACCTCGGATATAACGGACGATTTTCCACGGTCCCTTGAAGTCCGTTATAACCGGGTTCTACTGTATTCCAAAACGATATCCAGATTGATCAGAGAACTAGAGCCCCAAAAATGTTCGGAGGTTTCGAATTGATTGATTATTGGACATCGACCACTCGCCGAATTGCTTTAACCATCACTCTTCCTCCGCGTGTCGTCGGAGCAACAAGCTCCCCTAGTCTCGTTATCGAAAGCTATGTAGTGATCCTCGAGGAGCTGAAACGATGGCTGGACGAAAGGCAAGAATGGTGCTCACACTTAAGGAAAAATTTGCCATCATCCACGAGTTGGAAGGAAGCGAATCTCAGGGGGCTCTCGCCCAGAAAGTACAATCTCTCGACTTCCACGATCTCGCGCTTGGAGACGAATGCGGATAACATCATGAGTTTCGTCGCGTCGCTCCCTCAACAGGATGGGGGGCCAATATGAAGGTAATGAAGGATCCTGGCAGTGAAACTCTAGAAGCCGTGTTGTTCTTGTGGTTCACTCAGAAACGAGCGCTTGGATTTCCGATCTCCGGCAGTGTTCTTTGTGGGAAGGCTCTAGATCCCAATCGCAAGCTTGGAGGAGACTCCAATTTCGAAGCAAGTCAAGGTTGGCTCGACAACTTCAAATCCCGTCACGGGATCCGACAACTCCAGATGGAGGGTGAGAGCATGTCATGGAACACGGAAGCAGCCAGGTCCTTCCAGAATGGCTTCGAAGCGATCATGGAGTCTGAAAGGTATGATCCAGACTTGATATACAATATACAACGCAGACGAAACTGGGCTCTGCTACAAGGCTCTACCAACTAAATCGTTGGCGTCACGACGAGAACGATCTGCTCCCGGTCATGAAAGTAGCAAAGAGCGTATCACCGCCATGGTGTACGCCAACATGAGCGGCAGTCACAAAACATCGATGATGGTGATCGGAAGATCTCGAAATCCTCGATCATTTGGAGGAGCGACCCTCCCAGTTGTATACAAGGGCCAGAAAGAAGCATGGATGACCTGTGAAATATTCAGGGACTGGTACGACAACACTTTCATTCCCGAAGTGCAAGTTCACCGGGAATTCATTGGAAATTGCGGGAAAGTTCTGGTCCTTCTCGACAATGCGCCGTCGCATCCGTCAAGAGAAACTCTTCACAGATATGGCGGCAATTTCACTGTTATGTTCCTACCCCCGAATGGGACGGCCATCCTCCAACCCATGGATCAAGGAGTCATCAAGACGCTGAAACGGTTGCATTGGAGGCATCTATTGCAGCGCCTTTTCACGGCGGGTGATCAAGATCTCGAGGCGGTCTGCAATTTTAACACGAGCATCACGCTGAAAGACGGGTGCTATATGTTGGCAGTAAACAACGGTGCGCAATTCTTGGAGCAAGCTTAGAGAGCGGAGCACAGGTCCGCTCCGGAGGAGCCCGCTGCTGAGTTCACGACGCTGCAGGAAACTATTTCCCACATCCGCGGCTTCGAAGACTGCGACACAGGCGATCTGGCGCAGTGGTTGATCTGCGACACTTCTCTCGATGGCTGGGAATTTCCGACCGGGGGAGGAATAATTGCCAAGGTCACTGGAGCTGAGACGGCAGACGAAGCTCAAGAATCAGAAGAGGAGACATCACCGTCTGAGTCACCCTGCCCGTCAACACCGTCTGTCGCCGACGCAGCCGGTGCCTTCAGCGTAGTCCCGCGATGGCTTGAAGACAGCGGCGTCGCCAGATAATTTTTTGGGAAGCTTGAGTCAATGTGCGTCAGCAGTCGCATGCCAATCGTGCAATGGTGGAGCTTGTTGGAATTCGAAAATTCCGGCCTCAACTCCGGTGCCATCGCTATCCCTCGTGTATCGTGGCAGGGCGAGGGAATGGTCATTAGGAAGCTTTTTCTCGGAGTTATACAGCGCCGAACGGATCGAATTTTAGAGGATATGTAGAGAAGTCTCCCGCCCTGTGATACGAAATTTCAGGAAGCTTGGATTCGCGGATCTGAAAATTGGGAAGCTATAGCAAGAAAAGCTTCCCGCTGGCGGCGCGGCTGCTTAAAGACCGAGCAGATTCCGACGCTTCAGATTTGATCACCCTGATGCGCCTCCATTCCTCGGCACTCGCAAAAGGATGATCTCGGCGGAGAAGCGTTCAACGCTGAGCTCGTTGCCTTCGAAAAATCAAGGGAAAGTCCATTGCAATCAATAAAGAATTTCAGCTCACGAATGTACTGTGAGAGTTTCGAGTCTTATTCTCAAAACAATTCTCCTCTCCTGATTTCTCTTGGGAACATTCGAGTGTAGTATCGTGCCTTTCCGTTCAGAAATTCCACCTGATATCGCCAACTCATCACAGAAGTCGATAAAATGAATGAAATTCGATTCCTATTCGAGGGAGGCTCGTTTTTCGTTAATCCGAGATCAAGTATTCTCCGGTTCCATGGAGTTGATAAAATCGAGGCCACTGACTCGCCGTTTGCATCCGACACTGATCCATACCATTGCATCAACCAGCGACCACAAACGTGCTCTTAGCCCTACGCCGGGCCCACGAACTCTGGATACATTCCGCGACGTACCATACGTCTGAAAGTCTACGGTTTCCGACCGAAACGGCCCGGTTCTTATTCGATCGGCTCGGATGCCACCTCCAAGGAGGTCTCTACTGGCGTTTGGCGTTCGGCTTGTGAGCTAAGCTTGCTGTTCTCGACCGCGTTCGGATTCCACGGGAATATTCTGCATCGTTTGAAACCATCGACGTGCCAGACTGGGTTGAAGTCTTTGAAGGCTCCCTGGAGAAGGAATATGAACTCGTCGATTCGCATGGATCGGCCTCCGTTCCACGTTCGCCATCGAGTTGCCGTTTCATACCACGAATCCTCGAGCGGTCTGAACACAGAAACATCGAGCGGCTGCAACAAGTGCGTTGCGTTCGGAAACAGAGGCACTGAAATGATGCCATTTTCTTCGCAAACCTTTAAGAGACATTACCCTCTTGTGGGGGGAGTCGACTAAAGATGGGGGTCCTCGTTTTCGACGGAGGATTATCGCTGTTGCGGCGAGGACGCCACTCGCCAAGCTAGTGACCAGCGCGGTGATATTATCTTCCTCGGAACCGCCGCGGGAAGCAATGTTCCGGGCGCCCTCTCCGGCTGAAGCACGCCCTCCGGATAGATTGAGAGCGAATGCCGACTCATCCGCGCTGAATATTTGATCGGGAGCCTGCAGGATCGAAAGAATGTCTTCGTCGGTGAGCCGAGATTTGATCTTTTCGGAATGGCTCCTCAGGTCGTTGTCGGTCGAGCTCGCCTGACCACAAGAGACATGCTCTGCCGTCCGGAGAGGGAGATGAGAATGGCAAGCACAGAACAGCCGAATCCACTTCATAGCAGATGTCATATCGTCTGCTCTCCAATTCTCGTCCATCTTTGATACCTTTGCGAGCTCGAAACCCGCTGCTAGCAAAGTCTGACGGGAGATGGGAAACCCGGCACGCGCAATATCCTTCACCCATTTGACAATGTCGGCTTCCGATTCTCTGAGAGAATGGGCTCCGGGCCACGTCTTACTTTCCTCCAATGTGCCACCCGACAGCTTCCTTGACCGAGTTTACCGAGGGACTCCCAATTCTGTGGCGGCTGCCTATACGCCCATGCCTCTGTTCATTGAACCCACGGCGTTCTGGAGATCATCATCATTGTAGATTACGCCCTGGAAGGCGTCGCCCGGTTCAATTCGAGATCCTTCACGATCCAGGATAACGGACACCGCTGGCAGTCAAGGAGGTTGTTTGTAGCTTACCTTGGCCATGATGCAACCGCTCTCACAGATGCACACGGGAACGGATGAACTATTGAGAACTCCACAACGAGGTTCTAGTATACAGCTCAGACCGTGTAAAACACCGTCAGGAGAGCTCAAAGAGGCTCAGCCATCTCATTCAAAGTCGACGACTCGCAACATCGAGCACTCTGGTCGACATTGTGAATTTCCAGATCGCGGGAAGTGCATCAAGTGCACCCACGGGAGTCCAAAATCTTGATGTCTCGAAGTGAATTCCTCACCATATTTCTCCCTGTCCAAAAACTGGTTAGGGCATCAAAATTATCAAAAATCATCAGAGGTAGTGTTAGTACACTACCGTCGGGGGTTGCGCGAAAGCACGCTTTCAACATTCAAATGAGAAAGTGATGATCTCGAACGTTTTGCGTGTGTGTTCACGGAGCAACGGACGGCGCTGCGGAAGTCATAAGCCGAATTTCGTTGTCTTCCACATTCCAATAGGTCGTCGAGTGAGTTTGTATCGATATAACAGAGAGGATTACCAATATGAAATCCGCTCGTTCCACCGTGGTTTTGTCATAGGTGGGTTCACAACGTGAGGGGCTGCCACTCAATAGAAATGGACGGTACTATGATCGTCATACCACCGACAATAGCTATTTTTCTGTATAACGCCGAAATTCGGTGACTTTCGGTTGAATTTTTCAAAAACTAGATATTCCACACCCAACGTTTGAGATATTTCAGATTAGGCTGCTAGTCTCGCCCAGATTGCTGGAAACCCTTTCCTCACACGCCTCTTCGACCCCGAACGAAACGGTTATTTATACGGATTCCAATGATCTGACGGGGGGGGTCATAAATCTTCATCAGTGACAATGTTGTCGGGAACAGACTGTAACAAGCCTCGAAATACAGATTCTCCCGTAAATCAGGAACCTTTCTGAGAAAACCGGAACGTTTTCGGTGCGACCGAAGCGCAGTTTGAGCTCTTTACTTTGTTACAAAAAACGTTACATGAATGACAAAGTACGAGCATTCTGTCCCCTAAACAGAGACGCTTTCGCGTCAAAACAGTTTCGGGGCACTATGTGCATGATTGATCAGAGAATCGATTGTTCCATCGAGATATTCATTGCTACGGAGTTCCACTCTATTGCGACGAAATTCCCTCAGCTCCGCGCGGAACAATGCTTTTGAAATTCTAGGGTGCTCATATGTTTGGTATTCGCTACGCTTCGTCGGCTCGAGCCCTGGACTGATTTCAAGAAGGTCCGGAATATTTGGTCGCGAAGTACAGGGATGCAGAACGAGTGAAGGGCCGAAATTACGATTTCGAAAGTATACTTTTTATTACCTTTGTTACTGGCACTCTGATCGAGAGCTTATACATTTGTCATCATACATCAACGCACGGGACCGTTCACTCCGGGATGCAGAAAGGTGCAGGCGTCGCCCAACCGGCAGTAACCAGCTGCGAGGAATTTGCACAACGTGCGCGGTTGCCCACAGTTCCTTCGATCACCTCTCAGTTGGTCATAGGCCGAGTAAAAAGCCTCCACCGGTGGATTATGCGGCGGGGTGGGGATGAAATGATTTTGTTGACTGTCCTTGATCGACGTCCAGAACAGCGGATACGATTGCCAGGAATCGGGAGCGGGGGGCGCTGTGGACCGCGCAAGGTTCTCCAAATAGTCCTCAGTGTAGTATTCTGGTACATAATCCTGCTGCCGCCGCGTCGGTCGCGTCAGCTCTGATGAAGCCTGTTGTGCTGGTTTCTGGACCGGCTCATTTCTGAGCGGGCCTCCAGTGGATGGCGGTGTGACGCTCGCGGGATCCTCGCGAGAAACGTAATTGAACGTCGGTAGAGCTAGGGGAACCCGCCCCGATCCCGTCGCCGAAGCCTTGCCTAGCAGCTGTGCCAGCACTGGGGGCAAAGGCACTTCCGACGGTCCACATCCGGTAGTGCTGGAACCTGTGGACGGTCCGGCTTGCTCACGTGAATGACGTAGACTCCGGGGGTCTGCGAGCTTCCCCTCTACGAGCTCGTGGCCACGTTCCAAGGGTATCGTTGTCGTACGTCGAGGAGCGCGGACTTTCGGCTCCTGGGGTTGTCTCGGCTTTTTCGCTTGCGGTTCAGTACGATTGCCCTCCGGCCACATTCCAGCGAGCTTGCGTTTCTCGGCGAGACGCACGCAAGCTTCAGGGTTAGAGGAAGCAATCTTGGAGGAATCCATTGTAAATACCTGATGGTCCGGAACTCGACTTGGGTCTTGGAATGTGCTGGTCTGTAGCCTCAAACAGCTTCAGCTCACTTCACAGAAATCGACAGGTGAATGCTCTCGGCCGACCTCCGCAGGTTCTCTTGAGCTGGATCTTTTCTGAGATAGAGAGGGTTACTCACTCGCAGCAACGGTTCGGCGAATAAGTTCTCAGTACGCGATGTGTGGAGAGGATGTATGTTTGGGATCGATGGACTCGGCCAAATCTTCATTCTGAAAGCTTAGGGGTCGGCAAGTTGTGAGGGTTATCACTTGTAGCCACGGGCAGGGGTGAGACTGCAGTCGCGCCGCCTCTTTGCGTCGTGAGAGAATCTCGCACCTCTAATTCACTTAACGAACCTTTAGGGAATGCTTAAGGGAATCATGATGTTCAATAAGTTTTTCGTGACTTGTTTTTTTTTCGGGGCATAGAGGAGTTGCGATCAGAATGAAGAAGTGATTCAGGTTTGCACAGAGCATGCGAAAACCGTGCCGGGTAAAGCCGGACAGTGCTGTGCCAAAGTCAACCTGATGGCTGGGCTGACCGCTGAAGCCGATCGGCTGAATGTAGCTACTGGTAGCATACTTCACGTAACCTCTGCTGCACATGCGCTTCACCGCATCACCGGGGAGGCTCGGGATCGATCTGAATGTCGACGAGCTTGTTGCAAACGGGAAAGACATATCCAGGCAGACGATGCTTGAGCCCAATCGAGCGGCGTAGACCTGCTTCTCTGCCTGCAGAGGTTTGTGTTCGTGTGAAGAGATCCGCAGGCAGCAGGTTACCCTGGTACTTGCCACTAGACCTTCCAAGCGTTTTTTTTGCGGTTCTGAATGAAAGTTGCGTAATGCACGCTGGTTTGATTCAAGCGATATCGCTGTGATCTCATCGTGTAGCCACCCTTCCGGGCTGCGTGAAGCCCACTCTACTTTTCCTCCTACCATGAACTCACAAGATTCTGGAGCGAGTTTACCATCCAGAACCGCGGTTCCGGGCCCGCCGTCGTAAAAAAGCTCCAGAACCTTACGCGTTCATGATACAAAGAAAGGTAGGGTGGGTTTCACGCAGCCCGGAAGCGTGGCTACACGATGGTAACCGCAGCGATATCGCTTGAATCTAACCAGCGTGCATTACGCAACTTTTATTCAGAGCCGCAGAAGAACCGCTTGGACGGCCTAGTTGCGGCTAACGTAAAGTTCTTCAAAACCCATCTAACCGCAAGCAAAATCCGTGGCCACCGGCAACAAGTGCTGACCGGGGTTCGAAAGCGCATGAAGCTTCAGCTAGAACACACGTTCATGACCCGTTCTCGGCCGCCTGAATCACTTCCTACAACCACGTGAAAGAGTGAGTTTCCCTGAAGCGCTTGAGTGGCGTGCCAGCTTTCTTTATTAATCGGATTATTCATTATCGGAATCATTATCCTCCGGGGCCCGCCTTCATCCGCCGCACTGAATAACAACGTGGAGCTCAGGAAGTCACGGATTCGCGGTCTACAAAGACTGACTAGGATCATAGTCGAAGTCGACCACTTGAGCGCAGCATAACACTGACCAAGTTGGAACAAACAGATCTGATAAAGCGCGCCCAGTGCGGATGGACCAGATATCAACTGAGACGGGTTCGGAGGGCAATCCCGACGAGAAGAGCTGTGTGGGATTTCGGGAAGATTCCACTGATTTTTGCTAGTTAAAACGGATAGAAATCGAGAACCCCCGCTTGCTGTGTTTCACGAAGCGAACATGTCTCCTCGCTCATCGGCCCGCGCATTCTCCACATGAGTATCGTTCCATAAACACGATGTTCGGTTTATTGCCTGATGGTGGGTGAGTTCGAATGAGATGATCATCCGTTTCCAACAACCTAGCTCACTCAAAAACAAATATCGGTCGTGTTTGAATCCAGAGGCTAGTATGAGAATCGCAATAGGTAGGACGAAGGCGCGGTTCGAAAATATCGTTATGCAAAAAAGAGATTATGCTGCCATTCACAATAAATATAACAGCAATAAATATGACCTCGAGTGT